>OZ012643.1:22205506-22805506 GCA_963942575.1 Priocnemis perturbator | reverse complement strand
TCGACGTAGGCGAAAGGGTAATTATATACTATTTTATTATCACCTTTAGTCAGACTTCAAGTTGTACATGTCTGTATGTCGTAGTTCCTAACCTCACGTTTGCACAGAAGTTCTGACAGCTGGCTATATTATTCATTTACGCTGTTATGTTACATGCGTATCTCGTTTTTGTATTCTTCGTTAAAATGTCATATGCATCTGCAGACTGAGAATACTTGGGTGTTTCTCAACAGTTGATCTTGGCAACATGCTTTTTTGGTATAGGAGCATGCGACGCACAACAACCTGCTCCGGCTCAAGCTGGAAGGCAGGGTGGGGCGGTAAGACGGGTTGGTGGGATGAGAAATGCACGCCAGCGGATGCGTGGAAATGTCAACCAGGAACAGCGGCAGGATGAGCAGGAAGATAATGCTGATGATGATGATGTTGATAACAGAGAGAAGGACATAGAAATGCCCTCGTACAAGATGGGCACGAAGAAGCGTGCAAAGCTTGAGGCTAAAGCTCAAAAAAAGACAGCAAGAGAGGCAGCTGATCGAGAGCGGGAGGATAAAAAGAAATGGCAGGACATGATTCAAGCGGAGAAAGAGAGGCAAGCTGCGAAGGAAGAGAAGGAAGAAAAGCTGAAGGAAGAGTCAGAGAGAAAGGCCAAAGAGGAAGAAGAAAAGAAGCAGGAGGAGCTATATAAAAAGATGGCAGCAGAATTCACCGTGGAAGAAGAAGGCTTCATGGAGGAAGAGACAGAGGAAGAAAACATATTGCAAAAGTTTATTGAACATGTAAAAGAAAATAAGATTGTCGTATTAGAGGAGGTAGCAGCGAGATTTCATATTAAGACTACGCGCGTTATCGAAATGATAGAAGATTTGATAGCGTCTGATCTGTTAACGGGTGTAATGGACGATCGCGGAAAATTTATTTACATTACAGATCAGGAGCTGGAGAACGTTGCTAAGTTTTTGCGGCAACGCGGTCGCGTTACAATTACAGAGTTAACTGAGAATTTAGATAAACTAATCGGCGCATAAAATAATTATGTGGATTATAATATGTGTAAAATATTATTTTTTAACATTCAACATAGTATGAATGGATACTACGTGTTTAAAAATATTATTTTTCTCGACATTTGGCTATGAAATTCATATGAAGAGGTTGACCATTCTCATGTATAGTTCCTTCTAGGTTTTAGGAGGTTTACTTGGACACGATAATTTATACGATGATACGACACAACGCATAAATGATAAAAGTTTTATAGAGAAATGTGAATTGTATACATGTCACTATCCCGTATTTTTTTCTTCTCCGCTCCACCGCTGTATGATAATTTATTATACAACACTCGTCAGTTGTGTATTATGAACAGAAAAATTGCATGTGTTGACTTGATACTCGTAATGAGCATTTCGATGTGGGTTTGATGTTTGTTCGGAATTAATGTACTATCGAGTATAGGCAGTCTGTTGATCAGAGTGTGATGTAAAGTTACACAGATAAATGTTTCTCGCGTCAATTACTGCTAGCGTAGTGCGTAGTTTTGTAAAAGATTGACCACGTCTTCAGGTTTATGCTATCTTTAATGGAGTAGCTGGTTACGTACAGTGACAAGTCTAGAATATTATGAGGAAAACTTGTAAAGATAATGGTTAATATCTGGTACATTAATCAGGTAAAGTTGATCCATAAAACTGACCGTCAATATTCAGTACGAAATCTCATCTGGGGTTCCGGGCCCATTTTCTCTCCATCAACATTCCTCGCACGGAATCACTGATCAGAGTGCGTAAAGCCCTTTGAATACTTCGGTCTCTTTTTGCAATTCCAACGGTGACTTGGCATAATTAAAAGTTGAAACATCGACAGCGAAAACGCGAATGAACTCTGACGAGCTTCCTTCAAAACGTCGAGTCTTCCTAAGGAAACACGTGAAAATAGTAATTACGTCAACAGGCAGCTTCGCCTCCCGTAGGACGGATACGTCAACACGAAATTGGACATTTCGAAAGTCGATAAATGTAACCGAGAGTTGAACTGTTACGCCCTGATCGAAGAAATTCTGCGATGCGACGACCTGACGACACGCAGAATCAGTGTTGCATCAGATTCTCGTTTACCTTAAGTTGCAAGCTACACACCGCGGCGATTCTTATTTTCCGCTGAATGTATAATTTATTCCCGGGCACGGTCTGGTTATGGCTTTGCTGTGAAAATGAAAAAATAAAGGAATCGGCATTGCCAAGCTTGAAAGGTTTCGCCGATTCTCAAGCGGAAAATTGCGCGCAACCCATTTCCACTTTATTCTTTATTCTGTATCAAGGCTTACGGGGCGGTTCGATTACCTTACGCCATTTAACGAAACCGTAGAATGTGTTTATTACGACGCGTGGCAAATTATGAAATTACACGCCGGAATTTCTCCGTAGGAAGTCCGTGCCATTTTATTTCGTCATTCGTCACGCTAAGGCGCTGTTTTAGCGACGAACCGTGGTGTAAAACAACGGACCGATCAGTACCGATGGAAAAAAGGGAAACTGTAGGAACGAGGACACGCCGAGGGAAAGATTGACGCGGCGTTGATTAATGTTAAGGCACGAGGCCCTTTAGGACCATTAGGTGTCCCATTCTTCACCCTAAAGTTAGTTCAGCAGTCGACGGTTTTCCTGCGAGATTCTCCACTTCCCTCGCGAACAGGCGTTCCGTTTGTTTCTCTAGTGTCGCATAATCTTTTGCTATAAATCTCCGCCAATGTTGAACCATAGCGTTAGTGCCTGTCTAACAATAGATGCACTGCAAGTTCTTGTCTTCATCTCCCTTGCAATCTTTCAAGTTTTTTTCAATAAAAATGTGGACATTCGTTAATTGTCTCGACTGGTCGCCATAGTCTTATTAAAATGTGTAATGCATAGGTTCCCAAGACTGTGGAAGTCAGGAAGAATTTGATAGCTGGCACGCGATAGTTGACAAACGCTTTCGACGGGTGGGCGGAAAAATGGTCGTGAGCGGCAGCTTGCATCGGGGTCCTATTTTTAAAGAGTGTCGCACGAGCTCACTTCTTCCTCGGGCCATCGACGTTTGCGGTGACTTTTATTTTCCCCTCTTTTCCTCACGTCGTACAGAATCCTAGAAGTAGCCTCGACATGATTCCTGCGTCAGAAAATGCGTAGATACGTCAGCGTGAAAGCGTGTATTTCCAAACATCCATACGGTTCACCGTCAGAAATTGGGTGGGATTCTAAGTACGACAATTAGGTGTAATGTTAATGTCGAAGATTTATGCTTGACGACAAAAATTGGTATTGCGTAATAATTGTGCTTAACCGTTAGATATGAAATTGAGTGTCATATAATACCGTAAACGATATGACGGAGACGATGAATTATTAATGAAAGCATCGAAGCCGAGATGCAGACAACGCGTTTGTTAGCTTTCGAATCTCCGGAACGATTCGTGGTCCACGTCGGACGTTTGAGACACGAAAATTCGCATGTATGCCGGTAGTCACGTCTCATCCTCGTGTTCGCGGAGGTTGGCACACGGAATTGTATCGATCGAAACTCGAAACTCGAAACTCCATAGATACGCGATCACGGTCACGTATGCGATTTGGAGAAATCGTGACGTCGATTTTATTATCCGAAGAGGGGAATAAGGTTTTCATCAAATAATCCCGTAGTGGGGCAAGTTTGCACAACCCTGACATTTTTCGATTCAACGACCAGACAGACCATGCCCTTTACTACGTCGACGACTGTGTTGGTAGATTATATTTGCCGGATTACTAACGCGATGAATATTTCATAGCGCCAGCTTTACGACGTACAATCGTACACACTTGCAGAACAGTACCAAAGCTTAACACGATGCACGTCGAATGACACAGTTCGAAATCGAGATCTACAAAATGCACGTTCATACGACGTAGAGCTACAGAGTTCAGCGTCACAAGAACCGGGGCGACAGACAAAGTGTCGGAATTCCTAACAATAACCAACAGTCGTATGAATAAATGTTCGGCATTGCCAACTTCTTCCACCGTTAAACGTCCGAAAGTGTCATGAGAAACCTCGCACTTTGGGCATCACCACCCGGTCTCGTGATAATCTAGCTCGATTTCGTTAGCCTTCTCCGGGGTGCCTCCCCCACCCTTGAACTATCATTGGCGATCGGCGACAGGTGAAGAAGGGGACCGGCCGGGAGACTATGTAAGAGCCGCGCTATCGGTTGCTTGCCGGCAGTCTTCATCCGGAGACATCACGCGTCGTTCGCGATTCAAAATTTGCGAGTCCTCACCAGATTCGGCTTCCAATCAAAACGGATCGAGAGCCTACTTCGATCCAGCGCCAATTCCCTCGATTCGCCCGCCAAAGGTGCAAACTTCCTTCGGCAGTGATCGCGAGTAATTCGATAGACGTGAGGACAGCGGAAGAGGCTTGAAATTCAGAAGACAGAGGAAGTGTTTCGTGGCTATCGACAAGACGTATGTGTCGATGAGGTGCAAGGTCTTAGATTGTCAAGGCAACTCCCCAACGTTCTTACCAAGCGTCAGGTAAGCCGGGCAGAGAGAGAGAAGAAACAGGTTTCGCTTGTTATGCGAGGCAGCCGCCGCTCGATCTCGCGATCCGACCTTTTTCGATCTATCGTCTATTCCATGGAAATCGCAACGACTAACGGAGTTTAATTGGCGGGGCGGGTCTGAATCATCGTTAGAAGAATTTCGGTGGGGGGACGCGGTTTTTAAAATCGGAATTTCCGTCTCTGCGTAGGAAACGTCGTGTGCGGTTCTGTGGAACTGGAACGCCGATTGATTGGGATTTCTCATTTGTCGGATATAATGGAAGTCATGGGAAGAGTTTGTAGTGTTAGTTTCCGTGATGAAATGAAGGGGCTTCCGCGAAAGTACCGCTGGTGATTGATGCTAAACTTGTGGGTCATGAGAGAAGGTCTCGAAAATGTTCCGTTATGATAAGGTCAAAGGTCGGTCGTAGGTGCGGCGGGATAGAATTGTGGATTTTTATCGATCCGTCAATTAATTCGCAGGTTAGCCAAAAATCTTCGGACTCGCAAAGGGAGCCGACGAGGTAACTCTGGAAATAGGCTTGAGTTGTTAGTCTTGGTCCATTTACATCACGTGCCTTAATGTGAGTAAGATAATTGAAAGAACATCGTTTCAAATGTACGAACGTATAAAATAGAGCTCATTACTACTATGGCGAACGAACAAATAATAGTGTTCGAATAGAAGTAACTGTTAAGAAGAGCAATTGTTGCGTTGAAATGTTCAAACGATTAAATGCTGATTTGGAACGAGTAACGAAGAACGCTAATCGTTCGGAATTTTAGCAGTAACAGGGACGAAGAACTCTGCGACGGCAGCTTCCGCAGTATCTGGTAGTATCAAACAGTAAAGATAGGAGCTGCATCCGAACCATTGTCCATCGCAAGTGCAAATTGGTGTCAATTCACGTGAATAACGATCTAGACGAGCGGGAAACATAGCCATCGAGACGAAAACAGGAAAAATGGTGCACAAAGACATCAACGGTTCCGCCATCAGAGGTCCCTACCAAGAAATCAAGTACGTACACCACGTGACAAGCGCGTCAACACAATGAAAATCGAGAAAAAGAGGCTCTTATCAATATAAGAACATCTGCACGAATAATTACTAACTCCCGTGCACGGACAAGCTCAATATGTAATACTACGAAAAAACGGCAGACACATGTGTGATGTTATCGCGCGCGCATTACAAAAACGCATTACGGTAGTGCGTCAGATCTATTGAGAATTATGCAAATGTTTGCACCGGTTTAACACGTACTCTGACATTGGTTGTCTTCCTTGCCCCGCAGAAAAGGAAAGGATGGACGTGCTTCGTCCACTCCACAGCAGCAACAGCAACAGCAACAGCAACAAGTCACCAAGAGCGAGAAGTACGGCTCTTGGGGCCCGGTGTATAAGAACAAACAGCACTTCGTCGACATGCATATTTGCTGACGTCGTAGGCACACATCGGCACGCACACCAGGATCCACGTCACTTTTTACCAAATCAGGCGCGTCACGGAAACTCGAATCGGAAGACGTCTCGCAGAATCATTGGAAACAGTTCATCTTTCTCTGATGAGACCGCGGGACATCGAATTCTACGTTAGCATTAATCCGAGGATGGTATAGTCTTACAACTAGATCAGTGGCGTAACTTCAACTTCGCAGCTATTCCCACCTTCAATTCCAACAATTAATAGATGAACAAAGAAAAGCTACATACCAAAACGAAACTGAGGAAATTTTCGAGAAAACGTTCTGGTTCGCTCTAAAAATTAATGGGCCTAGTTAAAGAAATTGCTAAGTCGCTTTACGTATAAGTAATTTATGTAAATGTGATATTTGTATGTAATTAGGGAAATTCTAAAGTTTAAAACTATTAGCGGAATATTATTGTTAATATATTTGGCGAAATATACGATTGATTATCGGCAAGTGCCTGCTTCATCCGATCGGTTCTTCGCGATCATAATCATCAGGACATGAAGTTACGCCACTGTTTTAACAGGCTATTTATCCGCACTAACAATAAACTGGCATGTCGAACGGTTTTCTCGCAGCCAGCCGGAAGACGTTTTGCGGCCGTCTCATCAGCGAGTTCTGTGTCCCTCTCTCGATATCCCTGTGATGATTGAAAGAAATCGGAATTCTTGATCATCGAGAGGACACAGAATGAGTTGACACGCGGAGGGTGGTGAAAAAGTTTTGCGGGATCGATGGCGAGAAAGAATTGAAACTCAAATTGCACCGCGATGGCAATGGTTCGGATTCATACATGCATATATTCTTTTTCTCTTATTTTTCATGAATTCACAATTTTTGCTTGGGGTCTCGATCGTTGACCTCAGAATACGCTTCTAACTTTCTAACCGCTCTTTTCATTCTTCTGGGGACGGTGTATAACTTGAGCTTATGGTATATTCGTTTTTCATGAAATAAAGTTTTTATTCAAGCAACTGATACGTCGCGAGAGGCAGACACATCATTGTATTGTACATAAGCTGTTAAGAAAATAAACGTCGAAAATCGAACCACCACGATCTGCCGATGACAAAGTTCCAGTCACCAACGGAAGATCTCTCCGGGTACGTCAAAAGATGGGCATGAAAGAAGCGGAGGCCGGTACAGTTCCGCTGGAAACGTATTAGGAGGAGAAAGGAAGCAACTGAGACGCTGACAAAGTCGTCCCGGAATAAAAAAGGTAATTGCCCTATAGCGTCTGGACGATCAGATGTCGCTGAGCATCTAGCTTTTCATGCCAAAAACAGCACCAAGGGAACAGTTCACCAAATACACAGCAGCATTTCCTGCACGTTTTCTTCGCCAAACACTCATTATCTGCGCGATAGCAAAATAAACGAAGAATGTCCGAAAAAACGGTCTCCAACGGGAAGAAACGGAGAAAAGTGGTGGCACGTGACGGTAAGTCATGGAAGTTCCTCTCGGCGGACACCAAATGAGATCGCTGGAGAGGACGAGTGCTGGGTAGGAGGGGAAAGAGGGCGAGGGCGAGGGCGAGGGCGAGGGCGAGGACGAAAAAGCTCGCGTTGCAACGGTGAGCTTTGGAGCGTCGATGCAGTCGGTCGGAGCGCGTTGACACGTTCGGTCCTCCTCATAGGGTGGAGGAAGCACAGCTCCCGTCGCGCATCCTATTTATTCCTATTTATTTAATTTATTCCGCGCACCGTCTCACGCCCGCGAACTTCCCTCCATTCCCCGTCGGGTGGTGCTTTCGAAAGAAGAACGAGACAGAGTAGAGTGTGGCGTCGACGTTGGAACGCGAAGAAGGAAGAGACAGACGGAGAAGGGAAACAGAAAAAGTCGACACGTCCCGACGCCGCTATTTCGAGGCTGGAGAACACACATCGGTGAGCTTTTGTACGACGAGCTTTCGGCGTGGACGCAGCGAGAAGAGCTGACTTCTCTGTTTAAATTCTCACTGTGCATAACTCGCGCCAATTCGGTCGCGAAGGATGAGAAGGCGCGAGGGTTGGAAAAAATGTCGCAAGGAATTGTTTGCAGGATCACTGGCTGCCGGGCAGTGCCATGTCAAATTACGTTTTAGTCCTTTCGTTTTTCATCTTGTGCGCACGTCATTTATTTCGTCTTCTAGACAGAGCACGTGTTATGGCGTGGCATCGGTAGTCTTGCCTTGACCATGATCTCGCTAATTAACAGAAGACACCGTAGGTAGGTTACCCACGTCGGTACTCGCGGTAAATCAGAAACCTAGGCGACCACACGAGGTCGCGATAGCTACTGTTCAAGGCGTGACTCTCGAGTGATCGCTCGTAAGAGGCTATTCTCAAGCAAATCGACCTCATTACCCCCGCGAACATAATTGCACGGTGACATAAGTCGCTGAGTACACACTCATTACGTGTGTACACCTTCTTGGGCGGGACGTGCGCATTTTTCCTGCATTCCGGGCGCCGATAATTCTCCGCAATTTAGCCTGCAGCATGCACCTTATCATTTAGTCTATATTTGTAAAACGGCCGCGAACGCACGACGCTCAGACACGCGACGTTTCTTGCGTCTCGCACGGTGATTTTCGAATGTGAACATTACATTTGCATTCTCGGCAGAAGAGCATGCTATCGTTCGCTATTAACACATAATCCTCATAACGGCATCGCGCTCGCAAGGCACCTAGGTCCAAGGTATGCGATGGAAGTGCAAGCAGTTCTGTTCGCAGTTAATCAAATTAACCCCTTCCGGTCGACGCCCTAATGGCGAAAATCCATCTTCCAAGCCCGGAAGCCTGCTCCCAACGGAAAACCGCATTCCAATCCGTGCGTCGAGGCAATCGCGCGATATTGAGCTGCAATCACGTTGCCGGATAGTTTAGGATTCACACCGGAAATAGAGTTTCCTCCTGATCCCGGCGGAGGGGTGGGCGCAGGAGGGGTCTCGTCACGTCTAAATTTCGATGCGTCTTTCCTCCCTATGGCGCTCGTCGCTTCGTTCGTAGATACAACGCCTCTGGGGCGCTATTTTTGTCGGCGCCCAACACTCGCTCGTCAAACGACCGGTGCAGCACCCCCTCGCGAACGCGAACAGCCGGAGGTGCGCATCCGATTTTCCTCCTGCTCACGACTCACGACCTTCTACGCTTCTTGTCACGTGCCCGTCCCTTCACTGATTACGATTGACATCTAAGCTTGTTCAGGGTGAAGTCGAAGGAAAGCAGAGGGGGCGGTAATCCGGAGATATATTTGTATGAAGCACGAACTCGAAGTGTTCGAAATGTGGGACTGTGTTCTTTGTTTAGTCTTGGTATTAGAATAGTTAGAAATAATGAAGGTCGTGCGAAGTGTACCTTATCTTCTTATCGACGTGAACTTGAGGTGTTCGAAACGTGGGCGTATATTTCATTTAGTCTTTGTTCAACAATTTCGACTGTTGTTTATACCAGTCAGCATTACCCCCCGTGAAACCTACAGCGACGTGATCATTGACGAGTGCACATCCAAATATTTGGCCGCGCGGAAAAACAACGGGGTGCAGACCCTTTTAAGTAGATGACGGCTTCAGTAGGCGGTGTTCCATCCTCACATGTACCCTGACGTTGTGCGCACGTGTTCACCCCTTGATGCACGCGCGCGTGCCCCGCATTAACTCCGGCACCGTAACTAGGGGAGATTTAAAAGCCACGGGGTTCCGTTCTGGGAGGGAAGAGACGAAAAAATCGCTCCAAAAAATGTCGAAACGACAACACGTACGGAAGATGTCCCTATCGTTTTTTTTCTTCTCCTTCTTCTTCTCCTTAAGGGGAAAAGGCGGAAACGGTCTGACGCAAGAAATATCGGATATACTCCGAGAAGGAGGAACCGGGCTAATGAATATGCAGTTGATTCCGTGACAATAATTTGATGGCTTCATACACGTACAAATGTCTTCTTTGTTCCACAATTGTTCAGCATACTTCAGATCTATAATAACTTATATGTGTATATTTAACTCCGTACTTTATGAGGTAATTCTCGCGTCTAACCGTTTCCTCTTGCCATCGACCTTTCCAGTTTCTTGGGCAATTTTACTGTCGCGAGCAGCGAGCGTTTTCCGCTGACATATTGGGCCGTAATTCTCGCCGGTGGCCTATATATAGGTCGGAACATAGGAGGAAGACAATTCCGTGGCGATTTAGGTGTACGTTCTCAGTTTTCCTCGTCACCTTCTGGCCACACCGGGTGCATAAACCACCAAGTAATACGGCTTAGTCTGAACTTCCGTCATCCGCAGACGGGCACGCGTGTGTGCGAGTGCAAAGGGCAAGGAATTAGAGCATCAGGAACGCGTGAGCTTAGGATACCGGACAGTTTGTTCAACTTGACGATGCTTCGGAGGATTTCTCAGACGTTTTGAGACGCTTCATTCGACAGTCCTTGACGTCGAAAGAATGCTTACGTAAGTTTGCACTTTCAATCGGAATGCTCGACAAAAGCAACTCCCATGACATCGAGAACTGATTGCTAGAGTAGACTGACAATGAGTTGAATCATATTGATTACGTGGTCTCGCGGATACAGAACATTTCTCGTGAGAACGCCGACAGGATCTGGGAACGAGACGGATGATAACATATCCTGTCCCCGCTATCCCACGTTACTCGTCACTTGCATTATTACGTGCATTATCGTGCATTATCGTGCAAATTGTCTCGTTGCCCAACTTAATTGCTGAATTCGCGTCGGCCGCCCATAGGGACCCCGTCGTACTCCGATCGTGGGCCAGCCATCATACGATCGCGAAGGATTCGAAGAATCTGCCGACGAAGGCGCGAAAAAAACGCGACGATCGACCTTCGCCTATTTAATTATAGCCCGGACTTGGCGCGGCAGTCGTTGCGTCTATTCCACTGCACCGAATCGGCTCGGCATTTCCGCGGTTGTCCTTTTCGCGCGAACCGGACGCGTCCCGAGGCTAAGTCGAGGCCAGTTCTATTTCGTTGAAGCGCCATGGTGTTTGGTCGCCGAGGGGAAAAAGTCGGGACATCCACTTTCGACTCTCTGTACGGAACGGAAAGAACGCCTAGAGGACTGCCGGGGAGGAGAATGAGGACTAAGAATAGAGGGTGTTCTTTTTCGTCGGCGTCTCTTGGCCGTTGTAATTATCCGAGGAAGCTCGTCTCGTGGAATTACCTGCCCGTTTGCGTGCTACTACAATTTTTTCGCTGAGAACAGAATCTGTGCACGGTAAGCTGGGGCTAATTGGACGTGTAGATAAGTAACAAATCGTGCGCGCATGTTAGATGCAACAATCGTAGATGTTCGTCGACGTGGAAGGCGCGATAGATAAGAATGTAAAGTGAAGTTCGCAAATGCGTTCATCGAATCGCGATGAATTTAGACGCGGCTTCGAGGAAGCGTCAGGAGAATCCGCCGACAGAAAGCCACCGTCGCGGACTTCCTTTTTGCGCCAAGTATACACGCGGCTGGACCCCCTGCGAATATAAAGCGGCGCTTGCGACTACTGTCTGGAACGAGAAACGCTTGCACACGTGCATCCGCACTCGTTGCGTCCGGCTAAATTTATCCGCACAATAGATTCTCGGAGCTTCACTAATATTTGTTTCCCAACGGCGCGGCATGAGGATGCATAAAGAAGTTGCATAGTGGGTCGATTTAGCCTTCACCGTCGGCCAATCATCGGACTCGAGAGAACGAGAGCCGGCGGAACGTTACATTTTCCAACCGCATTTCCTCATTCGAAGGGCAAATTTCGGAAGAATGACCAAGTCCACCGTCCGAGACGGCGGCGCTCTCGCTCGCGGGGCCGAAAATAGACACCGTATCCTGAACTCGAGGAAGATCCGTGGCACATGAAGAAACGTGCTCTTCTTCGGATCCGCAAAAAAGTCGTACGGAGGAGTACGACGAATTCTGAGCCAAACCGGCGACACTTATATTTAGTGCCCGCTTCCTTCCGAGAGGTCAAGACGATTGGACTTTTAAAGAAGTTTCACACTCCATCGCTATTCATTCAAATTCCTGCCGGTGAGAAGCGTATACAGTCATGCGCCGCTTAACGTCCGTTTCTTCAACACCGAGACCGCACATACGTCCGAACGAAATACACACTCTAAGAAAATGCTTTAACTATTTAATTAACGGAGGCACACTATTTTATCCAATACAGCTTTATTTCGTAGAACGTACGACACACATTAAATGATCCACGGGTGTACATAAATAAAATGAAAAGAAAGAATCATATACGAGTATAAAACTACATCATACACATACACAGAGGTTGCCTCGGTAAAAATGGTCACTCCCACCATCTCACTCGCGCAAGAAAAAGTAGATCTAGATTTGTTTAACTGGTTAGTTGAGGAGGGATGGTGTTTTGGGTACAAGGGCAGCGCTCGTCGTTGCAGTTGCCCACATGTCGGACACGCATGGGGAGCCGACGAAAAACTGGCTGCTACACCGCGCGACGCCTCGCGAGATTATTTAGAAGGGGCAGGGAACAAATAAACTAGGCTGGATAGAAGCCAAAGGTACTTTGACCCTATATTCCCGCCGGCCGACTTCTCCTGTTATCGTCACGTTTAACGTTTCACGACAGTCGGCCGTGCATTCATTGGTTAAACCTCATTAGACATTGAAATATCCGTCGTCGATTCTGTCGCGGCACCTGCATCGTGCACCAACAGATCGGTGTTTGGAAAACATATTAACTTCGGAAGTTCGAAAGTTTATTGTATCGCCTCCGAACTCGCCCTGCCTCCTCGCTCGGTAAACTTCGTTAATGTCGTAACGGAACGCGGTTCCAAAGTCTCGCATGCTCGCACGTTCACAGATATTCCGTACTCCAGCGCGCGTTGGGACGTTCAGAATATTGCGGAACACGCGATCCCTATGGCCGTTAGAAGCCGACGCGAGTGCGCGCTTCAATAAAATGAATCCAGACGCATGCGGAACGAATCGTGGCAATGAAATGCCGCTCTTTGCAAAATGACCAGATCGTAGTCGGGAGAGTCGTGGAAAATAAATGACGGCTCGTTCGAACGTTCCGGATATGAGAGTGCACGGGCTATTGGCTGTCCGGCTTCGAGTTTTTCCGTTCATGAAATCGAGGCGATTCGATGCCATTTATCCGATAACGGTATTCGCATCGGCTCACACGCCCGAGCCGTTCGTGTACGGCGTTACGATTTAGGTTTATAGGTTTATTATACGAGTTATGCTGGATTTCAACTTTGCACCGGCTAGCCGGATTACCTTGTGGATTAATCGAACTCGCCGAATGGCAGATTGAGCTGTCGTTTTCGGAAGGGGAATTGTACTTGCCAGCGTATGTCACTCGACGCACACCTTCGGAAAGTATTTCTCAGCCCCTCGGAGACGTAGAAAAATCCATGGGAATTCCTTGACTCGCTATACTTGGCCTTCTGACTCATTCAATCGTCGTGCGGCCGGCGCGAGCTTTGAATTCTGCCGCGCATGCAACTGCATGCACTATGTACCGCTATCCGTGAATTCTCTTCGTCTCGTACAATTTTCAACGCAAACCGCGTGCACAGAGTCATACTAAATTATCTAATAGTGGCAACGTGCCAAACAAGTTTATTTTAAATTACAGAAAATAGGCCATGTATAGAGTTACAGATCAGAGCTTGCTTATGATTTTTTTCATTGAACAGACAGAATTCAATGTTGCACCTCTTTCCGGATTATGCGCTTCTTGCTGCTCGCTTGTAGACTTCGGTATTCGTGCTAACATCATCCTTTTATTTCAGACCGATGGCGATCGTGTGATAGCGAATCTAGAAGCTCAGGTGGGAAAACATGAGGTCGAGGGACTCCATCGTCTATACGCCAGTGTCTCTCGGGCCGGACACCGATGATGAGGAGACTTTGGTCAATGCAGAAGTCTACAACAATGGTGAGTTCGAACGTCATTTCCAATTAAGCAATCGAAATTCAAGTTCTACAGTAATCTATTGTACAGTTAGTGAAGGTCGTGAGTTGTTGTGAACGTAGGAGTGTACCAGCGAAAATTGGAGAACGGAAGTTGGTGTCGAGCGGCAAGTGTTTGGCCGGTACTTGAATACCGACAAGCGGTAGAACACGCGCCTTATCGTCAGAGTCAGAAGTCTCGGGTCTTCTGCTCCAGCTCGAAGGTTACTGGCCTCTCTCGGCGCAGACACAGGGGAAGCGCAGTCAAAAGAATCGGCTTATCTCGTAGCACAATGTTTACCGTTGGTTAATGGCCTTAATGGTCTCTCGTGACGCATTTTCGTCAACTTATTTTCCTCAGTTTCTCGAGCAGACGGCTCATGCCACATCGTACCTACCCGACTAATTGGCAGAGCGAGAGGTATGCGAGGGGTGGAAATGTTCCGTTACGCCAGTACCGGTTTTGTTCTTGAATTTCGGTTTAGTTGCGCCGCCTTCAATCATTGACATTGTACGATTTGCAAATGGAAGGATCCGCGTCTCCGTTGCTTTTCAGTTGAATGTTCAGTGCTCGCTGCTCGGCGACTTTCGCATCATTCATCGTTTCGTATTTCATCCTCATGCGAATATACGTCGAACGGAGTGTTCATACGTACAACCTACTTTACTCAGCGTTTCGTATTTTCTCGCGGAAAAATATCGAAATGTCCGCCGAATATGGACATTCCTGACTAGTGGCCAGATCTGGGGGCTGGTATTGGAAACGGATACGAGCGTATGAGGAACTCTGACTCAGAGCGCTCCTACACGACTTCCGAATTCGAACCTTACGCCGTATTGCATGCAGGATACGCGGGGGCGTGGTAAGTTTACCGACACGCTCGGCTCGCGCCGTTTTTGGCAATGTTACAATAACCAATTGCTTCTGCGCGCCGAGCTGACAATCTAATCGCCGCGTCGGAGTCGGAGTCGGCCTCCCTCAAATTACCGCATTCTGATTGCGAATTTCCCGGTTCGCCGCGAGATAGGCGCCGTTTCTTCACGGTCGTTTCGCGCGAGAATATAGGCGCACGGAACTGATTAGGGTTGTTTGCGAGGAAAGTGCCGACTTCGGTCTATTTGCTTCTCGAATGGCTTTCGGAAATTTATGCCTGCGTTGTGCAATGCAACGGTGGTTCAATCCAGACACATACCAATCACGTTCGTCGCTTGTGTCATGTCGGTGCGTTCAACATTGCGACGCCGAAGAATGGATCACGGACGTCGTTTCAACTCTTGACACGGTGCAAAACTTGATGACTTTTTACGTGTACATTTGGCCATTATCCACATGTGATCATATAATATCTGGAAAAATTGAGATGTATCCGGAGGCTGAGAGTTCAGCAGCAAAAAGATATTGAAGTTTTTGACCTATTCTTTAAGTCCAATCATATATCATAGCCGATGTCATTTATCATTTTAAAAACACCAATATACGAACGGACGTGTTCAGAAAGAATTTGTGTTATACAATATCGGCGTAATTCTTTTGTCAGAACAGGAACGTTTACGTAAGTGCATTCATTCTGAACGTTTCCCGCTCGCATATCGAAAGGATGCGTGTCGTTGCGTACAATACAATCGTCAGTTGGTATTTGCTTCTCGCGCATTGATAACCGCGCCGCAGACTGCACGGAGAGCCAGTACCCCTTTCGGATAGTATGTACGGCCCGGAATATCGAAGCGTTCGATAAGTTTTATCGTAACTGGCGCCGGCTAGCCATTCCATTAATTTCCCAATCATTTTACGCTTCTCCATTTTATTTGACATCGTGCCGAGGGTAACGCGCGTTAATAATCGGTTAAAAATAAATTCAGAAACGTACGCCCACGCCGTGACAACTTACGATTACTTTCCGCACGAAAGAGAGTCCGTTAACATCGTTGTGCAAGACGGCCGCACAGACAGTCGCAAACATCGTGTGTTCTTAGAGAGCCTGTAATTAGAGCCACGGAATTGTTCACGAGGTTTTAACAAAACGAGTACTGCAGACTCCAATTGCAAATTACATTGATGTTGCATAGAATACAAACATATTGATAGTGCTCGTATACAAACGTGCTACATCGAGTACCTATTTTCGCAAAAGAATTCCGGCTTCAATAAAAATCGACACATTTATTTCCTGACTCTGATTATACGGTCTCCACCTGCTTTCATTCCGCTCAGTTCTAGGCGGTTGCAAATTTCGTCCGGACTGTTATCTTTCATTTTCCCGACGCAAAACTCGTTCGAGCGGTCGCGCCACCGGTCCTGTGCGGGCTCTTTAAAAGAAACGATCTCTCATGATTCCACGCTCCGCACAGAGATCCCTTCTCGTCTCATGCCGGACACGTACTGGACGCATGCCCCACGTACCACGTAGCGTACGTACATAAAACGACGGGGTCTCGCGTACCCGACCGCCGTACCTTTCAGCGCCCTCCTGAGATCGACGATCTCGGCCACGTATAATCCTCGCGGCGAAAAAAGGGTTGCCTCTGTACGGCGTTCCGTTTGAATGGTGTCAGGCGTTGGGAATAAAAGATTGCCCTCGATCGTGAGCGTCAGACGTTAAACTCGGAGCTCGGAGCGCGTCCGCTTAGATCGAACACAATACGAGCGTTTCAATTCAGAATTCGGATAATGGGGAATGATTGATACTTGGGGCGCGGACGATTTTTCATCGACACATTAACGTCATTCGGATGGGACGTTGTACAGGCGTGGGCTTATGCGCATGCACCGAGCGCGGACAAACGAATGCGTGATATATATGCGCGTAAAGAGATGGTAATCGAGCGACGTCGGTCACCATCTTGGATCGTAACGAGTCGATGGTAGCTAGTTTTTCAGCCGTGGGACTGAAGGGGGGTTGAAGAGTTCAGTTCTTTGTGGTCGGAGTACCTACAAAGCGTGGCTAGGAATAGGCGAGTGACGAGGCAAGGGAGTGCGGGAGAATTAAAATTGTGCTGGCAGAAAGTTTCTCATCGATTTTCCACGTACAGATTTCGCTTGATCTCTGAGACCGCGTGAATGGCGTCGTGATCGGAGTATTTGGAACGGTGATTAGACGGTGTAACCGATTGGGTCGCGCGATTGCACGGCAACGCGCACAGACACACACGTACAGCGCCCGTAATGCAAACCGATAATGCCGCTAATTGCGTGAAAATTATACATCGTACAGCTCCTTAATTTAGCCGACGCAGCCAATGTTCAGCCGACACCGGACTCGGCCTTAATGAAGCCGGCCGGAGAAAGAAAGTGTAGGTGTGCGAGATAGTGAAAGAGCGATATTTAATCCGGTACACCTTCGGAATATTACATAAACTTGCATAACGTCCGATTACGCGCAGGTGCACACGATTTTACGTGTCAATTATCCCGCGTAATCGGGCCGGCCATATCTATCCACCTGTCTATTCGTCCACCTACCTTCCCGCGTGGCCACGACAAAGAAATAGGAAGCGCTGAGAGCGATAGATGGTAATATTGAAATTCAGCGACATTAACCGACTCGCCGATGATGAATAATGTACCAATTACCTTAGCTGCTTGCGCCTCGTATCTCCTCACCGCGAGGGTGAAAGTGATAGATGGGAATATTGAAATTGAACAATATTAACGCTGCTACCGACGCGCGGCGGGAGCAAAAAGGCGTCGAGGGAACGAGTACGGAGGATGCGAACGGAGCGATGGCGAGGATCCGCAGGCGGCGAGAAGGAGGGCGGAGGGGACAGGTTGCGTCAATGGGGCCTCAGGCCCAACGATACTGCGCAACCTGCTGCACGCCTTTAACCGGTGGGACCTGTATTCCGTGCCTCACGACACTTTAGTGTTTCCCGCCGCGGATCCGTCGACGACCAGCGAGCGATGTAAACGATGTTATTATTATAGATCGCCGATCGATACCGCGGCGAGGCAATTTGTTCGACACGCTCTCCTCTCGACGAGCGACGAGCGACGAGCTTTTTTAGTCCTCGCATTGCGGCGCACTCTCCTCCTTAAGCCGCGACGCATAGAGGCTGACGAGATTAATCTGCCCGGCCTCAGCCAGAATGGTACAGATCTCGTGGCCGCTCGACGACGAGACGCATGCGGGCGAAAATCTCTCACAATTTCGCGCGCCCGTACGTAACGACACGCTTCGTTAGTCGGGTTATCGAGAGCGCTGAGCCGGTACCTGGGGTTATATCGAACGGTGCAAAAACGTGGAAGGCGCGTCGATCGGCCGACATCAATTTCCGTAGCGAGAAGTAATGGGCACCCGGCAACGATGCCTCGCGATCGGTCGGTGCGTAGGGATGTTTATTGCGGCGAGCGAAGGAAAGTGTGCGTCGCCGGATGCAGGATCAGGAACGGCGAGACTGGAGGAAGAAAAAGACGACCCGGCTCTGGTCTAACATTTCCATTCGAGGAATAATGAAAAGATACGCCAAGATCTGACGTCGAAGTTGTCCAGGCCAACGCTCGATAAAACTCGACTCACACGTTTTCCTCGCGCACCACCACTCACTTCTGCCGGACGATAGCGCGGCGTGCACGTTCACAGGCTATCTACTCGCTCGTACACCGCTATGCCGGCTTTCACGATCGAAGTGTATCGGGCCTTGAATGAAAGAAGGATACGGACGAATGAATGAACCGAGGAAGGGGCCGCGCCGTTTGTCGCGCGCGTGGGAGCTCGCGTGGGCGAGCGTACTCTCACACCGACCAACGCAATACTCGACCACTGGAGAGTGCGCGTGTTAACGCGCCGAGACGTAAATCTGACGTGAGCGTGTTTGCCGGGTCTGCGTGAAGGGTGCATCGTCGACAAGACATGACGAGTCATCGATTCGATAAGTTAAAGCTCCGTGGACGTTGTTCGGACGTTAACGAAATTTCGTTCGGGGACGCATTCGTTACGTTCAACGCGGAATGCACGAGATGCTGATTTCAAAGGCAGACACGGTTTCGATGCGTCGCCAATAGTTTTGTTCAGTTTATAATTAGGTTGGAGAGTCTAATATTTTCGGTTTTTCCATTCTAGTTTCCCAATTGTGAGTCTTGAGGTAGGTCTGGAGCTGTAGAGTGGGAAATACATCGAACGCCGTCAGGTTGTATGAAGCTAACGCACCAATCACCGCGGCGCATTGCTTCATTGACCATTACCGTCGTTCACAACGTTCACGTGGTCCACTAACGGTTTTGACAAACCGTTAGTCATTATCGCAGCCAGAATTCTCCATTTAGCCGACGCAAGTCGATTTTTCCCTCGCGATCGAGCATGAATTTATTTTCCGCGTGAGTAAGCTCTCGCGCACTCTCAACGAGGTATTACGCGTACGCGATTAGATATAGCCGTCGTCGTAATGGCCGACGAAGGATTTTTTCTTGACACGCGACTTGTATACGAGCGACTTTCGCCCCGCGCTTTCGCACGTCTCCGGTTTTCCGCGAGAGTGTAAATTATAATCGTGCCTGTACGCATGAATTGCCTAACCATCTATCGTACAGACATGGACCTTAAACGAAACGGCTCGATCACATTGGGACTGCTTTCTCTACCATACGACAATTTTCCATCGAAGCTTCTAGCATGCAGATATGTATAATTTACAAGCGCAACATGAGTCTATTAGTTTTGATTTAAACTCAGAATCCGCAGGTACCGGAAGTAAACGTTCATTCCCCACAATCGACCCTATATGGGCGTTATCCATAGTCAGGTCTTAAAACCTAATACCGCGTTAAGCACACTTTTGACCAATGATCACTCTTTAAATTCGACTCAAGATCGTCTTAAATCTTAAGACCTGACTATGAATACCGTTCTATATCGGTTTCCCTCTGGCGCGTCTTTTTGGTCTACAACATCGATGGTCAAGCTATACGTGCTCATGTACACATACTAGAGACACGATCGTCGGACGATTCCCTGACGCCGAGCACCAGTCGTCTATTCAAAACCAAATGCACACTACTTCCGTACGCATTGTCTTGCAAATGAGCCACTTCGCCGGGGACGGGGACGGGGACGGGGACGTGAAAGGTGAATTCACGGGGGGATCCGTGAATTTGCCTCGACACCTTTTGTGATGCCTGCGACGCGTCAGCGTCGAGGAATAGAACGCTTCGTTAGGTCTACGCGATATTTCGTAGGTGGCGAGCCCACGAGCGTGAAACGTACTCAAGAGCACTGAGGATTCTTATCGAAATCCATACCGGATTTCATTAATGTGGGATGGAGCGAATGCGTTCCATGGGCGAGAGGGAACGTTTTCTCACTTTTTATTGGGAATACCGCGCTAGGCGTGGATGTGTCAACTGCTGAAATGTCATTCAACCCCGCGTTGTGGCGTATAATTAATTCAACAGTAATCCCGCTATATCCCACGAGATCATTTCTCATGATCTTCCTGCCCATGAGAGCGCACTTTTGCAACACATCCTGCGCATTATGTTGTATTGTCAGTCGCTCATTACGCGGCGATAGTGTTTGACCCGCTGACGATTTGTAATTAAAATGAAGGAAAGCGGAGGAAAATCGACTTACATAACGAACCTTCGTATAAAACGCATGAATACCGTTCACCAACATTAAGCTGTTCTCTTTTCGAATACGGTTACTTAAGCAAATCGTCAATTGCCACCGTGCAAAGTTCCTCGCGGCACCTCGATTTCATTGGGCGCGGAACTTTAAATACAAGCGCACATCGGCGTTTACGCTATTACGCCTACGCGCGTCTCGTGTTTGAGGGAGAGGGAGAGGGAGAGAAAGAAAGGGGTTGAGAGACTGGGACGAAAGGAGCGCGAAGGAGAGAATGAATGACAGAGATCGAGAGACGGGGGCCATTGACGCCATTGACTCGGAACTGGTCGACATGTCGTCTAAGAGACAAGTCGTGCAAGTATAAATATATATACATGCGTGCATGTAGGTGCACGTTTACGAGCCGGCGGACAGGCTTAATTCTCGTTTGCATGCAGGAATGTACACAGTTCGAACTTGAGGCCGTCGATCAATTACATTTTTAACTCGACACCTCTATACATTTTCCTTCCGAAACTTCTGTTTGTTCGCTTACGATTATTATGAGTGTCATTCTGCGCTGTAAGAATGTTTGAACGTACACACGTCGCGATTGTGGCACGTGGTACGCGCATAGAATCGTTTGTACCAGACATCGTATTCATGCATCTAGACACACTCACACCGCGTCGACAGTTTGGCTTTATGAATGTAACCCGTTGGAGAACCAGTGCCCCTATCACTCTGTCTTCCTCTCCCCGATACGCACACGCGAAATTACACTCTCTTACGTGTGGGTGAACACGTGGGCGGACTAGGTATTCACGTTATATTGGTCTGCCGATTCGAAGGTATGTGTTTCAGGAGGTCCCCCGAGTCCCGACCGATCGCGGCTTGTTTCTCTCTGTATAATTCAAGCGTGTGTGTACGCGCGCGGTTACGCAGGGCCGATGCAGTGGCACCTTATTGCTCGAGGCCGGTAGAAATTTGTCTTACTGCACCTCCTCCGCCCCCCAATATCAATTATCCCACGCTTTAACGGCAGATTACCGTGTAGCACACGGAATCATTACATATTTCTCGTGTCACACCATTCGCGTCGTTTTCACCGACGCGGTGTCGCAAGAAGGAATTCACGCGGCTTATTTTCGTCGCTTTACGCGGATAGGTTTGAAAGGTACTTTCTCCGGATTGAAACATCCGTCATATCATATCGTAACACTAACTTCCGAGGGGTGTGAATGAAATATTTTCCGAGACGTTTCCTGGCTTTTATTTAAATCTATAGATTATCCGAAGGTCTACAAAAAAAGACTGCTTAAAATTGAGTCATTATTATAGCATACACTGAAACTTTGTGAAACTAACAACCACGAAGAGGGCAGACACGCGCATTGAATCATAGCAGAATCTCAAACGAGTCATTTTGACCCCCCGATAATTCTGATCCTAATCTTTAACTAGTCTCGAACGTCCGCAGTGCGAGTGTAGACATGCGCAGGCATAAGGGATTACCCAGCAAAGTACGGTGTGTATTTTTCATCAGCGCGCTCGTTCGCGGGGCGTTTAGCCGTTGTCGGAGAATAAAGGTTTTACGAGCCGCGGCCATTGATTAATGTGCCCGTTCGCGAGCGTAAATTCATCAGGATTCGCGGTCTACCGCAGTCTTTCTCCCGTGGCACTGGATATGATGCGTCCGGCACTGCGCAAAAGTGTGTTGGCGCGCGCGCGCGCGCGCGGAACTTCGTTCTCTCCTCTCGCATATGTAATTCACGCGTACGCGAAGCGTGTCTATCGCTTACCGCGACGCCGAGGGAACGATGAGGCGTTGCTTGTTGCTTCTTCCTGAATGGCCGAGCAACGATCCTAACGGCGCGCGTATATACACGGCTAGGCACGCGTTACGTCACGGCCTGCGGTTTCGCGTTCGGCAATCGTAATTAGCAATTTGCCGCGCGAGAATGTTTAAAGAAGCAGGCACACACGGTTTCGTCAATCCGTCAAGCGTCGTCGTTTGAATGCCACCTATGGCTTTCAGCGGTCAGCACAGTTCGCTTATCCCTTGGGCTTGGGCGCGTCGGGCTGAATATTCTTGACGGCGCTATTATCATATCTGGCACATAACGCTCGGCCTTATCGGGCCGGTGGAAATCTACGATGCAATAACGTCTACATCGAGCCCCGATATACCTTTATATTACACAAAATGCGCGCATGATGCAACGCGGTTATCGGCACCGAGGCGAGTCCGAGGCTGAGCGCTGCAGAAATCTCGACCCGAGTTAAGGGAGATAAAGTTGCGCGGCACGAATTTACGGAAATTTACGGCCGGTTCCTTTCTCTCGGCGCGTCTCGACTCTATCTCCCGAAACGAATCTCTTCTGCTGGACTTCCATCGTGCGCTGACCTTAAGCCCGTGGATTCGATGGCTTTCCCCCATGGATGTAGTTGGGGGGGGTGAATCGGGAGGGATTTATGCGCGCGGCAGAAGATTCCTGAGCGTCTGCTTGGGTCTCAGGGGGATCTACCTGGCCGGGATCGTAGAAATGCTGCCCCTGCGGTGATTAGACTATACGGATCGATGGGTCGTGAATGATCGGAACACGGTGCACCGTTCAGGATACCATCCGATTTTCGCGATTTTCTTATTAACGATCCTGTTGCCTGATTTTTGCTGTGTGTTTTAGAAACGGCCCGAGATCCTTGTCGAGTGTTCGCGCCTTCGTCCGCGGACGTTTCTCACTTTTTCTCTTACCGTGGCGTGATCGATGATCGATAGATCGTGAATGATCGATAGATCGCCAGTCTCAGCACGGTGTCCACGATCCGGCGAGTCTCCTCCCGACTATTCTCTTGCCGTCCGCCGCGTTCGACTTTCACGTTTATTAACAGGCCTGGGAGGGAAAAAAGCGTCGCGGATGTACGAACTGCAGGAGAAATCTGGTCGGGCGACGGCGGCGGCGGCCGAGAGACCGGCCTGGCCGATTTAACGCGCCTATTCATTTCGCGCTCATTGCGATTTATAAACTCCCAGCCGGGCTCCCTTAATGAAGACAAACGACGGGATCGTTTATTTTTCGCTCGATTGCGCGGATCTTGCGCCCGTCGCTCTTATTAACCGGTGGCCTGCTTCAGAACTTCCATGGACCTTATGTGTAACATGTCAAAATGTCAGTTCGCGGACGACCAATTTTATCGTCGATGTTCCGCGAAAATTACTAATGCGTCGACCGTAAACTAATTAACAAAGTCCACAAAGTTACTAAACTGTACAGATATATATGTACATCAAAATCAGTCACGGATATTATCGATACGTCACGAATGTATCTAAATGGACCTTGCACCGTCACATATCCTACGCTAATCAATAATAAAACGACGCCATATATTTCCTGCCACAGCCTGATTCTCTGTTTCATCAACGCTGATTGGGGTGCAGTTTGCCAAAAGTTCCCTTGCGGTCGAAGAGCATATATAGCATTCTGCAAGCATCGAGGATCGAGGATCGAGGATCGAGCAGATTTGTCCATCGAACAAAAGAGTGGAAGCCAGGACTGGCAGGAGGCGAGGGACCGCACGACAAATTAACTACGCGCGATCTCGCGGCGCGATAGCCCGTGCTCGGTATCGGCATACAACGGTACCGGGCCTTGTGTACGTACAGGAAGGCAGGGGGCCAGGGTCCCTCCTGTGCGTTGTGTATCGTGCAAGTCGGGCCTTATACGGTCCCCGACACGAGGATCGGTTTCGAGCAAAAAGAACCCCCTGCGCGGCGGACTATACTGTACGATACTTTCGGTTCTAGACGGTGGAGAGGATGGAATCGAACAGGATGAAAGAAATCATCTTTTTCACCTGCCACGCGCGCGCGCGCAAGCGCGCGCGCCGAGGAAACAGTTTATCATTTCACGTTAAAATTAGCCCGTCCAGGCCATCGTGAACCTCGAAACTGAAATTCCTTTCGCTGCTCGGCGATGGCTGACGCCTGCTGTTAATTATTTCGCAGAGCAGCGACTCTTAAGCGGGCAAAAATGCACGCAGCACATTGACCATTGCCTCCCCTCTCTCCCCAATTCGTTGAACGACATTCCAAGCCGTCAATGGCAGCGAATTATTCGCGCTAACTTTAAGCTCTACCGACGCATTAGGCACAATTGGATGCGTGGGCAATGTTAAACGTTAAATCGTCCCGCTAATCGTCACGATAGGATACGAGATGCGACGAGATTGCTCGCCCACGTACGAGTTTCCTGTAACACCGATCGGGGATGGTCCACTTTAGGTTTCGGCGTTAAGGGACTAAGCAGTGGTCCTCGCTGATTGAACGCGCCGGGAACTGCGATTTCGGCGGATTGTTGCAGCGGGCATTGAGATATCATTGCAACACTGCTTACCTTTCCCGAATGTCTGCAGGTTGCGTAACTTCCGTGCGCGAGCACATTTTCGTTTCAAGCGTCATTGGAGTCACCGCCAATTTCGACGTACGCTCGCCGCAATTTTTCTGTTGACACACGTATAGACAGGAACCAATATTTACTCGCGATAGGGATCGCCGAACTAAGCGAAAGATGTTTTATTCAATCTCCACGTCATTTCCGTCGATCCGCTCGCGGATATGGACATTGCTTTCGCAAACGACACTGTCAGACTCTTCCAGACTTCCCCATACGTCATACTCATTACCTCGCCCAAACATTCCACCCGAAAGTCCAGCTTCCCGAAATACCCGAAACCGCGCCCAAATTTAAAATCCTCATTTCGCAAACATCCCGAAAAGTCTCCGAAAGAACGTATTCTCGTTCCAAAAGAAGCTGCAAAAAAGTTCGCATCGGCCGGCAATGGCAAGCCGCAGCACGTGGCACTGGTTTTCTGCGGGAGTCCAACGTTCGTCCGCACTCGACGTGCACGGCTGGACGAGCGAGCGTGGCAGGACTCGTCGTTAAAAACGACGACTCCGTCGAGAGCGAGGTGCCCGTTTAATTACCGATGCTCGTTTCAGAGCGTGGGCCCTGCCTTCGCTGCACCGCTGCAGACCCGATCCCGGTCCCGGTCCGCCCACCCGCATCCGCCGCACTCGGCACTGGCCTACGTGGAAAGGTGCAACGTACACACGTAAAGCGCGCGAGCGCGCGCCAATGCACCTTATGTATTTCGTCCCTGCGCACAGAATACGCAGACACCCGGAGTGGGCCCCGTCTAGCGACTCGACCGATCCACCACCGGACTGGCCTCTCGTTGCCGCGCGATTTTTCTAATAATCCACTGTTTTTTTTCAATCCGCCAGCCCGCTTCTGTCTGCTGAAAATGTTCAAGTAAAGCGTTAAGAATCTATTTTTCAGACTCCCATGACTCGTTATGAGAGTAAAAAAGGGATAGGCATGTAAAATTCAATGTTTTTTCTCGCGTGCTCGCGATCCGAGTACATGGCGCGCGACGAAGAACAAACTGAACAATCGTCTAGAGTCCCGTTTCTCTGCGCTCGCGTTTCTCATTGCCGCGGATAACGCTTATCCCAGGCCGGCGTGAGTATGCGTTCGGTGTGCGCATACGTGGGCGTTTAAGCCTCCCCTAGTTCGGCGCGGAAAATTGCCCATCAGCATCTCATTAGGGGAAACAATGTAGGACGCGGCTACTGAAGACGGTTTAACGCGCTCGGAATCGTGCTAAGCGAGCGAGTGACTTCTATCAGATAACGTTGCGCTTCTCGCGGTGCCACGATTCGAACGTTCACGATGCCGGCAAGAAGTCGCTCAGAAATTACGTAAGCGACCGTGCGAAACCGTTCGGGTCTCGCTTTGTTCGACGCGCGCCGCGCAGCTTTCTTGCCCGCGGAACCTTCTTCTCTCTTTCTCTCTTTCTCTCTTTCTCTCTCGATCTCGTTTCTCGGCGCGAACGAGACGCGTGTTCTTTGCCGTGTTATCGAGCGGCGCTGAATTTAAATGACGCATTACCGACTCCAGCGGGCCGCTGCGAACTTCGCGGAGCTTTTGTATCGCCTGGAGGATCGGCTACCGGTCGAACGACGAGCTTCGCGATCGTGTACGTCGCCGTGGGTCGTCCGACGTCGAATGTCGAATTCGTTCTTACGCAAGCAGCAAGCATCCCCCTTTTTCCGATCCCCCATTTCCACTCGCGCAATTTTGCGCGAAATCGCCTTTCACTGCCGGGAACTAGCGGCGTTCTTCTGCCATTCCTTTTCTGGCGCGTCGGGTAGTTCCGTGCGTCGATGCGATTATCAACGCGGTGTAGGTAAAGGAAAAGTTAAAATAAGTTTGTCGATTTACATTGCCAATTGTGGAGATGATTTTCATATGATGCACGAACTCTGTATTATTTGGACGCGATTTTCTTATAATTTCATTCGTAACTCTGTATCGCATTGTAATGCCGTATTAAGGGATGATTGGTCAAATTGATTGAGATGGCTCGAAATGAGCGTCCGACACTCCATTTAATCGCCGATCGGAACCATTACGGCGCGTTTATTCACAGACCGTCAACCTCGCGCGTAATAATAGAGGAATGAGAAGTCGCGAGTACGTAGTAGGGGCAGGTAGGTCGATGACGTGCAGACGGCGTAGCTACTTTAACCTGTTCGTCGTCGCCTTCGAGATCGGGTCACCCTCGTGAAGTACGTCGGTCTCGGCCGAAGAAATAGGAGACTTGCACGAGAAAGGATCGGCTGGGATCGGTCGACCGCTCGATCGAGGATAGGATCTGTACGATATTCACTTTAAATGCTGACAGATCTGCTACAAATCATTCTATTCTTCAGCAGGACAAACTTAACAATATCCGGTATGCGATATAAAACACATCGAACCGTTCGCCGTTTAACGTCTACGATGTTAAGCGAACATGATATAATTACCAGCGCAGTCAGGAAAGCTGTCTGAGATACTGTACGGTACCCGTATCAATAAAATAGCTAAGATATTAGGTAACAGTGTAGGTTTTGTTCGGACGTATATGCGATTTGGACGTTGAACGAACGGACGTTAAGCGGCGCATGACTGTACATTGTAAATGCAAATGGAATACGTGACAGGCTTTGTGGTGTGCGGATTTCATAGTTCATGATTTCTATGCACTCGTATAATACTAGAGTTGCACCAAGCCTGACAGCATCAAAGTAGACTATTGTACCGCGAGTACGAGTCTGTTTTCTCGGAAAACCTTTTTCTTGCCTTGCTTCACCATGAACGCACACGTTCGCGGGTTAGGCGCTGACCTTTTCCACGGTGGAGGAGGAGGTCGAAAATATAGGTGCTCGCGTGAAAAGCGTATAGATCGGGTTAACGTAGAAAGTAGAAAGTAATGTTTGCGAGCATAAACTTCTAAATCGTATCTCAGCGAGGTGGATGTACACCTGATATGAAGAAAGGTTCCCTCGCCTTCGCGTTCATCCAGGATGTGTCTTTATAAATGTGACTGCATACGATACGACTATGTGCAATACGCCCGTGCAATTCGTATTGCCCTCGATTTGCGAGTGTCCAAACAGACAATGAGCGTGAGCTAAACATCCGATTTTAATTTAAAGATTAATAACTCAACTCCGCATAGAACATTGCCTAATGCACAGACTCAAGCATGAAGATCGATGCACTATTTCGTTCATGAATAATATCATCTCTACGTGAAATCAGAAAATAGATAGAAATTTCTAGGCAAAGCTCATGTATATTGACACAAACCGACAGTGTCGCAGTTTGTTATTTGGATAGAAAATATCGATCACCCTGTAGACACGTCGATATGTCTAGAACGAATACGCTTACGAGTCCCCAACCTTTTATTTCTTCAGCATATTACGTTACCCACGTAGGCGTACGAAACGTAAAGCGTGTACGGCGTGCGCGTAACGTTATTGTAAGAGTACGCGTCCTTTCAGCGTCGATTCTTTGCTCGACAATGGATTGCAAAGCCAGGTTGAACAGCGATAACGGAGGCCGCGTTGTAACCCTTGATCACGGAGTCGATTGGTCTGGCTGGATCCATATGTCCTAGTACAAGGACTGCGAACGACTTTGCGCCACGTCTACCTGAACTCGTATTGTCGCGTGCGGTACTCGATTGTTGCCTTTCAATGCACTAGCCCCAGCCGAATCGTACATTGAAGGCCTCGCGATAGCAGATATCTCGAGTGCAGCACTGTAGAGGTATGCCCCGCCTGATGTATGCGCTGTCTTGCGAAGTATTTTTGAAGACGGTCACTTTTATGTCTGGCCCCGCGCCGTTATCGAGCACTGGACATTGTACGTGTACTCATAAATCGAGGAAGAGCCAGCGAAACGTTGAGAAATCTTCGTGGAGCCGCGCTTCATCCGGCCAATCATCATTACATCCGCTCGAACGAGGCGCGCGGCAATTAAAACGATGAAGAAAGTGCCCTCCCGCTTCCTAATTGGAGCCATTATCATGCATACGCACGATGTAGTCTACGATCTCGTCCTACAGCCCGCGGAGAACGAGGCCGATGAGAGTGGTAGTATCTCACGATGGGGTGGAGAGAAGAAAGGGGACGCAGGAGAAGATCGAGCTTCTCAAAGGTAGACGCAAGTAGGTGTGCTTGCTGTTGGAAAAAGAGACGAGTAAGCTGACGTCTGCCTGCGCGCATTCGTTCGTGTGCAGCGGAAAAGAGAGAACCGGAATAAATTCGAAAATAAATCCTGCAAGACGAAGTCGACCAAATTACATAAAAGCGGGTCATTTATCTTGTCTCGCGCGATTAAAACTAAAGGGACGATAAGTACAGGCTCCGGCACCGATGGTGTCATACTTATATACGCGTAAATCCAATATCCACTCCGAATGAACCCGGTACTTATCGTATTAGGTCGTGTAATATGAATGTCGTTTGGAAAATAGAAATGTGTCAATCGTATTTGTAGAATTTCCAACAGTCTTTTCTAAATCATTAGATTTCTTTGGTAGCACATCTGGTACATTTAAATGCTGGGAAACAGAAACAGAAATGCCCGCAGAATGAGTCAGAAATTCCATATTTTCCGACTTTCGACAAATCATTTTGCACACAACTCACCGAGCTACAGACGCGCCGATAAGTAAATTCAAGATTAAACGTGAAATTTCATATTGCACGACATAATAGAAGAACCTTTCAACAGTGCAATGCAAACACTCTGGCAGCAGTATGTGTTGAGCCAGTGCTAAGTGCACTAACATCGTGGAAACTGAATACTGACGATAGTATGAAAAAGAGCTCGGAAAAGGCAACAGACGATCCGAGAATGAGAGGAAGAAAGAGGATAACAATGCGTGCGGAGGCAGCGAGAGGCGACCGTGAAGATCGCTCGGAGTCGTCGGAAATCGTCGAGGGAACCAAGATCCGAGCGAGCGAGCCAGTTGGCCGGTCGGCCAATCAGCCAATCAGGCGTCACGCGAGCCTGGTGCCGAGTGCCGTCGCGCGTCTAGCAGTCAGTGCGCCAGGAACCGTCCTCTCGAATGTACGTCAGCTCTTGTCGAGCTCGTTCTCTCGTTCAAGTACTCGTCCGCTCGTCGAGTCGGACCCTAAAGCAACTAAGCACATCCGATGCGCATCCAGACCTCGACCAAGAACGCATTCTACGAAAGAGTGGAAACGAAGTTCGCTGGGGGTGCCTGAAGAATTTCCCACAACGGAACCTGCTCCACTTGACAGCCAGACGCGTGTGACTCGTAACTATTGACCGTACTAAGATTCTCGGCGTCGAAGAATGGACCGAAACCCGTGACTCCGAGAAAGAAAGTGCATCTGACTAGAGTGACCGGGGAGAAGCTGAGTGTCCTTTGAAAGCGTTCCTCACGCAAAAATCGTGCCCCGGAATTCTTCCATCATCGCCACCCTCGAGCGCCTTCCCTCACTTCCTCCGGCGAGTGCCGCCCTAAAGGAAGTGGCGTCTGTCATTCGCAGACTCGTCCGGGCGAGTTTAGACGAGCGAGAGCGACTCAGGTGCGGCCGGCGAGACGAGACAGTTCTTCCTCCGCACCCTCCCAACTCCGGCGTCCCTTTCTCAGCCACCCGTGTCGACGAACCGGGGCCCTCTCCTCGTATTCTTCCTCGCCGAGGAAGCCGTTCGTGCCGTGCGCCCCCGACATGTGTGCGTTCGTCGGGCATCGTTGAGTGTGTGTTCCCCTGTGCGGCGATGAAGCAAACGAGTCCGCTACTGGATTAAAGCCCGGTGCACACCGACGGCAGAGAGCAGCATGGCGCCCCCAGACAGGCACAGATCACCTCGCCCTGGCTCGGGCCTCAGTCTCTCCGTGCTCGGTGAGTTTACACCGTGAGATTACACGTTCCTTCGCTCGTGGTGTCTCCTTCCTACTCACCTCGCGGAACGAGCCACCCTGACAAATCATTAGCGCCGAGAGTCTGACTTCTCGGAATCTGCGCGCTTGTACTTGCGAGCGGAGATGGGAATGATAGTCGCGCGAGTAAATCGATTAGTGGTAGGAAATATATCCTCGGTTCTAATAAGAGTAACAGTGGCTCGATGAAAGAAGTGTCTCGGTTCGGGGAGTGCTTGTTCATTTGATGGTATATAATGGTTTTGATAGCTGGTAGCTTATAAGTAGTGTTCATGGGGATGAGAATAATATAGATTTGATACTGTCATTCTTATTCCTTTTTTCATTCTTAGCAAGCGTCATTGGTTAAAAGGATTAAATGTATAATTTCGATGTATTGAGTTTGAACGATACTCATTGATTATATCAAGTACGTGTAAATACTTTCAATTATAACAGGTACATATTCATACTATTTTCAAGTATTAATATAGAACGAATATTCGTGCCCCGTAATTACTACGTTATCAAATTTGTTAAAGCGGTAATTGAATTTGTCCCAGCTCCACTGCTGAGACGCGTCTGATGCCTCCACAAGCTCTATACGCTCCGGGTAGTAGAGAATTGCACCGCTGGTCTCTATATGGAAATTGTAGAGTGCGAAGGTACTTTGTTGTTAGATGGTCGTTAGTCTTGGTCTATGCTCTGTGTACTTAGAATGAGTCATGAATTTGAATTGTAGAGATTTTATTGCGGAAGCAATATGAAGGATTGGTCTGTGATTAAGACTAGAACTATCGTGCGGTCTAACAACTCGTTTGATAATTCTCAACGATCGCCCACTTTTGAAACATCTTACATTCCGAAATTTTCAAATGGGCAGTTATAACAAAATGTCACAGAAATATTTTTGACTGCTCGATAATTCTAATATGAAAGGCACGCACCTTCGCTCCGGTGTCGTCTGAAAATGTTCGCAGAGAAAGCTCATGATCTAGATACTAAAGCAATGCTTAGCGTTGATATAAATACGCGGGCCAATCTGTGTAGCGGCGCCTAGATCGCGTTCCGTCGCTTATTATCAGAGACGTGATTATTTGTTCCGTTTCAAGATTTTCTCAAGTACTGCCGAAATGTGACGCTGGTGGGAGGTGGGAGCGTGGCTTGTCTGCTCAGTTATTGGGACCGTCACGAAGCACGCGAAAAAATGGCCAGACTCATTCTGGCAATGAGTCACACTCCTCGATCGTCGCACAATCCATCACGAATCGATTCGTGGCGCCACAGACGTAACATTCATTGTACCGGTACAAAGGACAGAGCCAAATGTATTCTAATGCTATTCCGTGTTATCGGAGGAACGGCCGAAGTCCTGCGAAATGCGTTTAACGCCGGGCGGTGTCGAACACGTTTCTCATCCGAAAGCAACCGGCTTAGGATTCTTTAATGAACGGTTAGCGATTCATGTTCGTTATTCCTGACACTCGGCACTGAATAGTAGTAATTTTTCCGTCTCGTCTGACGAACACCGCCCCTCAACATTGGCCCTTCGTGCACTGGTGCATCAGACCGACACCTTCCCTTGCTGAATTGGCAATGTTCGTATGTATATACTGCGTCAGACTCGGACGGTGTCACTCGGGTGCACACCATGTGTGCACTTAAAATTCCACCGTTTGTAAACACACGCGTTTACACTCCCTAGACGTCGTGGCTCTAAAAAGAGCGAGAAAGAAAGCGCCGACAAATTATCGTCGACCCCGATAACCTCGAGAGTGCGCGCGCGCTCGCACCAGTATCGCACACACAGAGGTCGGAAGGAAAATATGAATTAGACCACTCGAGATAAACGAAAATATTCACTGTATGCATGCGGGTAAAGCCGTTACGCTCCGAAAAGCATACCGTCAATTACGCCATTTAATTGAGTGCAACAGGTGGCCGCGAGGCCGGCCATTTTCGAAATAAGTTCCCTGGGAACCTGTCTCGCGCGCGCGTTTCCAAAACGGAAGCGCGGCTGCCTGTTGCACACGGCTCGGAGTTAATTACCGGACTGCCTGTCGGGCAAGTCGAACCTGTACATTGTCCAGGCTGGATGGTGCCAACCTACCAGAAGCTGTCCACGCCATATGCGCGCTGCTCTCCTTTTCTGAGGCTTGCTCCGAACTTGTCGTACCGAGCGGACGTTGTATTTATCTGCAGTTGCGTCGCTTTATTTCCTCGAAATTATTTTAATGGTACGCTTTCACGTCTGGTGAGAATCTAGAAAATGGGAGCTCCGCGTGTGAAATGGTATATGCAATATTAGGTATAAGTTTAGGACACTTGGGACATTAGAGACTACCAGCACGACAAAATGAGGAAATTTAATACGGAACATTTTTATTCATATTTATTATAATGTATTAAATTTGAATTGTCATTTAGTGCGTTTGACACAGTTCAGAAGCATACTTGAACCGCGAGAGATTAAGATTGTAAACGTACAACATTCTCAATTATCGCTCTTGCTCATATTTTCAATAAGCTCACGACCATTCGTTTTACTTTGTTATGACACTTCTCTTTACGACCAGCGTTGCGTACAGCCGTCGCCGGCCGTTTGCATAACGGAGTTTCGATTTCGACCACGGGTCAAACTCTCGAGAGCTGCGCCGAGCGCCGGTGCGAACATGCAAAAGTCAGTCGAAAGTGCCCGACGCGGTGCGTAAGCGTACTACACGAGCAGAGAGGATTAATTTAGATAACGGCGTTGTTCAACACGGCACGGCCGTGCGGAGTTAAATGCAGTCGCGGGGAGAGATTTATGGTACAACCGGTCGCACGGGACAGCGCTTGACAGATCGCGAATCGACTCGGCCTGTCCCAGCAAATTAAATCATAATTCCGTGACGCAAAAGTATACGCGATTGCGATTTTACACACGCCGCGAATTCGTTCCAATCCCGGTCGACGAATTCTCTCGAACGTCCTAATACCGAATGCGCCGGAATACATAGAGTACAGAGTGCCACGCGATTGGTCTCCGACGCAGAATGTACGAGCAACCATCGAAACGGAACACGAACCGATCGCGACCGTCGCGCAAATTACATCCTATTTCTCTGACTCGATAAAACTGATACGCCAAACGCAGACACAGGTCGTATATCAACTTCGGCCGCACCGTAATTTCTCTGGCGCGCGGTTGCACGCCGTCACCCGCGCAAAGTTAACCGATAAAATTTCGTTCACTCGCCGGGCCTGCTGTTTCGATTCGATTCGAGCTCCCGCTCCGTTTCGAGTTTCCTTCGTTCGCCCGACGCCGTTTCCACGATCCGGTCCACGCTCCACTTCCTGCTCCGTATTCTGTCGCGCCGAAACGTCGTCGGCCGAGAGGAAACGATGTTTCGAAACGCCACGGAAACCTATCGCTCGTCTATTTATCACCCGCCGGTCTATCTGATAACGTTAATCGTCGCGGCATGTTCGCCGTTTAATTAACCATAGCGGCGGGTCGACGATTGATTGCGCCGGGATGGCCGTCCATTCTGGATTTCATTCGAGAAACTTTCGAGCTCACATAATAACTCCCCTTGAGAGACGCAGCCCGAGCGGCTTTGTGAGCGGATTTCGATATCTCCGCTCGACGCATCCGAAGGCTTTGCGATTCGACGAAAAAGAATCTGAAGTCTTCGATCCCATTATCTGCGCTGGGAATCGCGATACACAGCGGGACCGGGCGATAAGTTGTCGCGAATCATAACTGCGTAAATGCATTACGTGAATCATGTCCGCGTTTGCCGGGGTGATTGCACTTATCGAGCTATCGGAGCCCGATAGAACGAAACGAGCGCATCGTTAGCCGCGAGAGTGCGTGAAGCAGCCATTCCGATCGACAAAGGAAATTGTTTCGCAGAGAGGAGTAGGAGGAGGAGGCGCGCAGCGATATCCTTCGATCGGTTTGATCGCCAAGACAAAGAGCTCGCGGGGCCTCCATGGTATTTCTCGACTATCGAGAGAGATACTATCGATGATTATGTTATATCCCTTCGCAACGGCTTTACACGGAACGTACGTGCGTCGGATTATACACATGCCACGCTATACGACGCTGAATATCTTATACACATCGAACATCGAACCCGAGCAGAACGAACGGTCCGACTGCACGGCGACCCGCTGACGTCTAGAGTTTTATTGTGTTTTCGGATCGTCATCGTGTGTCACGCTAACGATTTCGAAAATCACGTTTCTCCTGCTCCGCGTCCAGGTTTCGCCTCGATCGATAAATCTCTCCCGCGCTCGAATTATCACGCTACCGCGTATCGTGCCGTAGATCATCGTAGATGGCTTCCAACGATACGGGGGGTGAAATTCCTAGACGATTGCTCGGGAGGGTCTCACGAAAGGTACGATTTAGGTAGCGGCTCAACGATTCAGACCTGCAGACGAGGCCAACGGACTTCCTACTCTGACTCGTGTATATCGGCTATTAACTTGGCAGGTTTCTTAGAATGGACGTGCCAGACGCGACTCGTAGGACTGGTGGTCACTGCTCGACCCTCCGCCTATTCTTACTCGCATTGTACACAGACCTTCTTCATACCTCCCTTTGTCTACCCTTTCCCTGTCTGCCCCCCCCCCCCCCCCCCCACCTCCCCACTCTTTCTCTCTCTTTCTTTGTTGAACTTGAACTTTCTCTCTATTTCACTTCTACCCCTCCGCACAGTATCGACAATACCTCCCAGAATATTAATATCGCACAGCTAAAACATTGGCTTCGGTATCATCGATTGTGTCGTGCAGCACGTATAGGCATGCCTCGAGTTTGGAAATAATTTCTTGTCTTCGAGCATATTCGTGAGTCACTACGTATGCCAGTCTGGTCCCATCGCAACCCTCGATCGTCTGGTGCACCCACACAATCTCATATCCGGGCATGGAAAGAACGACTGAGACGAGCAGGTCAAGGAAAGCCGTAAAATGCACGGCGCTTGACACTTTCCTTTGCCGCCATTGTCACTCCCCTAACGTACGTTCGGAGTTAGGTGAAAAGAATTTATTAGTCATTCGGTTAACGTTGGAGAGGGAGCCCCGGGACATTCTTGAACGTATGCGACAGGTGACGGGTGTACCGTCGTTTGCCCCAGAAATCGAGACACATAACACTTCACTGAGTATTAAGACATCGAGCGAAGTGTGCTTGTAATTAAAATACGAGCTTGTGATTGACGAGTCAGACTGATGATTAGAGTGCATACGTTTTTGCAAAAACGTATTTTTACAGAAAAGGTCTAAACAGCTGAGAGTTAGATAGACATATATTTCGTGATTGTAGGCTCTTAAAAATATTAATTCCTATTTTCCATACTTTGCGGATCGCAAATATCTTGCATATTTATGGCACATTTCGTGCGCACACTTCCGCAATCTTCTCGTGATATATTACGCAAGGCCGATAATCCTTGCCGATTGGCACACGACAGCGACAGTGCCAGAATTGCTTCCGGCATCAGCCGAAGGGAGCCACGGCCAAGTGAATCTCGACAAATAATCCATTTGTCTTGTTCAAACGTCTTAATGCGCGCGGCGGCTGGGCAAATATTTTACCGGCAGCCGGGCGTTAATTGTGCTAGCGAAAACTTCTCGCGCTCGGCATATATGCTAATGGTCGTCTTTCGCAAACGAGCCCTTCTTTAATTTTCTCCAGCCACGAAGCGCCGCACAGGAAGAAGGCCACGCATACGAAACGCTCTGCCGTCTCGGCACAACAGGTTTCCCCGTCAGATGTATGTCATTCTCGAAAAGCTAGAGACCCTAAGTGGAGACATTGGGTGGCATGATTCCCTTATAATCGTCGGATTACCGATTTTCACGGGACCGTACAAAATTCTCGTTTCTTCCTCGGGGAAGACGAGAGCCGAAACGAAGTTTTTGGAGCCACGAGAAAGTGAGTCACACAGCTGACTCTCCGTGAGATCACCGTCGTGTGTATGCTTTCGAGGTCAAGATATGCGTGTGCGCGTGCGCGCGCGCGTACTGTGTCGCCGTGCGAGAGCGTACATGTGCGTTACATGTGCGTCCCTCTGTGCAATGCACTGTCGTGTCTACTTTGAATTCATTTTTCTAAAGGCCTTCGTAGGGGAACGGTGTTTATTACACGCCGCCGCATTTGATTGGCAATTGGAATGACTGGTTGGAGAGCGACGTGTTACACTTCTTCCTTTATATCGAGGGGCTCTTGCAGCGGCATTTACGGTCACGCAGAGCCAATTGTACGATGTCCGCGTTCGGTGCTTGCATTTGCACGATCGAAGCTTGCTAGATTGCACAAAATGTCAGATAACTGACGACAATTATCAGATTGGCCTAATTTTAAGTAATATATCTGAAAATAACAATGAATTGTTGACTTTTGTGTTGCACCGATTCACATTAGAATATAAGTGAAAGAATCCATTTTTTCTAAACTTTTTACTTGTAAGTAGACCGCTGTTACAATCACCGGCACGTGCGATTTATCACATAGAAATCCATTTATTGTAGAGGAATGCAATGAAAAAGTTTGTGCCGATCGTCTGCGGGAAGAGCTAAAGATTGTAATGTTGTTGTTCCGAGAAAATGCGTTATGAAGTAAAGCAGCATTGAACGCAAACAGCGTACAGGTGCGTACAGGTGCGTGGCTGCGTTTCGCAACGATGCAATCGACGAGAACCGCATAATCGAGCTACGTAGTCATCCTGGAACGTTGACAAATACGTAACTACGACGACTTTTCTCTTTTCATCGCCCGTCGAACCCGTCCGGAGCGCAATCTGACACGTTCACGAGTATTTTATTCGAATCGCAAAAACTCCCGGCATTTTCCCTGTTTAATTATTTACCGAGGCGTGGACTTCATAATCGATCCCTCGATTGCGTGCCGGCACACTGAATACATTGACGGCATTACTCGGCGTCGTTACACTTAGTAACACGAGATGTCAATTGCGAAGTACAGACTGCGTAGGGAACGGCGAAAAGGGAAAGGAGCATGCAGTCGGGAGCGAAGTCTGCGTGGAAGTCTGCAATGTTTTCACGTGCGCGATTTTCTATCTTTTATGTAACAACTATCGCGGCTAACGGTTATCTGCCGACAGACGATGACTCACGGCAATTATTAGCGTCTGGGGAATAAAAATAGTAGGCAGACGGCGTAATCGAAGCTCTCCCACGGCTCGACGTATGGCGTATGGCGCGTGGTTGAATGCGCGACACATGTGAGGACGCGAGCGGCGCGAAATAATTTGAATCCGATTAAAAGCGCGTGCGTCTGGTCATTGTTGCGCGTTCCTCGCGATGCGTCGAGGAACCTTTCGTAGGAGCTCGCGAAGACGCTTTTCTTAGCTTTACCCTACAGTTAATTCCGTCCGCTGATAGGAGGCCAGGCGTCTTATCGCCCACGAGTACTGAAGTGCGTCTGTGTGGTCCGATTGAATACAGGACGACTCAAACGTTTCGCCAAACATTAAGATTAGCGTCTGACGCTTAGAGACCGTCGGAAACTCAATAAGTAAACGCTCGATATTTTCGAGTAATCTGATAGCAGTGAAATCGAACGTGTCTCTATGAAGATGCATAACGAAGGCAGCATGAAAAACGCTTGAGTCGTCTCGCGCGGACCAACGTAATGGCCGCGGAAATTGGTGCTTCAGCTGGGCGCAGGCTACGTTCTCCTCCGTGTCGATCCATCGTCGTCCGACCAGGCTGCGTCATGTTATTGAGAGCGCAGATTAAAGAAATCGAGAATCCTACGAGTCCAGATTATTGGGGCCAACTGAGCGTAAATTGATAGGGCCGAGACAACAGCTCGATCACTGTCACGAATCATTACGCATTATCCGGCGCGGCCGGGATAATTTCATCGCGCATTCCATATTCCGCGGGTCCACATAGGTAGACTCTAAATAATATTCTCCGCACTACCTTGCACCGCAGCCGGACATTTTTCGTTCGACCGCAGAAGCCGGACTCGATGGACGTCGATAATAATTCAAGAAATCCACGCCGCGCACGGTAGTGCGCGTACATTTACACTTTGGTTTCCAATTACATGCCAAGCTCTCTAAGCGAATTCATGCGCGCAGTGCTGCTCTTTGCCGTGCGCACCTGGAAATCGGAGAATTGAGGGAGGCTAACTATAACCAACGAGCCGCTTAGCGGCCGCATGAGATTCTAATCCGGAAAAGGTTGAGTTGACAAAGGCGCAGATAACTCACGTCGGCCTTCTTGAATTTAATCTGTCGGTCCCGCGATACCGCGTCATCTTTCTATCTGCGTCTCTATCTTTCCCTCGTCCGCTCCTTTGCTCTTTCACTGGCGGAGCCTTATCTGACGTGCCTTATCATGAAGCGTGCTCGCTTGGAAGAGCGTTCTCGGCGTTATCTCGTGGAAACCGTGGGCAGGTACGTTCTGTTCTAGGCGCCGTTGCTAGATTAAGACGGAGAGCTGTTAACCCTTTATTGCCTGATGCACGTGGAAAGATGCGTCTTTATTTTTCTCACGCCCTCTCGCCCTTCGTGCCGCGCTTAACACACCGACTCCACCTGTGTCGGCCGGAAATTATGAAAATATCGCACTTTTAAAAAGCGATCGCAGACGAAGTTTGAGAAGGGCATGAAACGAGACGGCAAAGTGTGAAGAGTGTCCTCGTACTTGAAGCGGCAGTGTATTGAAAGATCGTGCACAGTCAGACTGATGGAATTTGAAGCCAGATGTGTTGCACCTGTCGAATCCTAGCAGTGAACGGGTTAATGATAGGCTTGCCTAAGTAATCGCGGCGTAATTCAATTAAACGATATCTTTCGGGTAATCTGAGACCGATCGTTACTCGCGGCCACAAAGTGCTCGGCGAAGGTTAAATCTCACCGGCTCTCAAATCGTGCGTCCGTACTCGTAATGCACTCGATTGGCCCGATTGGATTGCGCAATCTCGTTAATCGCTTCCAGTCGTCGTATTGGTACTGAAAAATATGCCGCTATCCGTGCTCATTGTTCACAAACATCGAATAGACCGTCGATACCCGCAAATATCAATTGCCAGCAGTCGGCGATAGGTGGATATAAATAGGTGAGATCTAGGATCTTTGATCTTTCACGAGATCTAGGACGGAGGCTCGTGAAGGTGTTAGGACGCAAGAACTACATTTTCTATCGTGACCCAAGGGCAAACGTTTCACTTCATGAGTGTTGGCAAAAAAATAACAAAAAAATGGCTAATTATCCGTACAAAGGAAATTGCACTCCTACGTGTACGGTAGATCCGACGTTAATGCCGAGAGGACGGCAATTAGGCCGGCAATTACGAAAGTGATCTAAGATAAAAATGGTCGAAGAAGAATCGACAATACGATTTAGCGAAAAATTCTTTTTTCTCCATTTACGTCTAACAAATTGTGTCACTCTCGCAATCGCCGGCACAAAATTGTCGTTTGAGAGTTGCCGAAAGGAGAGCGCCGCGGGTCGTCGGGGCAACACGTGAGAGGGTTCACGTTTCCGTAAATTTAGGGAAACTCCTGACTCAGGAGCGTGTTTACTTATCGCGCGAGGGTCGCCGCGTTGTCTCGCCTTACCTGATTTATTCCGGCCACCTGAAGCGACACGGCTAAGAGCCGTGTTGTGTGCAGTGTACACTCCCGATCGGAACGACGTTTCATAGCCTCCCGGTATATATTGGCGGTATATATCGAAGGCGTCGATTTAAATACGTCGGCCGTAGGCGACCGGCGGCAGGGTAACTTTCTCTCACTCCCTGGGCCCCGAATAACGATTATTACGCGTGACTCGTCGAAACCGAAACGCTCTCGTCCGAATGGCTGCCGTTCGTGCGATCGGATGTCTCCTCGTCGAGTGCGTTTAATCGAGATGATCACGAAACCTGAAGCGCGTCGGGCGTCGATTCATTGTCAACGATCCTCGATTCTCGCCTTGCCTACACGCCAGATTTCGCTTAACCTAGACTCCGACTCGCATTCACATGCAATTACCGCGCATTCAGATCGTCCGTCGTCCCTGTCAAAGGAGCCCTCCTCCCACGGCGTCGCGTGACACTTACTTTCTCCCGGCTCTTCCACGTTTAATATCGAAGAGGCGAACAGAGGCCGTTCTCTTCGGTTCTCCCTTTGTTCCGTACGGCAGACAGCCAATCGCGAGGTTCCCGCGAGAGTCCGCGGATCTCGGGACGCTCTTTTTGCGCAACGCACCGGAAACGGTATCTGGTCGCACGCGATGTTTGTCCGTTTCCTTGCCAAGGAGGCCGGTCCCCGGATAAAAGGCGTCGTTCAGCCGCGGAAAGAGGCATGACGTATCGGAAGTGCTTCGGCGAAAAGGGGAACGATCGAACGGTCGGAACAAGTGTCGTTGGCTAGATTAGCAGGAATTCCGATCGTCTGCTCTTCAATCACTGCCCCAAGTCGCCGGCCGCTTCCGAGAAGCACGCGTTATCGGGCCAGATTTGCCTAATGTTGAAGGACGAGCGTGGTAGCCGGTCATATGACGGAATTAGATAGCTGTCGAATTAATGGAACTCAATCTCGCACGCGGCATTTTCGATTCATAGTATATTCTACGAACATTAACGGATTATTCGAATTACGTTGTTACATCAGATCAGGTATGAAAAGGACTCGAGTGAATCGATCGTAGCTAACTACGTTCCGTATGTTACATACATATGACCACCGAAGTTTGAACTTTGACGTTACAGTAGCACGGATATATCAAACTCTCTCAGTCTTGAAATCCTCGAGTACCTCCCGACTTCTTAAGACCGCAGAACTTAAGCACCATTACTCCGACTTCCATAAATCCGGCCAGCGAGTGGTATCTTTCTTACAAGAAAACCCATTGCGCAGCGTATCAGCGCGCCGGCGATAAGCAAATGAAGGAAGGGAGAAAAGGACTCGCTCTCCTACTCTCTCTCTCGCCTCATGTTCTCGCGGCGATCTCGATTTGGGTCATCGCGTCGGCCGGGGATTCGATTTACGAGGACGATGCGAAGGCGAAGCTCGCCAGGAAAGCGGATCGCGCGAGAGAAGCGGAGAGAGGGCACGGAGAGAGCCCGCGTTGGAGAACGGAAACGAGGGACCAGGACGAGGACAGGTGGCCCCCGTTGTGGCGGTGGATGTCGTTCTGCTCCGTTCACGAGGGAACGGGCTTTAATCGCGCGCGCGTTCTCGCTCTGCTGGGCGGCAACGCCGTATATTATCGTCGACGGTCCAGCTCGAACAGTAACAGACTACGCGGCGAACGAGCACGAGAAAGCGGGAGAGACAGAGGAAGGGAGAGAAACGAGGTGAATGGAAAAGGAGCCGGACAGATTGCGCGAGAATGCGAATTCAATGGCTGAGAGAAAAGAAACGTCGGGGGTGTGCGTGTGTGTGTGAATGGGGTAAACGGCGAAGTGGCAAAAAAGTAAAAGGGATCGAGGAGGTTGTTAGTAGAGATGGGAATGGTACCCTCGCAAGTATATCGATTTAGGAAACACATCCTCGTAGGTCGGTACTTTAACGAAGAAGTACTCGAGTTATGGAGGTACTTGGTAATTGAATGGTATTGAGGGTGCTCGATTTTATGAAAATGATTTCAGGAAAATATTGAACAAATATTCTGATGGTAGCAAGTAGTGATACTGTTTTCGAGTATCAAAAGTAGCAATATAGAATGAAATTACTTGTACCGGTTTTCTTGCGTAAAACGAATACTTTCCTGTCGCAGTTCCGAATTAGTTTCGCTTGTACCGATCAAACATTTTGAAGTAGTAATTACATTAATCCCATCTCTTCTTATAAGCAAAGAAAGGATAATAGGCAAGAGATGCGACGAAGGAGAAATAGGGAGAGGATAGACGAAAAAGGAAAAAGAACGAACGGCTGGGGGTTTGTGAGAGGTAGACGGGCGAAGGGAAAGGGTGCAAGAAAAGAAAGAGACAAAGACGAGAGTCTGGCCGTGCTCGATTTAACGAGGCTTTACGACCCGGACCCCGTAACTTGCTTGAGAAGGAACGGAGACGAGCTGTATTCGTGTGGCCCGCTTCCATGGTTCGAGGAGCACGAGAAGTGTCGATGTTGGCCTTCCACGTTTTCGTTTTCAAAGCCGGTGGGGAGCGACGGCGCTCCTTGGGTCGCCAGACTGAGGCGCGGAATGAAGGCTGGAAGAGATTTCGTGCGGATTTAGAATTGGCAGACCCCGGCGTGGCCAGAAAATCCGATCGCGTATGCGATCGATAGGTCGTCGGACGTCGACTGAATTTTTGCGCGATAAAATTGACATCAGCGCACTTGTAACCGCGACGAGAGATATCGCGAAGGAATTCCTTCAAGTTCTTCGGAACGCGCGCGAATCTGCATAATTAAATGCGGAGCGTTATGTGCCTCGTAAAAGTAACGACGCGTTTCTTCGAGTTTGACGTATTCGAGAGTCATTGGCCGCAATGTAAAAAGACCCCGGCGCCGAGTGATTAGGCGAAATTAGAATTGGCACGCGGGGTACGGCTATCGATCGGATCTCGATCGTCGTCGATACCGATCGCCGCGCTTTTTCGATCCACTTGCTGTACGAGGCAAACAGGAAAGTAAATTAAGACGTACACCGCGCCGTGCGGTGAAAAGTACTGGAACTATTCCGTCGTAAATTCTACCCGATACCGTATCCGTGCAATTAGCAATCATTTTTATTGCAGCGGTCAGAAAAATCTCCGTTTCGAAATAGAGAATCGCGAGAACGTATCGAACGGTCTCGCCTCCCTTACACGTCCCATAAAATAGCGGCTGATAGGATGACGGAAAGAGCGGCCGGCGTTAATTATAACAACGATGATTTACATGCAAAACCGAAGCAATCGCGCTTTCGGTGACGCGAGTTAAACGGATAAGCGTCGCATACTTGTACGGTGGGAATCGAATAGGCCAAGTTAATCAAACTTGGGTCTGCTTCTAGCCTCGAACCACCCTATTTAAATCCGATCATAGTTAGCAGCACATATTGATATACTACTATGCAACTGTACACTGATACATCGATGTACTGTTATATTGTACATTCACGTACTATCATACTGTACATCACGCCTATGTACCATTATACCATATGCAACTATATGCAACTATACTGTATAACGTGCGCCGATATTCCTTGCGACATTCGCACGCGAGTTTTCACCTGAAGTCGATCCCTCAGCTACCACGACGCGTCCGACTCCGTGCACGGCGCCGCTGGAAACTGGATACGCGGCAGGAAACGCGCGATGAGTCAGTGATGCGCCCCGATGTAAACGACATCGCCGTACGTACGAGTTTATCGCGGACGGGTATCCTTCTCTACGCCGCGGGTGCGTTGACCCAGCTTACGGTAACCCGTACTCGAGGAGCTGCACCTGCCTGGCACATCGCGCGCCGTCAATTTTTCGCGCCGAGCAAACGCGCGCTCGCGCCCCTCCGCCGTTTGATTTTTCAAACGGCTCACGTCTTCATGTAACGTATTAGTTGCGAAAATTATGTTCATGCGCGCGCGGAGTCAATAAGTTCGAGGACTGTCTTCGCGGAAGCAGAGGTCCACGCCACGGTCGTAGAGTCGGCGGACTCTGATTCCTGCGCTACTCTCGCTGCCTATGCTCGACGGGACTAGAATCGTTGGCATGGTCGTTGGTCGTGTGCGAGAGTTCACGGAACTTTAGGATTTATCTTTGTTAAAAGTATTACATCTTTAAAATCGATCTCCTGCACAGTGGGCATTACAATACGGGCCGTAGGATTTATGACGCATTCACGCTGTGCGCTGTGCGCTGTGTACCGACGTACAACACTGACCCCGCGGGACCTAACGGGGCGTAATCAGGGCCGAGGAGCTACACCTGCCTCTTGCGAGTCATACCGTGGGGTCGCGCGGCCCGAATTACTTCCTCTTCGTTTTCTCTCATTCGCCGGGCTCTTTTTCGACCGCCCTTCCCTCGTTTTTCTTCCGCCTCGCGCAGTCGTAATTCGTCGCGTCATTAGAGGGTCCTCGGCGACGATGAACATTCGTCGACGCGAAAGTGCTCCACTTGGCACAACGCAAATTTATCACTTCGTACGCAGAGTTTGTTATAAAAAGCAGCGAGGGTTCGAAAACAACTTCCGACTCTTCGCCCATCTTCGTCCCGTCGTTAGAGCGTTTTCTTCAGACACCCATCATTCGTCCACGCGAAAGTGCTCCACTTCACAGCACGCGAATTTATCACTTCGCTCGTCCACTTTGTTAAAAAGCGCAGCGAACGTCCAGATCTTTCGGAATCTTCCTACTATTATCCTTGACAATTTTCGGCTCTTCGCTCACCTTTGTCCCGTCGTTAGCGCATCGTCCTTAACAATAAAATCATTCGTTGACGCGTAAGTGTTCCACTTTGCGGAACGCAAATCGACTAATTTCGTCCATTGACTTCGTTAGGAAAAGCAGCGAACGTTCGCGTCCTTTGCAATGCCCGTTCTCTTATCCGGGACAATGTTTTTTTTTTACTCATCACGAAATCGCAGTGCTCATCTCTTGATTAGGAACGCCGTCGAGTCTGTGGGCGAATTAAGGGGACGGCGCATGACACTTTAATAGCCCCGTGGCTGGGCACTTATGTCACGAGCGACTCGGCGGAGGCGCACGGCGGAGGCGCACGGCGGAGGCGCACGGCGGAGTCGCTGGAGTGGAGCGCGAGATAGTAAGACGCTGATAGTTCAGGGGGTTTAATTACTAATGATGCTAATTAATGGCCGGTGCATGCAGAGTACGTGAACGGGAGCGACGCATTACGGCTTACCGTCGTATAAAACGACATTTTAAGCGTGCCAACTATAGGACATATCTGTGGTATCGAATAAAGCACATTACGTATGAGCGATAAATTTAATATTCAACTATAAGGATATCATTTTTACAATTTTTTTGTACGTAGATCTGACGATGAAATTAAATTAGGAGTAGGCCTATTCGTGATATAATTGTGGATCATTTCGATGTCAATCACAGGATCGTCTTTATTCTCATACTCAGACGCACCTTACCACAACGTAAAAAAGACGATAAACGAGTCAGGTTAGGAGCGATGGTATATTCGTATCGATAACGTAGAAAGCTCACGTACGAGTCTGTGCAGTCGACGGACACGCGATCGATATGAATTTTCCACTGTTATTAGCGCTCAATAAACTTTCCGACGTCTTTAATTACGACGTCGCTGGTCGAGTTATCGCGAGCACTCATTCGGACCGCTAATTAAAAACGGTGCTTGAAGCGCGAGGATCCAGTGGCGCCGTCTCGTCAAAGACACTTCCTGGACCGTTAGAGAGCGACGTATTGCGAGGATCGATCTTGCCGCGCGAGAGAGCAGCAGCCGGGCAGCAGCGAGCAGCCCGAGCAGCGGAGAAACAGAAAGACAAAGAGTCAGTTCGTGCGGCAGGTACTCGCTGCACGTTGCCGGTTGCATGCATGTACGCTCTCTGATCTAGATGCCGTGCAGCCTTTCAATTTATACGAGCCAGAACCGGCGATACCAGACTCTAACAAACCTATCGAGCACACAGGCCCAGAGAATTCATGGTTCAGAGTACCGGGTCAAACTCAGACTCCATGGCACTGTGCTTCACAGTCTCACGGAGCCTAAAGAATCCACGTCATTCGGATACGAAACTTTGCGTAGGAGGGTTGACACCATCCGACCAACGTATCGTACAAACATGTACGTGAGGACGATCGATCGGAGCACGCGAGGTCTCGTCTTGACCTCACTTTCTAGAATCCTTTAAGTACGTGGCGCCTTCGATTCGCGCCGTCCGTGCTCGTTTATCCATTATCGATGAACACGTACGGCGCTTCTTCCCGACACCAGCGACGTGTCTCTACTAACCGAGATACCGGGGACCTCCTAACAGATTGTTCGTGACAGATGGTCGCCTTCGTCAGGCAGTTATGTCTCGCGAGAATAAGCTAAGCGAGAAAGACGGGCGGGAGCATATCGAGAGAGAAAGAGAGAGGGAGGAAGGGAGGGACGCGTTTAAGTAGAACGTCAATGCATTCATCTTGCGGAACTCGAGATTTAACTGAAGCTTTCGTAACTGTTCTCTTGCCGCGGAAAATTTAAGTACGAAACTAACTACGTGGGACGTGAGGGCCATATTAACAAAGATTCGTGTCATCAGGGATCACGACGTCTTAGGTCCATGACATTAGAATTCGTGACGCCGAGCGTCGTTAAGCGTAAAGTACATGAAACAGTCCATCTTCAAGATCTCAAACTTTTTAGCAAGCCGACCTAATTTTCGAAACGACGATCTGTTACGAGCCGCGTATGTAGGCTTCGCCGGACAAAGAAGGAGCTGTAGAAAGCCACGCCGTATAACGTATATAATACGCCTAATATATAATTTCCAAACCCCAAAGGTGGCCAACCCGATCCTCGTATTTTCTAGCCAAAAATACGAAACTGTGTTATATGACTCCCGCAATAAAGATAATAAAAATTCATGTCGAAAACTCTTCTGGGATTGTAGATCTGGCTCAGATCCGAGCGTTGGTGGAATCCACCGGCATGCTGGGCGGAACAACGTGTCCCTCGTGCGAGATGCCGTTCGACAAGGGCAAGAAGCGGCGCCTGATCGACTCGTGCGGGCACGAGCGATGCTACTCCTGTCTGTTCAGGAGCGAGGCCTGTCCACTGTGCCTACAGTGCGTCGACGTGAACGACGAGGAGGGCCTGGGCTTCGACGGGCCCTTCCGAGACGGTCTTGCGGCGAACGGCCCTCTGTCCATCCTCTCTCAACCCACGGACGGCTGGATCGATGACTCATCCGCCGTCAACTCTCTCTGCGGCAGTCCCAGACCCCGCACAAAAGTCACCACCAGAGCCAATCTTCCGCTTCGAGGCGCTCACGTAAGACGATTCTCCGTTCGAACGCATTATCCCTAACTTACGATGTGACATAAGTGTTGTGCGCTTTCGACGGGCTTTAAGGTTCAGGGGAAAATACGCGGTGGCGATGATAGACTCGATTCCATCAAATCGGAATGTTGCACACCTTCCCGCTTTCGTGCGGTTGGCGGAAAGTAGCGAGCGGAATGACTCGCGGGTGTTAGCACGTCGTTTGCGGATGCTTGCCTGATCATTCGACAGGGCCGTGGGATCGGAGTAAGAGTAGTGTTGCTGCAGCTCGCGCGACGCGACGCGACGCGACGCGACGCGACGCCGCGGCAAGAGTTCTTTCGGTGCCGAGTACGTACGTGGGGTTTCGATTTGTAAAGAGAGCGAGACGTCGATGACGCATTATATGAAGATCCGTGTTCCCACCTACACCGTCCTCGCGCGGCTTTAGACGAAACTTGCGTTTCGAAGACATCATTTACCACCCACTTCATCCTATTTACTCGCCCAACTACGGCGGCGACGGCGACGGCGACGGCGACGGCGACGGCGACCTACGAGAAACCGGAGCATGTTGCGTAAGGATGCATTGTGTCGATACTTTCTCGGTCCTCGGAATCAGTGCATTCGGAAGGACTTTCAGTTTCGTACGCCAACGACACTTCTAACATCGCGTTTACTTTCTTTGTTTAATCAAACTTATCGCCAATCGCTTTTGCTGCCTCGCGAAACCAAGATCGTACGTCCGGTGTAAGCATATTTCACGACGATCGAAATTATTCGATACACTCGTGTGACGAGTATTTTATTCTCATCCGTGCACGCGCAGCACGTGGCACGGCAGCCTCGGGATAAATAAAATCTCGCCGTCCTCGTCGTCGTCGGTCCGTAAGATGCAATCAAGTTGGAATTTCGATCGTTATCGTCCTCGTCGCCAGCGTAATTGAATTTCGCGGGATTACGTCGTCGGCCTGAAATATCGTCTTATCGTTCTCGTTATGCAGGCTTCGCGCTCGCTCGCTCGCGATGACTTAACTGCGGCCCGGCAGCAGTTTATTCCGATTGCGAGAAACGTGCAAACGATGTCAGTTGCGAGGGGGAACGGGGGAAAAAAGTGTCCCCGTCGGAAGAGTCGTGCGAAAGCCATTCGCCTCATCTGATCTTTCTTTATCGTCCATTTAGCTGCGAGAGGCGGTCGAGAACTCCTCCATGGCGGTTGGCAAGGGACTAAAAGGGAAACCGCCGGCACTTCCGGACGGCTCGCACGCTCGGCAGAAGCTGCAAGTTATGGCTCAAAGTACGTACCGACGCGTTCGCGTCCTGGCAAATTTACATTGCTTCAGTTTCTATGCGAAGCTCACCTTCCAAACATTTTCGTCGCGTCAGACTGTAGAGTGATTGCAGACTTTATTACAAAAAGTGGCGTGTCAGTAGTGACTCAGACATTAGTCACTCTTCGGATTTTCTACGATTGAGCAATGTGTCGTACGGGAATTTTTATCTTCGAGCATTATCGATCGATTCGCTCGATATTTTATTGTAACCATTGTTCATTTTGAAATCGTGTCCATTTCTAAAAGTTTGCATTGATTTAAAAATTAGCGATCACTACAGTTTAATGTCGAGCTAGACCCTTGGGCTCTCTGTAGTTATGGTGTTGAAGAGGAAAGCGAGCAATTTCTTATTTAATGCGTTGCAGGCTGCCCGACTCCGCCGAATCAGCGAAAAAGATTCTTCCTCAACCCTAAGGTTCTCCGAAGTTCGTTCGCGCCTCAAAGGGCGTCACGACGCGGAGGATCGTCGCCAGAACCAAGTGCCAACGATAATCCATCCGCGCTATCAGGTAAAAAAACAGTGCATCATTTTTTCAACCACACATCACACCCATAAATTCTTCGAATTCCTTCCGATCGTCGTCATTACTCATGATCGTAAAAATCGCGCCAATACAGTCTGGATGGCGACTTCCTGGGAGGGAAAGTCAAGATGGCCGGGTGTCGTGCTCGGGAAGATCAAGAGTCTCTGGAGCAGCAGTCAAGGATCCGCGAACGATGGCCTCAATCAGCTGATAGATTCCACCAAAGTCGCAGGCATGGAGAACTTTAAACGTGTGCACTTTCGACGATTGCGTTTTTGCTTGACATTTTTTAAACAGGTTCGTCGTGAGGCCTGCCGACGTTCTCTGAACTTCAAAAGATCCTGCAACTGTGTGTGTGTGTATTTGTACATGTTGTTTGAGGGGCTAATTGCTGGTGATCACTTGGTCGATCGAAAACTTCCTTTCTACGACACATCTTGTTTTTGCCTTGAAACCCATCCGAATGATCCTTTCTTTCGGTCACAGAATGGCATACGGCACCAACGAATCCTTGTCCGCAATAATTACCGTGTGATCATTTTGTTTGCATTTAACAGCCTGCCTAGTGTTTAACATTCACCTTCCATGTTCCTGTCACCGTCCACTCTTCCCTATTAACGATTCCGTATGATTTTGCATCGTGACGATCGAATGGCGTATAAACGACACGCGTTGTACATTCCAGCACTGTCTACTCAGTCCACCGATTCCATTTAACAAAGCAATCTTTGTTCACAGATGACGAAGGTGGCTGCGTCAAGCCACTCTCCTCGAAAACCCGAAAGTCCTCTCAGTCAGACCTATACATGCGCCTGGGTCTTCTTCTGGGTGGCAGCCATGCCCGAGGAAGTTCAAACTCCGATCTTCCGGAAGTGGCGAACAGAGTTACGGCCGGCGGAGTGTGTCCGACTCGAACACCGATGCAGGGCCATGACAGTTCGGCAGCATCGTTCAGCAGCCTGACAAGCTTCGAGACGCAGACTCTGGCCTCGACGAACACGAGTCCGGTTTCGACCTTGACTGGCACCTCGAGCGAAGCGGAAGCTGCCGCGGCCTTGAGGTGTCCCATCACGAAGCCTAAGACAAAGGTCAAAGGAAAGGGCAAGTCGAGGGAGTGCGACAGCGCAGGAAGTCTAGCTTCAATTTCCACTTCCGTCTCGGCGAGTACGTCCATGTCGATGTCGATGTCCGTTTCTGTGTCTGGACTGTCCAATGGCAGCTCCAGTCCGCTCACGCCAAGAAGACATTCCGTTAACGCCTCGCAGCAGCAGGGACAGGCTGTGGATGAGCTCGGGCAGTTCAAGAATCGGAGATCTTGCGCCAGGAGGTCCGCAAGGGCAGGGAACGTGAAGGGCGTTGTGGATCCTAAATGTAAGTCGACATCTTGACACCCGATATCTCTGAAATTTACAAATTCCTAACGAGCGCACGTTATAATTTTATGAAACGGAGATTCGGGACAGATTGAAGATAGAAAAAGTTACGGAGAACTTGAGTGTATGAAGCTTAATATTTGATGTCCTATTAAATAGGCGATAGGACTTGAGCGGGGTAGACTAATGAAACGTCTAAGTGGTTGACTTTGTTTAAATTAAGTTTTATTCGTTCACAGTGCGTTTTATGCAACATCATGCAGCGCAACTCACCCTCAAGCCATTATTCTTCGAAGTCCCCCTGTTGGAAGCGGATCCACTTTTCACCGGTCGCCAGTGGTTGCTCCAGGAATTGGAATTGATGGTGAACGGTTCCAGTCCTGGAATGCTAATTTCCGGCTCGCCCGGGACTGGAAAGACAGGGTTGGTGCTGCAGTTAGTCGAGCACAGCTGTTTCGGTAGGCGGAGAGAGCAGCCACTTCCTACAGACATCTGCGAGGAAGCTGAGGAAAGGGAGAAGATCAGCTGCATGTCCAGTTTACAGGCCAACATTCGACACACCAATGAGAAGGTTTGTCATTTTGTACGCAAATTCTTAGGATCATGCGCATACTGAGAACGTTCGATTGTTTATAGATCCGAGATCTGGCTTCGCACGTAGTGGCTTATCACTTTTGTCAAGCCGACAACAACAGCACGTGTCTGGTGCCCGACTTGATACACTCTCTGGCCGCGCAGCTCTGCCAAGCACCGCAGTTGATATCGTACCGAGAATATTTGCTGTCGGAAGCGCACTTGCAGGGTTCCTTGTCGCAGAGAGAATGTACCGTGGATCCGGACCTCGCTTTGTCCAGAGGAATCATCGAACCATTGGCCACGTTGAAGAAAGCAAACAGACTGCCGGACACGAATTTGGTAATTATCAATCTACTATGATTTATAGCAAACTTAACTCATTGTCTGAATATATAAGAAGTGTGAATTTTCTTGTTACAGGTAATACTCATAGACGCAGTTTGCGAGGCGGAATATCACCGACCGGACAGAGGAGACACAATAGCATCGTTCTTGACGAGGCACGCGCCGAACTTCCCGAGTTGGCTAAAAATCGTCTGCACCGTCCGAACGCAGTTGCTGGAATGTGCGAAGCAGCTCCCATACACGCGGATCTGCCTGGACAAGACGACGAACGACATGACCGGCGGCAGCATCACGAAGGACCTCTCCGATTACATCAGCTACAGACTCTCACAGAGTCCTGCCATCCAAACGAACGTGACTGCGTCGGTGAACGGAAAAGCTGAATCGTCCTGCAGCGCGAATCAGACCAGATTCGCCTCTCATCTACTCGCCCTCGCCAGAGGCAGCTTTCTCTTCGCGAAGCTGACGCTGGATCTGATCGAGAGTGGACACTTGGTCGCTAAATCCGCGAGCTATAAGGTGAGTCAGCCACTGAGGTCGCTAAAAGTGCAATGATAAGACGCCCCAGGGGACGGTGCATAAATAATACCATCGACATAAATATCGTATGAGTGCTTTATGATACTAACTTTCCATCTACCGTGTATGGGCACTTTACCGAGTACTTATTGTTAGTATAGGTCAGCGCGAAAGTACAATTGTGCCGATAATGATGAAAGGGGTCTACCTCAGACATTTGGAAAAGTTTTACTTATAATGCAATGTAAATCGGCACAATGAGGGAAAATGTTAAATTTGTCGGATTTTAGACGTGGAACACTTTCATATACGTCAGCACAATTCTCCGCGTTTTCTTTCTGAGGATTTAGTAGACAGGAGAACTGATAACAATTATTCTTTCACGTTACAGGTATTGCCGGTTTCACTCGCGCAAATCTTTCAACTGCACTTCAATCTGAGATTTCCCACCGCCGCGTCCTTCGACAAGGTTCAACCGCTGCTGGGCGTGTGCCTGGCCGCTCTGTATCCGCTCACACTGCCCGAGATATTCTACTCCGTGAATTCTCTCAACGCGGACCACTTCGTTTCATGGGAAGATTTCTTACAGAGATTCAAGGCAAGTAATTCCACTCCATATTGTAATGCGCTTGGTCTAGACTAATCGATTCGTCTCCCTTTCTAACTGACGTGTCTGTCGTACGCTGCCTTGACGTTGCCTCGAAATGCGTAAGTCTTTCGTCACACACTGTTCCTCATATCGTAGCCATCGATTTTTCATCATTCAGTGCCCGTTCAACGTTATGAATATTATTAATTTTCTCGACGTCGCACTCGCATTCATTCACCTTTCCAAGCCAGCAGTCCTTTTGCTTTAAAAGCATCGTGCTACGTAATTACGCTGCAAAGTTGCGTCCGGCGCGACTTTAGATTTTCGCGATATTGGCCAGCGAACATTGCGGATATGAGAAAACAGCATCTATTAAAAATGCCGCACGCGAGCGCCACGACGTTCCCTTTCGCAACACAATGTGCACGCCCATTCGACGTATAGTAACGGTACCGATCCCTTATCAGATGCTCTCTGGTTTCCTTGTGAAACGCCTGGACAACACGTACATGTTCTTCCACCCATCGTTCAGGGAGTGGTTGATGAGAAGGGATGAGGGCGAATCGACGAAATTCCTCTGCGACCTCAGACTGGGTCACGCTGCGATCGCATTTAGGCTGTCACGCCTTCAGGCCCCGTTGGACGGCGATAAGACGCTGGAACTCGGCCATCATGTGTTGAAAGCGCACGTTTACAGGGGAGTCGCGCCGTGCTGGCCTTCGCGTGATTTGCAGGTAAAAATGCAAACCGTTTGCAAGGAAAGGGACAAGGCTGTGCGTCTGTTGCTAAAGCACACCTGTGGAATACGGTGGAAATCAAACATAATGAAATTGGAAGGAGATTTTGCGTAACACGAGCGAATCTGGCAATCTCTTAAAATTTATTACATTCGAATTTCAGTGCGCAAAAATTGTAATTTCTTACTTAATTTTAACTGATTTTTTACTTAAAATTAGACCACTTTTATAATCGCATATGGGCATCCGCGAGAAAGTTGGATTGTGCCTTAAAACTTGTTATATCCGATTTCCACTTTATAATATAATTCCCACATTTCTGGAATCGTACACATGAAACGGATAGAAAGCGAGGCTTTGTTCTCCGCAGGCTATCTGGCTGGCAACTTCGACGGAATGCATCTCCTCAGCACTGTGCACATTACGCAACATTTATAGTCCGAATGTAAAGGTCTCGAGGCTGCTTCTGCTGGCAGGCGCGTCCCCGAACCACATAACCGAGTACCTGGGAAGTGCCCCAGCACTTTGCATGTACGCGCACGAGGGTTCTGTCGAGATGGTTTCCTTGTTACTCGAGTTCGGTGCCGATGTCGAGCTTACGAACAGTCAAGGCTTTACGGCACTATCATTGGCCGCTGCCCGTGGACACTGTGACGTCGTCAGAAGGTAAAACTCTCCCTAAAAACGCGAGCGCGTCAGAAGATTGTACCATAAAAACCGTGCTGTATTGACGTCGAAACAGTCTAGCGTAATTCATTACTCGGATTTATACGGTAACTCACGACGCTAACATGTTTTATGCATTGCCCCATGCATATGGATTCACACTAGCATTTACTTTCACTCGGAAATCTCGGAATACAGTTAACAGCGTCTACACCCACTTGCACTTACTTACAGTTAATCTTATACGAGTAAGCCATTGAACGTCGTTTTTTTTTAACAGACTCGCAGCAGCTGGCGCGTCATTAGGACACGTTGACATGGCAGGCCAATGCGCTTTGGTCCATGCCGCGAGACACGGGAGATTGTCAGTCGTCGGCTACCTGCTAGCCTGCGACTGGTTCGTTCCAAGCCAGGATCAAGAATGTGATGCTGTGCCGTGCGAAGTGGGCAGAGAAGAAGCTGCACAGCAGGCTGTAGTTGCAGCGGCGGGTCAAGGCCACGAGTCCATCGTTGAGTACCTCTTGGATATGGCAGAAGTAATCGTCGATCGTCCGGACACGTTAATCGGAGAAACTGCTCTGACGGTCGCCGCTGCCAATGGATCTACTTCCACGATTTCTGCACTTTTGGCACGGGGAGCTAGTCCAGTTGCTGTTAACGCAAAAGGACTCTCGCCGTTGATGTTGGCCGCGAGGGAAGGACATTGGGGCACTGCCGAAAGACTGTTGCAAGGTTTGTACAGTTCTTGGTACAAGAATAATTACAGTCGAGGGTTCTTAAGTATTCGTATAGTTATTAATGTATCATTTCTGTTCAGGTACGTTGTCGACCAGCACAGACACAATATTGGATGAAGCTGTGACACTGCTCGAACAACGTGACACAGCCGGAAGAACTGCTTTAATGCTAGCAGCGTCGGAAGGTCACACGAGCCTCATAGAATTATTCCTCGACAAAGGATCGATCCTTGAAACTCGCGACAAAGAGGGTCTCACAGCCCTCGGCTGGGCGTGCGTTAGGGGTAGATTGACAGCCGTGCAGAATTTATTGGATCACAGCGCTGACGTTAACACGAGCGACAACACAGGCAGAACTCCCTTGGATTTGGCTGCCTTCCAGGTAAATTCTTACACTCGAGCACACGATGAACACTTCTTCCACGTACCACCTTTTCTTTCTCCCTCGGTCTTCGCGACGCACGTGGGCCATGATTTTCATGAAATTTTAGAATTTTATTGATTGAAATTATACTAATGAGTTGAAAATGTTGTCATTTTTAACAGGGTAATCCAAAACTGGTTCAATTGTTGCTCGAGAAAGGAGCGGCTGTCGAGCACGTCGATCTGCATGGCATGCGACCACTGGACAGAGCGATCGGTTGTCGAAATATACCGGTCGTTCAGTGCTTCCTCCGTCGAGGTGCTAAATTAGGCCCAGCGACTTGGGCGATGGCAGCTGGCAAACCCGACGTCCTCCTCATCTTGCTGAACAAGCTCTTAGAAGACGGAAACGTACTTTACCGAAAGAACAGACTTAAGGAGGCGTCGCATAGGTACGCCTACGCGCTGAGGAAGTTCCCGTCGTCTCCAGAAGAAGACTGCCAAGGTCAGGAACAGAGCCACGTGGTTGTTCAACTCCAAACTTTTGCCCAACTTCGATTGAACTTCCTGCTGAATCTGAGCCGATGCAAGCGTAAAATGAACGTGAGTGTTTCAGTATCAATATTCCTTACTAATACGTGAACATTTCGTAATCTGAATTCTGTACTTTCTAATAAACTTGGTCGGAATAAGCTACCAGGGTAGGAAATTAATAGTCTATGCTTCGTGGACGATTTTGAAGAGATAGGACGTGGTTGGTTTTCTGTCTACAGGAATACGAGGAAGCTATCGAATTAGCAGATGAGGCTTTGAAAGTGAGGCCCACATCTTACGAGGCGTTTTACGCGCGGGCAAAGGCACGCGTGGATTCAGGGTTCCTAGAAGAAGCGTTGGTGGATGTTCAGGACGCTCTACAAATCGCACCGCCGCAAAACCGACAGGACCGTCGCGTTCTCGTCTCGCTCAAAGAAGAAATCGTTTCCAGATTGGAAGGTGTAGGGACCAGCAAGGGACCAGGAGAATGTGTCAGTAGGTCTCGACTTCGTGCGTCCGTTGATACTCTCACAGAATTATAAAAAGTCCACAGCCTGTGGCGATTATTTATTGAAAATGGAGTACGGTACTCAGCAACATAGATATGGATAGCGAGAACGAAAGATATTCACTTTATCCAACTCTCCGGTAAGTGCGACGTATTTTTGTAACATCCTTTTTTTCGTAAAACGTAAGGATGAACGTATATACGTTGCGTAGAGCAATATACGTTCGACTCGAGTCCTTACGCAGGAGCCTTAATCCAGGACATAACAATGAGTGTGATTTAATAACTTATTATTTAATCGGTTAATTCTTATTGATGTTTTTTTTTTATACCCGCGCGATAACACGCAATCGCGCGACTCAACTATCGACAAACATTCTCACTCTATTCTAATGGCCGACATTCATAACTCGCTTTTAATGTAAATAATGATCTCCAATTGAAAAGTTACACGTACATAGTATAAATATACATATACATATATATATATATATATATAAATATAAATAATATTTAAAAGAAGAAATTTCGAGCTTTGTCGTTGGGAGCCAGCTCTGAGTGAAGGAACGTTTGACAATTCTTTTCTAATTGCACTAGGCGTACGCTAGGTCTCATCGTACTTGAAGATCGAATTGCGTTGTAGAAGATTTCTCTATACGCGGCGCATCGTACGCGGTAACGATAATTGGTATTATAGGCGCTGTTGTAATTTAAACGAATTATTTAATCGTATTTCTCAGTATTCACGTTAACGACAAAAAAAAACGCAATGCATCCTTTACCGCAAAAGCTTTACTCGCACCTTACGCACTGTCAATTTTTCACCCGGCTAGCGAAATAGATGGAAAGAGACTAATACTGAGGTAAGATAAGCGGAGGAATATGACAGACTTTTCGTTGACATCGTTTTGTTAACTGGCTGAAAAAGTGACTCGAAATCCGTGGCACGACCTGGTCGGCCGACCAAAAGGGGCAGATCGTATAACGATTATCCGTGATGATATTTAACGAAGCACGTGTCTTGCCAAGCATATACATACACGCATATAATAAATGTTTCACACATCAACGAAGATCGCCCGTCGGGCGTCGTCTTATACAGTTGCCCTATGAGCAATTAAAAGAAAAAAGAAACGAAGCAGTTATTGTGTGGGAGGAGAAGAGATAACGAAGAATATACGAAATGTTATTGACCCTACCTTTTCACGAGCGAAGGTGTCAAATAAACGAACTTTTTATTGAGATGGAAACTCCTTTACTTCCAACACCGTCGTAGCTCAATTATAGTGAATACATATCAATCTTGTTTTATTTATTTTTTGTTATCGTCGGAAGTGTGTGTGTTAGTACAGCAGTGGTGCGAATAACGAAGAATTGCACACGCGATCGATGCTTCGTTCGACAATGTCATCTTATCCGACAGTTTTACTTACGTTGAAAATCACGGAAATTTTCAGTCGCACTTAGCGTTCGGGCTTGGAACAGGCGCACGGTCAAACGAAGTCGATCGCGCTTTAATATCGCGAACGAACTTTCATGCTTATTGCTAGTTTGAAATAACCGATTAACCCTGGGGGCTAATCGCGATACAAAGATCTGAATTTTGGTCTTCAAAGACGTGCGACGATCAAAAGTCGTTTTTAAGTACACTTTATCGAAATACGAACGTATTTGTAAATTCATATAATTTTTCCCCCGTATAAATGGCCTCTGGCACGTTGAATCGCGATTCGCGAAACGATCGTCGGGGAGGCCCTCTCGTAGCATTCTTAATCGGTATATAGCCCAGATAAATATATACGTATATGTTTGCGACTCTACGAGATCATAAAAAATTACGCTTTCGTCATATCTTAGGTACGAAAAAAATACAGTTGTCGGTGTGTGTCGAGCGATCGAACGCATCTGGAACGTCTATATACAGGCGCCCGGTGTCCTTTGTCGCTGCTCATACAGCTGCCCCCGCCAAGAGATTCGTCAATCTTCAGCTTTCATTACGATCCGCGCGTTGGAGTCGACTAAAAACGAGTAGGCTCGATCCAGATGCGCTCATCGACAGAGATAGTCTCTCCTGTATAAATGCCATTCCTGAATCTTTGTACCTGCCCCCCGCTTTACGCGTCCGCTCCTCCGTCAGCCTCCGATTCCACACAGTCTGTTCTCTCTTCGAAAAAAAAAACCTACCGAACGATGCCACAACACCTTCTCCGCCTTCCAATCATCATTAATCCGACACCTACCATCTGCCCCCGTCTGCCAATCGCTGCCCTACATAATTTCCATATTCATCTTCATCCCTCGTTCAATGCTCGCCAGTCATTCCACCCTAACACAGTACCCTAGACTTCACACCTTTCTTCCAGAAATGAAGAGACAGACTCGGAAATCGATCCATGCGGAGGACTGTCAATCACTTCCCTTATCGGCTCCAATTTTTCTCCCGTTGCGGTCGTCGTCTATCTGTCGAAGAGCGCGGAACTGAAGACGAGGATGAGGTGAGGAGGAAGCATCGTGGGCGACAATTGCGCGAGCCCCATCGGCATAAGCGATGATACGCCAGTGGGGCGTACGATTAATGTATTCGACGAGCCGATGACGAGCGAGGCGTCTACGTGCGTGCTGCTTGGACGGGATGACTCGCGCGTGGCCGAGCCATTTGGCTAGTGACCCTTGTTGTACGTGTCCTTATTCTGGTATCCTTGCACGTAGCCAGAATTGTCGGACACGTCCTTTCGTCCGGCGATGCCTTTCCCTCGTCCTGCTTGGTCAAAACGCTGTTTATGCGAGCCCGTATACTTGCTCACGTCCGTCAGTCTGTCGACGGTCGACGCCGCTTTGCCAGGCTGTGAGAAATTGAGAGCGAGAATCAGATTGGGCGTGCGCGGGGAGACGGTGTGGAGAAATATCATTTGATCGCTGGGTATAGGTGTTATTAGTCTAGAAGGGTAGATGCGTCGTCTTCTTGGTTGAAAGGTCGATTATTAGTTTAGGGCGCCTTCATAAGAGGTCACTGATGGGATCATCGGAGAAAGGGAATTTCTCAGTCACAAATGGCATTTTCTCTTGCTTCGCTGGAGGGTATAGGGGGTGAACACGTGGGAAGATTTGATTGCATTTTCTTAGGTGCCTCTGGATATCAATCGAGGCAAGTGTCCGGATCAGAGCTTGATTCTCCTTGAAATATATTATTAAGCACCGCAATCTAAGAGACACCCACTTTTTACGTGTGCCTATTTTCATATTTCAAAATAACCTCTTTTTCGTACAAGACTTAAAAATGAACGCAGGTACAAGTGACCTTTAATTTTTTTTTGTACAAACGCGTCTTAACATTTAAGTAAAGTGGGTGTCACGTCAACCGTGGTCTCTCCGAGCATCAGTTGTGTCATTGGGTACAGTACCCATGACATTTACTAAGCTAGACTAGAAACTTGAATTATGACGGAGGGTTTGCGTTATTTCCATAGCGAAGACACTTTGATATATCTAAAAGGTCTTGGCAATGTTGGATGATTAAAGGCACGTTTAAATAGGCATTCTTCGTAAGCCTGCCGACCATTTCTAGGCTCGCGGTATGCAGAGTATCCTTTAATCAATTTAATGTCAAGCACAGCTGACCGACTCTATTAATTTACAGACTCCATTTACCGCGAAACCTCAATGGGGACACATCGATCGGGGTATAAATAATTAGTTCGCAGCCTCCGCCAGACTGGTGAATACAGGCTACCCTCACCCAGAAAGGTGGGTTAGGTTCGCTCTTAGCAATTTTCCGATGGTCTCCTCTTACTTCACTCACCCCGGCGGTCCCACTGGTAAAGCCAGGCGGTCCACAGTTTGCCATTTTCTTCTTCATCTCCGTCAAATCGACCTTCTTGTTCTTCGCGAGTTCCTCGAGGAAGCTCTTATACTGCTCCAGTCCTAGTTTCGTTGACCTGTTATTACAACATTTTTATTATCATCATTCCTGATATCCACGAAATTTACACAATAATAACTGACCCCTCGAGCGACGCCACGCGCAAGATCTACAGTACGATTGGCAAATAAGCAAATACTATATAAATATAATACCTAGTTAGTTCCATGAAACGGAACAATTTTGTGTCGCATCAACGATACATTCCGCTCTACCAAGTTCCCATGAAAGTACGGTGAATTCGAAAGTCGTTTGACATTTACATTCGGAACCTTACTTGTGTTTCTTGAAGTAAATGCCCGTATCGGTAGTGGTGATGATCTTCCCATCGATCACTTTCGCCTGCTTCATCCATTTGTCGCTCTGACTGAGCGTGATAAATTTTCCGTCGCTCTTGGAATCGCCGAATTTCGAGAAAGCCTTGAAACTGATGACGATACTGCCCGACTGCATGGCTCCGGGACTCCCGGGCGCCGAGCTTCCGCTTCCCTCGTCCATCTTCAGATTCGCTAACTCGCCGACGACGGAGGCCGGGGTGCTGCTTTCGTTCTTCTCCGGGACAGGTCCGTTCTTGTCGTCCTTCTCCGTCAAAGTACCGTTCTTCTCTGTTTCTGCATCTGCCTTCTCGGTTCTCTCGGACATTATCGCTGCAACGAAAATTTCGATTCATCGCGGAACAAGTTCGATTCTTGCCGCGTCGACAGATGACGGTTGTGGCGCAGTAAAGTGCTTAGGGTGATCGAAACATGTTTAATGTGTGTCAATTGGTGAGACTATATTTGCACTGTAACGTACATATTATACGCCTCAATTGGATGTATATCAGTAATCATTTGATTGCGAAATTAGTACTGATCATGGTATGCTCATTATGAGTTTAGTTGGTACTGATAATTATTATCGTTACTTAATGGGGTTATTTAATTCGTTAGCGGTATACCTTGATCGCAGTAATTAAATTAATAGCCCTATCGACGTCTCGACTTTCACCTAATCGTTGAGGGAATCTTTTCTAACGAGAATCGATGGGCGAAGTGTCGGGAAACGGGACATTCGACATTCTGCATACATGTGTGCTCTCAGACAACTGTTGCTACGTCATTTATGCATAGGGAGGCCCTCCACGACAAGCCATTATGCCATGCCGAGAGCTTTACACTGACAACACTCTGTCAACAGGGGCAATTACGTCATCGTCGCTCGACTCGATGTTCGGTGCGATGATTTTTACACGTTTTTTTCTCCCCCTTCTACGCCACTGTGTCTCGGATTTTTAATCTACCTCGATTCGCGCGATAGCTCGCTTAATCAATGTCGTCGCAAATAACGTCTACGTCCGTCGAGTTACACAATACCGAACCGTGGTCTCTGACATTTATAGTTGTCAGATTTTTCAGAACGAGTTGATCAATTCGATTTTTTTTTTGTTTGCACCCGTTGTGTTTCGTAAGAGAACAGGACAGTAATCGACGGAAATCACGTAACTTTTTTTGGGCCGGGGGGGGGGGGGGGGGGCACATATGTGCCAGTGAGGGTGTTGATACTGTTTTTAGGGTCGCGAGTACTTGCCAGGCAATTTACATTCTGAACTTCTTAAAGCGCTCGATATCCTAACACGCGACTCACACCTTGTCGCCGACTGAATTTGAGGTCAAGCAACGCGGACTATCGATTCAACGCTCTCTGAAGGGGTGCTCCAGAAAAAAAGCCTCGTCCTTGTCTGCGGGGTGAACCGAAAGGCTTTATCGCGATGAGAATAGGTATCGAAGGCCGTTTAGACGCACTTTCGACGGGACCTAACAATAACACATTCGACGACACGCCTATCGGCGTTCGAGAAAAAATTAATACGTGCCGTGGAAAACGATTCGGTCGGAATTTACACGCCTATCGTATCAATTTCGTGATCTAATCTCTCGCCGCTGGCTTGTGCTCCATTCGCACGAAGGACAGGTGGACGCAATAAAAAATGTAACGTATTGTCACGTTCGCGTGGATGCATTCGTATGCAATGCCGGTTCATAGAGCTAGTCGCGCAAAATTATGTACACACTTACAGTCGGTGTGTGATACTGACTGGCTGAAAATCCGAAGGAATATAATTTTTCATTTATATCTTAAAACAAATCGATGTCAACTCGAAATAAGCAAAGAATTTCGAAAAAGTTAAGTTTTTACATTTTAGACCACTTTTACAGCAATATACGTGTCTTGAGGGACACATTATCCGCGAAATTGACGGCACACATGTCACCAAATCAAACAACCAATTTCACGTAATTGCATTAGCCTCCGCTCACTGTCCAAGCCGTCCGCGGCGAAAATAAAGCTGCGCATAAAAGTGACTCATACGGAAATTTCGAGGTGCAAGGTAAAAGTCACCGCTGCGAGTCGTCGGCCGAGGGTGAAAATACTCGTCCTACTCACATTTTCCTTCCTGACCACGCACGAGGGTCACGATCCCCTCGTTAAACATTCCCCATCGTCTACCTCGCTATGTACCCAACCACCGATGCATCGCTATGTATTTCAAATGCACACGTCGCGTTCGGAATGACTATTATTTTATGTGTGGTGACACGATATCGTTCGTCGAGCTCCGACTTTATCTGTCTCGTTTGCGTGTGCGTAGACAGGCCTGTTTACCGACGACGATGAAACAACTGAAAAAGTTTCAACGTATCTCTCTCTCTTTCTTTCTTTGCATCCGCGCGTGGGCGGCTTGATTCATACGTTTCCAGTGGTCAAACGATATGGAAATGGAGAACGTAAGAAGATAGACTGATTGCAGCTGTGAATATTCAACGAAGTGCATGGGCGGGAAAAGTTGAGTGACTCGATGGCTGGATAGAAAGCAGAATGGCTGGGAATAGGTAGTATGTCGTGCCGGAGATTATGAAAGAGATGTAACAATGAGTAAAAAATATGGAAAAATCTAAGTTTTCTGTATTATTACTATTATTTTTCAAATAAAAAATCTTGGAGATGTATCCACAGAATAGCGCCGCATCATAAATTCCGATCACGAGATTTTTTACCGTACAAATTGCACAATTCAGCGTGATACATAAAAGCTGTCACAAGGTGCAAAAGTGTAAAGTAATAACCATCGAATACGAGAATACGTAATCACATAATTACACATGACTAAATGCCGACATAAATGACACATCCTGATAGTGTTCCAACAATCGCACTGATTAAAAAACAACGCTCGTATCATCGTAATTATCTCAACCATCAAGACGCCATGCTACTTCGCACACGTACACTACCAGCCATAAGTTTGATGCAGCCCAACAGTTCTTCTACAAACTTTGTTAACATTTTACTTTCAATATAGCTGTGTCCTTCTTATTAATTTGATCCGGTATTGCGCGTAAATAGTATACTTCCTACCCTCGAACAGAATATTTGCAGTGGCACAAGTGCTTGAAACTTTGAACAGCCAAGGTATCCACGAACGCATGAATATACACTTATGGGCTCATCTTCTCTTGTATTGCAAAATCAACACGGGTAAACAAACGAACGCACACGAAATAGCTTTCCATCCAGGAAGGCCGCCGGCTACAGCGTTATTTCACACCTATAAATAGAGATTACGAGCATTGTGCGTTGACGTGAGGCTAGTGTAAAAGCCGACGATGACAACAACGAGCCACGGTCGATTGAGTAATAGCGTGGCGATCAGGTGTCAAACTGGTTAGTAGACCGCCTGTTGAGGAAAGCATACGCGCGCAAGTACTCGTTCATGTTGGAACGTTTACGTTATCATCGCGAATGACGATTGATATTTTCGCGGTGTAGCCGACGCTGTCATGTCAAACGTTAAATCAGGTTTGCAGGTACGGAATCGGGGTCTAGGTTTAGCTTGGTATAAAGTTTCCAGCAGCGATTTACGAATATGACGGTTGTCGTCTTTAAGCGGACGCGTCCATAAGAGAGATTGCTATTGATGAAAGTTAACTGGGGTCGCATTCCTCTAATGTTTAATATGACGCTTATTCAATATTATGTCAGTTGTGATCAATTAATATTTAGTGCCGTGTAATAACTGAGATTTGGTTTCCGATATTATTACGTCGGAAAATGGTTTTATGCGTCGTACACAACTGTATGAATCTTTTCTGCAATTTGTGTTATACACGTTTTCAATCATGCAAAAGTACGCAATAATAATTCTTATAATGTCGGCGTTATACAACTTTGTTTTATGTTTTGTTCTTAACTTTGCACATGTGTCGTACGCGCACGGCACAATGTTTCTAAGTAACTTCGTAACCAGGGTGAATTTCGTTGAATACAGCATAACGCGAATGTCAAAGCATAACTGAGCATAATGTTTGCATTTGTATATGACCATCTTATAGTATGTAATTAATGGTTTTATAGCGTAATATGCCGGTTAGAAATAACAATAAAAGAATTGAATTTAGTCGCCTCATTAGAGACCTTAATATAGAGGCCACTGAATTCCAATCGTTCATCATTCCTTTCGACCGGACTATTACGCCATAAAACCATGAATTGCGTACATCAACGCATTAGCAAACTGTCAATATTCCGAAACGTTCAGATAAGCAACTAGGACATACAAAAATCGTCACCTGCCTCTTTATTCTCAAGTTCCTTATCAACGAGGAATGCCGCTTCAACCACGCTTATCCAACCACCCTCGCCTTCCACCGAGAGCAAGAACGATTCAAAAGCCCCGTGCACAACCTCGTCCTCGATACACGCTGCACCGACTAATTCGAACACACTGCCCTATCCATCTCTCCGCACCCACTTCTATCGAGAGTCGAGAGTCAGTCAACTCTCCGACGCGGAATAAAACTGCAGGAACGAATGGAAATCGCGTGCGTGGTGCGTCGAGAAGTGACGAAACGGCGAGGAATAAGAAACGTCGAATGTGGGCCGTCCACGCTTTGTGTACACGGGCCACGGACGAGAGGGAAGTTGAAAAGCTGCTGAACGCGCCTTCCGGAGAAGGAATCTGTGCCGCAGGGCGCATGTGTTCTATCGATCCTCGACGTCCAGGCCGACAGAGCGAGAGAAAAAGAGAGAGAAAGAGAGTACGAAGTAACCACCCCCAGATCCTGCTTCCCTCTCCCTTTACACCCGTTCTCATTCCCTAACCAGCCCCTGTCTCGTTCGCCTCGTTCCTCCCCATCCTAACGCGCGCCCACTTTCCTTTCCGTTTCTCTTCGCCCTACCCTGCTTTATCTCGGAAAGTGTGCTGCCGCGGCCCAAAACGAGTTCCGACCCAAGGGGTCGTTCCGTGCAAACGAGCACGCTTTCCGGACTCCATGATCGCCGTGCGAGCGAACGTTTAGCACGGACCCGTTTTTCAGCCGCAGCGGGCGGACGTGGATAGGGTTGGAGGAGAGGTCTGATGATTGTAGGACGTTGGGCGTTGGGTTCGTTCGGGCTAGCGTGCGATGCTCGATCGCATGATGCGCGATGATGGTCGATGGCTGTTGTAATTAGCGCTGCAGGTTCGTGCGATATCGAGGGTAGGGAGTGATATTTGAGTCATAGGCGATTTTAGGTTTCAATTAACGCCAATCGAGGGTCCATGATTTTGTTGAATAATATTCGGAAACGGAGCAACTAGAACTACGAACGCCATTCCCCGCGCTCGTCATGGCAACCCCCTTCCTCGCCGATTATGTTGCTGTAATCGCGTCTTACGGGAGGATCAGCGTAAAATTCAGATTGTCGCGGTGTAATGGTAATTGAACTGATTCTTTCATCGAATCATGGAATATGTCGTAGCGTCAGATATAGTGGTCGTGTCGAAGAATTTGTATTCTATATAAAAGGCCAGATTTGTAACGTAACGCAAGATTTAGCGGTGATTTCTTCACACAAGTCGCTTTCATACGTGAAGTAAGAACAGTCATTCAAATATCTTCATTTATTTGATTTATAAACTTGGTATAAAAATTCGAATGATTTGATGTTCAATTAATCCCGTCGTACGACGGACCTTTACGTTCGTATCGATACCATTGTTGTAACTACGACACGTTGTTTCAAGGACCATTAATCCAACTACCTGAACAATCGTTACATAACAAATTCCCGGTCCATCGATTCAGGAATACATTACTGGGACATTAATCGGAACGCTTCCTGCATCTCCCGAATAAACTCCGTCGCTCCGAAAATAATCGCAGGCGAGTCCTAAAAACGTCAGGTCGCTCTTCTACGGAAGAAACCATTGCGACTTTGACCCGGTTCGCGGGATACGGACCACGTCGACGGCTTCTGGCGAATTGCAGCGCGCACGGGTGTTAAAAGCGTGCAAATTTGTCGGGGGCAGCCAGTCGCACGGTCCTTATCAGCTGACAGCGGAGTCGCGAGACTATTTACGACGCGGATTAGCGTGACTGTGGTGCCTGTTTTAACCGACTACGAAGGATGGAACGAGAAGAGTAGGCTAGCTGGATTTATTTGGCCATTACGTCAACGCTTTTCCACGCAAGAACGACTGTGGTGATGAGAATGTATTGTAATCATGCTTTCGAGGCTATATGCTAGCAATGTTATAATAATACTGTACGCTACTATGGTATGAAAGGTGGTGGATGAAAAGGAATATTATGAAACAAGGCATTGGAAGTACAAATATTGCGTTCACTTCCATTATTTAGACAGTCGACATTTTCTTACTAATATCATGGTATGACGATGTATGTTATAATATTGTGATATGGTGCGATGCAACAGTAAGTTGCGATACTGTGCTAATAGAAGCGACATTTTTAACAAGTCAACAGGATGACAAGAACGTAAAACAGAAACTGTAATGATGATTAAACGTAATGGTAACTATTTTTCCGTTTAACAGCCTTCACCTGCTAATATTTCTTCGTGCTGGGTAAAACTTCTGATATTCCTCGGCCCGAAAGCAGCGGCACTTCCAATTCACAATGTTACGTTTTGCGATTAACGTAATTGCTTGCGCGCGGCGCTTTAGTTCCGCGACAGTTTGTTTTAACGTGGAGTTAGTCGAGTTCCGGAGACTTCGTACGCACGATTGCAGCCGCCAGGAGGCTGACAACGAGACTGAACCTACCACCGAGCTGCCACTTCCGACAATCCCCACCGGTCGCCGACGCACGGCGTCGTTTTGCCACCGAACACACGTATACTCATTATGCGATCACGAGTTTACAGGAATGAGCGCAAAATTGTGTCAAAATGACACTGACGAATGATCACGATAAAGAGGTACTTAATTTTGCGGATTTTGTAAGGAACCAGGATGAGTACTTTGTTCTAACGATAAGTTCTCAACGCGTACTACGGTCATATTTGTACTAGTAACTAATTAATCAATACATATTACATTATTCTCCGTCGATTGCGTTACAAACAATCGAACACCCAGCATATAGCACGCAACATAGTAACACACCCACTTCGCATCCATTCTCAATCCGAGTTATTTTGGTTTTGCAACCCGATGCAACTGGATCCATCCGCAATATTAATATCATCCTCGCCCCGTGATACATTCCCTGTTCAAATGAAAATCATTGTCCCCACGTATCTCTGTCCTCCCAGTAGCGACATCGGGAAAAGCGATTACGACCACGTCAGCGTTAAATATAATGTCTTCATTTCGCTCGCGACGTGTTCAACACGCATGAAGCGTCTTCGATCGTGAAAAACTTGCGACGTAGGGTCGCACCAGGACCTTGACCCAAATAATTTTCACCACCCACGGAAGTTAGGGATTCAAGTCGGCGTTTCCTCGATGGTGAGGTTCAGTAGTATGACTCAATGAATGCCACCCAACCCAACTGCAAGTGGTATATCTTCTCCGATGGGTTCAGTCGGAGGTACGACTTTCAGTCTCTGGCTAAGTAAAGTAGGTCGAGTTGCAACGATTCGATGCTCGATGCAACTGTGTGTACTCTGTATACTTATACTTTATAAATTGTCGATGAAAGGGTAGATATATAGGTACACTATAGAGGACGTGGATAAAGATGTACGTGACGTATTCTACGATGATTCTACGTTGTTCCGTCTCTGCGGTCTTGCACGTGTGCGTCTATATAGTACGTTTCTTTTGTCGTGTAAATTTGTAATGATAGGAGGCAGAGACTTGTTGCTCGGTATACAAATAAGCCTGCTTGTTGCTTCTGACGGTAACGACCGACCACGTGAGCGTCGTTTATCTCATAGATAAATATATACGTTGCGTGCTGGTCTTATGAAATGTGTTACAGGTCACTTCCGTTCAGAGAATGGAATCGTTGGTGCTAAAAATAAAGCAAATTTTGGTCAAGGATAGGCATTCCATTTTTTATTGTATAATGTACATTCTATCGATATTACGTGGAGGTAGTAATTTTAGAGCCTGCTTTTTCTACTTAGCCAACGTCTAATAGTCTAATCAATGACGGAATATAACTACTTAATAGTAAGACAAGCGACAGTAGCGCCTATTTTTTCGGCAAAATACTCAAACTTGTAGTGATCTTTACCAATATACTATTGAAGTCTCTGTAGAAAATGCATTATCAACCGATAGTAATTACAGATTTCGCGGGTCACATCGTCGGGGAAGTTGCTGCAAGTGGTGACCCACCCAGATAAAATTGGATTTAACCTGTATTTAGTAACAGCCATATTCCAAATTCTGCCATATGATATGATCTGACAAAAAAAAGCATTTTTTCTCGAGGGACCCGAAGGACCTACTTTTGCCAGTTCGTTTGAGAATATATTTCAACGTGAAGTCTACTATCTTGACAGAGCACAATCAACGATCGTGTCATCGATTGTGTTTATCGGGTAGGCGAAGGACGACTAGAACAAAGTTTTGTCCGGTCGCCTAACCTGCCGGTGTACGCCGGTGTCATTTTACACTCTCGTGATACAGGATTATGGTATAACGACGTGTTATCAGGCTCCAGAGTCCCGATAAGAGAGAACAATGTCGGCTAGCGAGGAAAGTACGGTGAGGAAACAGGAAGGAGAGAAAAACGTGGAGAAGGTTCACTGTACGTTTTGCCCGTCGAAAATTCTGAATGCGGGCGCTGCGACATTTGTCAACATCGAGGTATGAGACATTTCAGGACCTTTGAGTGAAATCGTATTTCGATAATCAGCGAGGAAAAAAATGTGATTCTGTAATGTCAGAACTGGCATAACCTGAAGCGGCAGAGGTTAAGAACTTGGAGTATGCGACTACTAGAGCACGAAACTGCCACGTTGAAGGATGCCGAGTTTGGCGGCAAATTTGAACTAACGAACTACGGAGTTCGAGATTTTTAAGATCTATTTCTTATGCTATCAGTTTAAAGCGGTGATTTATAAATGCACAGTATTTTATACGCTTATGCGTACATATGCATATAAATATTACTCATTGCGTGTATGTATATAATATGCGTGTGTGGGATCGGATTGTGGAATATGAAGGAGATTAATGCACGTGTTCTCGGTTTGTAGGTTATACACTCTTTACTGTCTCGTGCGAGCTCATGCCGCGACTAACGTCGTCACACGTTCCTTCTTCCTCAGTCCTCTCTGTTCGGCGTGTGTATGTGTGTGTGAGTCACGCGTTACAGTTCCGTGCGCTTCTGTGTGTATGGCTGTGTGTGTGTGTGTGTGTGTGTGTGAGACGCTGTCCCTACAGCGTGTATACGTATTCAATATGTCGTGTCATTCAAAGACTCCAGAAAATGTCTTCATAAATCTTATTTTGCCTTCGTTTCTACAGTGTGCCCTACCACACATACACAGCAAAGGGGAAGGTGAAGAGAATCAGGAGGAGATAACCGACTACTGGCTAGTCGAGGACATGTTCACCTTTGAGAACATCGGGGTATCTCACACAGTCGGTAATCTGAAGTACTTGGCCTGCGCTGACTGCGAGAAAGGTCCGGTCGGATGGCAGGATGTGTCAACCAAGAAATCCTACATTGCGTTGAGCAGAGTCAAGCACGACCGTGCGTGAATCGTTCTTTTCTAATTTCTTTTTTTTTTTATACGAAACAAATCCCACTGTAATTTTATATGATATCGCGAATGTAAAGATGAAAAACGAAATCGTGTATTTATGCTTAAGGCGACAGAAGTATATTTGCTAAAGTTAAACGTGCAACGAAGATTGTTCTCTGTGTTTTTAGCCATCCCTCTGAATCCTGCTCTTTCTCTCTCTCTCTCTCTCTGATTCTGTGAGATATCTGTCGAAATGATGTGCATATTCCATATTGATTGCTCAACGAACATAAGAAAGTGTATCGCGAACGTAAATGGTGATAACAGATCACTAAATATCAATCCCAAGAATGAAATAGCATACTTACAAACAACCGTGAGTGCTCGAAACCAATTTCTACCACGGCAGTCACTATCATCCCCAAAAACGTTCAACAAAAAGAAGCAACAGCAATGAAGAGACACACATGGAACACTGCTATTTTAATCGACAATTTAATATTTAATCACGTACGTTACAAACACAGCCGATAAATCAGATAATCAATCGTCGTTACGATACAATGATCAATAATCAGTGATTCTCCTTTTATTTTCTCCCTTTCATTTTTTTTTTATGACACACTCCTCTTCCTAATCCCGACGCATATGTCGAAAAGGTTTTTACGCAAAAAATTACAGTATCCTCGAATCATACGTTAATGCCACGCGTGTGTATGTGTCTGTGTGTGGGTGTATAGGGATGTGTGTATTTATTTGCTATGCACCACGGTATTACATACGCGCTACACACACGTGCGCACGTGTGTGCACATATGTACGACGACAAAAACCGTCCCACATACAAGTACACACATCCGTACATGCATTCGCAGTATCCATATTTATATCGAGTAATATCTGTATTTCATTTTTTATGATTTTAATCCAGTATAATTTTTTCTCGGTTGAAAAAAGCTCCTGTTCCGCGGAAAGAACAATATTTTGAGGTGTTTCCCTGTCACAGTGTATTGGTTTTATGCGCCTCGTTCCCTCACGAATGCGGACTCTTCGTATCCGATTTTACGCTTTGCTAATTTGTTTCGTATCGTTCGACTTAGTCCGCGCATTCTCTTTTTTTTTATTCTTTCTTTTTAAGAGTGTCTGCAAAAATATTACGCGTACATTACTTTGCCGTGCCGGCACTTCTAATAACATCACAGCAGTTTTTCTTTCTTTACTTTTTTTTTTGTTCTTACTCTTATCGCGCGTTTTCATGTCGATAATTACGGTAATAGGTAGTTGTTGATAAGAAATGAACAGTGCAATACCGATTGTAATCGAAAAAATTGTAAAGATCACGAAGTTACTTCGAGTCGATAAAAATCTTTTATCTGGTCCGCCGAGCGTCTACGTACAGTTCGTTTAACGTGGTTTTCGTTTGAATAAAAAGGGATTCGTTTCATTGAGTAAGCCATATGCGAAGAATTTTAATCACTTCCAATCCTCTCCTCCTTCCTAATTACTGAAAGTTGATCACACCCTTGATAATTCTCACGATTCTCATCACTCTCATCAATCTTATCATTCTTGTCATAGCAATCGCACTCATCATCACCCTCGGCTTCGTTCCTCGTTCGCATTCTCATATTTACATATTTATAAACATGTGTGTACGTGTGAGTTTGTGTGCGTGTTAGGTAATATGTGACCAGCAACGATCGCGTCAATTGATTTCTCGAAATTCGGACGACGACAATTTGCCTTGACGTGTTCCCTTATTCCCATTGGTATTAGGTATAGGTATTAGTCGATTTTGTTCGATTTCATTGAATGGCGCTTAATGATAAATTATGGTAATTCGCGATACTTTACGATATTCCATTCCGCCAAGTGTCAGACTTCCCGTGACTCGCGCACCAGTCCCGTCACGATGCATTAGAGTTCAGACTTCGACTCGTAAAATCTGAGCCAAGCGAAGCGAAGCTTGCTTTGTTAATATTTATTTCCCGTCGAACCCCACGAAGCTATTTTGTTAGTTAAAACTAGTGCGCGCCTACGAAAGGGTCACGAGCCAGTATCGAAATCCGAACTCTAACTGACGTCACCGTCGCCCAAGCATGGTCTCATATTTAGTTGAAAAAAAAATAAAGGAAATACATCAATCAGCCTCCCAAAATACAAACTTTGTTTCATTTCGAATCAACACGCGACTGTGTGTCTTATTGCTCACCCCGTATCACAATCGTGTGACACCGCACGTCTGCTACATACGTGCCCTTACGCCCGGGTGTCATGTAACCTCGTTTGCATGTGTGTGTACGTATGTGTATGAGTGTGAATTATACTTGGTTCCGATTATATCAAGCGATTTAAAGCGCAGCGCGTAAGTTCATACGTATATAAAGAATAGCGCGTCGGACGTTCTGCAACTTTTGTATCGAGACCGTCGGAAACCGAGATTTCCTCCGTCCTCTCCGAAATATTCCGTCTGGCCGCTTTTACTCCGGACGATCTTTCGCTCGCGACGATCACACACTCTCTTTCCTCGTCGTTGTCGTCGTCTCGAACGACGCGCGCGCAGGCTCGCCACGCAGTTTATCAGGCGCAGTGAAAAGGTACAAAAATAACAAGAATAGAGTCGGACAGTGGACAAACACGTGACGTGAGTCGCGCGTTCTCGCATAATCGTACCCAAAGGACGACCAAACTTCCCGCCTCTTTCCTTCGACTTTTCGTCATGACGGATTCGATTATGCGTTCCGCGCGAATGTCATACGCGTGCATAGAAGGGTGTCCCATAATATGCGGCATAATCGGAAAGACGGTGACTGGAAACGCGCGTAAACGTTTCCCCCACTCTTTTCTCTCAAACAGAAATTCTCGGCAAAATTTCAATTCGCACGGCTGATGCGACTCCCTGCCACTCCCTGGCCCCTGCCGGACGGGAGTATCGTCGGAATTTCGATTGGCTACGTGATCGTGCGCGCGTAGACTGGGACACCCTGTGCAGAGATTTTAGCTAATTTTTCTTTCTCATTCCTTCTTAATTGGTTGGCTTAGGGCAGCTGGGGTCGAAAATTCTGAACTTCGTCGTACGCTCTTGCGTGTGCCTCGAGTGATCGGAGGTTCGTTAATTTTTTCGGCGCCGACAACTCGTTTGCGCAATTGGCAATGGTCGCATCTGAACATGTTGGCACAGAGCACGAAAGTATATTCACGTGCACAAACATTTTGGCGATCTCATAGGTTAAACAGAATCGATAATACAAACGTTCCCGATCGCATGGATTCACCAGTAGCGTCTCAACGCATTCTCAATACGGGTCAACGAGACACACACACAGTCGAGACGTAAGAGCCTATGATGCGCACAGATCGAGAAATTAACCGTAGCACCGAGAAACTTAACAACTTCCTCTTCTCTCGCAACGAATCGCCGAACATGCTCGCAAACAGTTTCATTCTCTCGCCAGCTCCGCTTTCTTTCCACATATCACACATAATGCCCATCCGACGCTTTCGACGCGCGAACAAACGCGAAAGCGAAGCGATCGTGCGATTACTGATCGAAAAAGTCAGCAACGGGGGAGGGTGGGGGTGGGCAGGTGGTTGGACAACGATATTCAATTTACATTATGTAAGAGACGAAAAAAGGAAAATAGAACACTCGTCGAGAGCCCTCCCCGGAGAAAAGATCCGCCTCTTGCTACGATGTCGATTTTTTAATGAGACATTATTTTTTTTTGTCATTTATTACGCTTAACTATTACTTAACGAGAGGCGTAATTCGACGCTCTGTTCCACAAGCACGCATGGTAAACACTGGTTTACCTTTACTTATATATCTATATATATATTAAATTTGTATACATTAATATATATATATATATATATATATATGTATGCATGTATGTATATACGTATGTATGTACTTAGTTTGCGGCATTTTTCGTCACGTGCGTTAACCGTTCGCCTATTACAATAATTTTTATTTGTATAATTATTCCCTTTGCTCTTGTGAGTGCAGCTAACAATACAACGGTGAAGAGTTTTGTAGGATTAATCGTGTTCATCTTCTTTTTGGTCCGTGGAGCGTTAAACGTTAAATAACATTTAATCGATATATTCGCAGTTTGTCTATCACCTAAGGGCCTTTCACTCACGGCGTCAAGTGTATAAAACGTAGTAGTAGTAGTAATAGTAGTAGTAATAGTTGTAGTAATAGTTGATAATTGTTTTTTTTTTCCTTTCATTACACCGATACTGATCTCTGCCGGCAGGCTCAACGAATTTTCGGTGTTTTTCGTAATAAACCGGTTTTTTCCCTTAATATAAAACGAAAATCGCATAATCCATGACGTCACGTCACGCGAATGAAACACTTGTACTTGAATGAACATCAATTATTATTTCTTTAATTCCAGGCAAATCGGATGAGATAGTATAATGTGGGCAAGTTAAATATTCAATGTAATACGATGAGGTAATTCTTTTTTTTTCCCTTATTTTCTTCTTTCCTTTTTTTGGCAAAAATGCGATAAGCCTGACTGCATATCTCGCACCAATCCGTCCAATCACTCGTGATCACTGTTTCTTTGTTTTTCTGGTTTTACTATTTATTATAATCTTCGCTCTGAACGATAGCGCGCCCGTTATAGCGATATATCGAACGGTATTAATTAATTAATTACGCTCAGCGACTTGCTCTTCTACGCAATATTCGTTGTGTCAATTTGCAGCGATCTAGGGACTCCTTGCGCGTACAATATATAATTTTTATTTATTTTTTTTTTGTCTATTTTACTTCTTTATCTTAACTGCCGGCGTGCTTTTGTTCTGCCGTCTCCCTCTTTGCTTCTTTTGCGTTTTACATCGACGTTATTGATCGAGAAAGCGTGAACGATGGAGACTTTGTTCTTTCGTTACTGTTACGAAGACGCAAGAGAACGCTCGTAAAAGAGGTTCGTCGGAATTTGGACGCACTCAAGGATTCCTCTGTGGAATTTTCTGGTTTCCCGAGTTTCCCGTTACATTATTCCGCAAACTTCACTCCAAATTTCATCGACTTCGCGTTTCCCACGAGCTTCGATTTACACGCGTCCGAGTGGTATGCACAATTAGATTCTCGCGGTTCCTTCCCGTGAATCTATACCGTTCGCGAAAATATCTTTCCACGAACTCGCTGCTCGCACATCTCTCCCACCGCAGACTTCCGGCCGCGCATTTCTGTCCGCGAGTCTCTGCGGTGTCGCATGAAAATTCCTGCGTATACGTATTTCCACGGTCCTCCTGGCTCGCACGCGGCACCATGTTTCGCCGCGAACTCGGATCGGCGCGAATCTAATCATCCGGCGAGTGTGAATACCTGCATCCCGAATCCGTCCGCGGATCTCGACTTTCTCGACTGGCGCGGCGAGCGACGCAACGATTCAATTGGGCCACTCTCGTCGTCCCTTAAAACGCGACGAGATGCACGAGAGGGGTGTAGAAAATGTATGTTACGCGTATTTATGCATCTAGACCCTGACGCAGCGGTGTTCCATTAGTGTACTCTATTTTTTCTCTCCTTTTCTCTCTCTCTCTCTCTCTCTCTCTCTCTTCTCCGCGTTCTCGTCTACTTTTTCACGATAAGCGCGACGTACGCGAAGGTGGTGGTAGGGAAATTGATAGGAGTTGGCGTTTACGTATCTAGACGTTTTCCACCTTTTTTCCTTCCCTCCCGATTCCTCCCTTCCCTTCCTCTAATCTCACGCGTCCCGTTCTTGCGAGCGTAACTCTTCCATGCCGTGGTCGACCTCCCGCAAACAGGGCTCGAAGTGAGCGTAACGTTCATCCTATAAATTTGCACGAATGCGCGAGTAGTGTTGAAAAAATATGTAGAACGATCATTGATACAAATTAGGTCTGATACATACTTCTGATATGATCAAATAAGTATAAGCCTTACGGTACATGTATTTTGCAAACGACCACCCGTGCACGTTCTCCACGCCCGCTCGTCGCAAAACGGACCTACAATAATCTCTCTCACACCTCTCGACTCGTGGACATTATCGTAATTTAAGTAATCGTAACGATTCTCAGATCGCGGCAATGTGTTGAACACCGTCGACATTCCGAAACATATACTGCGCCACCGGGATCGCTCCGTATGTACAGCGAACATCCACCTAGATTTCTACAGATCTGCCTCTCCAATTGCCCACAAGACTTTCTCGCGAACGCTCTCACGCGTGCACCACTTCGCAGCGCAGAATTCATCGCGTATTCACAGAAGAAATTTCGCTCCGCAAGTTGAAGGATTAAACAGGCCAAAGGAGGGGCAGGGGGGGGGGGGGTGGGGGGGGGTGGCTCATTCATCCTGCACGTTTAATAACGCGACCCGGGAATCCTAAAGCAACCCCTTTCCGCTAATCCATCCTTCGCGCGGCGCAAACATCGCGACGCCTGAAGCGCGTAAAAAAAGAAAGCCGAACGCAAATGCTTTTGGCAGTCAGATATTCGTCGGATGAGATCCGCGATGGGTGAGTATTTTGCGCGCTGTGTACGATCCGTATCTCGTGTGTTGTTTTATAATGTACTTTAACGCACGTCGACGCGTGCGTCATATACTTTAATGCTTCTCGATCTGTATGTCAATGTGTCGTAATGTTTGTCAATGCGCGTCGACGTATTTTTGTATATTTTTTATGCTTCTCAATATTTTCATGTTCTTCAAGATATCCCGACGGACGTCTGTGTATTTCAATGTTTCTCGTGTACGTGTTTCCCCAGACTTAAATCATGGTCTTGTGTGTGTGTTTATATGTGCACCTAAATCGTGTACACTTCCATAATGCACACGTATTTGCTCCGCGTATTAACGTAAATGCGAAAGTGCACCGTGCTCGAAAGAATTTAGCGAAAAAATTCAAGTGCGCACACCGTTCCGTTTTATTTTTGTTATCATACCGACGGCAGAACGATCATCATATATACGCATAGGACAATTATCGATAACTATACGTTACGTAATTCATATGTATAATATCTACACGTAGATCTCTTCTCGAGTAACTTTTTTTTTTAAATATATTTATAGTACGAATATGTAGATGCACGCAGTTGTATGTGTGTGTGTGTGCATGTGTGGGGGGTGTTTATTATTAGAATTATTATTAAGATCTTTTTCCCCGAAAGTTACGCGCGACTTATGTACTTCCTTCCACGTCATTTCCCTTGGTCTGCGGCTTAATATTGCTAGAAGATAATGAGATGGCATGTGTACAAGTACAAACGCGCATTTTAATTCATTTAGCGTCCTTATCGATCGTCACATCGATCATAACTAATCGTCCTCCCGTTCTCGTAATCACAATCATAATAATAATCATAATGTAAATAGTGATAATTAATTAGTAATAAATAGTAGCAATAATAACGGTATCCCGCATTCTTCGTACGACGGTAGCAGGCGGTAATAGTAAATAGTAACGGTATTTCATAGCGATAGAATTAAGTAATAGGTAATAGTAAGTAGTGATAACGATAATAGTCATAACGGTAGTAATATTATTATTTTCGCATTGATTTCTTTAACGATTCTAAATTTACATAGACTAGTTTAGGGCAGAGACAGAGAGGGAGAGGGAGAGAGAGAGAGAGAGAGAGAGAGAGAGAGAGAGAGAGAGAGAGAGAGAGAGAGAGAGAGAGAGAGAGAGAGAGAAAGAGAGAGAGAGCCTATCAAATAAGCCGGCATTCGAAAAGTGTAAAATACGTCAAATATTTATTTTCCTCTTTCAAAGAAGCACCCGCGTTCGGCGTCGTTACTTTCAGCCTCCCTTGTCAAATGTTATCACGTCATCTATCATTTCTCCCACTTTCGTCTGACTGTGCCGTTTCGCTAATGGCGTTCTAAACGTCCCCGTTTTTTAGCGACGACGGTTACCCTTCGAATGTCGAGATCTCTTCGTGGAGTATCTTCTCTCGAGAAATATCGATACCATTCGACAGATAAAGTGTGTCCCGTCGCCGTTAAACGTCGGCGATCGCGCGGGTCGACCGCGTGCTACGCTGATTTTCTTTATTTTTTTCCGTTATATCTGCGCGAGACGAGTATGTTACGTAATTAGATTTGATTCGTCAACTATCGATTCTCGCTTAAGCAATCGTTCTGAGTGCCGCAAGCGATTTCTCGGCGACGCGTGCCTACCTAGAAATAGAGGGAAAAATTTTTTTTTTCTTTATATATATATATATTTATATGTATAATATGTACGTATACGTAGACAGACAGAGAGAGAGAGAGAGAGAGAGAGAGAGAGAGAGAGAGAGAGAGAGAGAGACAGAGAGAGATAGAAAGAGAGAGAAACGGGAAACAAAGAGGGATCGAGGGAGGGAATTAGAGACGGACAGATATTTGAATCTCTCGACATTCTGCCCTCCGAGTTTCGCTCGTTCGCGGCGAGATTCTTCCTTTCCGGCTGCTCGTTCTCATTGTCAGAGAGAAAAAAAAAAGAGTGCTTTCAAAGAGAAACTATCACAAGTGAGAGAGGAGACGAAGAATCGTCGGACGTGTGCCCATCTGCTCGGAGAACGATCCTCCCTTCCATCGTGCGTTTTCTTCTTCGCCCATCCTCTTACTCCGAGCCGTCAATTTCCATCTGCTACTCCTCGATCGACGAGCCCGCCATCTCATTTCCGTCGAGGTTCGACCTCATCTGGTTAGCTCGCCGCCTTACTTACATTCGACGACTTCACAGTATCAGAATCAGTAGCCGGCGCCAGGTCGGATTGCAGAAATTCGACTTAGTCGTCCTTCGAGAATCGGCAGGCTGAGCAAAACTTCGTCTTCCGACTTCGAGATTCGCGGAGAGTCGTGCGTCTGGCCGCGAACGTCTTCGTCCTCGTGCTTGAAAAATGCTACGGAAGCGGCCGAGGATCCTCCTGCCTCGATTCTCGGACCCTACCTAACCTTTCACGGATCGCGCGAGAAAGCGGTCGCAAGCACCTTCATGTCAGCCGACTTCTTCTAATCCTACGACAAGAAATCGCGGGAGGAAGGAGTCGCTCCTCTGCCATCCGGCCGTTACTCCGCACGTAATATTCCTGAACTCTGAGAAAGCAATGACATGGCCGCGGCCTACATCGAGACGAGATTCTCGCTTCGCTCGCTGACGGATCGTTCAAGTTCGTTGAGCGACGCGAAGTGCTTGGCTCGCTTCCATGTAAGTGCTCGGGGAACTTTTTTCACAACGAGGCAAGCGATCCGTTCTGTATGAGACGCGCGGGACGTCGATCGAAGAAGATCGAAGAGCTCCGGCACGGTTCCGCGGACACTGGAATTCGGCGTCAACGATCGGGAAGGTCGTCCTGCAGCTGCTCTCTACGAGGTGCCTTTGTAGTGGATGAAGAAGAACGTGAGGAACATGAAGTAGGCGATCGGGAAGGTGATCCTGGATATCACGTCGATCGTTTTCGCCACTCTGATCGGATGCGGCGGCTCCTTTTTCCGCAACTGCAAGAGTTTCGTGCCCGATATACGCGTCTTGATATGTTAAAGATAAATGCGGGGATGGTTGAGAAGTGATGGTTGTTGGTGTGGAGGCAGCACTTTTTTCTTTTGTCAATGCGTGGGAATTATAGGACCCGACGCTGCTTAGTGGAATGCGTTGGGACTTGAGTTTGAGGGAGCTTGGTTCGATTTCAGGGTTTCTTTTATTATCTAGGTCTACGCGAATCTTGAGTCTTGCAAGTGGAGTTGTTATCGAACGTTCGTTTTCAGTGACCCGCGCTTCCATAAATCTAGATTTTCCGGAACGTTACTTTTCACACGTCTAACTTTCCACGGATCCCGACTTTCGTAAGTGTGGCTGTTATCCAATGTTCATTCCGATCGATCCAGGCTTCCGTAAATCTAGATCTTCTTGAGCGTTACTCTTTTGCGCATCTGGATCTTTAATCTAAGTTTCGAAATCTGATCAAACATTATTCCTCATTTATCTCGATTCCCACGAATCCGTCTGCAGAGTTTTCCACGAACTTTGAATTTCGAAAATGCAAATTCTCCACGGGTCCCGATTATAAAGCACCATAATTTCCGAGCCATGAAATCTGTATCCCAATTGACACGATCATAACGAATAACCACGCAACTTACCTCGGCGGTGCATCCGTTTGTGGCGGTGTGCGTGCAAGGATTCGGTCCGCAGTTGGTGCAGGTGACGATCTCGTTCGGTCCTGTCGTACCACCAGTGGTTGGGCCGCCCTCTCGCTTCTTTTTACCCTGCGACAGGGTCTCCGTGGAAGAATCTCGTATTCTCCGATAAGCCGTCTAAACGAGGCCAGCGATCCACTCTTTCGACTCTCTTTCTAGTCGCGATTAATTGCTCGCACGCGAACGAAGATTACTGGACCGACCGATCAGTGGATATTGGTTCGTGGATATTTTCCTCAGGCCAATTCGGTTGCAGGATCTTGAAAGGGGATGGGGTGGAGGAGGTTTCCTGCTTTCCTCCAGAGTTGCGAGAGTAGATAGGGGAGAGTGGGAGTATGGGATAGACGTTCCGAGAACATGTCTCGAAGGATATTTAAAATCTTATTCTGAACAATTCCACTGTTTGACTTGGTCGTTTATTGTATTCGAAGGGAGGCCTTTCAACGTAAGACACCTAATCTTGTTGTCCAACCGAAAGACTCCATGCTTTGTCATTTTTGCTACCGTTGACCAAATGAAGGCATTAAATTGAAAGAAAATAATCATCGTTAAGCCCAGTCGAATCACGTATGATTCATTACATTCTGAACAGTGTTCGAAAATGAAGTCTTGAACCTTGTACTGAACGATGTTCTCACCATTACGGCGATAGGTAAGCATATTGTACTGACGTAAGCAGAGACAAAGGCATCGATATTAGAGGCAATGAAGCTTGTAGGAGGCACGATGATAGGAAGAGACAAAGATGGAGGCCTTCGTAAAGCCAACGACGTACATCGAAAAGCGATATAAGGTATACAGGATAAGAATTTTAAAACCACTTTTAGAACATTATACGTCTCACCATGCTCAGTCCTCGTCAGGTGAATCCGAAAGATCTTTTCCCCGATCAGTCCCTTTCACGTATTAGTCCTCCCTTTCCCGTATTCTTGAGATCGAAAGGTGGATCGCGGTCGTTCTCTTTCCATTGTCACGTATCGATAATACGGTTTGCTTATTCAACGTTTTCGTGCCGTTTGCGTATAACTTACGAATTACATGCCGTATAACATCTACTTTCTTACAGCGTTCCACGTCGGACTTATTTCAGAGACCACCCACTAACTCGATCGAAATTCATCGACAGACCGAACTTTATCCACACCCAACGTACACAGCACGTCTCTAAACAGATGCAAACGCGCGAAACATGTGACACATTGTGAATATCCAATTTCCTGCCATTACCGCCAAAATGATAAACTCGAGCACGACGGCACCGCGTTGGAGTCCGACGTAAAATTCTATTTTCTCTTCGACAACTGCACAAAATCTAAAATAACGTAACTCCTCGAACGCATCTTCCTTCCTAGAAAAAAAAAACATCCAAAAAAAGTCAGCGACGCGCGATCCCAAACCCGGGTCCGTGTAGGCGCGAATTTTCCATCGAAATTACGAGAGACTCTCCACTGTCCAATCTCCGTGTTCGGCCGGCGCGAGAAGAGTGCGGCGTAGTAAATTCGGCGAGCGCGAATTTTATTTCCCGAAAAACTCGATTTTTTCAAGAAAGTCGAACATTCCTACTCAAAACACATCCCTGGGTCTGGCGATCGATTTCGTCGTGCCCGCGCATCGCGGATCTACGAACGTTGGGATCGCTCAGATCCGCGACGTGCGATCCTGTCAAGCTTACGCTACATAAGTCAAGCTTCAATCGAGAGAGAAAGAGAGAGAGAGAGAGAGAGAGGGAGAGAAAGAGGGGGCAGTTGGGGAAGGGCGGAGCTTCAATGGCAAAAAGCGATATTGTTGGTACCACAGTCAAGGCATGATGTATCGCGGCCGCGATAAATGAGCACGGCTTTTTGCGCGAAGACGTAGGCGATTTTTCGAGCGGACTGTGAACTGCGACAGCCCGACGACCGGGACGGGCGCGAGAAGTTTCGGAGATGGGCTTCGTAGACGTGGCAGAAAGTCCTTTGTAGTGATTTGTTTCGCACGACCGACGGACACTCGAATCTGTGCGATTTCACGAATCCAGATTCGAAACTTCATTCGCTGGAATTTTGCTTCCCGCGAACTCTGAATTCCGCGAAATTCTGATGCCGGCATGCGTTTGAATTTCAGTATTGATGATTCACTTTGTACGTAAATTTATATTTCCGCGGGTCGACATGGGAACATTGATATATCCTGCACTTTTTGATTTTCCATGATATTTGAAAACAGACAGATAGCAACGAAATCGAGTCCGAAAGGATTTCAGCATCTCTAAACTTTAATATGTCGCATCAGAAATATATACTCCAATAATCGTTGGCATTGGCCACCGCGGTCATATTAATTATAAAGCATCATTTTATACGGTTCGCGAATTCCCAGGCTGCCAGAATAACCTGGCAAACGAGGTTGCCGTTTAATTCTGTTGCCCAACGACCGACAAGTGCTTTTAATCATTGCCATCTGTTTGGCATCCGCGTACGACTGACGTCGCAGTCAATGTGCTAAGATGAATTCCTCACAATCGACGCCGTAATCGAATTACCGAGACAGCCAATTAATTAATCCAAGTATCGAACTCTCGAAGTGCCTGCTGTCACGTGAACGATTGATCTGATTCGTCGATTTAACCGATAAGTTCGTCGGAAAACAGCGTTCCTAAGACGTCTGTTCAAAGTATCCAGAACCGATGAAACACACATAATCGTGAAGCTTAGCATAAACACAACTCTAATCGAAACTGAAGAAACGCCATTTTCATATATCCATGATCAGTGGCAGAGTGCGGGTGTGAGTGCGTACACGGATGAAACCGAGAGGAACTAATAGTAAACCAACAAAAAGGGGAAAAGAAAGAGAGGTATTCGAAACGGATAGATATAATATCAGCGATCGTGTCACGATCGATTTTCGTCGATGCAAGTACGTGCACTCGCATGTACCGAATGCGACAGAAATTGTGGCGCAATCGTCGAATTATTTATCCATTTTTTTCCGTCAAATTATGCCACAACCCTTGCGGCAGTTCTGTACACTCGTATACGCGAGTACGGTATATCGTATGTATAACATATCCCTATGCGTTTCGACAATCTCCCTTCCGGGCAATGGGCGCGATTCTGATTTAGCAAGCGACCTGGAAAATGAAACGTACACCCGTGGAAGCCCGCCAAATTCTGCGTTTCCATCGTACACGCACGTTTTTCTCCTTTCATCCTCTACGCAACGTATGCCGCACTACCTAAGGGCTGATGCAGTGATGCTGATTACCATGCAGTCACGATCTGTGTTCGTCTTCCTTGATTTATCGTACATTTATGGTACGTTCAAATCAATATTCACGATTTATTTCGGAGCTCGCGTCGGTCCTTGCGCGTTTCCCGTTTTCCGCTTCGCGATTCTTGACTCTGTCAGACTTCCGATGACGTTAACACCGTTAAGTCGTGTGTTACACGTCCTTTCGACGTACAGTCTTCGCGGAACACGAGTCCTTCGAAAAGCGACAGTGTTCTATAGGTCGGACGTCGCGACTTGTAAAGGAATTGCACTCGAGAGAAGGAGAAGAGGCGAGATGTATCGTTGAGATTGTAAAGACGAGAGGTGTCACGCCGAGAGAGATAGAGAGAATGAGAGAAAGAGAGAAAGAGAAAGAGAGAGAGAAAGTGAGAAAGAGAGAGAGAGAGAGAGAGAGAGAGAGAGAGAGACAGAAAGATATACAAACTTTTTGTACGTGTGCGAGAGACAGTGTTGCGTTGACAGAAGTACGAAAGCTTGGCAGCGATATTTAGGCAGTTTTGGAGACAGCGGGAAGCGGAAAAAGTTCACGAACAGCGAGAAAACGTAAGTTTTCCAGAGTCAAGTAGGGGATAAATTCGAAAAAGACGAGACACGATGGTAAGCCCGATTTGCATCGGGGCAAGACTTTGTCAAGTGGAAAGTATGAAATTGTAACGATATACTTGTGGAGCCCGTGCGAATAGTTTGCTCGAAGCAGACTGTCGGGCCGGACAAAATGCTCGATATTTCTCGCCGTCACCGTTGAAGGCTCGGTGCCAAAGTCGATTTTCCCATCGCTTTAACTTTCGCGCCCCGAAATGAAAAGGTCGAGACGAAATCTGGACCGTATCCAGTCGCGAGACGTAGAAAGCTTTGAAAATCTCGAGACTCGACGGAACGAACGCGAAGCGTGATGATTTTGCATATCAGTTCTCGATAACTTTGATACTCTCGCAAGAGGCGCGTGCTTAAATAACGAGGTGCGGAGGCCAGCGAAAGATTCGCTGGAAGTGATTAAGGCGGCATGCCATTCGCTCGAGCTTACGCAAGATTTGCGCAGATTTACGGTACAGTTATGCGACTCATGCGATTTAATGCCATCTTTGCCCATTCAATGCCATTTAATGCGGCCTATTGCGAATTATCATGCGTCACGCATTTGCCATGCAAACGTGCACCTATTTGCACACATACGTACACACACAGTGGACGGACACAGGGCATGCTTAAATATACGTACATACGATTCTCCTGCTACTATCGATTTGGTGGCCATGCATGAAGAGTTTAAGGTCGCGCGAGGCGTTGGATTTACAAGAGTTTTCCATTCAAAGTATTGTCGAGATTTCGCAATATAAACGACGCTGCACGGATACCGCATTTTCCGATGGAAACAAGCAAATGAGGGCGTCGATTAGCGTAACGACGGCGTGAGGATATCGTTCCGATTTTCGTCATTCGTAATACCCACATTCTGTGACAAACGATCAAGTTCGTAATTCATTTCACGTTGCATCGATGTACGACAATGTACGTTATGAAATAATTGAAAAGTTCGAATTTTTCAGATTTATCTAGTTGCGCCACTTTTATAATCACCGGTACAGGCTTATATCGCTTCAAAAAGTATTGCGATCCGTCAGTTTGAACTTTCAATGGCACGGTACACCAAACTCTAATGCGTGGAGTTTCGATCGTCCCCGCCTCCGAAATTGCCAACTCGAACTTGACTCATCGGGCGAAAAACTCCGAACGAAATCCTCAACTCCGTCCGTCCGTAAATCGGTCGACGATGAAATTGTCGTTGTCTGGGTCACGAGACATTTTCATAAGAAGTCCTTTCCGGCCCCTCGATTTTCGATCTTCGACGGTCCGCTTATCGCGTCCAAGTGCGCGATAGCGTTATCAGTGGTAACCTTGTAAATCTCTGGTAAATCCAACTCGGGTTTCCTGGCGGTCTGTGGGAATGGGAAACTGGCGGAGAAATTGGAAGTTGCGGAAGAGGACGAATAGATGGTAGTCGGAACTACGGAACTCAGCTGGCTATGTCTCTTAAAAACGTGTAGAATATGTCAAAGTATTGTATAAGTAGGTTGTGTATATGTCCCGTGTCGCATTCGCGTGTACAGTTTCCCGTGTGTATGTATGTACACCGATTCTCGTTAAATTGTCTCAGTGGCTGTACATGTACAGTGTTTCTACTTAATGCGATCGACCGAAGCGCGTTCTACGGTCTTTTGTTGATAAGAAAAATGCGTTTCAGGCGAAACTTGTATTTCCACGGAAATTCCGACGACGTTTATGAGTCGTCGTTACACGACATATATGTCTTTCTAAAAGCTTTCTAAATCCGTCTGCAGAACAAAACCACATATATATATAAATATATATTTATAAAATTGCAGCAGCAATAAATCTTTGAAACCTTAAAAATGTACGAGCAAATGCTGTTTGCCGGAAAATTTATTCTATGAGGGCGAACAAATTCTATCTGAAAGACATTCCCGTATCACTAGAACCCATTGAAGCACTTCCGATCACATGTAAGGAGGGTGTCCCAAGTAGCGTATATGTATGATATCTGTGTACATGTATACGAAACGTGTGCAATCGCATCCTCGTTTGAGACATGCACTTACCGTGCACCGATAGACGGAAGTAGAGACAGAAACAGATACGGAAGACCGGAGGCAGAGCATCGCGTGGAAAAGTATCGTCGACGTAATATCGTTAAGAACACGCCATCAAGTATTATATATAGATATAAAATATAGATAGATATATATATATATAGTATGTATGTAGTAATATATATGAAAATATGTAAATGTATCGAGGCCCCGAGCGATGTCCGCTTTCGTCACGAATTCTCAAAAGAAAATGACATCGGGACTCACGCAAAGCACTCGTTAAACTAATCCCGGCATAGCACGACAAAAACGACGAGTGACGTGAAACACCGCCGACAAGACAATCCTTCGATCAATACCGTTCGTCAATTATCTTCCGTTCTTGCCAATTAAACCGAATCTCGAAAACGTGCCCGGAAATAGAATGTTCGGAGCGCGGGAGTCGAGGTAACAGAAAGTTCGAGCTCTATGGTCCCGTATGACGATCACACGTTGTCGTCCGATGATGGGGGTATGTACTCTGAAGGGGATGCATTTCCGTGGTACACCGCAATGGAATCGAGAGACAGACAGACAGAGAGATAGAGAAAGAAAGAGACAGGGAGAGAGAGAAAGAGAGAGAGAGAGAGAGAGAGAGAGAGAGAGGTGTTAGTACGAGATAAATAGAGCCAGAAGAAGAATTAGACAGAAAAATAATGAGAGAGGGAGAGAGAGAGAGAGAGAGAGATACTGAGACAGAAGAAAGATAAAAGACGGGAAACCGGAATAGGAAATGACAGGATGGATGGGAAGAAGAGCATAGAGGCAGAACGCTGGAATGATAACAGGTGTCTGTGTGTATGTATTTGTGGGCCGTGTTTTTAGGACGCGGTTGGGACCTCGCGCGCAAAGAAAACCTCTCAATGTATCGCGGCGAAGTAAGGAGGATAATAACTGAGACAGCTGATGGAAAGCCAAAGAAATCTGCAAACGAGTCGACTAGTCGCTGTGAACGACGGTAAAGGAAACTCGGAAAAGAACAAAATCTCGAGAATGAGAATGGTGATGATTGCGTGGGCGAACTAAATGAAAGAAGAATCGGGGTCGGATATATACATACATATACATATATATGTATGTCGATGATTATGAAAGTGTGATAAGTAAAAAATCTGAAACGATTCCTTTGTTCTTGTTTATTCGGCATACAAATTGACGCGGCGAGAAATGGTTGAAAATGACATTTTTCACTTGGACCACTTTCATAATTACCGGCACATTTATATATGTGGATATATATGTGTGGGGATACGTTCCCGCGATTCGGCTTTTGGTGCGGACAATAGTTTTGCTGCGTTATACGGCTTTTAAGCGATTATGCGTCGAACAACGTTATATAATGAATTAACGATAACGAGCTCGAGGGGTAAACGCACGAAGTCGCGACCGCGCCCTAATGCAATTGGGGGGGTCTTACCAAGGGGCTGGCCAATATAATCCCTATCCTGCTGAGCACCGCTGGGAGCCGCTGCAACATCACAGACACCAAACAAAGAGACTTACTCACCAACATTTCCACCAACCAAATTCTTACTAATCGTGTGCTTGTGTCTCTGTATGTCTGTGTACGGTGTATTTGCGTGAGAGAGATAGAAAGAGATAGAAAGTAGAGTGACAGGAGAAAAAGAGAGAGAGAGAGAGAGAGAGAGAGAGAGAGATTGAATGAAAGAAAGGATAGAGAGAAATATAAAGTTGTATAAAGGATGTCGCAAAAAGTGCGGCACAACCGACGCCTGCGTGAAAATATGAATAAAGGGCGTGGAACATCAGTTTTCCATACGGTCTATACTCATTTCACTAGATGAACAACTGTTCCGTGGTTGTACGACAATTTTCGTCGCAACCCCGTATATACGTGTTTCCTTTTCATTTTAGCTCCAATTTTTCTTCCCTCTTTTCTGCTTTCGTTTTCCCTTTTCTCGTTAATTACCGATCGGACAGTTGGGAGTGCGAATAATGCCGCGAACCTATTATCGACTTCCGATTCCGCGCGCTTTGCCACGTTCTACGTTTCGTATTCCCTTGCGTGCTTGGACATCGATCGCACAGGCAGCCGCCAGATATCCAGAGATCCGGAGAGAAACCAGGCATCCAGACATTTAGACGGGTACACATTTAGACACTGAAAACATCCAGACATTTAGCCATCCGAACATCCAGACACGTAGAACGCAATTGCCGTTGTTCGCTGCTCACACGTTTGCGCAGAAGTTGAGCTACCGGCGATGTAGAACATGGCAAACAGCGGGAATTTTGTCGTCGATACGAATTAGAGAAGGCAGAGTAAGCCCGCTTCATTATTCCGACGAGGGACAACTGAACGCGTCAAGTCGAACGCGTTCGATCGCACATTGATCTATACTACTTGCGAAACCGGGTACGCTACTAGTTCTTCTCACTGAATAATATCTCATCGTCGATTTCAGTAAAATTGTCGCGCTAGTCATACGCGCACGGTGCTCGATCGATGATCAAGAAATTCGAAAGGGTCATGCAACGAACGTTGTTCAGGCTCGACGGTACGACTGAAAGAAATTCAGTCAAATATAGCGAATGAGTGAACCTGGAAGAATCGTGAAAACATTCCCTTCTCTTCGTCAAAAACTGAAACTTCTATCTGCAAGAACCAATTCTAATAACAATATTAAGAGTAATATAATAATAATAATAATAATAATAATAATAATATTAATAAGAGTAATAACAGGAGGCTACTGTATAATGCCGTGGGTGTTTTCAGAAAACTAGCTATGCTCGATTAATTGAAAGTGTCGTCAAAAAAATAGAAGAGAAGAGTTCGTAGAAAAATAGAGAAACAATTTGTAGAGCGAGAGACAGAGAGAGAGAGAGAGAGAGAGAGAGTGTGTCAGAGAAAGAGATAGAAAGGGGGTTGACGGGGGCAAAGAGTGTAAACTAGAGACATGCAAATAATTGCAGCCTCTTCGTGAGCGAGAGTACACGTCGTGTAGATATAGAAATACAGTTTAATCAAATAGAGAGGAGAGAAAAAGAGAGAGAGCGAGAGCGAGAGAGAGAGAGAGAGAGAGTATATACGTAAACCGCGAATAGATATGTTTGTGCACGTTGTACCATATAACTTTTTCGCGGAACGAGATCGACGTTAATGGAACGAGACTTCTGTTGTTCTTGGTGAATGAATTGTATTTCGGATACTGACCTGATTCAATACGTTCCCATACACGGTTGCATCGGCATTAAAAGACATTAAAGATAGACGAGGTAACATTTATGTGAGAGATAGAGACAGAAACAAAGAGAGAAAGAGAGAGAAAGAAAGAGAGAAAATGTGACACATCGGGTAAATGCAGCAGGACGTTTCTTGGTCATCATCATCATCATCATCATCATCATCATCATCATCATCACTGTCATTATTTCGTGTAAACGTATAGAATCAACATAAAGCACGCATTGTATTTAGTTAGTCGGACACAATGGCCTTCGGGGTTCATTGTTCGTTAACGTCCATTTATCGGATCGTCCCATTAAGCACTGGAATTTTTACGAGTTATGATATTGGGATCGTCGGGCACACAAATTTCGTTCACTGTCATTCGAATTGCCATCGAGTTGATCGCGAATGCTAATGCTTCGAGTCAAGCTCATTCGAAAATTCAGCGAGTTACATTTCACGAATAGGTACTGTGACTTTAGACCAAGAAAACCATCCCGTAACCCCGTTCCAATGCCATTCGTTCGAGCGGGAAACTTTTTTCCGCAGCACACATCGACAAAATCACGCACATTAACGCAACCACAAAGAAAGCGACGTGTTATGCTCATGGGACGACCCGACAACGTCGTGTCGTCGATCAAGTTACGTGGCACCGTGCACGGGACATTATTTCAACAAAAATCTCACATCCAACAAATCCAGCGTGTTCTCGCGGCGATCGTTTCGGCGTGTTTCTTTCTTTGCGAACGAAATACACGGGCGGAGCCTTCAAAGGACTCGAGTGTTGGGGGCGAAGAAAGGCTTGCTGATGAATAAAAAAGATTATCGCGAGACGGGAGTGTCTCGATCGAACAGAGAGACGGAGGCAGAGAAAATAGAAGGAGATAGATAGATAGGTACATAGATTGAGAAAGAGAAAGAGAAAGAGAGAGAGATATGCAGCGATTGTAAGTAACAAACCATAAACTGTGTCTGTGCAAAATGTCACGCCAACAAGTTCACATGTGCAACGACGTAGAACGCGATAAAAGAGGGGCGGCACGAACAGATAGTTTTAGTGTGAGACACGAGCCATAATTACGAACAATAACGAACGGACAACGGCAATGCACGCGCAACGGACTGAGTATGCGTTCGCGATGAACGGAAAAGCCGCGATTCTTATTTTATTGCGTTCACATCTTCGGGTCACGGGCCACAAATATAATAGATAGAGAAAGAGAGACAGAGAGAGATACAGTATAATAGAAAGGAGCGAGATAGAGAATGAGAGAGAAAGATGATGTAATCGACGAGAACTCGCTCAACGCTGACGGCGCGAGGCACTTTATCTCCATCGACTGAGGACGACAAACTAATAACATAACGGACGGAAAAAAAAAGTATAAAGTAACAGTGATAGAGTGAAAAAGAGGCAAAGTGAGAGAGAGAGAGAGAGAGAGAGAGAGAGAGAAAGAGAAAGAGAGACAAATTCACACGATCGTTTTCAACTTCGGACACGTTCGACACCGCTTCGCAATTTTTGCGCATGTCACATGCGAAACCGACGACACGTCCAGCCGACATGATAGCGCGGAGAGTAGAATTGAAAAAAGTCGCCGATCTATTGACAGCAGCGAATGGACAGTCGTTCGGTCGGCGAATCTTTCCCGTCAATATCATTGCCCATTCTACGGAAACACTCGTCTTCTCCGTCGTCCCGACCAGCTTCCCGCATACGTCGTGTCCGAGCGATCGAAACAGCCAATTCCGTCGGAAGAGAATCTTCGCGGCGTGTGAAAAAATACTATTCGCAGGTGAATTAAAAACAGAACAACAACGTCAACAGCAACGACGAAATATCTTCCCTCTCGGGAGTTTGTTCGTCGTGGGGGGTTGGGGGCAGTTTGGCTTTTTTTTTTTTATCTGGGGGCGGGCATGGGCATGGGCGAAGGGTCGATAAGAGATAGATGCATCGTGTCGTGAGGTGACGTGACTGAGACGGGTGACTGACTGACGTACGTGTGTATTATCCAGCGCACGCCGCAACGGTAAAAGTACCTGGGTGACGGGATTCTCGCCCGGGCGATAGACAACGTTGTGCATCGGTCGCTTTCGGCCGACGTAGTTCACGCAGACGAACTCCAGGAGGCTGGCGTATATGAAGCACATGCAGACGCCGTCCCAGACGTTCATGGCAGTCAGGTTCGAGACCACCGGCAGCGTCGACCGGAAACCGTTCGACGTCGTGAAGAAGTTGAGCATGGTCGTCACGCCTGCGGGGAAATTAATCGTGAGAAAGCGCGGAACAGGGCGTGTGGGTAGTTAGTATCTAACGTTGCACAATCACTCGTGATCGCCATTCAACATTTTTATGTGATGCGTGAACGTTGGGTAATGGTCGTGCGGTGAATTGCAATTTGAAGAATGCTATATAAAGTGTGGTAGTGCTTACATTTTGCAATATTGCGCTACTTAAAGAACGTTATAATATGAAAATTCCGTCGTCCAGCAAAACTGCAACGAACTCGACAATATGTGCACACGGTAACATAAAGGCTGTACTATATCACTATCCTATAACGCACGACCTCGAATATGCATGGATCTTGCAATAAACGGATACTGTTCCTCGCCCCCGCGATATATCATTTTCACAAAGCGTCGCCTATAAATCTAGCCGAACATGTACACTAAAAAATGCAAAATTTTTCAAGCCATCCGTTTCTCCCTAAAATCCGTGGAGTAGTATATTATAGAATGAATTAAAGTTTGACATATTCCTCCGTCGAAAATTAAAATTAAATACCCCACTCGACGTTTCGACACTCGTGCGAAATATGATTTGATCTACTATTGATATTATAAATTCATATGAATATTAAAGAGCCGTCCAAACGATATGTAGAAGTACGTTTCGAAAACGTGAAAAACGATGAGTAAAAGAATCTTTCGCTATCAAACGGTCATTTCACAGTTTTCTAGAAAGAACTTATTATATCATACGAAGACTTTGCACGAGCACCGTGCCATTCTGGAAATCTGGCCAAAGAAGGAAAAATCTGTAAAACGACCGCTGCCAAATCATTATTATCGAAACTCACCGATCATGACGCGCGCCGGCACGGCATTCCACTCGAGCCAAAACGTGATAAAGGAGCTGGTGACCAGGATAATGCCCGGAATGAAGACCGTGGTGAAATAGAAGGCACGGTCCCGCGTGAAGATCAGATCCACCTTCAGACAGCTGTAGTTACCTGTATTACGTACCAAGACAGTTCATTCCTTCTGTCTCCGTATCGAAACAATCTTCGGATTAAGCGTTCTTTCTTACATCATTTTTTGTTTTATATTTTTTTTTAGTTATATATATTTTTTTTTTTTTTTTTTTTTTTTTTTGGAAACAATCGCTCGAGGAACTTAGCGTTAGTAAATGGAGCAATATTGACTCCTGATACTCGGTTAGAAACAGGGTTAATCTTACGTGTTGATCGATACCACTCGCCGTTCCCCATTGACAACACTGATTTCATGAAACTGGATTCGAATTTTCTGTGCATATCGCTAAACCATGAGCAATGATCGAAGTCCGATAAGTCTGCGTGAAATTCAGTGAAACTTCCCGTCTCATCCGTCTTAATATAGAAAATACCGTCGACAATATCGCTTGCGTCGCAAACAATGATCTCTTATTTTCTCCGTACACAGGTCTCACGCCACTAGTTTTGCATTTATAGTTTCCGCGATATTCCACGAATTCCGTGCAAATCATCTTACACACTGTCGCGTCAGCGCATTTTTTGTCATCGTCTCATTTTTGCTGCCCTCGACTCGCGGCTGAATTTCTGTATCGTCTATTCCGATACATCGACGGCCAATTACATTATTCCCCAGCGAGCGTTTTCTCGACGATTCCCACGGCGGGAATAATTTTTCTCCATCGACAAGCCGTACGGCGTCTGACTAAACGTAAGCTCTCACTACTTACGTCGCTTGTGTACACCCCGACACATTTGTCGCTCTCAACGTCGACGTCGTTCCAATTCATTTCTCAAAACGCCTCGTTGAGGAACGTTGTTCTTTCACTCGACCGAACAGACGAAGATATCCGGATCGTAAAACAATTGTACACACTCGCGCGAACGACAGTTTGATGTTTCGTAGAAAAAGAGAGGGGTAAGTGAAAAAAAAATGGAAAACATAAGCCTAACGGAAAAGCGCAATTAATATGCAATGTACTGTTTAAAACGTTGTCCGTAGTATCGTGTCAGATTCGAGATCGTTCCGGTAGACGGGTACCGACAGATTGTCATTAGGGGGAAAATAACGGACGCCAGAACGAACTGAGGAGAAGATGTCAAAAAGAAAAGAGGAAGAGTAAGGGCGCGCAATCGTGTTGTCGATCCTGCGAAAGTGACAAGCGCTTTTCAAGCCTAAGCTGAGTACGGGAACGTGAGCGTTTCGGTAGAAAGAAGGGAGTCCAGCCACGGGAGAACGGACGGGAGGGAGTGAAAGAATTGTCGGCCATAACTTGAAACGTTGGTCTGGACGAACGTACGTACGTACTGCGGCGGGGAAAAATGTGTTTCGCAAGAAGAAGAAGAACATACTCCTCTCGCTGCCCCTCCGTGCGATCAATTTACCCGATCAATTTTTCTCTGCGCAACGTGCGTCCGTAGGCAGCTGTTAGAGTGCCGAGAAAGTCTTTATCGGGACGATTTTGCCGGCGCGAAAGGTGTGGTTGTGGAAAGAGGCGAATAGAAATAAGAAACAGGGCACGCGATAGTTGGTTAGCAAAAATATTCGGGAGGGCGATGGAACGAAGAAAGAATTGTAAGAAGGGAGCGCTGGAAAGATCGCTACGTTTTCGGATGGCAAGAGCAACCCTTTGGCGAAGGGGTGCAAGAACGTCTGCGTTTTCGGAAAATATATTACTCGAACGTGGCAAAGGAAATGATAGTACTGCGAGGATGGCGAAGCAGAAGCAAAGCGCAGGCTAAACGATCCGAACGATTGTTCCTGTTTGTATGAAATTTTGACAATCCGAATGTCCAAGTTCGTCGGATACTTAGGTGTCTAGATCGTGTCGTTTTTTTTTCGCGTCCAACGATAAGGTGATTCAGATACCTGGAGACTTTCCTTGAATACTTTCTAGTAGCTAAGAGTGAGACGTTTAAATATCCAATCATCCTTGCGCCCCGCTACCTTGACACCATACTAATTATAATACTTAACATTTTTCCGACACAGCCGACAGGTTCGCGGACTAGCATTACGAGACTGCAAAATGCCAATCTGCGCGCTGCGATACTTAAACGTCCGAACAACGAAAGTCCCAAACGTCTGGCCATACGTTTCCCTAGATATCTACACGCCCAACAACGGCGAACCAGCGAGATATCTAGACACCTAGACACCAGATTTACGGGCTAAACGGTGCTTTCCCCTGTCGAGATTACGAATCTCAAGCCCTCACGTTGCACTTGATCCAAAGACCTGTATCGTGTGATAAGTGTCTGTACACACTCTCGGGTATAATTCCTACCGGTATAAACAGAACTAAAGGCACATCTTCGGCGCGATCGAGCGTCGGTAACAACGAACATTACATTCCCCAACGCTCGATCGCGCCGCGTACAAATAAACATATCGCAAAGACTATGCAGAGTGCGACAAAAATCATAATACAACCTAAGAGAGATACTCTCGCTGCGAATAATGAAATCGACAATATCGAATCGTCCGCGACCGACCACTGCTCGGCTGCCCATCTACCTCCCCGACGGAATCCGTCTGCTATCGATGTATCATAATATTCATGACACTCTGCACTATTCGTGTTCACTTTAACTCTATTTGCTCTGGGAACATCAGTGGAGCTACGTTGAAGCGACATCGAATCTACATTAAAGGGGGAGGGCGGGGCTGGGGTTAAACTTGGCATGTCTCATACTAGGGCGGGGGTGGGGGGTTGGTAAGCTTGGTCCTGTCTCTCTCACTCTCTCTCTTTTCTCTCTCTCTCTCTCTCTCTCTCTCTCTCTCTCTGTCTCTGTCTCTCCCTCTCTCTCACGCCTCTCGATATGAAAAATAAATAAAATAAGTGTCTCCTGCAGACCTCGGTTGTCTTCATTTTGTACAATGTGCTTTTTTTTCCATGTATATGTATATTGTTTCTTTTTTTTTCTTATTTTCTGGGGTAGGGACTAGCTTTCTCAGGGGTGGAGTGGGAGTGGGGGGGATTTACCTTGCTCCTCAAACCTGCGCTGGCACAGCGAGCACTTTGAGTCCCCGAACTCATCGACCTCGTCCTCGTAGTCGACCATGATATGTCCGTCAGCTGCAACAGAACAGCCCACGATCTTCCTTCTCCTGTTTCGTTTCACCGATCTCGCCTGCTCCTCCCTTCCGCGATTACGCGCGGCAAGTCCCATATCGACGCTCTTTCGCCTTCTCTGGCCGAAAAGGTGGTCGGACGGATATATCTCGGGCGGCGAAACGATCGTGTCGAAGCGGAGCAAAGTTGCGTCAAGTTTCGCAACATGGCAGGAGACAAAACTTATAGCTCCGTGCCCCGTGTCCATTGTCGCTGAACAACGCTCCTTACAGCTGGCCGCGAGTTGAAAGTTGCGGAAGATGTGTCGGATAAAACTGGCACCCGCGTCTCGATTGATATCGACGATGTGTCTCCGCGGCTAACGAAGAGTCGGAAATTCTAGACGCAGCATAGTTCGAAACTAATGGCTCCGTCTCGATTATTACTGAGAATATTCCTTTTTGCAGCGGATGAAGAATTTACCATTCTCGTCATTCCGGTTTTTAACTGCACTGTCACGGGAAGCTGCGAGAAATCGTACGATCTGCGGTGCCTGCTGCCAGTTCTAAATATCGCCACGTACGGAGCATTGTGATGAGCCTGCTGCGTCCGAGATCGGAAGATAATTTCACGCCGCGACGAATTCGACCCCGCCGTACCGTGAAATTATCCGGCGTGGTCGCTATTGTTGCCTGGAGTCAATATATACTATGTACGATGCGGCACACTCGATACCGTTATAGAATTCGGAGGGTACGTATTTCTATGATACATTATGGTACATAGACGCTACGACATTCAGACTCTACGATAGAGTCCAGACTCTGCGCGTAGGGGCTAATAAGGTAAAAAAAGAAAAGAAAAAAAATGTTGACACTACACACAGTCCAATGCAACACTTTTCACAAATTCGAAAGATGGTGACGCCTGTTGCCGGTAATTGTGAAAGTGGTCCAATAAGGAAATTTGAAATATTATAAATATATTTTTACTGAAATACACGACAATCGAACAACCGGTACAGGACGCAATGGGCGAAGTCTGTACAGTCGGCACTGTAAGATTCAATAATCAAGGGGGCGTTTTACTCCTCCCAGTAGATGAAAAATTGAAAATAAAGGTTGACTTTCTTTCTTATTTCGTGGTGCATCGATTCACACATTGCAGAATAAGTGGAAACTTCACATTTTCTTACGATTTTTAATAAAAACCACTTTCATAATCACGGACACGCTTGAAGATTGAAAAGAAATGATCACCCTCCATGAGAAAAGTAGAGTTACATGTTTCGCTTTACTGTCAAGAGACATTACCATCGACATTTGGTCGGTTGGAACGATTTCGTTAGGCAGAATTTGGGAACGAGATATATCCGTCCGCCGCACTTTTTTTCTCTTACTTCCTTCCACCGGAATAGTCCACCAATCGTGGTGACCACGTTCGATTCTCCCACTCGTAACACGTAATTATGAATATAGTAGTATGTGATTAGTCAACGCGACACTATCTAGACCAAGCATACCCGCCTTCCGCCATGGCTTTATCCTTCAGGGTAAATTTCTCGACATGTGACTGTTCCGGGCTTATGGGGTAAGTGATGCGATGTTGACAGTTGAAATCTACTCGCACTCGCACGCACACACAGTCTATCCGTTCTCATCGATTATGGCTAGAGAAAGCACACGACCCGAATTCAAGTTCAACCACTCTAAGCTTTCAAATAAACTCTTCAAACTCCCAGCATTTAGTTCAATTTTCCGACAGAAAGGTCGTTGTTACGGTGAGATCGTTAGGCGTGCCTTTTGTAAATGGGACAAACGGACGCTTTAAATACACAGGCTTGAAGCAACGCAATTTCAAGTTACTCTCAAGGCACTCGCTCTTCGGTAAATAAGCATTGTCTACGTACGAACCGTAGACTAATTGCAAACAAGATCAAAGGCCGTCCGACATGCTCCGAGGAGAAGAGTTCGGAAATGCGAAAGCGCATGTAGCAGAATCTATCCTGGCTCGCAAAAACAAACGGTCGAGTCTAGTTTTAACCAACCAAACCACTCAACGCACGATCCCCGGACACGTTCCGACTCGACGAGTCACAAATATTTCCGGCCAAAATTCTCTCCGAAGACATCACGTGAAACTGTACACAACATGACACCGTTCGATGTTAAAACATATTTCCCAGAAAAATCTCGCCAAACCGATTTCTGCGAATCCTCAACCGAGTGTCCGATCGAAGCATACTCCGTTCAATAATCCTTTCCACTGACTTTCTTCCCCACCTTCCCTGACGTTTCCTTCTATGTCGCTCCCCTTCGCTCTACCTCTCCACCACCGTCCACCGTAACTCTATCTATACCCATCGCTCCATCCTCCTCTAAGCATCAGAGCAGGCCGCATAGCTTACTGGAAGCGGCGAGAACGGGAAGGCAAATTTGTCGGAGAACCCTTTCGTCACCCGAAACAGCGTGCGGAAGAATTCTTTCAGGCTGTCATTGCGGTCCTGTCCAATCGACGGGCCGAGTCGTCGAGTGTGAGTTCTTAGGGGGGTGGGGGAGGGGGTTCAAAGAAAAAGCCTCACCCCGAAAGCAAACCACGGCGGGTCGGTTTAAAAGCGAGACAGGAACCAAGGTTGCCAATATGCACTTTCTAACGGGGAGAACTATGTATGACATCAGTGGGGTGGTTACGGTATATTATATTGAACGTATATACTGAACAGGTACACAAAAAATCTGCGTTCACTACTGATTGCGTTCATCTATGAGGGTAAAGGGGGCGGGGGTTGGGGGGGGGGGGGGGTGGTGGGTGGGGTGGGGGGTAAGGAGAGAGAGAAGTACGGAAAGAAATTGAAACTCGGAACGGCGTGTTCGGTTCAATCGCTAAACGCATGCAAATGTTACCACGGTTCGTCGAGCGTTGTTGCATTGTTGTTGGAGAGACATTCGTCGTTTCTTTGTATGCGGTTGTCTACTGATTATGTATATGTATACGTATGGACGGTGTATACGTAGCATATAGTACTGTACGGATACGTAGTATGTATGTATTTATGTATGCTGCTGGCCGTGATTATGACTGTGGTCCGCGTGAAACATTTTAGAAAGATCTATTTTTGATTGATATTTTAGTATAAATCTATGCGAAATAAGACAAAGGACAAAATGTGCTTTTTCTTGGTAGTTTGACTTTGACCGCTTTTATAATCACCGGCTTGTGTAGTTTGTATACTATATGATATATTAGAATATTTACAAAAAACGTTTGAAGCTCGCAAAATAGCATACGTCTGGTTCTAATCTGAAATGTGTATGGCTTGAGATAGGTAACTAGGTCAGCCAATGACCCTAGCAGTCGGTACTGCAAACTTTTTAATTCGACAACGACGTACATACGTATGCATATTGGAACACGTATATGTTCTAACACAGATTAAGGGCCACACATAGACACGAGCACAAGTCACGATTGCCATTACGTCAGACCACACTTATACGCACACACGCACACATACAGGGTCACGTGCTCGTGTAACCTAATGCAGCCATCCGCAATAATAACAAATTGCGTAATACGTCGTGACTGATGAGCATAACACGGATTAAGGAAACGAGGGTTTGTTATGTATTAATTATGACCTGATCGCATTGTATTGGCGTGTTAGACGTTGAAGCAGAATGCCTCTCCCGATATTCTTCAGCAATTCCGCGATCTAATAAGCTTTGATCGATTTACGACGGTATACGGAATTATGCATTCGCACACGGTTGAATTATGGCATTCATACATAATTTAGGCGTTGTCTAAAGTTTGCCCGTACTGCACACAGCTCTGTGTGCACATTGCCACGTTTGACCACTAGTAAGTAACGCGCATCACGAAAATCAAGAGTGCGTCCCTCGGAATTTTGGAACGTCAAATTGGTTGCGTCTGAAGTATAGTTTCAATCGTTGCGACGACTGACCGCGCCACTTCGGTATTGTAGTGACAAAAAAAACCAAGTCCAACACAGAAATGAAGTTCGTTAGCATTCAGTGCGCGCCAATTATGCAGCGTCGTTGGATCGGCCAAAGAGTCGTTAGTACCATCAGCGCAAAACTTATCTCTTCTCATGCAACGTCGGACTTACCTTCAGAAAGTGTCAAATTTATCTAAAACGACGATCCACGACGAGGGTGACAATTTTAACCCTTTCGCTGCTAGGGATTACCATTTTGCAGAGGACGTTTCGAAACTTGCTTGTAAGACACAATTAATTCGTTCGCTTGATTGACTACGGACGCGGTCAAAGGATCGGTGTACGTCGTCTCTGTTTCATGTTTTTCACAACTATGCCGAGACATTATCAAGCACTCCGTCCACGTCTGCGAATGTCTATGTTCACGATTATGCATAGAGTCGCGGATACGCGTATCAGCGGATTTATGCATGCAGATCTTGTACATAGCCGCATCTCAGCAAATCCGTATCAACGGATTTATGCTGACATGTGTGCACAACGACAAGGGCCATCTAAATACTCTGACCCGAACGCTCAAAGACGCCTCCACACATCCCCATTCGTATAGCATACGAATGCGGGCAGGTAACGTAACTTCATTCAGACGAAGCGAATATTTCACAAAAGTCGATCCCTTATTTATCTTTTATAGCAGAGCTATATTTTATTTTTCTTCTTATACGTATTAAAAACATAAAAAAAGATCAAAATTGATCTATGTCTCTAGGTACTATTAAATATATATATATAGAGTGGTCCGAGTTAGAAGCCTGTACAAGATGAAAGATAAAAAAAAACAATTGAATCGTTACCTGCAATATACATAAAAAAAAAGAAAATTAAATTCTTTCCGATTCCTCCCTCAGACCAGTTTTCTAATCTCTAGGCCAACATATAATCGTCGGCAAATATTTGCCGCAGGCCCGAATGACTAAACGCCGACCGTGCGAGGCAAAAGATCAAGCCGCAGCGAAGGGGTTAAAAGTTACAATCCGACCGACACCGTCCGAAGAAACGGACACGCGACAAGGAAACAAGGTCGAAACGAAGTGCCGCAGTCCGCGTCCGGCTCCATGGAAAAAGAGCAAGCCGCAGACGAGCGAAACGGAATAATCCTGGCCGAAAGTTGGAGACCTCGCGACAAGTTCCGTCACGGTTGTCGCAATTTCCGAAAGAAATCGGGAAGTCCGGCGGTGCGGAACAGGTTGGGGGGTAGGATCCTGACGGAGAGGAGTCCAGCGTAATTAGGGAGCCTTTTTCGGCACGACGTCGGTTCTCCGGGGCTTATTGATCCGGAAGCGTCGACCGTGGCGGGTTGCAACGAGGCGGCGCGGGGCAGCAGGCGAAAAGGGGTGAGAAGGGGTGAAATGGGCCGCGAGGGGACGAGCGAAGGGGGTGTGGTATTTTCCAGCGGAGCAAAGGTTCAAGCGGGATGCAGCGCCCGAGTCTCAGGTGCATATCGATCCTCGGAGCGCAGGTGCGACCGGACTGCACCCACTCTTCAAACTGCATCCGCGATGGCGCGGGGCGAGGACGAAAAATGGAGATCTCGCAGGAGACTCGCTGATGAATCCGTGGGTGGCGGACGGAGATTCACGGGATTGTGTCGAGACGATGATGTAAGGTTGTAAGGGATCGGTCGAACGAAACTAAAAGCTCGATGGGATATGTAAGATGGCCACCAGGAACGTTTGGAGCTGAGAGCTTTCTTTTAGGTGAAGCTGCGGAGGAGAGATGGGATGGGTGGAGTCAAATTATGAAAGTTCAGTAGAGAATCCTGTGGAATCGACGCAGGATCAATTTTGCAGTGATCGCGCTTGTATATGTGACGCAGGTCAAAATTGGGAAGCGAGTGTTAAGGAATTTGAGTGATTATAAGTGTGCTCGGGAGCGTGGAAACGTAAAGCTCGAAGAATTGGTGCGGCTGCTGCGAGTGAGCTGTGAATGAAAATTTCGCCCGAGCTCCCTCGGTGTCGCGACGTACGCGGAACAGATTAAACATGATTCTCAGTCACGTTCGACCTGATATTTACTGCCGCAGTTCGGCGGAAGTTTGAATTTCCGGCGAAAACATGATGAAGTCGTAAGTGCCGACGGCGCTTGCCAAAATACTGGGTCCGTCGGAATGCGACGAATTTTTGCGAGCCACCAAGTAGATTAAAGCGCGAGCGTTCCCGACTCGCGTCACGTTTCTGCGAGCAAAAGCGACGTGAATGTCGATATGGGGGCGCGGAGCTGGGGGATCTAACGCGCGCCGTGGCCAGTTACAAAATTTATTCAACCCCCCCGAACGGGTCCACCCCGCTGTTTGGAGGAACTCTGAAATATCTTCGACTTTGTTTCGCGAAATTGAAGGTAACTCGACGTTACGCGGAAACGGACGAGAAAAATGATTTCCCGCCGTGCGCGACGTGGCTCTTCGAATACAAAGTGTGTAGAGACCCTATTTAATCAGACTTACGACATAAATGTGTCGATTCTGATTGGCGCCGCCATTGTTTAACAAAAGTACTAGATCTAACACGACTGCACACTGTACTTTACAGAACTTAACATATGTGATTCGCTGTTATCGGATCCATTTCATTGAAAAATGGCGTCGCCGACAAAATCTTCTCGACTATATCGTGACTCTGATTACAGGGTCTCTAGGAGCGTGCGTCCGCTCGCGTTTCGACCTTGTTTCCGGTGATCTCGAAATGGGGAAGAAAAGAGTACGCCGAAGCCGAGGCTAGAAAAAGATGAAGTACTCTGCGAATGCTAGACTTATGATAAACTTCGGCGCGCAAGAGAGGACGATAAAAATTGCAGGCCGTAGCGAAAACGTGCCCGGGACACGCTGGGACGGGAAGCAAAGATTCCGACTGTTCGCTGAAACACGTTCGCACGTTTGGTGACCGGCGCGGATTCGACGAAACTGCTTGCGTGGTGCGTGAGAAAAGCCAGGGTGTCGCGCGAGCGCCGAGACAAGGGTCTCTCTAAAGGTAGCCTTCCGATACCCCGCGACTCAATCAATACATATACAGATATACAGGATGGACCAGATAAATTGATAAAGAATAAAATAATAAATACTCAAAATAATGTCTCCCAGAAAATATTTATACAGATATATATTTGTCCTGATCTTGGTACCGTATTCTTTTTTCCTCCTCGAAAAATATATATCTATATAAGTATATGGATTGAGTCGCGCATTGCGGCCGCATGTCACGGTCACGGCATATGCGGACGTTAAAAGAATCGGTGCAGACAGTGGATATATCTAGGTAAGCGTGTGCGTCACTTACGAAACGAACGGGGAACGTAAAGAACGGGAGACGTAAAAGGGTAAGAAGAGAAAGAGAAGAGAGAACGTAACGATACGATCGGAGGGGGTGGGAAAAGTCGTCGGTCGAACGTCGCACGACTTTCCCCACCTCCCCTGCCATATTTATCACACGTATATCTGTACATCTGTATGCGTGTGCGGGGCGTATATGAATATACCGGGCAAGATGGACGGAGATGTAAGAGAACACGAAAGAGACTTTTCGACGCTGAATCTGCCCTCTGCAAGAAAAAAATAAAAAATAAATAAAAAGCGTAGCACTCTCTCCAGCCGCACTCCCGCGAATTTCCGAATGAAGAGAGGACACGCTTGGAGTGCCGCGAAGAACTCGCGACGATTCGATGTGCAGTACTTCGGAGTGAAAGGCGGAGATTAAAGGCGTTGAAAGTTGGCGAGACTCAACGGTGGCGCTCAATCGAGTAGTATGCAATTAGTGCTGGATGTACAGTGCGCAATTATGAATCTCTAAGTCAGTTAATTTACAAACCTGCGAGCTCAGTTCGCTCTCTGTTCTATGCGTGATTCGACAAACAAACTCTTTCAGACTCACACACCATTGTCGTCGAACTGTGCCACCTTTTCGTACGTACCAGAAACTCCTAATTTTCGCTCCAAGACTTGCAAGATCGTATTGATTATCTCGGGGGGAAGATTTGCGTTGAGTCGGCTCAATTCTCCGATCGAATTTATCTACGAACGTGGCTCGACGCACGTATCTTCACCGACGATCTTTCGCGGCGATCTCTCGATCGGTTGGCACTTACCTCGCCAGCTTACTTTGATCGGACACGTGATTGTCTGGTTCTTAATGAGGTATGCGTTCAGCGACGTCAAACTTGGACTCTTTCGCAACGTACCCTCGTCGTTTTTCCACACATACGTGATCGCCGTCTGTTCGTACGATACTGTGAACAAAAAAGTACAAAGAATGTGTTTATTCGCACAAATTATTTAAAAAATGTCGGAAAAAACGCAACGGTTGACGAAATGTACACGTGCCGGTGATTATGAAAGTGGTCTAATGTGTAAGTAAAATACAGCAAAATATTGGAATTTTTCACTTACATTCAACAATTCAAGTGTGTATTTATTTGATTTGGCCTACTTTCATAATTAAAGGCACATCATATACATAATGACTATTATCTAGAAAACCAGGAATTTCAAGAGATGTATCGTTAACTAGTTTGAGAATCGCAAACACAACTGTAGCGTTTGCATGGTTGAAAATCGTCAAAGATCTCAAATTCAATTTCAAATAATACCGACACTCGATACGACTGCCGACAAATAGCCGTATCGTTTGCTGTTCGATATAAAAGGCCAAAGGATTTCTCAGCGGCAAATATTTTCGCTATTGAAGTGCGCTCGCCGGTTCATTTGCCGGCAAATGGCGTCGCGACGCCGTACTCACTGCTCTCGATCGCGAATGAACACAGTGGGTCGTCGAAGGGGAAGATATTGAGTCTGCCCTGGCAGGATAGAATGAGGTGACGTCTGCAACAGAGAAAAAACACAATCGCTGCTAATTGACGTGACGACGAAGGAAGAATTCGTAAGCACCAATATTCTATTTCCAGTCATTAAATCCTGCATCGATGTCGTGCAACTCACGCTTCGCAATCATTACAAATCAAATTCTCTATAGCGACAAATCCGATAGTACAGAATATCAATAGCACGGCACGCACATTATGTAGAAGCACTAAGTTAAATATACCAATAATTCTCCCTATACCAGTGAACGAAACGTTCTACACTTTTATGCGAAAAACAAGAGCCAGGATTAACATCAGAAAAAGAGACCAACATGTATAGCCAAGACTCCAGTTGACACGTCAATTAATCCGCTTTTCTCACACAAAAGCATAGAACAATGATACGATCAGACATAACCCAACAGTAGTTCTACTTTAGCAAAAAATTCCCAAACTACAAGTACGTTCTGAGCGGACACAGATGATGCCAAACGCGCGCTCGTGCCGGTGAAAAAACTAATTCCATCGCTAACCCACCCGGCATTTAACAACGTGCAATCCGGACACGTCCATTTAATAAAGCCCGCGTACACGAGCATTATTTCGATCATTCGTATGCACACCAATTTCTTGCGCATCGCGGTCTGCAATTAACCGACTCCGACGTATCGCAGAACCTGCCCAAAGTCGTTATTTAATGTCGTAGCGGGCCGTGACAGGCAGTCTACACGTTCCGCACACAGACGTCGGCCTAATTACCGCATAAGATAGTTGACGGTGCCGTTGCGGTATATCCTTAGGGCGAAGTGAACGGGTATGAGGGGGTCCTTGAAGTCGCCGTGCATAATGAAATACGTATCCGGTAGCCAAATGTCGTTGTAATGGTGGATCGCGTTCAGGAACTCGTATCTCGATCTGTTGCTATAACGCAGACGCGGATCGTACCACTGTTGCTGCAGCAAGAACTCCACCTCGTATTTCTGAAAAATGTAAAGAGCGCGCAGATGTGCGTGTGTGTGAGAGAGAGATAAAGAATCTAAATAAGGTCACGACGTTTTCACGTAAAGTGGAAAATTCACGTAACTCGATTAGAACGCGCGCGATGTAAAACAGTATTTATTCAGTGCCGGCGTAGAGGTATGTCGTATTACGGAGGAAGATTGTTAAGATAGATAAATAGCGGGCGCGCCTTGTGATACGGAGGGTGGAATAAGTGAGAAGGAGGGTTTGTTTTATGTGAATTGAACGGAAGATTTGTTCCGCAGGGAGGTGAGCGTTCTGAAAGTTGCTCGAAAATCTACGCTTCCGTCAGGATCTCAGACAGTCAAAGGATTAATTACCAAACTGGACTCGTCGGGGGAAGCAAGACTCAGCAGCAGCACGCTCACGTTTACGGTCAAGGTTCCTGAAACAGATCAAATGATTCGCGCTTTAGACACTTGCCTTTGACGGTTTGCCCCGTTCCTCGAGATGTCGGCACTGCTTTCGAAGTAATCCCGATCTTACGGAATTCCGGGTCGACCGTTTCGAACCATAGCCTCGCGCTAATTCCTGACTGAGTAGATTGAATAGCTCGATGAAAGAAGAATAGAACTAGAACGGCGTGGTTGCGAGCAAACACGCTGAAAAGCAATTCGATCCTACTTGTATTTCAGTTCAATTTGAACTCCGATGACACATTCATAAATATATTTTTATCCCAAAACGGCGCCCGTCGCACGGAAGGCCTTGTACGCCTAGAAAAGGCAGAAAAGTGACCAAGAAAAGAAACCTTTTCGAAATTTACGGAACTAAGTGTTCATAATATCTACAGTAACAAGCCACTAGCATAGCATCACTACGTAATACTATTATACAAGTGCAATTATATCGTCGCAAGTTCGCAACTAGGAGCTGCCTCGTACCATGAAATATCGCAGCTCGTCAAGGAACGCAAAATATCGTGCTCAGTCAAGAATTAATCGCGAACTTTAATGTTAACCGCGCTCGGAAATAAAGACCGTAATCGTCGGTCGGAATTGAATCCGATTAGCCGTTGCCGGCATCGCGTACTTTAATCGATCCCGAGGTCGACCTTCGCGATGGCAATCGAAGACGGCATTTAAAAAGAATGTTCCGAGGGAGGGCCGTGCTTTTCTCGCCGTGCCACGCGACGATCGCTTTTCAATTACGCGATTCGAAGTCCGATCTCGGGTTCGATTTCTTTCACCTTCACAGTCGCGAGTCCGTTTTCACAAAGGTCTATCGGCACATTTCGATATTTGACTTTGATACAGGTGTCGTAACGTCAGACGACAATACGCAAACGATCGTCTAAACGAAGGTCCGTCGTTTTATGGCGTCAAAAGCTGATGCTGTTACTGCGAAAGCGTAATCAGAGCCATGCTGTGCACATGCGGTTGCTTCGGATACGTGTCGTGGATGGAATTTTACGCGTTCACTGGGTGTAGGATACGACGATGGTACCGTAAACTGATCGGCGTATAACGTGTAGGAACCATTCCGAATATTTTTATATGTACCGGTGAATTCGAAAGTGGTCTAATTATGAGCTGTATATTCTTCGTTTGGAAATATATAGGCTTTTGTGTGTGTGGGATGTGTAGTTTGTATTGTTCATTCGGTTTAATGCAACTACCAATTCCGTTTAATATTTTTTCCTAAGAACACTTTCGTCATCACCAGCACATACTTCTTTTTTGTAATTCGTACTCGTATAATGCTTAGATTCGTATATGATTAATATCAATTGAAAGTTTTTCGGTTTATACGCGTCTCGTTATGAGAAGCATCTGGCGACGAATTAAGTTCCATCCACGCTTGCAGTATCGGGATCGATAACAGTCGTTATCTATCATGTTCGACGATGTACAGAACAGCGAAGCGAAATATCGGGCGCGGAGGGTCTCAGAATTGCATGCATTTCCGTCTGTCGCATTAAAATCTCGAGCTCGCGTTTGGATTACGGAGCATCTCTCGATCTTAATGCGCACTCAATCCGTCGAATGAAATTTGCTTGCGATCGGGTGCCTCGTCTCAAGAAATATTCGGTTGTTTCCTGATTTTCTTTCATTCTTTCTGAGTGTAAAGAGTCAAGCAAAAATTGGGCGTGTTTTGAGAGAAAAACGAAACATGATGCGAAGTATGAGTGACGGTGATTCGACTTCCCGTTACAACGATCGACCTTTCCATCTTCCATCCGCACATTTCTTCCATCTGCCCACTGTCCTACGCGATCGTTGTTTCGCTCTAGCCGTCTAAAAGCCGTACTCCGCTAGTTTTCTCGTCTAAACGACAGATTCTCATTCCCGCGAACGGACGAAACTCATGCAAGCGAACTCGAGTCCTATCTATTCAGAAACTTGATATAAATGAATCGACTCACTTTCGGCCTGCCGTAAGAATTCAAGAGAAATTATTCTTCCGGCTTTAATACAAACATGTTTCCCCTGAAACAGCAGTCATCTCGTTACAACAATATCGTGCACTCGTCTCTCTCTCTCCATTTACCACTCGACTAATTTCCAATTTTCCACCCCTCTCTCTCCCCCGCCCCCGGCCATAGTTCCCTTACACACGAAAGCAATTAAAAACTAATTCCGCGATTTGCATAAAATTCCGCGTTCGAGCCCGGCTTCCGCTCGCGGGCAGAAGATTCCTGGAACGAGCTTTCCTTTGCTTCTTTCCTCGTTCACGTATCGCGCTTTGCGCTGACGATAAGAAAAGATTCGAGTCGAAAGTGGTCTCTCTCGGCGAAGTCTGACGGGACGGATCGTTTTCTTGGAGAGAAAAAAAAAAAAGGAAACTTGCGACAGTGGCTTTCGCCGAGCACGGATGAGACCTTTCCAGCCGTAAGAATATCTTAGCTCCCCGTTTACTTCTTCAAGCATACGTACACGAACCCACGCAATCTCTTTCTCTTTCAAATTCTGTTATTCGTCAGTTCAGCTATTTTCATTCACTCGAGTCATTCAAGTGGTACGTCTGTTCTCATTCTATCAAATGGCATCGCTTTGAACGATTCTTACGCTAATCGGGCTGCGTTTTAAGCTAGCGAACAATTTCCCACAGTTCGTGTGTGTGTGTGTGTGTGTGTTGAACGTGTGACAGGACGAGCGTAGCTTGATAAGAGAAAATCGATCTGTACCGTTGAAACGCGAACACGGTCGTGTGATAAAACTGCGCGTGCATTTATAATATGTACGCCGTAGTGGCGAGCATTAGGATTAATCGGCGAATCTATCGTGCGGGAAACGTGCACGCCGACTCGATAGGAATTCAGTTGCCTGACTTGCGAGCTGCTTTCGCACGCGTCTTTTTATGCCTCTCTAACACGAAAATTCGTAGCGGCGTAGTTCGAGTCGAGCGTTAAAAAAATGTCGATACGTCGATCCCAGACGAAATTTAACGGCACGTTGAACTCGAAAATGTTAATATTCAGCAAGCGCATTACTGTTATTATTATTAATAAATTTCTGTTTTTGTTGTCAGCTTCATCGTATCCCCAATTCTTCACGATCCCATCGCTGTTTCTTTTTACATCTCAACCATCCGTACCCTCTTCTTCTCGTTAATCGATACCCGAAGTACCAAACTGATTGAATGATATTCATGAAAATGTTCAATGTATTCATGAAAATGATCAGCTTCCTGTGCCCAAGTTTTTCGCTTCGTTATCGCTCATTGTGTAACTTTTTTGTACTTAGACCACTCAGACTTCTTCTTTAATCGATAGCTGAAGTGCTCCGCGAATTAAAATTCATACCTCCAATTACCGTTCTCTCGTCAGAGGGAGGAAGAGTGTGTGTGTGTGTGTGTGTGTGTGTGTGTGTGTGTGCGTGTGTGTGAGAGAGAGAGAGAGAGTAGATTTTAAACATCTCTAATTCTAGTATGGATGAGCGTATGATGAACGAGGAGAAAGGGTTCTGTGCCACAAACAATGCAGAGCGTGTCTGTAAATGTCAGCGTATTATTAAAAACTGAACATTGCCGAACTGGCGACACATCGTCATCATTCGGCCTGACAATGGCGAACTTATCGCGCCAGCTATGCTGATTCAATCGGACACGAGTGTTGATATATACGTCCATATGTGACAGGGACGTGTTAACAGGGATGAGAGGATGAAAACGGGAGTTTGACGAATTTCGAGCGACGTCGACGTGAATTTCGCTCAACGAGCCAGATCGCAAACAAATATGGCCGTTCAACGAAGATTTCGATGTGTCTCGTTCGAAAGAGAAAATGGAAGAGGACCGTCGACAGTTTACGACGTTTCATTAGTTGACAGTTCATTCAATACTCTTCATTCGAGTTTATACGGTTCATTCGGTACTTCACTGATCAAGACTATCGAATCTATCAATTTTAAAGACTAACAATCTTCTACCTCGTACGCTCGCCTTTGCCTATATCTACACATCGCGCCGAAGACTCTCTTATAGCGTCTCGAAAATTCTGTATAAAAGCTGCGCCACTTTGACCCTTGACCGGGCACGTTGCAATTGACCCGCCCACTTCAGGGGTTCCGACATTATAACGCGACCGACGTAATTATATACTCACCAAATGGAGTGTAACACGCTCCGTGAAAACGCTGTGATAAGGTACGTTAAACCCTGCGCCGTTAATAAGAGAGCGGAAGAAAAACAAACGGGAGGAAAAGAACAGGAAGGAAGCGGAGCGAGACTTGGACGAAGAAACTGGTCGAGCACGGCGAGAACTTCATAATCAAAGATAGACGTAACTTGCGCCGAACTTCGGCCCCGAACTCTTTCGGCTCACTATCCCAACGTTTACTGCCTCGCAAAACTTCCGCAGCTACTTTCCGCGGAACGCAGAACGACGTACGGTAAATATTTATTCTGCTGCGATCACGTGCGCCGCGGACAAATTTCGTAGACAAAGAGCTGGGGAGTAAAGAGCTTCGTAGTAGGCAAACGTACCGAATGAACCGGGCCGACCGAAGAAAGAAACACAGACAGACAATGCAAACAGAGACAAACAGACAGACAGACAAAGAGACAGAGAAGAGGTTTGATTAGAGAGGCGAGGCAAAAGGAAAAAAAACCGTGAACAACCGTGGTTATATTTCTATAGACGAGGTTACGAAGTACAAAGCTGAAGGACGGACCGCGAAGGTGAGTGCGAAGGTGTTGTTGGTGCGACGTGTAGTGGTTATTGTTCTGGTTCTTGTTCTGGTTCTTGGGGTCGTTAGAAGAGGTCGACGACCGGTTTGTCAGGCCGGTGCTGTCACCAGGCCACCGCATTCCGCAGCAGAAATCCGCATCTGTAACACCCAATAGCCCTTGCCCACCGTTTGATTCATTCACTCGCACGCCGCTCCTTCACTTTCCGTGCCCGTCTTTCTGGTTCGCCCGAAAATGACGGAGAGCTTGACTTTTTCTCCCGCGAGAGCAGGTGTGATCCTTCCTTGCTCATCGATTTTCGTCTCTAAACTTCAAGCGCTTCTCGATACTCATCCTCGGGCACCTTTGTAATGGTTCTTTGGTTTGGTGGACGTTTGTTCCGTTTCGTTGGACTCTCTTTCGGTATTGCGTGTGTAATTCTTTTCGGTCATATATATTTATTTATATACATATATATATATGTATATACAATATGTAGAGGGAGATTGTAATAAAGGAGTATATATATATATATATATGTATATGGACGTGTGCGTGTGCCTCAATGCGTGCGTATGCGTGTGCGGAATTAAAATCGATAGGTGACGTGATGGGTGTGCGGCACGGAAGAGGAAGAATATGATAAAGAATTGTCTCGTAGAATGGTGGTATTCGTGAGGGTTGTAGGGATATTGGGTGAAGGTGAATATTTTTTTCAACCAGACACAGCCCTCATTGCCCACGTTGCTCAGCTTGCTGTATACCATGAATCAAGAAAGCTTCGACACGTCAAATTTCCATGTACGAGTCCTGCCAGCCGACTAAATTTTAATCCATAACCGATTGTAAGATTCGTCGATATATCACGCGCGTTAAATATTGATACCAGTGCGTCACGTACTGTACATATTACGTGAAATTATTTGCACGATTTAATATGAGTACGGCGAGAGGCGAAATTGAATTTTGTTAACGTACATTAATTCTCCGATTTTGCCGATTGGACGCGCGTGGAAATGAAAATAAAATTGTGCGCGCGGTATGTATTATCATTTTTAAAAATCTCATGTTAGGCGGACGAATAATTCCTTAAACAATGCTACCGCCAGGATTCTTGTATAGTGTTCCATTTAAGTGTAATTCCTTCGACGAACGAAATCCATTAGCCGTCGCAACGTAATCCAAATTGCGGCCTTTGTACTGCGATCCGACCTCCTCGCTCTCGATTCATTGGGAACGCTCGGGAGACAAAGCGAGAAGAGAAAAGAGTACACGGTTTCCGTGTCCTAAACTCGAATGAAAAGCGATCCGCCTAAAGAATACTGCGCCGCAGCGGAAATTGTCGGCAAATATTTTCACTCGGCTGCCTCCTAATGGTTTTCGCTTTGCAGCCACGATGTTCGAAATGGAAAAAATATTACTCTGTCATAAAAGTGCTATGGTTCTTTTAATTTCCGTTTTGCCGACTCTTTATGCTTTAATTCGTCACCTCACTATTTCCAGTTTTGCTCACCCTATGCGTTTCACTTCATCATATTGCGTGGTCGGGTCTATTTGAAGGAACAAACATACATTAAATGGAAGAAATATTTCCTTCTCATACAAGTGGCATTCCTATTAACTGCTTCTATACTCTGTTACACGTTAATTCATTTTCGCAAGAGTATACTCGCACTGATTGATGCGATGAATGTCTATCTGTCTTCCACGTTGTTTATCAGTTCATCAATTTCCCAAGTTCCGGTTTTTCAGAGTCGGCTATTTGCGTTCCTACTCAAAGCGGACATCCGGATGTGAAAATTTTCCTTGTTCTCGTCCACGTACATACGTATGTATATCTCGGCTCGAGTCTCGACTCGTCGTTCCCTCTTTTGCGACCCATTTTCGTCTGCCTCTCATTCCGCTGTTTTCATTCATACGCCGCTTCGTGCTGACACTCTCTCGTCCCTCGCAAACTCGAATCTAATTAATAGAACGGCGCCCGAGTGCTCTTCAGCCAACGAACCGGAAGTGCGCGGAGAACGTTCCGAAAAATTGACTCTGACACGAATCGTATACTCCTAGCCTTCTCTTCCCGGCTAGCGAGTGTTCGATTTCCTTGCAAGAGTCGATTTTTGAAACGATTCAGAATCGTACTATGAGAATTAATTCTCTGAAAAAAATCGAAACCAAAGAATCGATTCTTTTGGTGTAAAGAATCGTGTTCTAGTTCAAGATTAATAAATGCGGCAGATTTTTTTTGTGCAAAGAATCGATTCTTCAGAAAATCGGATAGCAAAGAATTGATATTTTGAAGAACCGAATCGTAACCGACATCCCTATTTCCGGGCCGCTCGTGAAAAGCCAGGGGAGCGAATAACGGGGCTGACGCTGACGAAATCTGAATTAAGAATTTAAGTAAACCCTGAGATAAATCTACTTCCCGAACTCCTACTCTATTTTCCGGCAGCTCCTATACATCACTTTCCTTTTTTCGAGAGCACTCGTGTTCCTCATCCGACTCGAATGTAATTAATAGAATCAACAGCGCCTCGAAGTTTTCGAGTACGGCGGATCGCGGAAAAACGAAATCGCAGCTGACGAAGGAGATGAACGAGGAGGAAGGAAAATGAAAAGAAAACGTCGCGCAATTATGTGCGGAACCTCGTTTCGAGGAGGAAACGAGTCGATGGGAAACTTTCATATTTCGACCTGATTTCTTCGGTTTCCCTGCTTTATTTTTCTCTCTCTCTCTCTCTCTCTCTCTCTCTCTCTCTCTCTTCTTTGTTCGACCGACGAGTCGGGATACAATTTCCACGGAATCGGGGTCGTGGCAGGATTCACGGGATCGAGAATCCGGGAACGCACTCGCACGTGTATCCCGCGCTGATGAACTCTGAATAATGCAACTCCCATGCAGTGCAAATACAGTTGGTTCGCTTCCCTCGCTTCTAAACATTTCCTTCCTCCCGGTCCGTTCCTTCGTTTCCAATCGCGTATGCGTCGCTTATCTCTTATCTCACCCTCAACAGACTCTGATTCTTCGTTCACAACGGACGGATTATCGTTTCGGATATTCCGTTCCGGGTTCCTGATTCCTTGTCCGTCCGTCGAACATTAAACATTGAACTGCTCCGTGTGTAACAAGCTCTGCTTGACTGTTTGCTGACGAAACGCTATTTTTTTGTATTATAACTCCTTTTCCCATTTTATTCCTATTGCACTTTCTGATTGTGATGTGCATTTATCGGAGACGCACAATCGGCGTGGAAATGGAAGCGAATTTTTGTTAGAACCGTATTCTACACCGTTCTCCGAGCATCTCGTACTATAATACATATATACAAACGATCGTGAGGCATATAGTTGATGCTGCGTCACTTGATCGTCAAATCATATAGGTACCTGCGCTACAAATACCCCTGTGACAAATTATCGTAGAATCGGCAAACAATCGAGCAACCCTCCTGCCATAAATTCTCAGACAATTTCACGGTCCCACGGATCGGGCAATTTCTATATCACGACGATCTCCATATTACATTGGCCGGGAATAGCGCGCGCTCAATTCGGATCGAGATAGCAGGCTGAGATCTTCGAAAAAGCGAACAATCGTCTCCGAACGATCCCGAGGAGGGTAGAGATACCAGTGAACAGTGGGAACTGAGAGCAAGGCGGTCGCGATTCGCATAATTACTCGACTGCTGCGCCCTCCGCGATGTTAATTGGATTCTAATGCAGATGAGAGACGATCTTCGTCGTGAGGGAAAGCAGAAGACGCTCTGCGGCGAAATAAATCGAGCGTTTTCTGTAATCGAATAACTTACCGTCGTCGGCAAAGAACGCGGAAAATTGTTTTATGCACGTGATAGAAATCGCTAAGATATTCTGTTGTACCGTGTAGAATACATGTACCAGCGACCATTAAAATGAACATCTACATCCCGAAGTTACACGAATCGCGAGCAGGTTCATAATGATAATACGTTTCTAGGACAGACGTACGATAAAACATATTAACGTGTATTTTATATCATTTGATTTCTTAGCAGTCCAAGTTTCATCCACGTTCGCCCTCCACGGAGAACCATTTTAACATTTAATTCTCAATCAGGGTTTCATATATAATGTAGTCGATCGGTGCGCTTTAATTTTTATTAAGTCCCCGAAAGTGTTCACTCGACGCTGAACTTTCTCGTCGGATCCAAAAACGCGAAGGTAGAATTTACGCCAACCGATGGGTGCGCCACGTTTTCGGAGTAATTTGCCTCCCGCCAAAATTTTCACCCGACGACTTCGCGCGTAGTCGTGAATAATGCAGATTGGATTTCGTCGGAAGTTTTTCCGACGGCGCAGGCTTCTTTCACCCCCCCTATGGGAGGAACTCCGGCTGGAGAAGTTCGACCGGAGCAGTATGCTTTCTTTCGCGGAATATGGAGAGGGATAAATATTTATTTCACACTGCAACTTATGTGCGTTAACGCTTCCGTTACAATGTTCTGCATCGTACTATATCCTGGTAAAAAAGAGGAGTCTTGTCATACGGCATAGTATACATGTGTCAGTGATCGTGAAAGCGACCTAAATCAGAATTTTGAAAGAGTTAATCGTTCATTTTGTTCAACATTGTTTTACAGAACGAACTCTGTCATAATTATAATCATAATTACGCTTTCATAATCATCGGCAGAAAGACAAATTCGCGCCATCTGATCTGAAAATTTCAACGATGCTTCATACAACGACCGACAAAATTCCCAACAACATCGACTTAAGTGCGGCCTTACAAAACTCGTGTTCTTTCGTACGCAAAGCTTGAACCAAGCTGTGCTCTCTACGTCGACAGCGAAAGCTCGTTTGCGCAAAAGCAAAATTCTTACCTGACCACCGTCAAAGTTGAAACGTCACTTAACTCCCGCTGTCATTGCAAAGATAAGAGGAAAAAAACGAAACGATCGGATCGTTTTTTCCGTCCGACGAGCTCTGAAAGCCTTTTAATCGCCAAAAATTCGAGCGCGCGTCCAAGATCAAAAGCGAATTTCGCGCAGCGGCTAATTACACTCGAGAGGGGCTCTCTTCTACCATAGCTTTTTTTACGATAGCTTGCAAGCTGGCCAGCAGGCTCCTTCACTGCCTCGCAAATATTTTCTCCTCCATTCCCCTCGCTCTCTTTCTCTCTATCTCTTTCGAACCCTTTCGCTCTCTCATTCTCCCTAATCTCACTCTCGCACAATCTCTCATTCACCGTCTTCCCCAGTTCGTCAATCGATACAAGGTTTCCTCTCGACGCTTTTCGTTCGAATTCAAAGGCTTCGTTACCGAGTCTAAGGTGTTTGACCGAACTTCCATCCACTTTGCCCGAGAAAACTTCACCTTCTCTCAAAGCACAAACCTGCCTACAATTATCCGAGCAAGAAGACTTTTTTCCCACGATTATCCCGTCCGACGTGTCGATCCTCGACCGCCTCTCGATTTTCAAGCAAACGACTCGCATCTCGAATTTACAAAGCCTCGATTCTCAACCCCTCCGGATTGCCAAGCAATCTCGAATTTCCCGAAGCATCTCTTCCCAATTCCTTCTCATCTTGAGTCGAAGAATCTTCGGTCCGCATTTACCGACTCTCGATTTCGCCCGACATCGAGGCACACGCGATCGACGTCTCGCATTTTTCGAACTTTCGAATGACCAAAGTTTTTCAATCCCTCGCCATATCGACGCAAACAACGATCGTCCCGAATTTGCCCGCCAACTCCCGAACTCGGCGGCTCTCGTCGAAAATTTGCGAGGCAATCGACGACGTACGTCGAACTTCGAAGAGGTCTCGAAGTTATCGATCGGCAAGGGTTTGCGTGCGGCGAAGGTATAACCGATCTTCGTTCCGTGGCCGTCGTATATCGAGCTAATATCGTCCGTACGTGCTTGGGCAGCTCGTATCGTTAGCCGGCGGCGCAATATTAACGGGATGGCAAGCGGGAGAGACATTACTCCCATTATCCCGCGAGATCATCATAGGGATATGAGAGAATGCTGGAGAAGTGTGAGAGAATGCTGGGGAGGCGGGAGAGGGCGAGGGAATGTCGTGGATGGGAAGAGAAGGGTGGAGAAGCTGATATCGGAGGAAACGAGAGCAGAAGGGGTTGAAAGGGGTGGGAGACGCGAAGGACAGCAGCTTTTACTGTCTCATTTTGCACTCAGCCACTCCATCTCGTCTACTCCGATGTGACGACGTGGCCACCTCCGGCTAACTCGCTTCCCGTGCAATCCATTTGCCGCGGAAACTACGTTTATCGCTTTTGTTCCTCGCGATTTTCCTCCCCCCTGCCGCCGTCGTCGACGCTCTCTTCTTCGGGCACTTTATACTTTATGCAACGTGCGCGGCGCGGGGTCGAGAACGTTTACGGGACAATTCTTTCAGCCCGAATTCTGGACGTTCGGTGTATAAGAGAGTGTAACATTTTTGTGGACGACTATATTGAATGGCGTGCAATGAGCTCTCTGGTAGGTAGTTTCTTCTGCCTGTTTCAGAGGCTCGCGTTATCGGACCGTTCTATACACGAGAACGTATATAGTCTCTTTATACGATGTACATGTTCGCCTAGAACGACACAAACCGTTGCGTTAAGTTACCGAATCGTTCGCAATGAAAATAGATGAACACAGTTCCCGTGAAGATAGCTTTCCGTCCGGACTACGGAGGATAGTCGGCGATAATATAATCGTTGCATTAAAATGACGAGGGGAAGGGTGGAAAAACGACGTGCCCTCGACCCGAACTATCGACACTCCGATAAATTTCAACGGGACGATAGAAAATCGCGCGATATTTCGCGGGGTTCGTTAATATCGACGGAAATCGGCGAGCTCTTCTTTGACGGAAAATTAATTGCGCGCCATTCAATTGTTCAACTTTCCCAACATTTCCGTCCGGTTTTTGGAGCAGCAAATTCCGCGCTGATACAAACGAGTCGAAGGTAGTTTTAACCCGGGGGCGGAACATGAGTCAGACTAATCTGCCGCTTCGGTCAGCCGTCGTAAAATAAAACAAGGGAGGTAACGTGGAATTCAGTCGTTTCAAACCGCTGACTTTTCGCATTCCCTACACCCATTCTACTTTCCACGTCTCGCTCTCCTTCAGAATCCTTCGTCCTATCATTCGCTCGTTTACTTCCTCTCGATTTTCATTACCTCGCTCCCTCTCACCAATATACGATACTCTCTACTCCTCTCAAACCTCAACCGCGGAACCACAGTAAAGTATCAAACTTTCGTGCGAATCCAGATAACGAAAGAATAAATATAAAATTCGAAACACCATTGCAAAGGCTCTAGGTCCACTGATACGTTCATGTACGCAAGCAACTTCACCGTGGTGCCGTACATAACACTATTGCCCTATGCCCTTTCCACACCCCCTTTCCTCACTAACCACAAATATTCTCCCCTGCCATTCATTCTAATTTGCATCCACTCACATTTACGCTTCACCCTCTCCAGTCATCCAAATTCTCTCTCTCTCTCTCTCTCTCTCTCTCTCTTTCGCTTTATCTGTCACACTCATCCGAACCGGCAGTTCGATTTATAGAGAGTACCCTTTCGACGAAGGGTGAGCAGTGAGCTGTGGTTGTGTGGTGCTGTGTGGTGGTAGCGGTGCCGGTGATGTTCGAGGTGCTCTGGATGGTCATTGGGGTGATTGGGTACGAGGTCAGGGGTGTAGTCGTCTTGGCGGGTGTGGGGCGGGGGCCTCAGTGTACCTTGGACCGGGGGCAGAAGCCGCTTGTCGTAACGCGTCGACAGCAGCAGGTGGTCCAGGATCTCCTTGTCCGACTTGCCCTCCTCGAAGCTGCAACACAACGCACTGTAGCTACCACCTTACGGGCCACTTCGATGCAACTGCAAGCTGCACTTTCGAGCGTTTCCGCTCCCCTTCCACGTCTTTCCGTTCGGTTCGCACTTTCGTTTCTTTCACGACTGCCGCCTTCTCGATTCTTTTCGCCGGCGAATCGGTCCGTCTCGAGGCTGGCATTTGAGTCTCGAAGGTCTCGGCTCGAATCGCGTTGACAGGTTGCTTACGCGCCCGCGGGTGCGAAAGCGATTGTTCGGAATAAAAATGTAAAGGTTTCGAGACCTTCGAAATTCTTTGCTCCGCCGACCCCGATGCAAAGTTATCATTCTCAAGGCTAAATATGCAACTTCGAAAATGTAACATGTATATATACGTGTGAAATCGATAACATTCTGGTAATCTTGAAGAAGTCTACGGCATTTTGTGTATAGGAAAGACACAGCTCACTATCGCACTATATTATATGAACGGAGCAGCCCTTCTATGCAAATATTTGTCGAGCATCTGAGTTTTTATTCAACTATCGTATCTTGAGTAATCTTCAAAGAAAGGACAGTACTCGACTCTCGGCCGCGACTAAGTCACGACCACTATCGCCTACTATTAGTTACTGATCGCACTAAATATTCGTAATCGATGCAATTCAACAAGAACTGTATAACGAGTCTCAGCAAGTAACAGTAACAATTAACGAGAGCAAAAGTGTCGAGCTTCCGATTCTTCAGCTGCGATATAATTTGATGCATACATATGCATGATCTGAAATAGTGGACTTTCTTAAACATTTATCAAGTTTTACGGCCTGTTTCTAGTCACAAAATTTAGATTCAAACCTCAGAAGTACGGATATTAAGATGCTACAAGAAATAGACAACCGTAAACGTAAAGCAAATAAGAGTGGGAACTATATAATTATCCAATATGTACCCAAGTTCATCGCAGCTAAATAATTGAAAGACGTTGAGAGGCGGCGGCAGTAAATATAGTTTACATGAGATGATGAATTCGTACGTCATACGTCGCGCTTTTATCGATCGTCAACGAATTAATTATCGAGGTCGCACGTAAGCACGTAAGCAGGCGCGTACATGGTCAGCCGCTGGCATATTTCTGTCATTACGAAAACAATTACCAGTCACCTTAACTCGCGAGCTAGCGAGCGAAATCGATATCCACAGCACCGCCGCCTCTCTCTCTCTCTCCTTCTCTCCTTCTCTCCCTCTCCATCTTCACTCTCAAGCGTTACGAACTACGCTACTAAGTCCAACCCTTCCTGATCCACGCACTTTTCAAATCTCCCGTAAAACTTTCCATTTCATCGTTCAACGTTATTCATATTTTTTGCTCCATTCCTTAACGACACAACGTAATACTCGTCGCGATAAAAGTTCCTGCAATCACGAATGGCAAGGACGGGCCGTAACTAGTAAGAAAGTCTTTCGGACCCTTCAGGCACTAAAGACGCCGCTCGTCCGTCTTGAAAAATGTAAGAAGAAGACTAACGAGGAAGAAGAGGCGCTAATTATCGCGGATCAAGAAGTTAGGCGAAGAACGAGCTCGTCGTGACTCGTTAATAATCGTTAGTTGGCAAGTGGCATACGTACATGTCCTCGGCACGCACGAGGGTGACTAGAGTGAGGGCAAGTGTGAGGATACAGAGGATGGTGAAGATGAGGGAGCTTGCGAGGGAGGTGAGAGACAGCGAGAGGATGGACGAGAGGCGGCCGCCACCACCCGCACACCGCCCTAGCGCCACCCAACCCATTCTATGTCATCTGAAACAGAAAGCAAAGGTTTCGTGTTAGTACGTGCTCGACGAGCGACGAATTTTATGGGATGCGGAAGTGGAAAGTGAATAAGATAGGAGGACGGACTAGCTTTCGTAGAGTGCATTTTAGACAAATTTATCAAATGTTTCGCGACAGTGTCAGCCTGAAGCTCAGTGAGGTCAGACACATTTTTTTGTGCAAAAGATTCTAGTACGTAGCATGTATTAGCCAATAATTTTATAGTAAGTATCGCAGACGGTAGAAGAAACGTTTGGACGAGAAAGCAAGAGCCGGTTTATTTCTACCATTTTCCGTCTGACATGTGAAAAACATGTTTCTCACGCCGGCGTCATGAACCTAGTCGGGATTTCATTAGAAAAATCGGTTCCACGTTCTCGCCGCAACCGTGCACAGTTTCACTGACCATGGACTGTAAGCTCGGCGCATAAATTCGTTATCTGCGAAATCATTTATTCGTCGACACACCGGCAATACAAAAGCAAGCCTGAACGTTTTAATCCGCGACGGGAGGAAAGAAATCACGACAATGCTTTAGCGGGGGCGTGCGTCAAAGCTCGTTAGCTTGTTACTCCCGCGTTTACTCTGGCCTCAGAGCTTTATCGCACGACGCTTTACATTATTTGCTGGACAAATGAGAGTCGGCTAATAGAAAACGGTTTGTGTTGCGTATCTTTGAGAGCGTCGCACGGCTCATGGCCCGTAAATTAAATTTGCTCAGTCGATACTTAATTAACGGAATGTGCGCCTACCTCTAGGTGGCCGTCCCGTTTCGTCACGACGACATTCGTGTGAGAGCAATGAAACCGGCACCGAACTCCAATTTCTAGAGAGGAGGTTCTGCTCTCTGCTATATCTGTTTTTTTCCCGTTGATCCCGCGATGCGAAAGTTATGCTTTCAACTGAATTGTCTTTGATTGATTGAAATGCATGCAGAGAGAAGCTGTGATACTCGCCAAGTTGGTGTTATAGAACAGATGCTATTTTCACGGTAATTGAAATGAAAAGTTTGCTTCGTGCGGACTGATCCTTGATTGAATTGTGCTGATTGTATGAGATGTGTGATAGTAATGGAAATTAACGAAGGTAAGAATTTAACGGACGACACATGAACGTTTTGAGTGAATGACGTTGCAAAGAATAAATGTCTAACGAAGATGTTTTACACACGTTATTTGAGCCTATCGTCGGTGCTTCGCAGTTTTCCACTTTAGCGTCTAATGAGCGATCAAAGTCCGAACTTTCCTGATAGCCTCTCGCCGACTAGTCTCGTCCAGAGAAGCCTCTGGGCCTCGAAACGACGTTACGGAAACGCCACGAATATTCAAACTCCGTACGACCTCGTTGAAACGCTTCAATCCCCGAGCGACAATAAAGTCACTCTCATCGCATCGAATTCATTTCAGCTCAATTCAATCATGGTGAACATAAGCCGTATTGCTTTGAAATAGCATTACACCTGTAGGCAGCGACAGAGTAGCAATCGTCGTAAACCAAAACTTTTCCCCGGAGCGAACTTCAGCCCGAATGCATTGACCCGCGAGTCTCACCTTGGCGTCAAAAATAGTCTGGAAAATTTCTATTTCACCAAGTACGAGCTCGGAAAATTTCCACGCTAGGACATACCTATTTTCAGAAGATACGAATAATATGATACTTTGCCAACTGCTGCGAAACGAAACTTTTCTTAAGCCATTGCCCTAACACCAATGCATTTGACCTAACAGGTTCAAGCCGCAAGCAAGCATTGGCCGGAAAATGTCTGTTTCAAGAATTGCAAATTTAGAGCATTCGCGGGCCAAAAATACCTATTCTAAGGATCCCAAATTTCGCAAATATTCCTGTCTCTTTCTCTCTCTCTCAACGGGCAATACTTTGCCACCACCAGCGAACCAGCACTTTATTCAAGGCATCGGCGTAATCGCGATGCATTTGACCTCTCACCGGAAAGAAAAACAGGCGCGAAAAATGGCATTTCCTCGGCTCGGCCGGCGATAACGTGAAAGTTAAGGATGGCCACGACGAAACGTATCGTTTCGAGCGATCGCGTCCGCCGCTGCTGAAGATTATCTTCGCCCGTACACTCGCGCAGCCCGGCGTCGAATTTAATTCCGAGCGAGGCGCGCCGTTTCAAGCGGAGGGCGGGTTCGATAGCCTCGCTGGATAAAGGATAAATGGAAACGGATCGTCCCTGGCCCGCGCTGTCTCTGTTCCGCCGATCCGCAAATACCCGGAAATTTCAATTAACACGCGCCGATCTCTTTTCCTCCCACGCCCGTACGCGCCATGCGTGTAATGAAATTCCAGGGAATGCCGAGAAAAATTGTTATTCTAGATGGAACCGGTACGATAACGTGCGCGATTGATATCTTTAAAACTCTGTACTGGTTGCACGGTATGAAGGATACATCAAGGAAAATGCAAAATACGCTGCCGACTGTGAGTTTGGACCGACCGCGTCCCTGCTAGATTTTATAGTATACTGAAACGAGGACTGTTTTTAGAACAGTTTTTCTTTTACCGCTAGTGGTTCATACGTGAAGCTAAGTTTGTGGTCAACAGTGCGTGTTTAATAAGTGATGCCGGAATGAGAGAAATTTGTCGCGATAATGGAATCATCGTGTCCCCGACTTAAGCAAATCGCGTTAAGATGGTGATACCGTTAACGGGATTGACGTGGAAAGAGAAACCGTCTGTCTCGGCTCCCATCAAACAGGCAATCGCTGCCCCAACTCCGTGGCTTCTAATCCAATAAACCTAATTCAGTGTAAAACTCGACGATTAGGTTGGTGCGAAGTGAAGCGCGTGGGCGTGTGAAGATTTAGCGATCTCCGCGTGTTTATCCTCAACCAGAATCTAATTAGGATCGATATTTTCTTCAGCCCAGGCTCTTCTTCAAATTCTCGTACGATTCCATTAACGTTCATCTACGAGTCCATACGGACGACGATAATTCTTTATTGCTATCTCTGCTTCTATTCGAATCTACTTTATGAAGTACAGACAGGAAAGTAACAAACTAAAGTAAGACACAGAGAGAGAGAGAGAGAGAGAAAGGAATGTGAAACTCAAGTGGATAGAGAAAGAGAGAGCAAGGTTCGTAATACCAGACTTTGAGGGTTCCCTTATCCCTCATTCCCCATTCCTTTTCCGCGGATCTTCCTGCTGGAGCTGTGTGTGTGTCTGTGTGTAGTGGTTGAGCGAATAATGCGGCGAACTGGGGTACTCGCTTGAATGAGGGGTAAAAGGTCGCGGATCAAAAGTGTATCCAAAAGGTTGCTCTTTGAAGGCCAACCTTTTGACACGCTTAATACAGTCGGCAACGAGTTAAAGTGCGCGTGCAGGCAGGCTCCTTTATCGATGCCTTAACTTCCTTCCTTTTAGCTCCGCCAAACTTCGGATCAGCGCAAGGCATAGAACGCGGCAATTGTCTTACTTTTTTTCGACGGTAAGTATCTCCGAAAGTTGTTCCAGGCCCATTTTGAAGCGTGAAATGTATTTTCTAGCTGTTGCGCGTAACGAAGCACCACTGAACGTTCACGTGACAGTCAGTGGGTTCATGGAAACACCCTCGAGACTGCATATACTCATGTCTGTATACGTGGCATGTAGGTAAGTATATGTTATACCGTGTGAGGGAATTAAACGCTTGTCCGTTCCAGGTGCGACCAAGTACATTCACTTCGTTGTTGATTTGAGTCGACTCAGATAGACAAAGAGGGGGAGGGGAGAGAGAAGAGAAAGTAATAATCTTAATTAACTGAGTCAAGCGCGGATTAAAGCAATTCCACAAAATACGGATTTCTTTCCTCGACACGAACCCGTCGTAATGACAAAATAGTTGGCATTCAATCAGAGAAACTCTGACGCACACGACGATTGCAGGACTCGCGCGAAGGCAATGATCGATGTCATTCGCCGGTTTTGTTAGTTTTTGTCCAGTTTCATTTTCTCCGTTCGATTTCGCTCGCCTCGTCTGCGTTGTATTTCATCCGGCACACTCTTCGGCCGCCGTTAATGAAACGGCTCCGATCGGCGAACGACGTTTCGAGCGTGTCGCGGCGATGAAATACTGAGACCCATTTAATCAGAAAACGTCCGACACGCATGACGAATTCTGCCCAAACTTTTTCTCCCTTTCATATCCTCCCAGTTCGATTTCATTCACCCCGTCGACGATGCTGTTCCCGACCCGTGCACTTTTCCTCCCGTCGTTAATAAAAGGGCTTCTCCGCTCGCTTGAACTTAAGAAACGAGCCGGAGAAGCACCGTGCTTATGAATATACGAATTTCTTCGTCCCCCTCCTCCTGCCCAGCCTCGCCCTGTCTCACTATATTCTCTCTCATTTACCTTTTCGACCTGCCCTGCCTCATTTCCTTTAACTCCTCCCGACGTGATAATGAGAAGTCCGGCTCTCGGCGAGATATTCGAGCGCGACCGTGGTCGGAATTAAGCAGGAAGGTTGCCCGGATAAAAGTCCACGATCGTCGTCTCTTTGGTAGTCCAGACAAAAGGGGTGGATGTTGGATATACAGTTTCAGGCTTTCGCGGAAAAAAGGAAGGAGGACAATGCGACGTGACGTGGAATGAGTCGGGCAAACATGTTGCGGAAAGAATAAGACGGTGTGGGAGATGAGTAGTAAGTGCAATTCGATAACGGAATCGATATTTTCGGCGCAAATTATTCTCTATCGCCAAGGTGCAGAATCGGGGTACGAAACAGTTTTTAACTTTTTTGCCTCTAGTAAATGAATTTGGAGGTGATGTTTTGAATCGTTCATTAGTTGTTACGTAACATTGTACTTATGTGTCGAGAAAGTACGACGACCAGAGTTTAAAAACTGTCGGTTTACGTGGCACGGAGATGTGTTGGAGTTGGAGAAGCTATATTTGTTTTTCGATTTAACATGTCGCGTATCTGGAGCGTTCGTATTTCATCACGAGGCGAGCTTGCGTTATCCTACTCGGAATGAGCAGCCGCAGACGCAAGGAAAAGTGGCTTGGGCTGAAACCGCCCCCAGCTGCCTCCGAGAGACCGATCGCTTCTGCGGATCTATAGGAAAGCAACCTGTAACTGCGTGGAAGATAGAACCGGCGAGGGTGTTTCGAGAACAGATATCAAAGTGCATCGAAAACAAATACGAATATTTCCATTTGCCGGAATATGATCGAAATTCCCTATCCACATATGCATACGTGGCTTTGCGCAGAAAAACTGGCTCGCACGTTCGCGTGTTACTCAGTCGCTCGTTATTTTCCAATTCTACAAACCATAATCACTGAACGACGACTAAAAGCTGACGTTTCCGATCAAATTGAATCAAGCACATCGAAATACAGCATTAACACTAACAAGCCACATACACGCCGACCATCAGAGTGATCAAACAGAAAAATTCCACCCTATTTCCGATTCGCTGTTCCGCCACTTTCACCGTCACCGACATCCAGAAACCATATCTATCCCGTCACGTAAATGTTCAACGTCGCAACACAGTTTAGCATCACTTCCAGCGCAGACGCGCGCATAACTAATGAGCAGCCCGAGGGATCAAGCTACCCTCGGCGTATCCGATCGATGATCGATACCCGATCATATCCGCGGGCAACGGGGAAAAGCAATTCTCGTTGTAAATTACGGAGCAGCGCGGCGCGGCGTGTCGGCGCTAATCTCGTCCCGGCAGTCGTAGCTTAGGGAATAATCCCAGCTAGAAAAGCCTCGTAGTAATCAGGTTACCGTTGTACCAATCCACTTAGGGGGAAAAGACGCACCGCTCGCGGCTATAAATGATACTCCTCGAGAGTCGAAAGACGATAAACACTTAAGGCCCCCCCTCCCCCTCCCCCTCCCCCTTCCCCTACCTCTTTCAAACTCCAACCCCAGAGAAAGGGGAGGGTTCGAGGCGAAGCAAAGAGGAACAATGAGGTGGAGAGGGTGAATAGGACTTTGCGAGAGGTCTGTGAAGGGTCTCCGGGCGGTGTTTGGTGGGACAAATAAATTCGCGATGGAGACGACAGTTGGTAGGGTAAAGTATCCGGTAATCGACGCTGATCCAGCTATTGAATACTTTCTATTAATGTTGCCTCGTGGCTCGTGGTGAGATTTCGAGTTAAAGTTCGGGCTGCCTGTTATTTTCAATGTCATTGAGAAGATGATTATGGGTGAATTTTGGGGACTTCAAGGGTACTAGTACTTTTATGTTTTAGTAGAAATAAGATGTATTTATGGATGAGGGTGTGTGTAATGATTCGACGCGTTTTGGGTAACTGGAGGATTGTGTGGGTGCTTCACTCTGGTACTTTGTGACGCATGTCGAAAATGTGATTGATGATGAAATTAGAGGATAGTAAATGGAGGCGCTAGATGTTTGAATATATCAACGTAGGCGTTATCTAGGAAAGAAATGTTGAGCGAGAGAAAAAGCTCATCTTCTAAATCGGCGAATTGGTAAAACTTTCTGAGGAGGGATCTCAGTTTTCTTGCGCGTCACACTGACACCGACAACGCGACGTTCGCGTTATCGCCGTGACAGAGAGTTGTTACACTGTACAAATTGACCGCGGCCAACTTTTAATGTCACTTCTACTCCTCCTGCATTCTTTATCCCCTTTACGCCGAACGACTCCGCCACCCGTGACATTCTTTTTTCCTTCCTTCACATCTTCCTACGTCCGTTGGACTAGCGCTTGGAAATCGTCTTGCACGTCTATATACGTCCAGCTATAATCATTCGACGGCCTGTGTAAAGGTAGGAAAGCAGCGCTCGGCGAACTACTTTGAAACGCTTTTAATCCTACGATCGACCGGCGAAGAAGTCGTTTCGACGAAATTTATTCCGCCCGAGAAGACGCTCTTCGACAAACTATTCGGCAATGGTGACAAACGGCACCGCCGATCCAATGTCGCGCGACCTGCCTCTGAAGCAGAGACGCTTCAGAGAAAAATCTACGAGTCGTCTGAAGCTTCCTAATTCAAATCTCACCGACGCCGTCGCGGCCAAACGTAAGTATCGAACGTCCGAGAGAAGGCTCGAAATGACAGTAGCCCGCACATGAATATCAGAGTAGAACGTAGAAAAACGAAAAGGGCGGGAAAAGAATTACAGACGTGACAAAATTGTTCGGAAATAATAGTAGCTGCGTTCGGATTGGCTGTCGAGAAAGAGCCGCGCGGCAAAGGCCTGAGCACCGAAAAGTTGAAAAGAACCTCGCGAAATGACACAGGCGTGGGCGCGCGTCTAGGGGAATCCGATAAACGGGGCGACATTCAGCGGCACAGTGGCATTGTCAGTAAGAAGAGTGTTAGTCGGAGAGCGGCAAAGCTTGTAGAAGTAAACGCTAGCGACCGTACAGCTGATGTTCGTCCGATCAATACGGGGCGTTGCGGCACGAGACGCTATAGAACGACGTCACGTGGCTTAGCCCGTCCCATTCGGAGTCCGCGCCTTCCTCTCTTCTCCTTCAAGCCCTCTCCTACCACACTCTCATAACTCCGAAAACTACGGCCCACCCCCGCGCATTATCCGCGGCTCAGCATTGAACTCCAAACGAAAGAACGGACGTTCCCCCTTCTTGCAGCCGGACGTTTTACGTTTCACACGATGCACCGTCGCGACAAAGGACGCCGCTTCTGAATCGTCTTCCGATTGGATTCGTTCATTATTCGGGAGCGTCTCTCAAAATCGTTCGGGCGCTATTCTTTCAGGTCACATCGCGAAATATTGTTCGAAGAAAGCGCAGCGCTCCAATGATGTTCTCTTACGTCTTACGTTTCATGCGCTTTCTTATATTATAGAACACGATTTTGAATCATCTTTTCATTGGACCCGTTCATTACTTCTGCACGCCTGTCGGAATAATTCGGAAGCTATTCTTTTATGTTCCACGGTAGAAATTCTTGTTAAAGAAAGCGCATTCCGTTTCTGACGTTCCACGCGTTTCATTATACTACGCAGAACGGTTCGGAATAGTCTTCCGATTGGATTCGTTTATTACTTTCGCGCGTTTCAAATTTTTAATGGAATATTGCACAAAATCCGCGAAGCTTATTAATGACATTCTATTTCCTATACTCTATACGTTCCGTCATACCCCACCCGCCACTTCATATCAAATTGACTATGCACTGCGTGTACACCCTTACGTTCTCTACCATTGCGTACACCCCTCAACCCCTAGTGTATACTATTGCGTACAGGCAGATCTCGTTTCAAATGCCATTGCCCGTGTCGGTACCTTACACCTTGCAAAGTAGCGTATTCCAGCGCAAACGTATTGTTGCCCGTACGCATGCTAGATTCATATTTCAACAAAAAGAAATTCCCACCCAGCGAAATGCAAAGTAATGGTCTTCCTTTTAGAGAAACATACTACCCCTCCTGTTTCCCTTCATTCTCATACTTTCGTACGCTCGCCATCCTACGTGTTCCTTAGTCACTTTAACTTCATTATTATCGAGTTCCCATTACAAGCAGCTTGTAGGGACATGAAAGATGGCTCAGAGTCGAATTCGAATAGACTCCACCGATCCCAGACACCTAGACGCCAGGCTTTCGACCCGCTTCCACTCTCCATACGGGTACGCGAACTTCGAGACACAGAATCCGAGGCTGGATGTAGGACAGACGCGAGACAGCCTCACTCACACGATTTTAACCACCATTTCTCCTAATTAAACCGAATATCACCGGATTATTTTTGGCTCTAATCCGGCGTTTTCGGTGACTGTGATATTTTTCAGCTTTCACCCCGGCTTTAAATGAAATTGTACAAACTATCACAATAACTTTTAATCATCCCGCACGTCCATGCGCAGGAAACATTGCATATTACCAATTTCAATAACATAACGAAGTCTACCAAATTTATCGCGCCTCTTCATACCTATCTCTCTCTCCCTCTCTCTCTCTCTCTCTCTGCCCTATTCACCTCCCGACACGTACGATTTTCGAGAAATAACGTGCGCCACCCGCACGTGTCCGTTCTCCCACCACGTCCACTGTGTGTCCCTAGCAATAATTCGCCGTGGACGTCGGTGAGAAAACGTGTGGCGCGTCCAAACAGGTCAGCGCATCCACGATCGAGGTCTCCCTCGCAGACCGGCCAGCCGAATAAAATTTCCCTGAGGAAATTCAGGGGAGAGTGGCCTTCACCGACTCATTGCCATTTGTCCCACTGACACGCTTCGCCCGTTTCCGTTTCTCTCCCTCGATTTTGCCGCACCCCCCCCCCCCCCCCCCCCATCACAAAGCAACCTTGTCCCTAACCTATTCCCTCCCCCTTCCAACCCTTTCTCGTGACTTCGCGTGATGCCGAACCGTGCAGACGCGTGCCACCGCGTGATTAACCGACTCGGGCCGAGTCTGTTGAAGGAAGCGAAGGTGGAGAGGCGAAGGAAGTCGAGGTAGGGAACTCGGAGACCACCTTTCTATCCCATTCGCTACTCACTGCTCGACGGCCGGAATTTTCCACCCCCGCGATTCGAAGCTTCGGGGTGTTTTGCTTGTTTTTGTTGGTAAGTTGTAACGCGGACAACGGCAAGTTTAAGGTTGGAATCGAATTACTTAGCGTGGCGCAGGATGTTGATGCATGGAGAAGGTGTGGAATGAATCTGATAATGATGAGGAAGAAGCGGAGACGGTTTGGAGACGAGTTATAACTGCGCGATGTTCATTTTTGTACGAGGTTGGTTTGAATGGCGAAGTTACAAGGCTCATTTTTGAATATATATTGGTATTGTATGCGGGGATGGTAGAGTGATGTACTATGGGGAACGTTTCGAGAGCGGCATGTCAGATAAAGAAACCGTTGACCGTGGGACGTGGTGTCGACAAGCGAGCGAACGCTATTCGAACCCGATATTGTATTGACGTTTCACGTAATAGTATGGACCGTCGAATTCTTTCATACCCGAAACACGGGATCTGGTTCACTGGCTACAGCGCCAGAATTCCTGAATAAAAGCTCGAACGAGCTGGAGGTAGGCAGAAAAAGCGTGGAAAAACAGAAGAACTCAGACGACAGGAGGAAAACGTGTGTGCACAAGAGAGGACGAACAAAAAAAAATGCGGCAGAGTGGTGGTCGGGCAGTTACGCAAAAGTGAATTTCATTCGATGAACGGGCCCGATTTTTGGGTCGACTCATATTCTCGCGTCGGGTACCACGCACGCCGACGGTTTGTTCTTTGGCGGGACGCGGTGGTCTGTGAGAATCGGTTATTTCGCGCCAAGCACAGGATAGGTCAGGCTTTGAGGTTCGTCGACCCGTGAGAATACCAGCGGTTAAAGACGATTAGCTAATCGACTAGCGTAAAATCGCTGATTTTCGACATTCTTACGAACGAACCAGGGGGCTTTCGGTTGTGAAATGAGCGCAAATGAATAGCTTCGATTCAACGAACCCATTCCTTCGTTAAAGCGTACTACGAATATAATATTGTGCCAGTCTTTCTGCTTAATTCATACGAACCGAGTAAGAGAACGTTATTAATTAAATGCGCTGCAAATCTCGTCTTTGATAATATAACGAATTTATGCAGAGATACATTATGTACATTCACTTGCACACCGATTCATGCTGAAATTCGTTTGGCAGGGATAAAACGAACTTTCCACCCCTCGCCAGGTGATCGGCGCGTAAAATTCGAATTGCTTCCAATCGGCCCGCACGTCTCCACTCCGAACATCCCTTTTGCTCGACAAACCAAGGAAACCCTTTCAGCGAATTTTCCTTCCGCGCGCGTTGCCTCGCGCCGAACGCGTCAGGCTATCGAATTTAAATTTAAAATCCCGCCGATTCCGCATCCCGCCAATTCCTTTAAGCACCCCAAGCTCCCGCCTCCCTTTCCCATCCCATTCCATTCTTCCCGTGGAATAAGTCACACCGAGACCAACCGTATCCCAGTCGACGCGTCTTCTATTCCTCGCATTTCTCCGTCCAATTTCTCCCGCCGCAGACCGGAAGTTTCCTATTTTATACACCTGTTTCCGCGCCAATTTCGTTCAGGACGCAATGCCGTACGTGTGGACCGGACGCTTCCGAGAGATAACTTCCGATTGACAAAGTGTTTCAGCGACGATTGGATTCGCCGGATGCCGCGGCCAGCGGGAACAGATGCGGACAATCTTTCGGACGTGGCTATCTTGAAAATAGCAGCGAATTTGGGAGAGTGGTCAGCCATAAGGGAGCTAACGGGCGGATTCGATTGGACGATTCGAAAGTTTCGTGATTCGATGATGGGATTTTTATGGAGATTGGACAGAGCCACTTCTGAGAGGTGGGGGCAGAATTTCACCTTAACGTGAGATATGTGGCTGGTCGCAATGGACGAGGCAGGTTGTTGCTGTTCGTTGTGTGGGTCTCCTCCTTCAACTAGCACGGGCACTCATCCTCAGGGATAGGGCCCACCGTAAGATCCGCCTTTGCCCTCGTTTCAGGCCCGTTACTTCGCCATCCTCGTCTCAGCATCGACGAGCCGTAAACGCCATCTAAAACATAAGTTACGATCATGTTAGTATGGGGAAATGGACGGACGACGAAACGAGGCGTAATCACATATCGGCCACGTGTAAATGATTCGGATGCAGGTTATATACGATTCTGTGTCGACTCGAACTTTCATACCATTTTCTATGAGTTTCGTCAATTTTCATATAATTGCATACAGAGGACCATTATTAAAATAATAACTGCGTCGTTAATGCAGCCGTGCCCAATTCTCATGAAAGTCATGGAAAGCGTGTAACATAATATCTACGGTACGGAAAACGTTAGCGCGGAAGTTAGACAGTGCGGGGTGGTGACTATTGGACCGGATGTGACCCAAGAGTCATAGTTAGGGTAGCATCCGAGGCTCCCGGCGGGAACTTTCGTCAGAAGCTGTCCCAGTTTAAACAATACGATTTCCTGCCTGCCCTGGGCGCCGGCCTAACAGGCATCGAGAGAGAGAGAGAGAGAGAGAAAACGAGATTGGTAATAACATTTAACGGGCGAGCGCTACATGTACACACAGGTGTTTCCAAGAGTTGCGAACTAAGGCACGAGTTCGGCCTCGCCTATTCTCCGACGCATCTCAAGTGGAAAACCTTAGAGGAAATCGACTTAGAGAAGGTGGTAATTGACAAGACTGACGATGGGGCTAATTTGAGACGGAAGAGTGAACGCTGACGAGGTAACGAAGACGATGATCGCCGATATTCTTCGTTCTTACTTTCGGAATTTAATCGCAAGCCGCAGCTTCTTCGGCCATTGTCGTCGAGTGACAATGAAATATTATTAAAAGTGAAGGTTTTCATACGTTCGAGAGAAATTGTTATGCGGAAAATCTCTTCGATGCTCGAAAATGCAACGACGCATAAATGTAACAGAATATAAGCAGTGATTTGCAACATGACCGAAACGTGCATAAACTGTTATCTTCGTCGTCCCGCGCGGCCCTTCGCTGGCACCTCGTGTAGTACACGGCAGCTTCAATATGATATCGTATTACAGCGGCTTCTATAAGAAAGCGGAAACGGGGCCGGGCCGTTTGATGCGACATACGCCCATACGATACATCGGGTACTTAAATCTCTCATCGATGCCCTGGTTGCGGAATTGCATGGACACGACGATCCTGGCTCCTTTCCACGATCGTAAACAAGTCCGACTAGGTTATTTAGCGTCCGGCATTATCTGAGAAAATACAGCGGTCTTGTCATTATCAGAAAACATTCATAAACGTCTCACGTACCCAGCGTACATAGGACCTAACGCCATAATCTAACAAATGACAATTCATACAAAGACCGTCACGTTCAATGTGAGGACTGGAAATACTCGTGCATATACGCGAAGGTCTATAATAAGATTGAGATATCGAGCACAACTTCCATCCCTCATTTACAGCTTACAGCTTACTCGCCGAGATATCGACACGAATCGACATGCACAAAGGCTGCCGATATAAGTCCGCCCAGTGCAAATGGCCACCGGGAATGGATATGCACATGCAGACTTTGCAGTGCATTGCAGACGAGAAGTCGCGCCAGTGAGAACTGTCGGCGTCGGTGGCCAGGGACGTAGCAACGTTCAACCTTGGCCCCGTGGCCCGATTCGTGCATGCCTCGAAGTCATACTATGCACAGACTTACCCTCTGTCTTCGTAAGGAAAGAACAGCCGCGCGCTCGTTGCGTCCGTGTATACTGTTCTACACCTGCACGCTGTACGTTTGAAGGTGTGTGCGCGGCCATTGTCGCGCCAAATTGCACCGATCGAACAGTTTCCGCGAAGGACGTACGCTCAATCGTACGCTCGCTTATACGGGATGTATCTGTTCCAGGACTGACATCGCTCGAATTTAGATATTTGCTAGGTGATGAAATTAAGATATGCGATTTCGTTGTTTTATGATTATCTAAGTTCTAAGGCGATACAGGGAAATGTATTTATATGAGTGTTGATCGGATTTGCACGATTGTGACGGGTTGAAATCAAGAAGATGACCGATTTCGTTATCCCCTCGCTAAGGTTAAGGCATCGTTGATAAAACGTATTTCACACGTGAGATACGTATCCGTCGTCGTGGCGTCGACGAATTTTCGCCCAAACGAAATTGAATGCCGACTGCTCAATTCTCGAAGGCGAGATGGTAGGCGTCGTTCGTATTCGAGGCGGAAAATCCATGCTCCCGGAGGGCATGCTATTTACTAGATAGACGTCTCATCTTCGTGCTGAGATGTTGCACCGAGAACACGTACACGCGATATATATTATACATATGCGTATATGTGTGAATCCGACGAATGAAGTTACGAGACGTCGAGAGGGTGCATTCGGTTATAATTCGCGTCACAAGCTTGTTTTCAGCCACTTCTGAGCCTTCATCAGGATCCCATGCTCGGCGACTTCATTTTGACCCCCAGTTTCGTCTTGCAAATGAAGCAACGCATTCCGTTCTATGTCAGAGTTCAGTTTACAACTTCTGAGGATGCACCCTTTTTCGCACGCCCCCGAATCCACAAACGCTGACGATTCTGCGTCGTTTGCTTGTAAGTACCGCCTCGCCTCCGGCTTCAGGCTTATATTCGTCGGTCGGAGTCTAAAGTTTACTCGGCAAGCCTCCAAATTTGTCGAGTGCTTCCACCTAATTCGCGCGTTAGAGGGAATTTCGTGCTCGATACCCTAATTCGCCCCTTTCCTATTACTCTCGTGCTTAGCCTTTGAACAGAAGAAACTTAGAACAACTGACACATTGTCATTTCGGCAAGATCCAAGAAGATAGAAAGCACCTTTGCCACCTTTCAAAATAATACGTAAGGTACGTCTGAGAATGAGAATAGAAACTCTGGTTGGCTGGTACAGAAGTGATCGATAACTAGAAAAAAGGGCTTACTACGAACAGAAACGTTTTTGTTGGTCTAGTTCAATCATTCGACGTGCATAAAGGACAGTCAATCTCTAAAGTCACATCGAAATGTGTGGTTAAATTACAGTAACGTTCGCGCAAACGAAATTGATCAGAATTCTCATTTAAATGAGATTACATAAGCGAGCATCGAGCATTCGCTACGTTTCGCAAGAGAGGAAAGTAGAAGCGTCTGGCTCATTAATTCCCCTTCGTGTTTCCGAGCCCTCGCACGTTCTATAAACCTGCGAACCGGTTGCTTGTAATTGAGAGCTTACCCTGACTTCCTAACAACAACGACGAGATCACTGACCCCACTTCCGTGTTCCTCAAATCCTGCATCATCCACGTGATGGATGACCTCGCGTGAATAGGCGCCATCGTTGGAACCCTTCGAGATCGAGGTGGAAAGCGGACCGAATGACTAACAATAGGAACGATTTGTCAGACCTACCGATTAATCAATTCCGAAGTTTGGAAAGTTTCAATCTTCTATCCGTGCGAATGAGATACGCAAGTAGATACTGCGCAAGTATATTTACGCATACTGTGCTACACGATGTATCGCATATTAAACATTACTATTATTATCATAACATTTATTAACGAAAAAAAGCACCCGATACAGTGGTTCACATAAAGCCTCACTGTCCGCACACACGCGTAGAGTAAAGGAGCCTAGGAACAAACGAAAAAAAATAAACTCAAAATACAAAATAAGCTAGGATGAGACTGACACGGGTATTAAATATTGTAATATACTGGCTGTTAGAAATTGATATCGGTTTTCAATAGGTTATTCTATATTAATCCGTTTACACGACGACGCGGCGGTTTGTAACACTGGCAGGGGTACGTTCTACGGCGCACGGATATTCCCTGTTAGTTTGTTAGATGCAACGGCAAACATGCTTCGTTTCACGGTCCATAAATGTACCTTGCGCCAGATATCCAACCGCCATAAACATTGTCGCGGGACAAGATAATTTCGCCGGGTGTGTGTGTGTGTGTGTATGTGTAGATCGCGACGAAAACTTTCGGTCGCCGGTAAGTAAGGCCAGTGCATAAAATCTAATTCCCGGGTAACGAGCTTGAACGATAATGAGCGCCGTTTCTATGTCAACGACGCTCTCGTGATAACTTTCGAAAAAGCAACCTTGCTTCTTTTAGCTCTTTTTTCCCATTGTCAGTCTCTCGTTCTCCTCGTCCGTCCCGTTTCTCGCTTTACTCCCCGGCCACCGTACGACGTCCCATTATCGACACTCTCTCGCGATTCCCGCCGCGTCTGTATGCACTTTTCATTCCCGAGCCACCCCACGGGAGACATTTTCCCTCGCACGCCCCGAAGAGAATTGCAAATAACGAATCATCTGCTCGGAACGCGCGAGCGCGCCACTTTTTGCCCGGCGCACGCTCGGCGAGAAATGCACGTCGCGTAATTAACGGGAACGAATTTCACCCCCGAGACGCGCGTCAAGACATGTGTGGCGCTGATTATGAACGCGGTTCATCATATTGTATTCTTCGTCTTTAATTAATACTAATCTTTTCAACCGACAATAAAGTTTTCTTCTTAATATTTCGAAATGTCATGTGGCGAAAGGCAGAATTGGCATGATTATTACGTTCCTCGTACAGTGATATCGAGACTTGCATTATGAGTCTCTTACCAGAAACTATTTCTTTCGAATCCTCCAACAACTTAGACCGTCTGCGAAATGAATGAAGGAGTCCGTTTTTCTCGATTTTTTACTTCGACCACTTTCATCCTCACCGCACATATGTACTTATCCGCACACAGGAATTGCGTCGACCTACACGAGCAAAGTTCGAATGGATAGACTTAATAAAGGGGGGGGGGGAAAGGAAAGGAAGAGAGAAAGCGTGTAAAACGTCGTCCGACGGAGCTGGGCGTATCGATCGACATGCTATTTTTGTGTGTAGGTGGCCCGTTTGCATAAGAGCGAGAATAATGGCACGAAGGTAGCCTGAAACCGGTCGCACCCCGAGTCCACCGCCACTGGGCTCGTTTTCAGCCCCCCTAATTCATTTTCCGACGGCCCGGAGGCGCCGGAAGTCGAGGACGTACAGGAAGATCGTATCGTTCAGGGACATTTGCGAGTGCCTGTGACACCGAGCACACATTGGGAAGTTTTAGCGCGGCAGTTGCCGTGGGCGGACACTGGGGACCGTCGCGTCGCTGGAATTTGTTTCTTCGACGCTGCCAAAAGTGCCTCGATTACGTTAAAAGGGTTAATAGCGGTGAGTTGCTTTCCACGATATTTTTTCTTTTTATACATTTTTATTTTATTCCCTTATTCTCTGTTTTTCGTGAAGTTGCAAATATCGAAATGGAGGAAATATTGCTCGAGCGTCATCGAAATGACGTTTGCAGTTAAGTGCTAACTGTGTAGTATGAGTTCTTTGTAGACAGACGAAGCTACGACGATCGGCCGTTAAAGAGGGTGCAACAACCTGCAATCACCTTGCATCAGTAACTTCATCTAACACGAACACGTATCAATAATAGCTATTTCAACCACCCAATTTTTTCGGCTATGCACGTAGCATCCTTGATCTAAAGTTGTGCGGGTCAAGGGTCGGATGGAATTGCAAGCGGGTCGTGTGGGAAGTGAGTCAGTCCAATGTCGAGTCCGACATTTCCGTATAGAAACGCAGAAACGACACACTGGCAATGATAGTAGGTAGCCTACAGGCCTAGTGATCCTACCGCGGGAATGGCATGCAAAAATTATTAAGACTGCCTTTATTCCGCGCCCACGCCGAACGAAACGAATCGATAGTTTGTATAGCACGCATACCAATGACCCGCGTTGCGCGCTCGCAATTGCTCTCGTTTCGATCAATTTTTCATAAACGCGCCACATTTGCTCCCCTTCAACCTTCAGCTCGCTCCGCTCTCTTCCGTTCCTCTGCGATCGTCCTGATGTTTTTTTCGATCACATACCCGTGTCAAGCATCAGTGTCTGCTGCAAGAATATGCATATCGGCAAATGTATCAAATAAGGACTCTAGGCGGGCTATTATATAGCTATTTTCGCACGGTGCGACGCCGATTTGCATGAAAAATGTATATTTCATCAGGCGCACTCGGTCGATACCTTTGCTTCCGCATTTTTCTCTGCTTATCTTATAGGATGAACAGACGTGCGATTATATTCGTACGTTATCATAATATAGTGACGGTAGGGCATTATGACGGGACGACTTTTACCTACAGTCGTCAATGTGATTTGACACTCGCCTGTAATTCCCTTCTTATCGGTTAGATAGTAGCTCTGACGAGATAGACCGGTTAAGTATCGTCGCAACAATGAAGATGCTCCGCTGAAAAGAGGATCAGTCCGCGATTTGCAGGAATTGATCGAACGATCTGGCCCGTGCAAAGTCAACCGACCAAATAATCCCCAGCGCAGTTTACCCGCGCTTTATAATAGATCGACCGGATTAATCTGATTGTGCTAGCTCGACGGTGAAACCCAACCCACTTTCCGCCGAATTTTACCTCGGAATTTTATCTATCGCTTAACATCGGACCGGAACGAAATTCGCGAAATCGACAGTTCGGAATATACGGTTCAATATTCCTGATATCGGGCCCACTGATTTGAGAAGCACTCCGGCAGAAATGTCGAAAATTCGGCACACGTCCCGCGGAATCGGTATAAACGAATAATATGCCTAAATGCGTCAACTAATAAAATTCCGGCACGACAAATTTCATAGAACAATATGCACTCGTAATGCGAGTCGATGAATAATGTACACGGAGTCGGTCGAAGTGAAGTCGATAAACGTCGATAAATCCGAAGCGCCGGGCATGAAACGCACCTCATTATTTTCGAATAGGTCGCGAGCGGGGAAGAATCCGAAAAATTCACAGTTTGCCGCCAGAAAACAATGTCTGCGCTGACGATTCGCTTGCAGAGCCTATTATTCCAGGATTTCGCCTCGTGCCAGCCACAAAGACGGTCTCAGGAGCGGGAGGGGGTGGGTCGCGTTATGTTCTTCAGCGTTAGTGCACTCCAAGGTACTCAAGTTTCCCAACACGAGCGCGAGGCATGTCTACGTACGAATGTGTATATACGTAAGAATGAGGGTGGGTGTTCTTCGCACGCTTTCAACGCGACCCACGTACACGTTTCATGTTGTGAGAGCGAATCGTCAGGTGGAAACCGTGCCAAGGTGCGAAAATGCTGTCTTCAATGCGTCAACAGTTTAACGCGGCTTCTGTATGGGATCGTTCGAGTGCTATTGTTTCGCATAACGAGGAGCAATAACGCTCGAACTGCGTGGGGTGTGTCAGCGAATATCGAGTACAGCTTCAGCACGTATATGTAGGCAGATAGAGAATCTCGAAATTATCTACTTGCCATTCGGATACAAAAGGTACCATTTAATGACCTACGGCTTGAAAACTCAAACTTTCCGCACAACTTCGAACGTAATGCCCCATTTTGGTATGTCGCATCGGGATTACCACGCCGCACATTCGTTTGTGCATCCACTCCGGGGCATGCCGGATATTCACACGTGCACGTGAAGATTGTCGAGCACCTCGGAGTGCACTAGGGCTGAAGAACATTAGAGAGAAGCGGCCCCTCGTGAGGAGCGCTCGCGTCTGTGAGGATCCGGACGAGATCTCTGAATAATGAGCGTCCTGAAACTGATTCGCCAGGCGTCCCATATCGACTCGCAGTCGCCTCGTTATCGTCCACTGTCTTGAGATCCTCCGGCGCGAGGCAGTATCGACAATAACATGCTAAATATGCCGACCCGTATCGGTGCCTCAAGTTTCAGCGTCGAGTTTCATCCGCGTTCTTAACGGCGTCGACACTGCGCGAGCTTGCAAAAATCTTTACTTTATTCTGAATACGAAATTAGAGTAGTCGGAAGGGAGAGCGAGTTTGAGGTCGCTTCATGTTTTTGATCCGACGCGAAGGTAAGAGACTTAGACACATTTTGGCATGCATTGTGACGGGTGAAGTTAATACCAAATTTTAGTATACGACTTCGCCTCTCATTCATTTGAATAACGGAACCCTGCGTCATTCTGTCCTCCGTACAGAACGACATTTTTCTCTCGTCCTGTGTGTTAATTGCGACGACGTCAACAGAGGCGACAACGCGTGCATGCGCCGGTTGGAAATTAGCACGAATAGTTGTCACTCGACAGATCTAGCGCTGAACGAACGCCAGGTGGTATCGCTGGCGGGAAAAATAGCGAAGGCAGCGGACAGTGGATAAAACGGGAAAGCAAAATGGAGCGATAGAAAGACGGAAAGAAGGGGGAGAGAGAGAAAACGAGCGAGTTATGGGAACGTGTGAAAAGAGACACCTGGAATCAGACTGGCCTAGTGTCAATCGCACATGGTCGCCTATTCTACCCCGACGATACGATTTTTCCGTCGCACACACATCAGCATCATTGATCGGGAGGACGCTCTTTCACGGACTCGAACAACGAGAGACTCCCCTGTAGTGCTGGAAACGATAGAACTGGGGTAGGGGGGAAAAAACGAGCATGAGATCGATCATTTTCAAACGCCAACGCTGTTGACTCTCCAGCTAATCGACTCGCCCGCGGTCCGATTTTGGCACAGCGACGGAACTGTCCCGAATTTACCCGTCCATTTGGCCGGAAATTGAGGATTTTCCGAATGTCCGATATTTGCTAAAACGCGGCACCCGCGAGGGCACTAATTTGCGGTCTCATACACGATAAGACCGTGCGACATGTTACGTAACACATAAATACATCACCGAGCGCTTATCAATTTTTATATCGCACTATTCGCGTAACTTTGATCGTTACTGCTTCTGCATAGACAATGACACCAGCAATGTATGCTACGATATACCAGTGAGTACAAACAACTACTAATTCAGGAATACAAACAAAAAAGAAATAGCCCCTGTGAAGAGTACCACTGTCCGATATACTAACCACATTATACAACTTTGCCTCAAACACAATGTGGCAACGTTCAGGCGCATTATTCGTGCATACAGAACGATAATCCGTGCCGTGTCCAACACCGACGATCACCCCCGTCCAGTCGATGCAGAACTCGCTCAACTTATTGTTAGTGCACCCGCACTTCCGAAGACGCGCGCGGAACAGGAGCCGCTGGTTGCATTTATTTTTTACCGCGTCCGAGTCGGAATCGATCAGCAGGCGTAATCACGGTTTTTACTGCAACCTTAACCCAGCTGCCGCTTTTAGTGGCGCTGCGAAGTTAAACGGAGCGAACGAGCCCGTATACGGCTGCACGCACGGTAAGAAGTTGTCGAGTGACGTGCGGGGCGCGGTGAAAATCACGGTACGATCGGGCCACAGCATAAACACATATGTTCGGCGTAGCGAATCGGGAATACGGGGCAGAGGTCTTTTTCCCAGCGACAGTTCGATGCGGGCCGACGTTGGGAAATTGATTGTTGTGCAGTCATGGATAGAAGCACGGCGTTACGGAAGACGGTAGGCTATAATTTCGATCGAATCTTGTGTCGAATCGGAAGGAACGAGAAGTATGGCAAGAGGAAAAGAAACGTTGGAAGGGACTCAGAGCGGAGAATGGTATAATGTGATCGAAGCTCGTAATTGGAGCCCAGCACGTGATGGTCTGCGATGAAAGTTTGGGAGACATAAAACGAGCCAGTTTCGAGACACATCGAGCTTTCCGTGGCTGCCTATAGAAGCTCGCTCTAGCCGTCATTTTCATACATGGATCAAACGATTACGCCGTCAGCGCGGTTACGTAACGCACTATATCGCTCTACGTATAACCATGAGAAATTTCGCACCTTTCGAAGCTGTCGCCACCAAGGTCACGAAATATATGCCTTCCCTCCGTCAACATCACGCCCAATTCCGAAGGCGCTCGCCTTTCTCACGATGAATTATCAAGCCTCGACGGAGAAAAAAATTAAAAGACCTCCTCCACCGAGCAAGCAACCGTCGCTGACAATACTGTGCACAAGAAGCGCGCACAATTCTACCTCAGTCTCATCACCCACCCTTATCGCAGCATCGAAACAACTCTCCGAAAGAAAGAAAAAAATCGCGAACCTTCTTTCTCGCCCACGAATGGCGTGCACATTATCAGAGCACGGAATATTGCCCGGGGAGAGCGCGGAAAGTCGAAGGAAAGCCCTGACACACAATTGGCCGCGCACGCAAAACAAAATTGCCGCGCGGCTCAAAGCCCGCGCCAATTCCCACGGCAATGAGACGTCATTAAAATACTGCGTGCAATTGATCACGGCAAAGCCACACTTGACCGGGATACTGGCCCGTACTTGCCGTGCGAAGTACAATCGTCGGGGGCGAAGTTTTAACGTGTCATTAAAGTGGAAGTTAACAGTCGCGATCGTGGTGCTGTTCTTCGCCGCCCCCCGCAAGATACACGACGAGATATGGCCTGAACTTTTCATTGAGATCGCTCGTCGGCCCGTCGTCCTTCGCGCGGCCGCGCACGTTTATTGGTATGCCGGCGAAAGTGCCTGACTATGTATGACAGCAATGACTGTCGGCCCGGTCAACAGGTGTAACGACAGTCATTGCCATCCTGGTGTCACATCGAAACTAGCTGACCGAGTATCGAAACTGTTATTAGAGTCAAAACTTTTCAGCGCGGACTTAGATTAAACTCCTCGACGCAGGCACTTTGCCAATATTAATATCTGTAAACAACACTTGTCACGTATCGGACGCAGAAATGTTGCAAACGTCAATGTCTCGAAGCAACTATCGCCGTATGCCAGGCACAGAAGCACTCTCGATGTCTTTACACAGCTTTTGTCACGCATCAAATATAGAAATATTCATTTAATTTAACCTTTCATCGTATATAAAATAAAACAACGTCAACATTACTGACTCCGAGCTACGTGCCCGTTGACATCAATTTCCATAAAATCCAATACACCTACGTCTGCCGAATCCGTAGACCTGCCCGCAACGAACATTGTCTTCCGAAACAACTTTATCAACGCCGAAACCCCACATCTTTAAAAGCCGTCGTATTTCATCTTCGGCGAGCAGATGACTTTCCTCCGGAATGGCGTCCTCTCGACTCCGCCGATATTGGAGGACGGATAGACACGAAGTCGAGGATATGCAGGAGCTTTCGAGTGGACCACCCTCGCCTCAATCGCTTTTCGCACTTCACCTCTATATTCATAACCGTATGCACACGCGGCGCCCCACACGGCAGCGGCGTGCATGCAGTTTGCATAATCTGCATCGGCGCCCAACAACGATGAGAAAATGGCCCAACTCGAACCGTCAATATTTTCCTAGCTGAGTGCATAAAACGAGGCATTATGGGGAGGAGCGACGTTATCGGGCGAATCTGTCGCGAAATTGAACGAGAGATACCGCGGGCCACGATGAAATTAAATTCTTGCCCGCTTCCGTACGTCGTCGTCCGTGTCGAAATTACGAGGAGCCACTTTCGTCGCGACGCTCAACTTTGTCCACGTTTCGCAAGAGCATCATTGTCAGCGGAGTGGAGAGTTATTTCCTGTCGCGACTGTCGATATTCCTTATCGACGCGTCACACTTCAATGTGAAACGTGTGTGTGTACGATTGAATGAGGTGCGAAATTAGAAGAAACTCCAAGTATGTACAGTCGTGATTGAAGCGAGTCGTCGCAATTAGTCGAATTTCAATCACTCGCGTCTGTCAATGTATATATTTTGTTTTATTATACCTGTCAATATCGGTCTACTCTGTCGTGCATCGTTCAAAAATTAAAATTGTTCATAATATCTGAATCAATGTCGGACCTGTAAAGCTCGCTGGCTCAATAATGTTCCATTTTGGTTTTTGTCTGACGTAATAAAGTCCGGACGATTGAAAGGATTTACTCTGTCACTCGTACAAAGGAAGCAGTCCATTTGTCCAGCCTGCAATTCGGGCAAACGGCGGCCAATAGAACGAAAGTCATTTTCTCCCTCTCCGTTAGCCGTGATCGATATTCCTGATATTCCCGATAAATCGCATATCGCCCTGCGGTCTTCCCGTCAAGTGGCAAAACACGCGAGAGGCGCATTCACGCTGGAAATTCCTTTGACTGACTTCCGGATACGAGTCGCTCGTAGTTGCGACGAAATAAGCAGGGTCGACTGGCCAACGACGATAGGCCGAAAATTAGAAAAGCCAACCGAACGATTCGCGCCTAACATGCTTCAACGTAAACGACTCTCACTAGATAATTGACCAAAAAGGTTGGAATTTGGTAGCATCAAAAGGTGACACCGCATATAAAGCATCTGAAAAAGGAAACAAATTATTTGTATTCTTCCTGAAATTTCTCGATTTTATTACCGAAGCAGAGGGTTCATTTCACGAAGTCCGTCAATTTGCCACATGAGAGGGCGTATAATTACGCGCACATGTATCGATCGGACGTGTTTTTATATTCTGCAAGCTTTACACGCGACAGCGACACGGAGCATACTTAATTATTGGGGCAAAAACCGAAGACTGGCTCGAGGAAAGTTGGACAGCGTATAACTCGCATTAGCCATGCCTCATTGTGACCGTGACACGGTGGTGTCTCTTCGTGCCAGCCAAACCCGACTAAAGTAGACAGCCATCGTCTTGAATAAGCAACGAAATCGGTTAATAAAATCAGTCAGCGACTTCTTAGTCTTATTCGAGTCACCAATGTCAGCGATTTTCCATCCTCTACGCTTTCAATCACTCTGCTACCGTCTACAAAGTCATTGTTTAAATATATAATAATGCGGTAATATGTACAAATCGTTCCAATTTTTCTCCTCGCATGAACAACTACCTGTCAAGACTTTCCTTTCTTTCTCTGGTTCATAAGCAAGGTGTTCTACACACATGAGCGATGTTAAGTGAAATGAAATAATTATAAACTATTATTACTAGTCGACAGCTCGGTTTCTTTGTAGAACAATCACTCTACACCGCCACACCTTATCTTCTACCTTAAAGCGTCTACTATCTATTACACTGCTTCTAGAAGTACGAAAGTATATACGATTGCACGCTGTTCCATCGCGAAACGTAATTTAATACCATGAAAATAACTTTATACAGCGCCACCATAATAAATTGCACGGGTAATTCTGGGCGAATTGAACGGAGCGAGCAACGAACGGAGACCGTGGAGAGAAGTTGCAGTAAATGAAAGTGGAGTATGGTCTTCGTCCGACTACCTACTGGAAGTAGTAACGCCATACGGAAGGTCGGACACGCGGTCTGACTCATTGTTGTCTGCCTTTACTTACAATGTCCGGGACACTTACGGCGTCCACCACGAATAGTGTCCCTCACTCTGAGTACTAGCTCGATTGTGCAAGCTCTACGAGCCGTACATTTCATATTAGATACACTTTACACTGCATAGATCATGCTTTGCATGTCACGTATGCAACAAAGTTCACGGGTAACTTTGTAACAGGGTTGTGATGGTCTGCGCATAGTTACGATATTGACGGGAATATCAATGTGTGGATTGATTGAATAATGGGTAAGACCATGCTCGAGGTCTTAAATTTGATTGGTTATTTACGACTTCTTTTAATTTGTTGTTTCGTACATGTGTAGGCTTTGCATTTGCGTTTGTATTGATATATATTCGTATTGTCAATGTTTCTACGAGCCAATTTATTTATCTTTCGACAATTTTCTTGTTCGCTTATCACGTCTCGAGATTCAAACTCGTTCATTTCTTTCACGTCTTCAAGGTCTCGATCGGAAAGATCAAGTGTCCCAATCTAATGCGCACAATTTATGCGCTCAGCTGGCGTCTGAATCGACTCGCGTGCCAAACGCCAGCGAGTCAGGGTCCTACTACAGTTAATTATGACATGTACTGATATATTTTTAGGAGCCGCTCGACAAATACTACGATCACTAATTGATGGGCTTTTCCCAGCACACAAATCGTCTCAATTATATCTTCAATCGCGATAAGAAGTTCGTCACCGATATCGATATCTCATTACATTCGATAATACCGAACTATGATAACTGAATAAAGCACGACTTCGTTTGTACAGTAATGCGGATCATCTATCTCTTATCGGCACGATTCGCTTGAATTGACTTTCGCCCGATAAGCGTTGGATGATAAAGAGATCGAAATGGCGTAAATAATAATACACGTACTTTCATATTTACATAACATAGAACGTGTCGCCGTGAGCACTCTTACAGCAACCAATCATTGCGTAACAATTCGCCGCAGAACGTAGACAAGCAATATTCTTTACGTCTCATTCTTCTCCGATCTGCGCACTAGCGAACTGACAAAAATGCATTTTTCCTTGGGACACGTTTGACAGAAAAATGAAAACTGTCGCCCCGACGAGTATTTGTCTCTGCCTAAACACGCACCCGCATCCCGATGATACGCGAAAGGAACATACACAAAGGTTAATATTCTACATTCGGAACCCTTAGTCAAGTCTGTCCTTTATACGCGCTCATTTACCAGCGACCGGACGCGTTTGCCTGAAAACGGGACGGGGATGAGTACAGCTAGGACGAGACGTTTCATTATCCATATAATTGTCGTTCGTTGTTCCATGTCCTCGTTTACCTTTCCGCATAAAGAACGTCTGCATAAAGGGACTGTGTAACCGGGCAACAGGAAAAAACACGCGCGGAGGATGCACACACGCCTACGGAGTTCGGGCTAACGATAAAACTCGAAAGTTGTGCTAGCAAAGATCGTTCTTATGACGATGAGTCGCTGCGTAAAGCGAGATGCAGAAAGTACAAAAAGTGCGTACGCGTAAATTATGCAGATTCCAAGCGGACAATATTCGAAGGATCGCCGTCTCATCAAAGGAAAAATAAATATACATAATTATAGCTCCTCAATTCCATCGTTTTTTTTCGAATATTACATCATTTTCATTACATCATAATCGCGCAACGAAAAATTATTCGCTTTCAAAATTCCCATAAATCGTCACTGTTCTGAAACTTCTCGTTCTGATCGAAAACGAAGATGCTCGACGTCGTAGATCTGTCAAAGGCGTTTATTTAACGCCAACGCTTTATAAGCGTTCGTAATATACCCGATTGGTGAAAGAGTTAAATGTGTTTCGACGATGAGTAAGCAGACAGGCCGCTGTAGGCACACGTACTTCTATAGTTGCACGAAAACGTATAGCCACGCACATACCCACCCACACACACGTACTCATCTAAAGAACGGGAGCAATAACAATTCGCCGTTGAGTGTCTCGGCCGACGGAATTGTAAAGCCGAGTTTCAAGAGCTGTACGTACGAGATGTATCTCTTTACGTCTGAGGCCAAGTTCTTTCGGCGTTTGACGTCTGGCACGAGAACTTGGCACCGGCTCTCGTACAGGGTGAGACGACAATCGTGACATCCACCGTGCACATATTTTGCTCGCAGCAAATTAAGTAAGTACACATTATACAATTCTTTTTCTTTTCGCCCACATTAACCTCACACTCGCCACCCTCGTTCTCGTCGCATCCTATATTACGAGATCCTGCATAATGTTTACGAATGATGGACAACCGTGTAGAGCACGAAGTTGGAAAATCGTTATGCCTATACAAGGAAACAACTATTGTCACGTGTGTCGGACGATGTTCTGCCGCTTATGTGTGTCACGTGCGATTCGTGGATATGAGATATGTATGTCTGTGTGTGTGCATGCGTTCATAGTCTATGCACGACACGCGTCCCCTTGTCCCAGAAAGCGCCACCATAAAAATTCCATAAAGTCCGTTTACGATGTCGCGGCGATTGACGACGGGGCAATCGATTTAAACGCCTATTTTCCTCGAACGAACGAACATCGTCGCAGTCGCGAAACGTACGCGAGCAGCAAAGTGTCGCGTGCCAGTTTAGACGGGCGAGGAGTAGGTCATTTAGGAGCATACGTGTTTCTTCCGACTATCGGCCGAGCGATATGTTGTAAAACTAGGCTATGCCGCGTGACGAAATATTAAAGCAATGCGATAGACTTCTCGAACGTTTTCAGCGCGAAACGGTCGACACGTTTCTGCATTCTAATTTTACGCATACGCGGGCGCAAGCCGTTGAACGATAGCGAAGGAAAACAAAGACTTGGTGAGAACGACGCTCAATGCAATTATGAAGGTAAATTACATTTTTAATTAAATTTTAAAGCCGATAACATGACTGCGACAGAATCAAAAAACGAGTCTATTCTGGATCGAGAGAAAGAGAGAGAGAGAGACGCAAAACGTCGATTTCTCGATAACTCACGCCCACCCCGAGAGGATATCAGGCATTAAATTATTCCGCTGAAAGCTGCTCCCGGTTGACGGGCGACTAAAACGATGGGTCCTAAAGGAATATTAGCTCACGACATCGCATCTCTCTCTCTCTCTCTCTCTCTTTTTGCCTCGCGAGATCGATGAAACAATTCGTATCAAAGGTTTCGAGAAGCGGCGAAGAGGTAGCTCACAGAGTCGGGCCAGCCAGTGTAGGGGTTATTGAAAGTCGAGGGAAATACTCTGGCGGAACTGCGCGCGAACGTGGCGACGTGCGAGACTTTATTGAGAGCTCGCAGTCAGCTTTTTAATCCACTCGATTTCGCCCGGCAGCGCCGACGCCGCGCGATCATTTTTTAAACTTGTACCCTTCGACGTTCGACCACGTCTAAGTCCGTACGACGGCGGACCGACTTTCTCTCGGCTCCGGTTAATTAGACATCGGAGCGCGCCGTTGTTCTCCTCATTTTATTAATATACTCCTGCCGGAGAGGCGGCAATTTCACCTCGAACGAACCCAGCGTGAATCGATATTAATGTTTGTCCCAGATCACAATAAAGCGCCGTCTATCTATAACCGTCGCTAAACGGCAATTATCTTATTTCCAGACAAACGACCTACACAATCGAGGGAGGGGGGCGTAATTAATCGGCCGTTATCGGCCCGATATCTTGCGCGCTCGATAATTGCCGGCTTTGTGTCGTAGGAGTAATCGAACGTCAATGGACGATAATGAAAAAACGAGCCGACTCAACTTTGTGCTCCGATCTCTTGGAATCCTGCGAATGAGAAGTGCGAGGGAATAGAGCGAGCGCGCGCACGCGTGACAACGAATTCGAACAAGGACTTCTCGCGGGAACAGCGCGCGGCCAAACTAAATATAAATTCTGGCTTCTAGATGCTCGCGGCAGCGATAGCGCGGCCGATCGGTGTGAAAGATTAACGGCGAGAATTCATTGTCGTGCGAATCGAGAAGTTGCGTCGGCAAAGAGCGCGCCGATCGAGATGCGAATCGCTTTTTGCGCGCGATGGGATAAATTGACTTGAGAATGAAAAACTCGTTGATAATCGGGTTCTACGTGCTGCTTGCCGAAAACTGGCGATACGCGCACTTTTCGTAATATCGATACCGACGTCGATAAAGAGAGATATTAGTACTTTTCAATGTCGCGAAATGGAGCAAAGTCTACGTTAAAATTTCGAGAAGTAGATTCGTGATGTGGAGTGTGGACGCGAATAACGAAATGTGATGGTGCCTCGGCTGTTATTGTTAAGTCTGGTAAAATACGGTAATGAAAAGGTCGCATTGTGCGAATCTAATACACGGCCGCCATTGTTAGGCAATTACTCTCTGCTTTCCTTACATTATTCGTGGAACGGCCGCGGAATTAGTTTCGTCTCGATTCACTCGGACGAAATTAGTCGACATTGTATTAATGCTGGCCACCAGCCACAATAATTTCAACGGGAATGCAATTAATGCTAATTACTAGATGTCCTCCACTGCTAGTTGGACCCCACTCGCGGAACACGTGTGACGTATATATCCAGAATTGTGCCATTCTGATTGCCATCTCGATTGCGAACAATATTCGTAGATATGATCTGCTCCGGAAATTTAAATGAACCAGTTCTATTAATTCTCGCATGCTCCGTTATCGATACAGAAAATTAGTACAATTAGAATTATTTCAAATATGTATAAATTTAACACACAAAACCGTCACATTTTAAATAATAAGAAATTAGAGTGTATGTGAATTCCATATACGAATTTAAAGAAAATCCTTCCGTGCATACCTCCTTCATCTCTTTTCGATTTTGTCTTCAGTCCTCGTATCCTACGTTATACGTTTCATGTGATAACGCATAAGCAAGCATTTAGAAGGCTATACGTCGTAGGACCAGAAAAATCCTGACAACCCACTTGTGTCCGTCGTTCTTTAATAAACAATTCTTTGGAATATCGACGGCTGGAGGTCGCCAAGGCGCAGAATGCATACGAATGTACTTGACCTCAAGAACGGTATTTTCGTAAATCCGGCTGTGCGCCTGTCCTTCGCACGTGCTCGAAATAACTCCGAGAATACGAACTAAAATCCCAATGAGATTTGGCATCCGACATTGAGGCACTAGGCGCTGAACCAAATAAAAAAGGCCTAATTAAACCACCACGCATCGTGCTTACCTCAATAAAGAACTCAACTTCAACGTTACTCTTTAAGAATTTACTCCTCACTACACGAAAAAACAGGCAAAGTACGCTCACGGTATCTCTCTCCGAAAACCGAGCCAAAGAAAGACAAGACTCGTTCATTCGACTCGCGTCGCGAGCAAGAAAGTCCCGCTACCTAGAAAGTCATCCTCCCCTCAAAAACCTACCGGAACTTCGCAGCAGACATCAGAGAGCATGGCTTATCGAGTCAAGAAAACAACGCTGTTAATCTCACCCTAAAAAAGAACTCAACTTCGACGTCATTCTTTACGGGTTCGCTCGCGGTACAGGCCGAGTGTAAACCCTATTACAGCGAAGAAGAGGGAAGACAAGAAGCGAGAGGAGTAGCCGGCGACTCAAAAGAGGCACGGAGCGTGTAAAAAGGGACACAATGTGTACACGGTCGTCCCTTTTTCCGCGATACACGCAAAACAAATACTGTTCCGACTGGAGTGGAAGCTAAAAGCGCCGGTAAATGGGGTCGGTCCTCCATCCTGTTATACGCATTCCCCCTCTCCGGTCTCTTTCCCACCCGTATGACGTCAGGCAGAGACAGAGGACCACCTACCACCCTCTCTCTGGCAACCCCCGGCCAGCAACCACGAAGTGGTGCCAGGTCAAACGGGGTCGAGCCAGTGGTGTTCTCTACCCCTATAGCCTGCACCCTCGACCACCCTGGAAATCTGTAAAGATCCGTCGTTCGATCGTCAAAGGTAATGGTCAATGGGAGGGCCTGATGTGTCATGTGTGTTTCGTCGGATGAATCGCGCGATGCCCTCCGCGTCTTATGTTATACCTTACCATCCGACATGCCTTTCGACGATGTCAGCGCCGGGGTCGTAAAGTTAACGAACCGTGGATACGTTCCGCTGCCTCCAAATGTCACGTTTTTTGAGAGCGAGGAAGATCGAAGAAGATAAGTACACACCCCCGATACTGTGACGCATACGTGTTGCGACTTTACTCTTTACTCGGTGTACAATTTAACAGTCTCGCATCAGGTCGTGAAAGACTCGTGTAATGTGCGAGCAGCGATTCCGAAGCTTTTCCAATCACGCCAGCGTTTGTTCAACTGTTTGCCGTACTCGTACGGTTTTGTTGAAGTCGGAAATGTTGCAACAGCTGGATTCGAACGGCCGATCGAGAGGGCATTAAAGCGCACCGGATTGCGCAACGGCTCAGCGTCGAGTCACGTTGAACCGTTGAGGCGTTCCTCGGTGCGCCAGGAACGCGCCCACTTTTTATTCTCGCCGACTTGAGAGCTCGCGCGCGCACGCCGCACTCGACAGGCGGAAACGAAACGCAACTGTGTCTTTGATAGACCGGAAACGGGTATGAGAAGAGACTCGTCGTTGGCAGCGTGACAGCTCTCGATAAAAGTTTTCATCGACTCCCGCGAGGGCTGGAAGCGTGAGACGAACTGCGTGTATACACATACGCGCACACATACGCGTAAGCATTGTCGATTCATAGGCACGCGTACGCACGCGCGTTACGTAAACACACGGATGCACGCAAAAGTACTCATGCGTACCTGTTAATAGAAACATCGAGGCATTGTGGTAAACGTGGAACGACACAACGCGTCGCTTTCGAGAATTCTGGTCTTTCCGGGTGGGGGGGGGGGGGGGGGGGGGGGGGGGGGAAGAGGTGTACGCACTTCGAGATTTATCGGGAGACGACGAATTTGTTGCGCACGCACATCGTACGAAGCAATTAAGCCCGAGCACCGACGGTGCACACTTCGTTAAAATTCTCGCGTCAACGGTTCGCTAGCAACAAGCGATTATTCGTTGTTTAATTAATTGCTCCATCGGCACCGAGGTGCTCGCGGTGCGTTCGCGCACAATCAAGCGGATACGAGTGCGGGATCGATTCGGTGTCTGTCACCGCGATCGGAAATATTTATTTGCCGCTTCCGCCGTCGATAGGAGAAGCAGTTTCCAGGAGGGCCAGCCACGTGACGATTCATTTTTCGACTGTCGAGTGATTATGTCGGAAGTGAGTGGGCGGGGAAGACGGGTTGGGAAATAATTATACATTTTGCGCGCTCACTCGTGCGTTTCTTTTTCGCGGAATTACGCGGCGGGCAAAGAGCTTGCTGGAATAAATGTAGTCGGAAAATGCGTCGAACGCGAATGCCGGGGCGATTTTTGTGTTTGGGAACGTGCGGTAATCGGTGAGTTGGGCTTTGCGCGTAGCTGCCTGCGAATGTATTGACTCGGTTGTATGAGTCCGGGGTTATATCAAACGTTTCATCATGAAAGCTTGTCACGTAGTCAGTCGGGAATTGCCGGACTAATTTGCGACAGCGCTGGACTAATTTTGAACGGAAGCCTGACGCGGAATGGGTCTACTCCAATTCGTGAAACCCTGTAAGGAGGCAATGTCGACGAATTTGAACGTCCGCCGCGTCACATGTCGTCTAATTAGAACTTGAATCACACCGTGTTGTGACGTTGCGCCGACGATGTCTCTAACTTTGATTGACTTCAAAAGATGCCTGCCGCGCTGGTTTACAGACGTCGCAGTTACGTACTCGAGTGAGCGCAAAATGATAAGACGTCGTCGTGCATTAAGCACACTACAAACGCCTGCCAGCTTAAAAACGATCCGCGCTCCTGACGAACAACGACGCAGCGCGCATAAATTCCCGGAACGTCGCACTTCCTAGCGATCAAAGACGTCCGAAAGACGCCAAGCGCTAATTTATCCTCGAATTTCGATGTTTCGAAATCGCGCACGGCAATAAATTCAAATCTCTCGCCGCGCGGATCGCGGCATTAATCACGCCCCCGTAACGAGTCTCCGGAGCAATTTAAAACTCGCCGCACAATCAAGTGCCGCAGTTCGAGTCCCGTCAAATAATTCGTCACGCTCGAGTCGAGAGAACGGTCAGAATTAAAGTACGGGACTCGAGAAGTTTCACGTTAGCGAGAAAAAAGAAGGACCGCGGCGCCCGGTTACGGGCCAGTCACGATGCCTCGAAGCGAATTATGTACAACGATTCGAAGCAATCAGACCCAATCGAGCCGTGAAATCTGATGCGTCGGAGCGATTCGTCGTTCTCCACTCGCCGGGGTCTGAATTTCGACGTTACGAAGGAGTCGAAGCTCGAAACTCGAGCAACGCTCGAGCTGATTGCCGCTTCTCGCGCGATGACACGCAATCCACGTCGGCAAACTTTTGTATACCGTCAGAGCACATGCAACATTATACGCCGCGCTGGCAAACACTACTCTACCTCCTTCTTTCTTTAATGTCTGTTAAGTCAACGGTTACAAAACATTGCCACAGGGTGTTAAGAACACTATTGAGTGATTAATGTTTTAGCAAAGCTACGCGTCGTGTGTGCGACAAAATAGCAAGAAAAATAAGTACAAGGTGATGTTATACATTTATGTGCATAAAGAATATTCAAATGCCTGTGAAATGTAGCGTAAGATAGAGAGGTTGCAGCATTGTTAAAAGGAGAACAAGATCTAAATATACAGATGTTGGAGCAGTGTAGTGTTCTGAGAGTTCGTGAGGTGACAACAGAGTTAACTTCGCTTAATAAGAACGGCCAATTAACCAGACTAGTTTTCAATCATTCTTACTTCTTGTTCCTGTTTCTATCCTATCATCGAGTGTTTCCGGCAATGCAGACGATAAACTTCGTACATAACCGTATGTATCGGTCGTTCGCCTTTAGTTACGGTGTGCCACGAATACAAACTAACCTTTAACCGAAACCGACGTTTTCAGCCGAACTTTGCATATCCACCGAAATATCCCTGAGCTCGCGTGGGTTGAGTTCTCGAACGATTTCGTGGGAATTCGTATAGGAAGTAGATACGCTCTCACGTTCGTCGAGTATCAACTTCCTGTGGTCACTATGAATTTCGCTATTCTCGAGACACTAATCGTAAGATCAAAAGTTTCGAAGTTTACAGTATGTTATTTCTAATGCGCGTACAACGTCTGCGTTTTATCATATCATAAGTGTAACTCTTTTTTCAATATAATTTTTTCTCGTTATACTGTTTCGAATGGAAATATATTTATATGCACAATTGACAAGCTGGCAATTATCGGCGCGCGCAGTGAAATTTTTGTTTTGCCACGCAAATTGCCGTTCACGGTTTACCCCCCCACGTCAATATGTTTCTTCGCTGCCTCCGCGATTCTATTTTTACGCCGGGCGGACCAAAATGGACTCTCCCGCTTACGGGAAAGCGAACTTTGTTTTCTCGGCCGTGAAAGGACGTATGCCAATCGAGATGAAAGTATGAAAGAGCAAACACTCTTTTGGCCACTGGCTTAAACGAGCACATCTGCAGTCCGGAAGGTCGTCCACCGTCTACGTATTACGACGAAAAAAAAAGAAGAAAAAAAAATCTTCACGACACTATAAATCTTCATTGCCGCCGGAGCGGTATTGTAGAATCGATTTTATGAGCACATTAAATTTGTACAGTTTTGCTTTCCCTGCCTGAGCGTCGCGGGGTATTTTCGGGCAGAGAGGGTCGCGATATAAAAAGAAACAAAGGGGGTGTGTCTGAGGGTTGGCTAGACCCGGAAGCCCGAAGGGGAATGACGCTAGGCGCACTTCTATTTTCATCCTCGCGAAGGGACAACGGCCGCGACAACGAAACTAGATTATTCCAGGACGATTCCCGCAGGATCTCGACCTGCCCAACCTTATTCCGCTCAGCAGCTTGTGGCGAGTATGCCGTTCGTCGTCGGGTGAGAAGAAAAAAAGAGCGCGTTATCATTACTAATGCATGCGCTGCCGGGTGACAAGAGGTAAAAGTTAAGCTATGAGCAAAAATTAAAACGATAATGTGACTTTCTCAGCAGCGCGTGTCACGCAATTAATTAATCCTTCCACAACTCGCGTTCTGCGTTCAAGAGTTATTTACGTGCACCCTTAACTTTGTTTTACAGACTCGGCGACGAATGGAAGGAACAAATAAAGGATCATTTATTCGAATTCTACGCGAGTGCGGATCGTGAAAGAATGATGTAGAAGCATGGAAATTCTCAAGATTGTTCTAGCGTTCGATCTCTCATGAATACCAGGATCGCACTCGGCCGGACTAAAGCGTCCAGTCTACCAGGAGGCAACCCTCTGGACGGAAGGAAAAGAACCTTTAATTAAATTCCGTGACAATCAGAACCCCAGCCAGACCAGTCTCTCCCCATTTACTTCCGGGTCGGCTTAGAAACTCGCCGCCAGAGTGGAGCCGTTTTTCTTATCGCCCTATGGATCTCCACATGTGTACACGCGTGCCTTCCACCCCTAACCGCCGAGCACCCCTACTAACCCACAAACGCAGGCACGGAAATCAATCCCCGTTGTGTACTCGTCATTTATTATTTGTGCAACCAGGCTACGTATTCTAATGCCACCTTTTGTGTCGCTTGCCATGCAAATGCCTGGGCATGTAACTTGACAGGGTTTTGGGTAATGAAATAATCGAAGATCGATCTGCTGATTCTTAAGGTGCAGAAGGCTCGAATATTGCAAACTCTGCATAGGGAGTATGTACAGGACCCGAACAATAAGGTTGAGACCGATAAGCGTTTTATCGTTAGACGCTTCACGGTATGTAAATGTACACATGCGCGTTTTAATGTACATGTAATTCGAGCAAACAAACGTTGTCACACGTCGAGCCTTGAGCGCATTGATCGAGAGATCCGGTCGGAGATTAGAGACTGACGGAACACTCGAGATCTTGACTGATACTCACTGCCGAGACTGTATAAGCGATAAACTTCGTCGAACCAACAGCGACTTGATTAACGCTGATTGACTGATAAGAGTGTATCGGCAGGACGGTCAAATTAGAAGGACGATCGGCTTCGATTCATAATAATTTCTCACCTATAAATACTATCAGTTGTGAGTCGATTGATGTTGTGAGTGGCACGAAAATGAGAAATTTGCTTGGAACTTTTGTAATCATCGCCTGTTTAGGCGTCTCGATCGGTGAGTCAAAATACATCCAACATATATCATCAATATTCTTACTCAAATTATACACTCATCTAAATACGAAGTCGTACTACCTGATTTTCTTGCATTCACAACACGCAATAAAGCACGGCTAACAAATTCCTTTGCATCTGAATAAAATAATACTTATTCAATTTGCCATTCAATCATCCCCGTCACACTGTATACCCCAGTGAATTGTATGTACATTCATGATTGTTTAGGAAGCCCTCTAAATGCTCGCCATGTCCCGCAACGCACGGGTCGCATATACGACGGCGACCAGTACGAGATCCGGCAGGTCCCGTACCAAGTGAGCGTCACCGTGCAGGGCCATCACGACTGCGGAGGTAGCGTCATTTCCGAAAACTGGGTCCTGACCGCTGCGCACTGCATGGAAGGTCCAGTCTCGAAATACGGCATTCGCGCCGGTTCTGATCTGTCGACCGAGGGTGGTCGTCTGCACGAGGTCGATCGTTACGTCAATCACGAGCGCTGGCATCCGATGAACAAGCAGGTCGCCTACGACATCTCCCTCATCCACGTCAAGACGCCGTTCGTCTTCGACAAGCTCGTGCAGCCGGTCCGAATGTTCGAGAAAGGCGAGACCGCGCGCGGTGGAGACCTCGCCTTGATCACCGGTTGGGGGACCGACGGGAAGGTTCCGTCGACCAAAGACTTGAGGGGAGTTCTCTTGCCGATCGTCGCGTGGCAGAAATGTCAGAAGAAACTCGAGTCTCACGGGGGTGTGCACGAGGGACAGATCTGCGCCGGTTTAGTCGAAGGCGGCAAGGATGTTGGTATGGGCGATTCGGGTGGCCCGCTGGTCATCGACGGCAGACAGGCTGGTATTGTATCGTGGGGCGTCGGAGCCGCGTTGCCAGATAGCCCGGGCGTTTATACCAGCGTCGCCTATTATCGCCATTGGATACGCGCAAGAAGTGGCGTGTAGGTCGTCGTGTCTTTTCTTGCGCATGCTGGGTGTCATGTTGTAATGATGGATGTTGAATAAAAAATATTTCGCCGAACCTTGCACTGTTCTTTCAATCTGTTATGTATGGGACTTTTTTGATGGCATCACAAAAGTATTGTTGGACGTAGGAGGAATCATGGAGGATGGTAGGAATTAGGGATAAAGAGAATCCCGGCGGATCTTTGGCAGTCAAATATCATGAGGCCACGTGCCAAATTCAAGGCAATGCCCGAAATCACGTCAAATGTCAAGTAAATGAATTGCGTAATTTCTGGTAAGTCACGCAAAAGAGTTGTCGTAAAGAAGAAACATGAAAATCATTCATCGGATTATCGACCCGACTGATATTATTTGTACACAATCGTTGAGATTATTGTATTTGGAGTCGCCGATGATAACAGGAACACGATAAACGATTGAGGAAACGCGAATAACGCGTGGATCTCATTCTCTAATGTCCCGTAACGCGTCAAAGATAAAACGATTCTTTTATCGAAAGACCGATTACTATCCAACTTACAATTAGACAAAGTGATGATTCTCTATCGACGACAATGTTTTACTTCTTATCTGTACTCTGTTTCGACCTGCATTAATGGATACAAAATACTGCGTACATATAAACTAAAAACAATATACACCGTCCAATTGTCGATAAGCTCGAACAGGCACAGCCACTGAAAAATTTCCAATTAAAGCCGCGGACAATCGAACGCCAAAATACAAAATGTGAGTTACTGTTCATCTCTGACTTGCCTACCCGGAAAAGGATGTTCCAGTGTTGTTTAAATAAAACCCGTGTCGTTTCGATTTACACGTTTTAAACGTAATACACAAAAATGAACCAACATTTGCTTTTATGCGCCGTGTCCACCGGACCGTGTAAGCAAAGTTTATAGGTCAAGTTACTTCGGTAATGCCGCCCTTTAAAGTATGCGCAAATAAATGAGAATAAATGACTGTACATTTCTATCCATTATACTCGTCAGATTTTATGATCTGTGTGGACAAGTTAAAATGGTACTTCGCAAAGTTAGAAAACAAAGCCAAAATAACCCGTTTCTCATATTCCGCGCTTATAAATTCACTATGTTTATTGAATATATAATCGTCACATTAGTTCCACCACGATTAACAACTTAATCGATAACTCGACAAGCAGGAATACACTGTATCGTGGCTGAACGAGCACTGACTTATGAATCGAAGAAAAAATATGATTGTAAAGACGATGGCTGACACGTGCCCCCAAGAGTGAAAACTAATCTCTAACAATGGCCGCTTGATTGATTGGCCACTCGAAATCGCGATCGATAAGGGAAGTAGTAGCTCGATAGTATTTCCCCAACTAATTTTTGATCCTATCTATTTGTCTCATCACTCTGCAGTGTGTGAAAAGCTCGCCCGTTTGATTGACAAGGGAACATGAAAAATCTAGCAACGATAGACACCTCGATGAGATTGCGATTTCTAATTAGTGCGAGTTTGATAAAGGCTGCGCAATGGATTGTTCAGTCAGGTATAAATAGGAACTAATTCCGACGATAGGCACAGATCTGTTCCTTGGATCCAGACCGAAACATGAAGAGTTTCATCGCTATTTTCGCCTTGGTGGCGGCGGTGTCCGGTGAGTTTTCAAATAACGCTTTTTACTCAATTTTCCACTCCATCATAACGTTAACTTTTCTTCTCTTTCCTACAATGAAAATCTCAATGTTGTGTATACTGGTTTTTCACTTTTGTTATAATCGACGCCTACTAGCTATATCGACATTGTTTGCTCGACTCTGATCACCGAATAAACGAAAGGACGCGCTTTACAATTAGAACTGATTAACGTATACCGTCAACGTGATGCATTGACGGCATAATGGACGCGAGTCATTCCGCGGTTCAATGAATAATTTGGCCAGACCAAGTATCGAAGGTGCAAGAGAAGCATTTCGCTCAAATTACCCCAATTATAACAGGCTAACGTACGCGGAACGTGTACGCCGGGGAACCTGTTGTTCAAGCTTTAATTATTAACGATTATTCGATCCCATTTCCCCGAAACCGGCAGGCGAACCTCCACTGGATTCAAACCAAATTTTACGCTATTCTATCCGGACCGAATATGTGATAATGAACATTAAATCATCGCCCTTTCGTCACATTCATAAACAATGTATTATTCCTTTTTTGGAGCTCGACCCAGACTTAAGCCATTTCAATCTAAAGCCACTTCGTCCAGACGATGAATACATTATTTACGTCCGTCCGTTTCATTTACAATTAACGCCATTCTTCCCTTCTCATGAGGCGAGCGCGTACGACGAAAAACATTAAATCTTCATCCTTTCCTCACTGCACAAATAAGTATATTCCATTGGAAGAAAAGGACGCTTATTACATATATAAACGATGTAGCCTGGCCCTTCCGTCACACATTCACGACTATGATCTTCCCCTTGCAGGTGCCCCGGAACCCGTCTCCGACCTGTTCGTGAAGAGCATGACGCCAGGCGGCCGTATCGTCGGCGGCGAGGACGCTCGCATCATCGAGGTGCCCTACCAAGTGAGCCTGCAACTGTACAACAGACACTACTGCGGCGCCAGCATCATCTCTTCGCACTGGATCATCACCGCTGCCCACTGCGTTCAATACTCGCCGTCCGCCTACACGATCCGCGCCGGGTCCGATTTGGAAAATGCCGGCGGTTCGCTGCATACTGTCGACAAGATCATCGCCCACCCCAACTACAAAAAGACCCCCGTGGGAGTCCCGTTGGACGACGTCGCTCTCATCCGCATCGTTGAACCTCTCCAGCTCGACCAGACCAGACAGCCGATCGAGCTGTTCGACGAGAACGAGGAGACAGAGGTCGGAGCCTACGGAACCATCACCGGCTGGGGCAACACTGGAAAAGGATACCCGAAGCAGCTGCAGATGGTCAGGGTGCCGACCGTCTCCAAGTCCGACTGCAACGACGCCTACAGACGATACGGCGGAGTGCCGAGCGGACAGATTTGCGCGGCTTATCCCGAGGGAGGCAAGGACTCGTGCCAAGGTGACTCCGGCGGCCCGTTCGTCATCAATGGACGTCTCGCTGGAATCGTGTCCTGGGGCAATGGATGCGCTGTTAAGGGATACCCCGGCGTCTACACCGAGGTCGCCTACCAGCGCAAATTTGTCCGAGAGAATTCCGGCATCTAAGTCGCTGAGACGTTTCAAGCGTCTACGAAATCTCACCTCCTCCTCCGGTTCTCTTCGTTTGACTTCGCAGACGTGGACGCTAATGTTTCTGGAACCTCGGCTCGCCACGTCGTGATATCTGTTGTATATACAGGACTTGACGGATTGTTGCATACCGCGTTTTGTGATTATGTAATAAACAACATTGACTTATACCAGTAGCTGTGATCAGGAATTATTTCGATTCTCCTATTGACCGCGGCGATTATTCGTTATTAACATGGAATATTGTGTCAATATTCGTTTCATGGACGCTGCCCTAATGAACGCCTAAACCTCCGATTCTGCTACCCCGAACGAATAGGAGTCCAGCTGAAATGTTTCGTTGCGATTGAGCCATCGAAACTGTCGAAAATCATTGGATCGTGGCGCAAAATTTGTTCGATACACGAGTGGGAACTCGGTCCTCTTGAAACAAAGCGACTCTCGATTTGCACGTCGCTCGTAGAGAGATGAAAACGAATCGGGTGACAGGGTCTGTTATAATCACGGCAACAACGATCGGGCCGGGCCATTAATCAGTATTCAATAATCCTTCGACAACCCGCTCTTTCTCCCTCCATCCCCGTCGGGACAAATCTTTAATCCGCTTTTAATCTACGTGCCGCCGAATGTGTCGATGAACCGTGTCGCGGAGTGCTACGTTTCATTTTCTGCCTATCGAGACGAACGATTATAACTGACACTGCAACGATACGCGGCGCTTGACTGATTGACGAAATTTGGAATGTCGATGGACGTCACGTTTTTGAGTGATAAATCAAATATGCCGGATAAATAATAAGAATTGACGATAACACAGATCTTCGTCATCCCATTTTACTAATGAAGCTAACGCGTTTCAAGCTTTTCAAAGATATAAATTATACAAATTCTGACTAAAAACAAATCATGACTATATGAACGTACACGCTCGTGAAAATTTCGTCCGCATTGTTGCCCTTCTGTCATCTATGACTTGTCACGTACAGTTACTTGTTCCCTTTTCGCGTGACGGCAGTAGGCGTGAGCACAAGTCGACGCGTATGCCGAAAATTCGTTATGGATGAGGTGATCGAGATTGCGATTCAGGAAGACCGTTAGGATCGTTATTGATCGAACGTTCACGGAGGATTTGTGATGTGATTGAGCGCGCGCTGTCTTAGCCTTTATTCTGGCCATCAAGAGCGTGTCAGACGTGGTTATCGCGGACAAAATCGCTTCCATCGAGTCATTCGTCCCAGCTTAATCCGCCTCGAGTCATGCCAGAAGCAGATCCGTATCCGATTTTTCCATATAAATACACCGTGAATTCGTTCGACAAGGCACAGTTAGCAAGACCCAGCAAACAAACAATATGTTCTGTCAGTTGATGATCGTGGCCCTCCTGGCAGCCGCGGCTGGTAAGTTACACGTCACTTCATTCCTACCCGTAACCACTAATACGGCACGGCGGAACGATTTCGGATACCCGAAATTCGACGTTCGCTGATGCTACACGTTAAGCACCGCTGTACCAATAGACAATAGGCGCTAAGCACTGTAAACATTTGTGTACGCCCGCCGTTACGTACGGTTTAATTATAACATCATTCTCGAGCGTTCGTTCTCGGAAGAGGATGAATTGAAAACGACGAGCCTGAAGAAGTCGGATCAAAATTCGAGATATATTTAAAGTCTAATTAAAACGCCTACAGCCATGCAGTACATACTTCTGTCGCGTTCTAACACAAAGACCGTTGTAACCATTATATCGCTGTCCCTTTCCAGCAAGCCCCATGCCGCCACACCTCCCGGCACTGAACCCCTTCACCCCAAGTGGACAAATCGTCGGCGGCGAGGACGCGACAATCGAACAAGTCCCCCACCAAGTCTCCCTCCAAGTCAACGGCTTCGGCTTTTGCGGGGGCACGATCGTCGACAAAGAGTGGGTCCTAACTGCAGCTCATTGCATGTCCTATCCGGCCGACTGGATAGTCGTCAAGGCCGGAACCGCCGAGCTGACCGGAAGCCACGGCAGCACGCACAAAGTGAAGACCATCATCAAGCACGAGAAATACTCGACCAGCCCCAGAGGAATCCCGCTCAACGATGTCGCTCTCATGAAACTGGCAGCGCCCTTCAAATTAGACGCCACTCGTCGGCCGATCAAACTCTTTGAACAGCAGGAGGAAGCTCAGCCAGGAATAGCTGCCACCATCACCGGTTGGGGCGCCAAGAAAGAGGGAGGATCTGCTTCTGAGATTCTACAGATCGTGAAGGTGCCGGTCGTTTCGAAGCAAGTCTGCAACGACGCTTACGCCTCGTTCGGCGGTCTTCCTGATGGACAGATTTGTGCGGCTTATCCGCAAGGAGGAAGTGACTCTTGCCAGGGCGACTCTGGCGGCCCGATGACCATCGGAGGCCGCTTGTCGGGAGTCGTGTCCTGGGGCAATGGCTGCGCTCGTCCTGGAATGCCTGGCGTGTACACCGAGGTCGCTGCCTACCGTCAATGGATAAATTTGAATATGGCAAAGTAATGGTTTTATGCCACTGATCCCCACCGTTACGCCGCCGTTTCTGGCTGACTGCATATTATTACCGTTCTTTGTGTTAAGATTTTGTACTTTTTTATCGGCCGTGCAGACGGTGATGAATTTACGTGGAATAAACTATAGTTGCCCGTATGTGACGGTGCTTCAGTTTCCTTGTATGTTTTCCACTGAGTTCCGGTTCAAAGTTGTTCCGCTGATGAAATTAACGATTTTCTTTACGCTCTCTACTACTGCAGCACCTGTATTTGTATAGTTTCCTACTGTCGCTTGAACAAGCTCTCACTTTTCCATCTTCCTGGTTCCCGTCCTGACCTTAATACACAGTGAAGTAGTTATGCACCAGTTGTTGCCGGCTGTCATCCAACCACAGCGGAGTCTCCACTCGCTTCTATTATGCAAACGCTTCCGTAAACATTCGTTATGGATTCAATCGGTATGCCTTTCCCCCAAACAATTAGCTGTAGCCCTCTGCCTCGATGAACGTCTCACTGGGATTGCATTCTCGGCCAACTGAATTCGACCTCGATATATCTCGATGTCTACACCCAGACGGTCCCGAGGCTGGATCCACGCCAGGATTAATATTTAAACAGTACCAATATTACATTTCAGCTAGATACCAGATCCTCCGCCGGACGCTTTCAGTACCTTCGAATTTTCTTCGGACATTTCTTGCGACGAGCACATTCCGGGTCAAAGTAATAAAAGTGTCCCTAAGTCGACCCACGGTTCGCGACGTGACATTTCGGGACAGCATATGGGCGGAAAGTTAGTATGCGTCTATGGGCAAGATCTAATCGGGCGACACACTTTGTCGTCGATATGATAAACTGAAAATCTATTAACGGGACAAGTGAAAAGGGATCATGGGCTGTACGTTGAAGGCGGTTGACAGATGCATGCAAGGATTACGTACGAGTCACGTGTCTGTCAAAATGTCGGGCGACGTGTGTGATAACGGAAGGACACGTGTAACAACGGATATCGGCACGGCGAACACCGACAATCGTGCGTGCATGCCAAAGTCAACGCTATTTATCGTATACCGAATCTTGTCGACTGAGTAGAAAATAGTCGCGACAGTCGTTTCTGAAATAACCATAAAATTTAAAAAGTAATCTACGTCAGATATTGCATGAAGCGAGTGAAAAAAAAAAAAACAGGAGCCCATGATGGGCGACCGCGCGCACCGCCAGCGTTTATCCCTTTCCCAAACACAGAAGCGGCCAGTAAAATTTAACGCAACACCTGTTAGCCGGCCTCCCTCTGCGGAACGTCAGGGGCCACGAGTACGTAGAGTACGATGCCGAAGCAGTTGACACAATCGAGCGTCATATATATGTTCGGCGACGTATACGTAACACGGTGAAAGGGTCAACCACACAGCACGATCACGGAACATTCTTGGAACACGATATTTCCAGTCCCTCCATTCTCACACACACATGCACAAGTGCATACGCCCTCATACGACGTCCTCCTCTCGCATTTTCCACCCGGACATGAGAGCTGTCCGATCTGTCCCGACGCTGGGCGAAATTTAATTTCATCCCCTCGCAAGCCTTCCGCCATCCAACCTCTGTCGCGCTCGTCGCCGAAGTCGTTGATTCAATCTGCGCTAATTCGCTAACTCGATTCTACCGCCCCTCAAAGTCTCCGGGAGCTCGTCTCTTCCCTCGTTTTCCGCCTCTTCCTCCTATCGTGCCTCTGTTTCCGTCTGTTTTTATCGCTCGCCGTCGCGAGAGGGCACTTTTAATTACTTTAATTGAATCCGACTATTAGTTCGACGACGTAAGCGCCACTTTGAAAAACTTCCGAGTTAGCCGTGCGAGTTAATCTCTTCGACGGGTATTAATGGGTGAAAGTTGCGGCGAACGCAGATGTATTTTACATGGGGATTGAGGAGGACTGACCCAGTGCTAGTTAATACTAATCATATATTATTAATACATCCTGTTCTCCTCGAAAATGACTACAAAGATACGTGAATAAAGTATATAAGTCCGTCTTCTCGTACCCAGGAAACTCTGCGCTAAATCTAGCACTAGAATCGTGCTCCACTAGTCGCCTCTTACGACAAGCAGAGGTTACTGCGGATGAATCCTTCGTCTCGCCTCCATCCGCAGGGACTCGTCCGACTTCAGCATCCTGCTGAAGCTGAACGCCAAAAAAAAAAACATCTACTCCGACCCTCGACGGGTCAATGAGAGGCTTCCGCGGCAAGTGCCAAAGAGACACGTTACCAGGGAAGAAGAGTCGTGCTCGCACAACTGGGTTAAAAGTATGACGTTCGAGTCGTTTACGACCGCCACCCCGCGTTACCCCCCACGACCGTTTTTCACCCAGCGCGGGCCGCAAGCGTTCGCGTCGAAAACTCTTGCCAATGACACGACTCCAGCGTGCTTCCTATTACTCATCGCGAGAAGCACGGTTATCTGGCCGCGATATAAAAGGACTCGCCCGCGGTAGATCATTGTACCGTGCGTGAAAAAAGAAACTACTGCCCGGCCGGCTACCATCGGGCCGGCGCGGAGCGTAATGGCAAAATCGATGCGGTGCGGCTCGTCGTTAATAATTAATCTCGCGCTCGATGGCGCGCGGAACCTTGGCGATTAAAAATCGGCCGCGCGTCCCGCTTCCACTAGCCCGTTATTTTCCGCGACGGACGACGTGCCGACGGATAACGCGCGGACTTGACTGGACAGGACAGAGCTAGTTCCTCGCAAGACGCGCCGAAAGTTCGCGCGAAACTTTTGATGGCTCTCGTCTCCGCGGCGAAGTGTGTCAGTCGTCCGCAATTTGCGTCACCGACGCTCTGCGGATTCTCACGGAACGCGCCGCGGAGAACCTATTATCTACGGTCGCGTCCATTTTTTATCCCCGTATTTATGAAGTTTACCGCGAAGCTCGACGATCGAGCCCGATCGACGAAGAATGGCTTTTAAGTACCTACATACGTTTCTCGCCACGCGCCGTTCGCATCATGACCGATAGGGACTTGATCGACTAAACCACGTTCCTGAAATTACTCGCGGCAGCGTGGGCAGGAGGAAAGGGAAATGACGATCGGTATCTTGCGAAAATCGGATTGCCACCCGGGTGGCATCGACTATCCTGCCGATCGATCGACCAGGTTCGTCGAACCTCGCGAGAGGACCTCGAAATGTACGCGGAGCGAAGAAGGACGGAGACGGGGGAAAAGGAGCGACAAATAGTCGCGTGCTCCAATAAGGGCGAGTCGATAAATTATTTTTAGCCCATCGCCGCTGTCGGAGCTGAATTAACGATCGAAAACACAAATATTGAGGACGATCGATTCGATCGAGGGCAAAGACGGCGCATAAGCTAGCCCCCCAACCCCCCAACCCCCTCCCCCTCTCTTCCTCCCTCCGCGGGCAAGGTATTATTGACCCTTTGACACGGGGGCGGAAAAAGGAAAATGCAAAAGCGGAAAGGAGGACGGCGGACGTGAGTCGAGCGTGCCAATTTTCGCTGGCGATCGAAATATTTAATGCGGCCGATTGGAAGGACGCGGCTCGCACGTTTTTATGTTTGTACACCGTGATAGAAAGTGTAATTTAGTTAATTGCGATTGTGTCGATGGAAGCAGATCGAAGGTGGAAATAGAGGAATGCGGTAACGATGAAAAATGCATACCTTTGGAAGCGTCGATGCACAAACGGATTGTCGCTGTAAATGGACGCGTATTCCCCGGAGAGCTCGAAGTGGGCATTAGTCGGCGCACATAAATTACAATAGCGGAGTGTCGCCGATCGGAGTCGGGCAATTTATCGGAAATATATTTTTAACCGACCGATTTTGCAATGCATGAGCCTCCCGCTATAGACTCTGCGATGCTCGGCCTTTAATAATGCAAAAGTCCACATATTATGAAGTACGCGCTAGTCTGTATTCAGATTTACAAATTAACTGCGACATTATTAAAGGAAAATTCGGCCATTCTTCGAACGATTTTACATAACTATACCGCTTTATGCAAAACTCCAATTTCTATTCTAATATCATAATATATGATCAGCAATGCGTTTTAGCGTCAAATGCCGCACGCTAATCAGCGACGTTCGTCAAGATACTTGAAAACGTACGAAAATACGCGCGTGGCGATCGTAGAATAAAATCGTTCTGTTTATTGCGCTTCTCACGCTTTGCCAAATTTCCCTCTTTTCGGGGGAAAACCACGGCGGCTGTTAAAAGTGGTCTGAATTCCGCTAGACGGTCACTCACACTCCTCGTTACGCCGCTGGCTGAATGTGGAGCAAGTGTGTCCCTTGGCAAAGTCTTAGCCCGTGTATTAGTGCGCACCAAGCAACGCTTCCGGTAGTTTAGGAAAATCTCGTGCCTTGGCACACGCGTAAATTGTGAAACCCTCGGCCGCGGCCTGTGTCGCGATAATATGCAAATAACCGATAGCGACGACGAAGATCCTCGTAACGAGATCAAACGAGCCCTGTTCACGGGACCCTCTTCCAGAAAAGTGTCTCTTTCATCACCTTCGATAAAGGGCAAGAAATAAACCTCCCTTTCATTTTTTCCGTACGACCTAAGATTATCTCACCAATTTCCGATGCTGCTAATTTCTAATATTATTTCTCAATACCGGTTATTTATAATGTAACTTCCAACCGTTTTAGGGCGCATCCTATGGAATGTTCATATTACAAGTTTTAAGATTTATCAATGTACGTTAAACCGATTGGAAGGGAATAAAATTGGCGCTCACGTTTCATGAATTTCAGGATCTATAGAGTTTTCGGCGATGAATCGCGAACAATGAGAGCTATTAAAGTACGTAGCTCCGGAAGCGGTTATTAGAGGGTAAATAGAGCTCGCTTCTAGGATGCCTGAGGGTGGTTCGTCGGGGGCAGGCAAAGGCTGTAATTACTTCATCGTTCGAGCTTCAAAGCCTAAAGCTTCTTCAGACACTTCCAGGTGTAATCTGGCCGTTATTCGAGACACCTGCTGTCCTAGACATACGTACGTTGAACTCCCCAAAATTCCGTCGTATATAAGATATATTGAACTTAAAACTACGATACGGTCAACACATTGATTGCCATGTCGGCCAGACAACATGTTGTTAAACAAAATGTTTCTATTCGTTCGCCACCCTTCAAAACAATACGTATCTTTCGGCCCACCCATTTACCATATTCGACTCGAATTTAATTTCAGCACTATACACTATACATGCTGACCTCTTACCGTCGCGATTAATCTCGATTATCCGAACACCCGAAATCGTCTCCGCTCACAACGAAGAAAATTTCATTTCCATCGTCTCGTCAGCATTAAGCCATTAGGCCGCTGTGACCTCGCTCGGCATTTAGCGCGGGAGAATGCCTTTGGAGCGATTTTTCAAACGTATTCCGTAATTTCCTAGGCTCGCATTAGAGTCGGGGAGGTTGGCGGCAAGCGTTGTATTTAGTCGAGTCACGGTTCGGGAGTCGAGCAGGGGGTTGAAGGTGGTTGGCAGGAGGGCGTGGGGGTGGGTGGATTGTACGCGTGCATTAACGGACGTGTAACCGTGCGGCCCGGGGTCAAAAGTTCACGTGCACCGCGCGACGCCCCTATAATTCCGCGAAAAAACGCCGTCGAGGAACGAGCTTCCAGCGGTGGCCCGCAAAAACTATTCAACCAGAAGCTCTGCGACCGCTTATCTACCCTCTTCGAGAGTACCCACACCGCGCAACAGTTCGAGGCGTGTGCACGATATAGGTTACATGACGTGCACCGTGTCTGTGTGCATGTGTCCTGTCATACGTAGGCTCTGCACTATGTACGACCTATAAAAACACGCACGTTAGTCTATTGGATAAGCTTCACGCTATGGACGCGTTATTATGATACAGGTAATTAGAGTACGTTATGATCATTGGATACGTTTCGTCAACTTTCACGCAAGTTAACATCTCAGTAAGCAGACTAAATACCGAAATGCGTGTCAGCCTGAGTACGTAGATTTCTAAATCCGTTTTACCCACGTGCGAAGAATTCCGAACGCAGGAGCTCGAACGTCTTGCGACTGTAATATAAACCCGATCGATCCGTACGGAACCGTACGCTTCACGTGTCGCCATTGTTTCGGGTTTCTATACAACGGAAAGCAAAGAATTTTATCCGCGCCAGGAATTTCGGCGGAAACGTTTCCGTGGCCGGTGAATAGTCTACCGGGAGTTTCGCCGGCGAAAAAACAGTGAGCAACGCTTTTTCCTGATAACTTCGCGAAATAAAGAGTAATTTGCGGGAAGCGCGAGAGCCCTGAACCCCGAAAGCTCGACAGCGCGGAGGCCAGGGAAGCGGAGTCGAACTTGCCCGAATTTCATACCCCGACCTTCACAGTCCAGACCCAAACGCGTCAGCACTCCCGCGCACGAAATTCCGTGTCTCGCATAAAGAATGCATTCTGTCGGGTCGCGCGAAGGCGCCGAGCGGAATTTGAGCTTAAGGATCGCCGACTGGACAGAGATGACTGTTTTCGGCCGTATCGCTGCCGCTCCCAAGCACCCGACTCCTTCTCTCTACCTTGCATCGCTTTCGTATACTGCCGAGCGAAGCTGCGACGAGGCGATCTCGCGTTCGTGCAATCCGAACGCTTTATCTCGACACGAAGCTAACGAATGAGGCGTCGCTGTCGGGCGCGTATTATGCAGAGCGAAATAATTTCGGCAGAAATTGCAACGCAGCGCGCAGCGTCGGTGTTCGTTTGAATGGAGATAAAAAAGTTTTCACACTGGACCGACTAGGGGAGACATTATCAAGCACCGGAAGTTCGAATTTCCCTCGAGCGTCGATGCCTGCGCGTTTTGCCTGCAACTCCGACGGCGCGGATATTTCGCTCGGGACCTATACGTTCTGTACGTTTGGTTAGAGAGGTTCCATTAATGTGGAACTTTTAAAAGTGTGGCGATTAGATGGCCCAACCGCGACGGCAGAAGCGTCGAACTTTCTTCGAACGACGACGCTCCTCTTCTACTTTCGCGACGTTACGAGTTTCAAGAGTGATACTTGGAGCTATTTACTTCGGAAAATATGGCCTGAGGTAAGATTAATGAAAACAGTGACAAAGAGCAATATCCTTCGAATTGTCTAAAAACATCGCGAAAATCGATCGACCCTTCGAAGATATAAAAGATGGTTTGCGAAGATTGAAAACAAATCGCAATCGCAGTATTCCAAGCACAATAGTGCACGAGACTGAATCTATGATAAAAGAATTCCCAACAAAAATTCTATCCATCGCTCATTTTATAGTTCGCACCAACCCCCCAGGAACTGTTCTCTCTTAACTGCACGTGCAACTTGCCTCACTCGAATTGGCATTGCGCGTTGCACGGGAAAATCGCGTGCACGACGGAAAATTGAGCTTAACAAGAAGATCAAGACATGCGTAGTCCGCGGTCGTAAAGAGAACAAGAAATATCGGGGCGTTTAGTCACGGGCATCAAGGACGACGGACGAAACCGTTTGGCCGCCTCGGTGCTTATTGACTGTCTCGTGATCGCCGAGCACCTTGGCAAGAATTATGCAAGAAAAACCATTCATGTGGCTTCGAGAGTTCGCCGACGGACAGCGATGCCCGGGAACGCGAATAAATCGACCGTCGTGATTCAATTTCTACGATTTGCGATGCCAACGAAGGATACAAACTGAGTGCTGCTCCGAAAGGCTGATCGGCCGCATTGAAATGTAGGCAGAATTTTGGCAGAACAACGTGCCACGTCTTTAACATTGATCGACGAAGATTACGTGTAAGCTCGTAGGTAAACGAGAATCGTGATTATGCTTATCGGTGAATCGTGCATTTTACGGATCCTGAAGTAGTATTGTGACGTGTCAATTGCCAGTCCCTGCGATAGCAGGATCCATGAACCCCTGAATCTGCAACCGCCCAACCGCACGCGCTAAACCATCCTGTTCTCCAACCGAGAAGCTCTTCCATTCTCATTCCGCCCTCCTCACCCTCGAAGCAAATCGGCTCGCGCCTCTTTCGTGTACATCAGCTCGCTCTTCTTCGTTATGTCACTTACCGAGCGGAGAACCGTCCTGGCAAATGTTCAAGAAACTCACCGAGATGCTGAATTTGTGCGTCCGTGCGTGCGTGCCGTTACTTGTTCGCCGTTCACTCAAACCACTTCCGTCGTTCCTCTCCGGCTGCGTGTGTCACTAGAAGAAGTGGACTACCGTGTCACTGGAAAGTCTTTCCCTTCGGCTCCGCTTCGTTTCCGTGAACACTCCCGCGAACGAAACCTACGCTACACCGATGACAACTAGCCAACTGTACAGGTATCATCCGTGCGCTACACACGTTCACATAAATGTACGCATACGATGCATATGTAAGTACGTCTATCCGTACGCGACACGCTTATTACGTGTACACGCGAATCTACACGGGTCCATGTACGCACACATACGCCCGTATGCGTAGTCCGTGCATATGTGTGTACGTGCGCACGTATGTATGCACGGGCACACACGTTAGAGAGAGAGAGGGAGCCGAGGCGTGTGTCCGTGAAGGTACGCGGCGAGTTTGAGACTGAGGGTAGTTTAGGTTGCGGCGGAACTACACCACCGCCACCCTCCGACCAATCGCGTCACTAGACAGCGTGGCCACACTGGGAATCCCTCTCTCTTCGCGCCCCGGCTATTGTTTCGCAAAGCGATTGGCTCGCTTTGAACTTTTTAAAGCGCGGCACGTCGTCGCCGCGGAGCAGCTTCCGAGGGAGACGCAGGCCGGGATATCGGATCTTCGAGATATGAGACGTCGGACGATGTCACCCTTCCGGCCAGAATTTCCACCTCTCCAAGGTGATGGGACGGGTCGAGGGTGGAGGGTGGAACTCTAAGCGTGTGGATACGAAAATACGCGATCGCTTCATGCGGCCCAGTTCGAAGTTCACGAAACTCGAGTGCGTGGACACGGACGTACGTTGTTTTTTTATTGGAAAGTCTTCGAACTGGTCGACGTGACTTAAGGAAGGCGAAAATGACGAAGTTTCGAATCTTACATGCACAGTCGTTTTTGGTTTACAAAGATTATCGGTTTAGCAGCATTGACCGCTTAAAGAAAGCATTACCAACCCATCGTCGTAGACAAACATATACTGTGTACGTCGAAGATTGTACGAACGCCTGTAATTTCACAGATAAGGATAAATGTCCCTGTACGTACGTTTATTCCCACCACAGTACCACGTTTAGCGTTCGAAACGTTCGAACTGACTATCGAAACACAAGTCGCACAGTTTTTTAGCGGCGTTCGACGGAATCGACGCAAAAATGTACTGGCAATTCTTCGTTATAGTCGCAATTTTCCTAACACGTGAGTATTCGCATAAAAATACAAATGTACACCGTTCACCAACGTCTTCAAAATAATGAATAGTCCAACTTTACCAGATAATACTTGCAGAGCGTTTTCGACAAAAAATCAGAACAGAATCGTTGGTGGCAAGGGAATAAGTATCAGAACAGTGCCTTTTATGGTAAGTGTCTTGACAAATTCTACCTTGCCTGTCATTAATAGACGAAAACGATTTTTGACAGTTACAACAATTTCTTATGTTCAGTTATCGTACAGGTTGAACAACGACCACGCCTGCGGTGCCTGCATTATCAACAACGAGTGGGGCATGACTGCTGCACATTGTGCACAATCGTGAGTTATCGCGATAAAATATCGCACATATAGTTTCTTTGTTCCATAATCAAAAGTACGTAAACGCTTATACATTTCATAGATCATCAGCTTTGATCGAATAACAGTTCGGTAACAAGATTTGATCAAACATCAACCAAATAAAATTATACTGTATTATCAGACTTGAACTGTACTCACCTAGTGTGGGAGGGCAGTTCTCGAATTCCTCCTCATCTCTCGTAACCATGTCACCTTCTTCTTGTCCAGAGCTATCCCTTTCAGAATAGCAAATGTGCGCAGTGGCTCCGACTACCGCGATCACGGCGGCCGCATCCATACCGTCGTCCAGCTAATAATTCACGATAAGTACAGCTCGGCGACTTCAGACTATGACATCGCCGTGTTCAAGGTTTATCCGCCGTTCAGATTTAACGCCGCCACGCAACCTATTAGATTACCCACAAACCCCAATACCACGGATACCAGTTGGGGGTTGATTGCTGGTTGGGGCTACACATCGACGGTGAGGACCCTTACCATTCCTCACAAATTCTTTCCCAAACACTCAAACGCCCAAACATAGTTTCTATCATATTATCAATATTGATAGAAACTATGTTTGGGCGTTTGAGTGTTTGGGAAAGAATTAATACCAAGAAATTTTAAACTTTAGATAGGCATATTAAAAATGATACCTCGTATTGTTAGGCTTTTGACGCTTCGCTGGCAAAGAATTTGCAGTACGTGATCTTGCCGAAGGTAAAGAAGGACGTCTGCGTGAAGGATTACAAGGGAAGATACGTTCTGACTTCGCATCAGGAGTGTTACGGCTACAAGCACGGAGGAATAGACAGCTGCATGGTGAGATTAACTGAAACATAATCTTGGGCGTCAATTAGGATATTGAATAAGGGGTGCTCTGAATTTAGGGAGACTCTGGAGGACCGTTGGTAAATCAGTATGGTCAGGCGATTGGGATAACTTCTTGGGGTGATGACTGCGCTCAGGAAGACTCGCCGGGAGTGTACACTAATGTCCTTTTATTCTTAGACTGGATCAAAACATTTACCTAGTTACCATTTCAATTATACATCTCATTTATCAGTAGAAACGATACATAACATACCAGTCTCAGTGTTCATCACACATTCCACGACAAAGTGTAAAATAGGCATTTATGAAATATGTTAGAATGAAATCAATCTCAATACCAATCTCAGTAAAAATTCGATAATGTAAGTATAATATTGGCAAACTAAGAACGGGATTAAATTGTGTCAGCTTGCTACCACCAAGTTGACGCTCATGCCATCCTCGGCAATGACGAATTTGGAGTCCTTGTAGCGTAGGAGATTTCCTTTTCTGACGGTACCCCAAACCTCATAGCCGACTTTGTAAAATAGCGGAAGATGGTCGAATCCACCAGCGATGGCTAATGAATCGTTGTATTCCCACTGAAGCTCATTCAATTTGTGCGCATGCTTCTTCTTCTTCGCCTTCAGCTTCGAATTTTCCAGCATTTCTTCATTTGATGGAAGAACTGCAATGCCTTTTAGCAAGGCTAAGAAATACTGTACCTGTAGGGAAGGATAAAGACAAAACAAGCAAACTTTATGAAATTTGAATTTAAAACGTTTCTTCCTCTTAAACTTCTAATCTGCTAACGTTGCAACAGCTCAGCAAAGTCTCGCTCGACAGTGTCGATTTTAATACAGCAACATCACACACACAAATGAGGAATGCAAATTTGATAAACAAGAGTAAATCTATAATAATCGTATCAGGTTTCAATGTGCATAATGGATTATGAGTCAATTTTAAAAAATGGCATATAAACATTGAGATCAGAAGACCAACAGACACAGTTATAGATAATGCATAAACATTAGCACAGACAGGTACATAGATATATACATAGTCAATAACAACATAAAACCAGTTCACAAAATTCAAGACAAATATTGTTCAGAAATAAAATCAATCAAATACTCTCCCTTGTTACCTGCATATGAAACATAGGAAACGGCACGACGGTTGTTGGTATCCCAACGATGCACATCGTAGGATGATTGATATTGATCAGATGCTTGTAAAGTGGCAGCACGTAATTGTCGTCAACGCGAATATCGCAGGATTCATGCAAGAACGGAAAAGTGTTGCAATACCCTGTGCAGTACATGAAGACATCAGCCATGACTGAAGTTCCATCCCTCAGAAACAATCGATTACCCTCGATTCTCTCCACGCCACCCACTTGAACCACGTTGGAAGGAAAGGCACTTGGTATCCTATACATCCAAATAACAAAACGCAGAATAAACCAAAAGTTCAACTCGCAAACCGCAACCATCAACGATTATCAAATTATCGAAAATTGAAGTTAGATATTTACCTGTCGTTGTTGTGGCTTAAGTAAACCTGAGATGCGTGATCGGCCAAATCAATGGCTATGTCAATCCCGGATGAACCAGCGCCCAAAACGAGAACGTCCTTGCCGGAAAATCGTTCTGGTTTTCGGTAGTCATGACTGTGAAGAATTTTACCCGGAAAAGTTTCCATGCCGGGAATCGCAGGCATGTACGGATCGGAATAGTGTCTGCAATGCAAGACAATCTATTCTTGTACAATTAGCGCAAGATTTAAAAGCAAACTCTGAACAAAAAATTCTCATAGATATTCGCAAATATATATCGACGTCGGCATGTATGTGTAATACATTTTCTGGATATTCGTGTACCCAATCATATAATAATATTCATCCTCTGCACCGTTCACGTAAAATTAAAAGAAAAACGCAACATACACATAAATATCGTGTCAACTTGAAAATGAGACAACAAAATGGCGCTCACCCATTGCAAACCATAACGGCGTCGAACACCAACTCCTCGTTCTCCCCAGTCTTCAATCTCTTTATCCTGACGATCCACTTCTCCTTTCCATCCACCAATTGCAGCCGAACGCTCTCCACTTTCGTTTCGAACTAATTCAACACATTCATTTCGAGCAACACCACCAACGAATTTCATTCTCGCACAACGATTTCACATGTCATACTAACACTCCATTAACATACCTCGATGTGTTGAGAAATTTGAAAATGCTCGGCATAATCGCGAAGATATTTCAGAACCTCGCCATGCGTCACGCAACACGGTTCCTCGCTCTGCATCCCCATATAATCCGGAAAGTTCATAATTATCGCTGGCAGATTCGTTCTGCAAACAGCAAACGAACAAAACACGTCAAATCGCGAATTGGTACGTTTGACAACCCTCCCGACCGAGAGAGGGAAGATTGAGGTTGACGCTTGGTGTACGATGTATTTTTTTGGTAACCTATCGATTTATGCTTTACTCATCGAAATCGGTTCGACGCCACATTTGACCGTCTTATTCAGCTATACCCTTTTCGTGAAATATATCACTTTACTCACCTTAAATTCTGATACATGCTGGAGTGGATCAGCAGTCCGTTCTTGTCCGTGCCGGTCTCCTCGTTGTATACCCAAGTGCCCCCACTTCCGGTCGTTTGTTCGTAGGCAACAGGCGCGAAATTCGAATCTCGCGCTAAGTGCTGAAGAGCGCATAGACCTGCCGCGCCTGCGCCAATTACGCAGACCTTCTTTTTCGTAAGGTTCTCCATCTAAATGTCGGCACACACTTACGGATATATGACAATGCACAGTTAGCGAGGTTTATACATATAATGTACGACGATTTAGTGACACAGTTCGCGAACGATTCACAAATAAGTATACCTCGACAGTGATGCTTGCACGTAAACGGGACCGTGGATCGCTTACTACGTTAATTTTACCAGCGTCGATGTCCAAGGCGTGACTTTCCTCACTGGGCCACTCGATATTCGGTTACTTTCTCCTTTATATATAATCAGGACGCACCTGGGAAGACGGAAAAAATAAAAAGCCGCAAAACTTATCTCTCCTTATATCGCGGCACCGCTGTCACGTTAGTATGCTGATACGGTACTTAAGGGGCCACGTCGGTATTTCTGCGGTTTGATAAGTCACGGCAGCCGGTGGCGATAATGATATTACGGTAATAGTTTGCAAATGATTACCTACTTTTTTTTTTATCCGGCCCGTGGAAGTCCCAGTGCAATTATTATCGTACGCGACGATAGATAGTAGCGTGTGTAGAAATGCGTCCCCCGCATATCTCTCGCTGAGCAAACACTTCAGTAGTCATGTGTCGGTATGACGCTGTAGCGCGGTAATCGTTCAAATCGGTAACACGACTTTTTCTCTATTATTAGACGTCATATACACGGGCCACCTTGACCCGCAAAGCTGTCAAGCTCATTTTCATTTTTCTCTCCGTCGCTCTCGATCCAACACCGATAACTAGAAAAAAAAGAGCAGATCGACCACAAGGGGGGTAGAATTAAAATATTTATTATACTGGATCCTTAGTAACACAATAATTGTATTCATGTAATCGCCGTGAACGCGCGCTTCTTTCTTTATAGATACCAATTCTAGCATTTATAATTGAACTTAATTGTTATGCAGTTCTGAGCAATGAATAAAGAAGATTGTATAATACAGAGTGGGTGTCATATATCTCTATACCGTTCCTCGCATAACCCTGCCCTGTCGAAAATTAATGACGACACAAAACCCTCGCGCGGCTGCATCTGGATTCACGATCGTTCCTGTACTGCGATGCCATTAATCGGCGACGAGTTAAAAATTACGACTCGTTCGTCTGCGATAAAAAAAAAAACAAATCGCACACGTAACTCGCCCATGGTATCATTTCGATAGTCTCCTTAAACTTACTCCGAAGGGAGGAGAAAAAGAAAAATTACAATGAAACACTGTGCCCAGCACGCCAGCGAAGAACGTAACGAGTATATAACAATTAACAAATAGAAAGTACTGTTAAATGTCGGTCCGGAATCAGATGCCCGATTCGGCGCTGTTTATATAATCTTAGATTTGGTTAATACTATTACGAAATAGCTCTTTAAACTAATGTACACCGTGTGATCATTCTTGCCAAGATCTTCGCGCACCCCTTCCTTCACGTCCCTTTTATAATGAAACGTACATTATTTGCGGTTACCTATACGATTGTGTACGTATATATATACATAAACATGTGAGAGAGTATATGTGTGTGTGTCTACAAAGAGAAAAACAACGTGCAGACCAGATTTTTGGAAATGCTAAAAACGGTAGAAACGGTGTCACGTGTTAGTGGCCCGATTAAGGGTAAACTATTAAAACGATTTTCGTTAACCATTTCTCCGTGATTGCGTAAACGATTTCGGTCCGTATACATATCTCGCTTCAGGTATAAAGCGATTTTTTATACAATTTCAGCGGTGTAGAAAAAATCACCCTCACGTACAGAAGGGAACGATTAATCAAGAGGGGATGCAGAATATGAATTCGGACCGCATATTCCTTTCGTTGCGCATTGGTGCACACGCATAGTCGTCTTTTTATTATCCTAACGCAACGCTTATGTACAAATAAGAAGATACATCCTCGCGCGATTTGTATCGATGGAACAAAAACAAAAAACCTCCCAGCGAGGAATCGAAAGCCTCCTCTCATGCACTCAATAAAAGTCTCTAAACCGTAAATCGATCGACACTGTACAGAATCCTAAGTCTTCATCCATGGCGTATAAATATATAAAACAAGTACACCCATTCTGACGACTGAAAGAGTGCGCTCTTTGCCAAAAGAGCGAAATAATGAGGGCGGTGCATTCTACGATTAAGAGCAAGAAAATCGAATTCCCATTCATTAGAAACGGTGAATCAGAAAAAAACGATATCGGTGGCCTAATTAAACGAGGATTGTCCAAATGTTCTCGCGAGGAAGACGATAAGCTTATTGGAATGGAATTATATGAGTTAAGAGTAAATTAGAGACAGCAAGGAAGCCGTGAAACTACAATAGTGGAAGATCGGCGACAGTAATCGTAATAATAAAACTGTACACAATATTACGGATTTTACAATGCCATGTGGGTAGGATTGATTAAATTACGAAACGCGGAGACAATGTCGATCTATGTCCTAATGTCAGAGCCAGTGGATAGAATGTTTCACGCGGGTAAAATTTCCCATCTTCGCCGTCCGACAAATAACTACGTTGCCTTCGGCGATCTTCACCTGCCTGTACTTTTCCGTACTACCAATGGGCTCGACACACTATCGCGTTATTACACGGATAAACCTACAATTTATCAGACCTGGCACGCACTAACATGCAAGGTAACACCATCTTCTTTTAACTACGGATTACAATCGGTCGTACAAAACGTCCTTGATATTAGATACAACGCAATGTACAAAATTAGAGTATAAACGTGACAAAAGCGTTTTTTATCTATCGATACTTTGTTATCGGTTTAATATTACTATAGTTACCGTTAATTATTATTATCATTTATTACTATTTAATTCTCTGTGTATTTTCCTCGTTTAACACGCTCGTTTAATATCTACGGTATTTCGATCTATTCAACGTGTGGCACGGAATAAAATTGTACGCCACCATAGTGCCGAACGAGAGCGCATTTCGTCGCATTAACCTCGTCTGCGTTTTTTTTAAATAATTTAATGAAATTGATCTCGAAATGTACATTAAGTGTTACGCTGTCAAAAATTGTCGTCGCACATGATCTTAGTCCGGTTTTTCCACTATTTTCCTTCGCTTCTTCCTATTCCCATTGCCATGCTTTCTAATGTAACAAAGATATATCACATATCATGTTTATATCTACAGTATCAAAATAACGCTTCGAACGCAACATCTTCTTTGGACTCGTTTGGATCCGGCAAATTGCAGGGTGCTTGTTTATATCAAACATACGCTCGGAAATAGTAATACACGGGGGGGCCTGGCGAGGGTGCAACGATTATGAAAAAGGTGCATTCTATAGGGCGAAGTACACATTTTTCGGCACGTTCCTAGATACGACAACGTTCATCGATCAGAAACGTTCTTTAGCAGTGCAAATCCTTCCTCGAGATCAAAGTCTGTTTTTTTTTTTTCAAGGAGTGACTTAGAGCATTTTCTTTGTCACCCCAAGAAATGACTCCATCTCATCCTCTCTCGCAGGTACACAGTTGTCTCTTGTAATTTGCAAAAATTCGTTTTCAAGCGAAGGCAGTATCACTGTGTCTTAATTCATACCATGTTCCCCGTTTTCGTACTCATTTTTTCGTTTTTAATCTATGAAGACTCGACGACCCCGTTCATAAACGATACGACGATACACATACGCTTTGGCAAATTTTTACTCTTATCTCTCTCTCTTGCTTGCTTTTTCACCTCCTCATCCACTTCTACACTCACCGCACTATGTCTCTCGTACCTTAAACACATATTTTTGCGATCATTGTTTCGGTACTCAAACGAAAGTTGAGCGAGAGCGAATACGGTTAAAGTTTTTCTTGAGTGCTGTTACTTAAACCCGGATACCCTACGCTCACTGAAAACAATCTTCCTTCTCTCCGTTAGGAGAAGAAACGGCGTCATTCGTATCTGCCAGTGAAGCAAAACTGTTTTCAATCAAGTTGTCACAAGGCGAAAGAAGTACTTATACCAAATTGCAGGATTCTCCGAATATTCAACAATGATCTCTTATCTCCCTCCCCAAGTTTTATGTACAAGCTTCCTTAGTCGATATATCTACACCCGTGTACCTGTAGCACGCAGTACTAAACGAACGAATGTGCAAGGACGAAACATAAGAAAAGAGAGAATTAATTTACATAGAGAAACAAAACAGAAATATTCTACACAGACGTTTCATTTTCTTGGCTTTGTGTATACCTTACGGCTTGCATTGTCTTTAACAACGCAATGCTCGTTCCCACCGAATGTGCATCAGAGATTCTCGACATTGTGGTCGTCAGGCTAACTCGGCCACTCGCGACAAAGCAATCATACATCGCATATATTTGGTGTTATCCTTTGATTTATAGTGCGGTCATTTATGTACTAAAATATACGTAATATCTTGATAGAATACTGGTGCCGTTACAGCAGCTAATTTCCTTTCCCCCCCGACTTCTCCGCGTAAACGGCACTAAAGGACTTTTGCTTAGAACATGGCGACTACGGCTCAAATTTCGGAATTTACGTTCTCAGCAGCAGTTTATTACAGATTACTCGTAATCGCGGAATATCGATTCACTTTCGCAAAATCGTTGAAAATACGATATCCACGCGTTGTAGATTGTACATGTATAAAATCGACATTATTCGACGGGTTTTCCTTTTTCCTGGAACAATGAATGTCCACTCAAATTGACATCGATGGAATTACAAACGGGCGGATTAAATAGATTGTACTCATATACATACTTTCCATTGTGTGAGACACTGCTCGCGTGGAACATGATTCGTAATACGTTACAGAACTTTCCTGCCAAACGAAACTTACGAGTGTGGAATTAATTAAACGTTTAAAGTTACTTCAACATGTCTGTCCAACGACTTCGGATAAAATCGAAAATTTGAAAACTGAAATAATATAAGACAATTAATCAAAAGGGCTTTGGCAGCCACATACAATTCTTGAGCTGATCGAAAGATATCAAATTGCACCATTGCCTGAAAATAAAGGCATTTCGTTCATCTCTTACATGTCGCACATACTTTCACATTACCGATATTATAATTGCTCGACAAAGAACGAACGACAATCAGGCTTAGTGGAAACATTTGAAAATTTTCAAATACTTTAAATGTCGTCCGATCCGAGTACTGGATCCGTCGAACGACATGCGGCACCCCTCGTAAATATATAATCCTCGCTAGCCTACGAACGCAAGAGCCAATCCTCTGTCGAAATCCAATCGCGACAAGCTCTCTTGAACGTCACGATCGGTCCAAGTTCATGGCGTATACGCTACTTCGTTGAACAGTTACTTTGAAGCATTTGGGGAGTACAATACGCAACGATACAGGTACGTCGATACTCCATTGGCATCTGGAACACTGTATCTTCTACAATTCCAACGATCGCCATCATTAACATCTCACTGTGAGAATCTCTTCTTACGGAAGAATCGCCGGGCAAGACACGTGTCAGGGTCTTACGGTCGATTGAAGCACAAATCATAGAGAAAACGAAGTCAATAACACCGTTCGATCTGTGGAACGTTATCCCTTCTCTCCCCCTCAAGAGGAATCGACTTTCATAGTCCTCGAGTTATGAAGTACTGCGAGCAAGTGAGTCCGCAAAAGAGTGCGCAGGTTTTCAAATTTGTCCTCGTCCCGTTTTGGCCTGAGTTAGCCCTCGCTTACTGAGGACAAAGAACTGCGCGTAGAACCCGGGGTGTGATGCATGAGGTCCGGAAGATCTGCCGGTAGACATAGTGGTATTGCACTCGGCCCGTATATCGCCTCCTGTTCCTCCAGTTGTAGCGAGAACTGTTCTTCCAGTCTCTGAAATGATCGAATCGTCCGATTAAAACTTGTTCACTTTCCTACCGTGTTCAACACTGAGAACTATCCCACATCTTCTAACGCTAAGGAAACACAGTGACGAAGTTTAACGATTGTTGACTAACCTTGTCATAATTTGTACACCCCGTGCTTTTAATCCCATTCGTGGAATCTCTTTTTATATATAGACATCGTATATATATATCTCGATAATGTTAAGGTTTTTCGTGGGAGAGTGTATAAAAGTATATATGGACTTTCATATAAACTTGCACAACAACCCATATTAGACACCCAGACGACAATACCTTTGAATAAGCACATGTCAAACGCAGGGACAGCACTTTATGATACTTCAAAATATCGCACGTGATCGCCCCTGAGCAGACAACCGCACACTTATCATGTTACTTCGTCCCAACATGTATATAGTTTGATCATTAGAAAACTAAACAATAACGTGTGGATGCCTTGAATGACTTAACGAGTGGTTTAACAAATGAGTACACTTAATGCTACGTAGACAACGAACCAGCAACGCACCACACTAAATGTGAATAACGCAAACGTTGCGATCTGCACACTGTCGGCGTTGCCCAAACACCATTATCCATTAATAATCCCGTATAGTTGACCCTCAGACTAAACACCGACAATATTACCCGAATTACTTTGAGATTTGATCAATACACCCTGTGTCTCGGCTCCGCGATTCTAGCGGTAGTGTAAGTCTCCGTTAAATGACTGTTTCGAAACTTAATCTACACAAAAATAGTTATACCATAATTGCGTTGAACACGACTATTATGTTTCAAGAAAAACAAGCGACGATCAGTAAAGCGGACAATGGTTATGGTTTAATGTTCGGAACGAACTGCACACAAGAGAAGTTTCAACATATCAATGTACCCCCGTATGCGGAATGTTCAAATTTATTAGTAAATTACGGTAAAAACCGCGGTTAGTTAATTGGGGATGGTTTCCTACCGAAGTTAACCATTTGGGCGTTGCAAATCTTAAAACTTCCCTGCAAAACATTACACGCGCACAATTACACACGTATACACGCACACACAGAGGCATATGGAGGATGGTTCTCTAAACTATCTACGAGACGGAGAGAATGGTACCAGGTCAGGTTTGGAATGACTCCGCGAAAGCATGCCGTTTACAGAACTCGTATCCGAACCACCAACTCTAAGCGAAACCCTGGGTATGGTAAAATGGGACGGTGAGGTCGGTGTGGATCTTGAAAGGCGTGGCGATTTCGACCAGGTGTTGGAAATCAGGAAGGTGGGCACAACGCTAGGGAAATCGAAGGACGTAAAAGAGAAACCACTGTTGCCCGAGGGCAAATAGTCTCGGTAGCGAGCCTCCAACGCCTCCATTTCGGTCGCCAGTTCAGCTTCTATCTTCTATAACAGGTACATCGACAGATCTCAGTACTGCGCTACTTTCGTTCCGCGAAAATAATTACGGTGACCTTCTCATAGAAGACCCACTCTGATATATATTCAAAGTAGCTTGATACGATCCATATTACGGTCTTCCATGTCACGACGCAAAAATCAACCAAGTTCTGACGGCGTACAATTCACACTTAACGATCAGTGTTTCACTCAGCTAGACAACTGCACACGGTGGCAAAATTTGCGTAAATAAAAGTAAAACGAAAGCGATACTTGGGCGCACGAACAAGAGGAGAATCGTAACGAAAAAGAGCTTTCGCGATTGAAGAAAGAACCATTGCGGTATATAAAAGTAACAAAGGCAGAAAAGGGCAGAGGCAGAGTTCTTACATACCTGTTTTCGGGGCTTCAAATGCGCCCTCCACTCACGAAGCTCCTTACTGTACGCCTCCTCTTGCTCTTTCAGCTTCAGAGTCTCATGCTCCATCAGCATCTTCCTCTTCTCATTCTGCAGCTGTTCCAATTCCTTAATAGTGGCGTCACTTTGTGCCCTGACTTCCTCCAATTGTCTCGAATGCTTCAGTTCGAACCGTTGTTGTTCCGCTCTGTACCTCTTCTTCTCGTTCTCTTGGAATTTTTTCAACTTCTCTCGTTCAGCATCCGGGTCCGGAGCCAGAGCCGAGGACATCGATATTCTCATAGATTCTCTGAACATCATCTCACGAGCTTTCATCTCGTTACGAATCCTCTTCGGCAAATTTCGACGTTCGACCGTCTGTCTCTTTACAAGCTCTTCCTCCTTCCGCTGATTCATTCTCTTCATCTGCTCCAGCTCTTTTTCATGCCGGATAAGCATTTGATGTCGCTGCAAGAAAAAGATATCCTTTAACTGTCTCTTCAACAACTGCTGCCTCTCGTGAATCTGTCTCTCTTCCAACTCCCAAATGGCAGCTTCTCTGGCTCTCATTAACTGTTGCTTCTGTTGAAGGAACTGCCTTTCCATCAACGCAATCTTTTCCCGATGACTATCGGATAGTCTTCTCAGCGACATCTCATGACTCTCGTTCAGCTTCTCCAGAAACAATTTCTCCCTATCCTCGTGCTCAGATTCTAGTTTCTCTTTTCGTATCTTGAATGCGCTCTTCCTCTTCTCCTTAGGCATTAAGTCAACCTCGTGTTTGAGTAACCTTAACTCTTGCTTCAGACCCTCGCGGAATTGCTTAAGTTCCCGTTCCTGTTCGCTACGAATCTTTTTGGAGGCCAACCTCAAGTCAGCCTCCTGTTGGGCTTCTGCACGTTCGATTTGCTGTCTCTGCTGTCTTGCGAGAGTTTCAAGGTCGGCTTCAGCACCACGTTCCAGGAGTTGTCTTTCTTGTTCAAACCTGTAGTAAACATATAAAACCCTAGTAGTCAATCTTACGCGATATAAGCAACACAATTTTATGAATCTCAATATGTTCCAAAAGATCTTATCTACAAATATCCAGATAAATCTACATACCTCTTTTCCTGCTGATCTTTATTGAACTGCGCTTTCTGCGATAGATCCTGAAATTGCTTCTGCTCCATTTTTTGCAGCATCTTCAGCTCCCTCAACTCCTGTTTCCTGAATATCTGATCGTCATACACTTTTCCGTTCTCATCATCGCCGTAAATAACCTTAGACGTTGTCGTGGTGACAACGACCCCATCTATCTCAAACTTCCTCGTTCGTTTCCTAGTCTTTTTCTTCAAGTTCATCATCTGTATGTCCTCCTTCGTCCTCGGCGTTCTCGGCACGTCTCGATTGTAATCCGGTTTCCTGCGTAGAACAACTTCCTCGTCCACATCTGCAGGCTGAACCTGATTGACATGATTCTCCTTATTCGACCCTCGACTGTCCTGACTGATTGTCGTCGAGATCGACTCTGCATCCGAACGATCGATGCTCTTACTTGGCGTGTGAGACCTCGTCGATCCAGAATCGCTCTGCGATCTCGAACCCTCAAAACTATCCGGAGAAACTCGCTTCTCCTTGAACGCTCTTGCGCTCGCCTCCTTATGTTTCGAGGTCTTATTCGTTCGGTCTTCGATACGGCCCACAGACCGGTCATTCTTCACCAATCCGTTCATTCTCTTTGAACTTCTGTCCGCCTCGTCTGCCGGGTCCACAACGGTGGTTGTACCAGCAACCGCCATCTTACCAATCTCGTCCCCACTGTCGCTCTTGGAGCTCGATCTTTCAACGAGATCGCTGTGCGAGGAACCAGTCCTCGCCATGTTGCGTTGTCTGTTCATGATCGACGAGTCCTTAACTTGCTCCCTATCATCGCCCACGGTAACGACCGACACGTGACTAGTATCCTGCAACTCGTCGACTATCGGACTGACGATTACCACCTCAGACTCGTCTAACTTCTTGCCGACTCGTTTCAACGATTCAGTTAAGACGATCGGCTGCTCCTGAGGCGTGTACTCAAGGCTATCCAGACTAGGGAAACCATCGTCATCCGTCGAACTCTCGTTCACCTGCGTCTTGTTCAACTCGTTCGCGACTATCACCACCTCGGAAGTTGGTGACGGTCGTCGTGGCATTGGGTTTGAGGTGCCTGATGTAGACGTCGCATCTACTAGAATTGGTGGATGCGTCGTCACGACAGTCACCTGACTTATGTTACTAGCGAGACTATTCGACGGGTCCGGGGAGTCGGCAGTAATTCGGACGGTTGATGTGTTTGGACGTACTTCTTGGTCAGACTGAGACTTCCCTGGTATGGATAAAAAACGATAAAGATGCCGATCTGCACTTGAGCGAGATGGAAACATTGGGGGAAGTTGTTAACATTTCTATTTACACATAGGAACAGACAGGATATTGTTCGAAATGAAAGTTAAAAAGTGTAGCTAGATAAAGCGAAACGATACGGTATCGAAAAATACAGACAAATTAAAATATGTTGCTGATAACAGACATAGATAGCAGTGCGAAGCGCAATGCACTGAGATTAAGGGATCGACGATCTTACCCCCGGTAATAACGACGATGTTGTCCCCGCTATCTCTCCTCGATGAGCTTCTGCTCCTAATCGGCGTCGACGTTATCACTGACACATTAACAGCTGAGCCTCTTCCGTCCCGATTTGAACTCTCCCGGCTCCTTTCCCCTTGAGTGCGGTCTTTGCTAAACCACTTCCGCTTGTCCTTTCCGTCGAACTCGTCGGAGAAGTTTTCGAGGGAATCATTCCTTGACGAACCTTCACTTCGACTCTTCACCAAATTCTCAGTCTTTGCGTTACCGTAACTCGTCTTGATATCCTCGGTTGAGCTTGCCTTCACCGTACTTTTTTCCGACATTATCACGTGCGAACCATCCGACGCTTGTTTAAACGTCTCCATGGAGGCGTCGCTTATACGTTTCGCAGCATCCTTCGATATTCTCTTCTCGAACACCGCGTTTAGCTTGTCTTCAACAGACTTGCGTTTCTCTTCTAGACTCTTACACTTAGCCTCAGCCAGTGACGGTTTCTCTCTGACTTGTTCCTCGCTCGACGTTCTCTTGTCAATCCTGCATCGATATTCATGAAGTGATATTTACGAAGGAGGCAACACGCGTCGTCGCTCAAGTTTCAACTTACCTGCTCCTTTCTTCCAACGACGACTGTTTGTTGTAAGCCGGCTTCGACCAGTCCTCCAATTTGACAGGGGCTGACTTTCTCTTCTCATCGAGGCTCAACTGTTTCTTCGACGAAGAGGACGTCTTGTCCGACGGCTTCGGTCTGACTTCAACCTTCTTCGGTATGTCGGGTCTCATTTTCTCTTCTTCCTCCATCGGCATTGTCTCAGCGTCACCCATGTCATTCTGTTTCTCGGATACGGATTCTGTCCTCTTCTGCTCCTTGGACTTTTGCTCTTGCACAACCTGACTCTGCGAAGGCAGGATCTTGTCCTGCTCCTTATCCTCGGGCTTGCATTCCGACACTTCCATTGTACTGGGCTTGTCGGCAGTCTTTAACCCTTCTTTTTCTTCGGTTTTGCTATCCTGCCGCATTGGCGGCGGCGGCGGTGCGGGTCCTTTGTCTCTAGATATTCTACGTTCGCTCGTTTCCCCTGCAATCGGCGGCTTAGGTGCCTAAACAGAAGAAAACATTCATGCTAGTTGCCGTTGAAATTTGGAGCCACAAAACGATTGCAAAATTCCGCATGATATGCCTACTTGTTTCTTATCGATGGATGTGAGTATATTTTCCCTGGACTCGGCTTTGCGCAATTTTTTACTTCTATCTTCCTTCTCGCCATCCCGATTGATCTCCCGCTTATTACTCTCCTCCTTCGTAGACACAGGTGATGCAACAAGATTTTCTTTTTCGGGAACTGTAAGAAGTCGATCCGTTATAAATGCTATAACACAGCTATGCTTCTTGCCGGTGTTTGCTTAATAGGCTGCACTTACTCTTAACATCAGCGTCACTGCGCATAGATGCAGAGTCATCTCCGAGTTGATCCAGCTCCAGGGGAAGCTGAGACGTGCGTTGCTCCTGAAACATTAAGTCGTGTCAAACAGTGTTCTATGCTTACTCAACGTTCCGATAAAGTTGAGCGTTACAGGAACAAAGCGACACTTAAAATGCAGTACAGAAAACTCCCTTTTACGGTCTCTAACTACTCGAATTAAAATGATATCTTTGTTTGGGCAATGCCTGCCCTTCGTACTGGTGCAAATGTAAAAGACCTGTCTGGTGAAATTGTACTGCTAATAAGCATACTATGACATGATCGGCCCGTATGATTTGTCGAAACGAAGGTGATTTATTGAAAAATTGAATTAGCAGCAAAGAAACTCTCTCACACACACATACATACACACACGCACGCACATAGAGAAAACGACAGAGGGAAACGTTGGGCGTTTTACAAAAACGTTTTTCGCTCGACTGTCCAAAATGGTCGACGAAACATTTTCGAATCTGTCCCCTAGCAGCTTATAAAAAATGGTAAAAAAAATACGAAAATATGGTAGAGGCATGATTACATAAGCTACTGACCTGACAAACGTGGGTATGATGGGGCTGATGAGGCCCAGGAGAGCCGCATGCACAGCCAAATTTTATGTTGTTACAACAGCACATTTGCCTGATGTACTTAGAACTACGCTATGATGTGACAATGAAAAGATGTCTCAGTAAAAATGATTCTAAAGCGGCATTCAACGAAGTCGACTCAACCGTAATGTTATAAAGTATGAAAGTTTTTTGAGAAATAGTAAAACTTTGTTAAATTCACTTATACACGTAATTTGAAAAAGAAGTAACATGCATGTGAATGACACAGAAAGGAAGAACGAACACATTTACAATCATGCACATGCTGACATTGTAATTATAATTCTTGACCTACCATTCTCGATAAACATATTGTTCAAATAATAATTCGTGTATTCACTGAAACTAATAACGTTCCTAATAAGAATTGCTAAACGAAAAAAAATATCTGACTACTAACGTATCAAATGAACATTTATGTTCTGAAACAAATATTTAGTCGTAACTGAATTGCGCGGAGTCAAATCATATTGAACGTTAACACGATAAATGTACATAAATAATTTCACTGGGAAGCAGCTTACCAATCCGTTGATATTGTTCTCTGTGTTTTTTCGCTTTTTTCGCCTTCTATCATAGTGCAAGCGTGTAACAACATATGTACATGTTATTTATGCGACTTAAGCGTTGTGCATTGCTGAATTAAACCATGTCCCTAGCATGCCAGTGCAATGAGATGCACTTATCTTTTTATTACCAAGAATGAGTCGATTACGTGAAAAACATCAAGAGAGTGACTTTGCATCGTCGGTTGTGCAACTGAAGTGTACCTACAGTGTAGACTATCGATATATGGGACATATCTCAGTAAAGTCATATTATCGTCAGAAAAATCAGAAACCCTATTTCCTAACGCACAGTCCTGCATGGCATTGGTACAGTTCACGGTATAGTGTGCGATAAGGGATGAGGCAAGACCAGACAGACTCAAGAGGTAGACCGAGGTAAAACAATTTTGAACCAAAACAAAAGGTACTATATGCTCAATTATCCCACTCCTAGCCGCACGTTCGGATGCATAAGATGTAAGTAAATAGGTAGGTGTATGAGAGCATATGAAGCAACAAAAGAATGCAACGCACCTCAGCCTCCTCGTCGACCAATTCCTCCTCGACCACGTCGGCTTTGTATTCCAGCAACAGATCCCTAATCGGTTTTGAGTCTAAATTTCGACCAATAAACGGATGCTTCAGTAACTCGTCTGCCGTCGGACGTGACGTCGGATCCTTTATGAGTGCTTTGGCGATGAAATCATTGAAGTCCTTGCTCCATTTGCCAGGCTGATCCAACTTCGGCGGATCGCTCTTTTGTATCTTTAATAGGACGCGCATCGGTGACATCTCGTGATTAGGTGGTTCCATCTGCGCGAATTCTATGAGAGTGATTCCAAGCGACCAGATATCCACCTACAATTAATAGAAACATCCGTGCACTGGTCACATTGCATACATCATTCGTTTCGGGCAAAGATATACGCACTTTAAAGTCGTAGGGATTGTCCCTAAACGTTTCACACAAAACAACTTCTGGCGCCATCCAGTATGGGGTACCAATAAACGTGTCGTGCTTTTGCAGTGTGTGCTTGTTCTTTGCGGAGACCCCGAAGTCGGCTGCGATGTATCAAAATATTAGAGGGGTCAATAATGACAGAATGTGGGGATGACAGTCTTGTAATTGGATGAGGGATACACTACCTATCTTAACACCACCAGCCATAGTTAATAAAACATTTCCAGCCTTCAAGTCTCTGTGAATCACTTTAGCTTTGTGTAAAAAAGCAAGACCCTTGGTCATATGCTGGCACACGTACGCTATTTGAGCTTCTGTCAATGCTTTCTCTAACTCGACCATTATGGAATCAACAGCACCACCGTCGCAATATTCAATTAACATCTGTCAAAATAGTTATTGTTTTCAGCATGTAACAGATTTGTTTAGACACACATTCTGGTTCACATACCCATAATTTGCCCTCTATAAAATATGCTTCATGGAGTTCTACAACATTTAGATGCTTGCACTCTGACAAAATGTCTATTTCAATCATGAAATCACTGAGGTCGTCTTCACCTTCAAGGGCACACATTTTGGCAGCTGCGAGCTGATGAGTTTGTCTGTGCTGAGCCTGAAATTCATTAAAATGACATCAATGACGTGCTAGAATATCTTAAAGGATGCCTAGTGTTCAGCTTGTATTTGTACCTTATAAACTTTGCCAAATGCTCCATCCCCAAGTTCTCCCACCATTTCCCAAAACTCCTCAGGATTACAATCCATCTTGATGTTGTTGTACAACTTCTTTTTCTTGGCATCATTGCCACCGAAGTGGAATGCCTTTTTCAAATTTGACAGGAATGACATCTTTGCAGCCGTGAATAAATTCCGTTAAGTAAAATTCACTAGAAATGCACCAATGTCACATTGTTTCTTTACGCTCGAAAGAGAGGTAATGAGAATACTTGGTACAATCAAGTAATCTCTCCAAATGGCAAGCACGTATTAAAACAGTGTATAATTCAATGTATATATTGCTTCACAAATGATCCTACAACATTGGCATCTATTATACTTTCTGGTATGTCTAAAGTGACAATGCTCAGGTCATGAGGCCTTATTCAGATCCCCACCAAACTCCAGGGGATCGTAGCAGACCTCTCCCGCATCTTGACACGCTCTTAATCAATGATTGCTAATTGGCAAAAATCTTATCCATGTAACTGAACTCGCACACACTGTACGCAAAACCCATCTTGGCGACTATAAGTAAAGCTGGCAACGATTGCTGAAGATTAATCTGTAACATATTAAGGACACCAGTTGTCAATGATATAATTCACTCGTCACAACCCTCAGTAACAAAGTGCAGCAGCAGTGCAAATGGAAAACGGAAAAAGGGGGCACGCTCGCGGAACAACATAAGCCAGCGATAATTCCGCAACTCCGACTAATACCAGCGACAGATTAGAGTTGTTATTTAACGATACGGTATCGTAATAAAATTCGACACGTCACCGGGGACCACTTGAAAAAATTCATCTCGACCTGTGCTCAAAACTGAGCCGAAACCCTTGATGCCCGTGGCACGGGCGACATAAATCGCGAAGAAGCACGGGACACAGTGGAACGAGGGGCTCGTAAAAAGCGTAGAGCGTTCCATTGCGATAAGATTTCCCCCGTCGGCGGGATTTATCGTTCTGTCAATTGACTCTGGGCCGAGGCGAAAAAGCGACCAATACGACAGGTGTTTCCGTTGTACATCGCGACCAGACCCGCGAGCCCCGCGACGAGACGGTTGACATAATTTTGACAAGCAGCCTTTCAATCACACACACACGTCCGCCATCATCATCATCATCGTACCCCGCAAACGCACTTTCCCCAATTCTCGTCCTCTCCCGCCTCCTTTTCGGCGATCACAGAACCGTCGCGCAAAAAACGCGTGAAATCACCGTTCCCTCTGCATCGTCCACCCAGCGCACAATGTACCCATTTACGAGGGACACATCCACGGTGAGCAGATTCGGGGCGCGTCCGGACGCATGAATGAAATTCTACACGAGAGCCGAACGTGCATCTCTCTCTCGGTCCGCGCCGAGATCTCGAGCAGGACCGATAACGATTCTCGGCCGGAGAGCACGGGAAGATTCGCTGAACATTTCCCCGTGCACAACACGTCTCTCGTATGGGCGTGTATCGAACGTTTGTTAGGCCGTTCGATCATCGATGACGTATAACGGGCTGCCGCGAGAAAAACAACCGTCCGCCATGGAAATATGCACACGGACACACGTCGCCCAGGCTCTCACCTTCTCCCAGCGAAACCCACCACACTGACCTGCCTCTGCTGACCGTTCTCGACGTACTTTTTCGCACACGCCGTTCTCTCTCTCCGTCGGGACGCGTTCAAAGCGCCGTCGAATATGTCGGACTCGCGCGTCGGACGTGGAAAACGGGGCCGAGGGCAGAACAGAGATTCGTTTGGTCGGCGCGCGCCAAGCAAGGCGGGGAAAAGCGCGTCGCTCTTGCCACGGCTGGAATCAGCGAACTCGACCAGTCTCGACGTACACGGCCATTTTCAGCCACACGCACGTATCTCTCTCTGTCCCTCACGCACACGAGATATTCTCCACCACGCCTGGAAGTGACGTAACCAATTTGGCAAGGGTGGATCTATCCAGCCGCGGCGCCCTCTCGCGTCACCAGGATCAATCCAAATTTTCGACGATTTTTTTGTCCGACGCTTTTTCGAATTTTCGACAGACTCGCGCGCGTCCGCCGTAGCGTCGAACAGTTGAAACGCGTTGTCGCTTGAAATTTATGTATGTTTCAATATGAATCCGGAATCCGGTTCACGCTGAGAAATACGCGAGGTGTTCGCAAAGGCGCTGTGCACTGCAATATTTTCTTGTGTAATTTATCTACATGTAGATGCTGTACAATAAATAACGTATAATTATGTATAGATATGTTGCTGTAGTACGATTTTGAGTCGGCGTTCCTGCATTGTTGAGGTACTAGGCTTTAATATCTCGAGTGCCCGAACTGACCAACGATTTCGTTGGGTTTCTCTTTTCGAAAATATTTTGCAAAATATCAATGAAGTCGTGTAAATTTTTGTCGCAATTCTACATGATTATTCGTTAACTTTTTTTAATTAATATCATATTTCTTAGCATTTGTCAGAAACGCTGATTATTGGTGCGAAGGGAGGTTGGCTAAAAATGTGTACCCATCGTACAGCAGTGTAAAGAACAATTTTGCCGAGCACTCATGTACAACTGTGCACAACGAAATGCAGAGGAAACCTAGGAAGTATTCGTTTACAGATATTTGTCGCAGTGCCACGGTAAACACTTATTAAATTATGCGATCGATTGCCACCGATGGCCATTGCCCACTGAAGCCTTACCACGGAATAATCTTATTAAACTCTCTTAACGTTTGACCGATACGCTATGAAATTATCGGTAACCGACAACCTCAAATCTTATTTCAGCATTATTACACACGCACTCGCAAGAGCAATAACATGCTCCTACATGTTGAATATTTAAAAATGTATCCTACGCAGCAGGACAACACTGATAAGAATAAGTTTCAACAATACACGCTTGCCTGGGGCGCTGCTTTTTTACAAACCTCACTGCGAACACGAGTTTATACAAAGCATCAAGCAATTAAGCAAAATTCGCTTTTATCTAATCTCGCCAATCGCTTAGTAGAATATTCGTGCGCAGGGAAAGTGTAACCGAAATAAATATTGACACAGTACGTACGCAGGTACAGAACGTTTCCAAATGCGGATTCTGTACCATTGTCGCACGCTTGCGCTGTTTGTATTTTTGTGCACGCCGAAATAGAAAAGATGTGCGATTAATTATTGCTGTGGTTCATACGTTTTACGTGTTAGAAAGGAATTATACTCCCTGGTGAATGGATTCGGGAGAATATCAGGCAACCTCTTCTTAAATTAAAGAGAATATGTATTGTAATTTTGTGTGATACGGACCTAACCTGTGAGCAAAGTTGTATGTATCGCCTATCGTAACGAATTATTCTTGTCACTTGCGTTCATCTGTGATAAGAACGTTCTGAATACAAAGACGTAGTTTACCTTTATCTAAGAACTGCAATATAATCCTCAAGTCGTTTTTACTGTGTGCCAAGTATATTGCTCAAAGAATATTATCTCAGAGCTAACTAAACATGTATCAAAAGTTATAACGCACAGAAAGATATTTGCTTAAATAAAAGCAACTTTCTGGATACTTGCAACACTATCACATGTTGTAAGATTGAATTCTGGAAATATTTCATTTTTTGTGATCTATGATAAGACTACAAAATGGCTCGAGATAGGGGTGTGATACAGTTACTAGTTAAAAACTTCATTAATTCCCTCATACCGAAAAGACCACAGAAACGCTTGATGGGTCAAGACTTCTATGGCACAAAATATTATGAGAAGAAATTTGCGGATGATCACAATAGAAGGAATAGGCCTGAGAGATACTTTGTCCCAGTAAATAAAGATGACTTTACTCAGGACATACCCGCAGAGTGGGAAGCTTGGCTGAGACATCGCAGACCAGTACCACCCACAGAAGAAGAGGTAAAAAGGAACTATCAACTGGCAATGTTAAAAAAGAAAAATGCAGCGGAACTAGAAGCTGCTAACGAGAAGGAAAAAGTAGGGAAGCTAGAATCTAACATACCGTCAGAGCGAACACAATCTACAAAGTTTCCACTGCACAAGGATTATAAAGACAAATCATGATGTGGCATCTCACTAATTACGCTAGACTTGTAGCAACATTGTCATTAGTAATATGTAATTGTCGATTAAAACAATAAGAATCGCAATACGAGCTGTGTAATTATATATGTAAAACAATTTATTGATATCCTATTATATCTATACATTTACATTTAGGTATATCGTTTCCACATACAGTCAGTCACACATTTCGACAACAAAATAAATCCGTCGCTAAACTGACTAAAAGAAAAGTCGACGAAACGAGAATACTTAACTCGACTGGAAAAGTTCTATTGGCCTGCATATTACAAATCTGTACGTTTTTCTTTCCTAATGAAACTATCTGATATCCTATAGGTATCCGATCTTTGTACGGTGAGTATGGTCGAAACGAGTGTGTGTTAGATATTACGGGATTTAACCTGAATCACGTTTAAGAATCGTTCATGATCCCTCGTTATCAAAAATGTGTTTCTATTGTAAACATAGGCAATACCAATGTAGTATCCTAGGGTTCGGAAAGCGGACTTACGCTCGGTCGGAACTGTATAAATGAACTTCTAACGCCGTCCAACAAGTCCATAGCGTGGCTGTGATTGTAAGATTTCTCGTAATAAATGTGTACTCCCGTTTACTGGTCGAAGTACCCAGCTATCAGTCAACATCGAATGTAAATTCTTTCTCGCGAAAGAAATTGACGGAATTTTAATATATGCGCGACAAATCGTATCGAGGCTCGTCGATCAACCGGAGAAGTCACTGTTATCGAATAAGGCTTGGTCGTAGAGTTCCCCTTTTACCAATCGTCCGCCAAAGTATCGACCATTCAGTGAATCCCTCGCTCGTTCCGCTTCTGCAACAATCATTTAGCATACACATGTAAGTCAAGTTCTGAAGCATCTTCAGGGACGTTAACGTTAACTGTAATAATAATTGCAACTATAGGCTGTGATTTTAAATCAATAATCGTTAATTAATGACTCGTTACTATTCTTTCGATATTAATTTAAATATCGGTATTTGTTGTATATCATATCAATTTTAATGAGAATTCCAATTATTCAACTTACCGCTCATTTGAGAGAATTCAACAAATATTTTCACTATAACTTCAGCATCCTCGTCATCTTCCGACTGATGCTCATTGTAAATGATGACACGCTCGACAACGCCAAATTTCGAACACTCGTCCTGAATTTCTTCCTGCAAACTCTCGTCGACGTCCTCAGGCGCAACCATGTTTCTAAGGATCACCACTCGCGACTCGACTTTGCGCATGAGTTTCTGCATAACCAAATGGCGTGCGCTCTGACCCTTGATGGACATGTTCTCCTGCTGCTGTAAGGTCTGTGGCTCTGTTTCTTCCAACAATTTTTTCTGCAGTTCCTCTTGTTGCTTCTGATGGGCTGCCTGTTCTTGGGCTCGTCTCATAATATCTGAATTTGCGGCTGTTGTGACTGGTATCTAATAACATAATAATATACAAGATATTAAAATACGAAAATAATTATTTATATAATAAATACATCTTAAGACAAAGTAATTTTTGTAAAATATGCAAAATATGGTTCGCAAATTGCGTGTACGTTGTGCATCGTTCGATGTACATTATAATAATCCCTCACCACTGGAGTTCCAACAATCGTCGGTGCAACAACGGCTGGGGGTGGTATAACGACTGGCTGTCCAGGAATCGGCTGAATGATCGCAGGGGGTCTGGTAAGAGTCTGTGGGATGGCAATACCGGGTGGCGGTATGACTGGGGCGACTGTGGCAACAGTCGGAGGTGCCATCATTGTTGCAGGAGTGATGGTAGGCCGTACGATTCCAGGCAACGCTGCAACAGAAATTAATGATGAAGTCCCTCCAAGCTTGCAAATATTTCCCTCAGAGTCAGTAATCCCAGTACACACATGTGAGCGCATTGAATTACCTGAATTCAAAATGGGCGGCGCAGTAGCACCAAGTTTTGTCAGACCGAGTGCGACTGCATTGCTCGCCACCGCGTCCATGGCTTGTATCTTCGCAGTTGCAGCCGCAGCCGCCACCGCAGCTGCAGTGGGCATCATGCTGGTTCCACTGGGCGGGCCCATGAGTGCATTCGGCGGCGTTATTGCTCTGCCAACCCTCAAGTACTGTCCGCCAAGATCGAACAAGTTCATCGACGCGATCGCTTCTAACGCTGCTTGCATAGTTTCGTACTCGATGAACCCATAGCCCTTGTGTCGGTGTGGCGAACTGCCTTGTGCCAGCTTGCAGTAAGTGATTGGGCCGAACGCCTCGAATACCGACTTTATGTCGTCCTCCGTTAGATCTTGGTGTATCGAGGCGATGTAAATTCGATTGTAGTGTTTGCTCTCCTCGGTAATCTCGTCAATGACAGACTGGGCTTGCGGCATATTTGACGGACGACCCACCACCTGAAAAAGGTAATTAATTTCCCTCCTGACACATTGCAAACTACACCAAAGCAACATGGACGTAATTAACGTTTAAATTCCGAATATATGCATATATATATATATATATATATATATATATATTTTTTATTGTCGGTGTTATTGTGCAATACTTGAATGCGACATGGATTGCAATCTATATCACTGAATTGAAATACCGAGCTATCGTCTAAGGGTTTTCGACCGAACTGCACATGAATGCAGTGCAATCGAAAGGCATTAACACATCGACTGCCGCGCCAAGAGTCAAGATTTTTTACTCCGAACTTACAGCATTCGATAAATGATAATTTGCACTGGAAGTAGACTATCTACCCGCTGAACTCTCAATAAATAAGATAAATAGTTGAAAAAAAGCAAAAACGCAGTTTCCATCAATGCAACAAAGTCTTATGATGTGGCCTCGTAGAAGCACTATGCGTCAATCATTCGTCGTCTATTATTCAGGGACGCGGCGTTCAATGTGCTAAAGTTATTTGTGAAACTAAAATAAAAATTTGCCGACCTCCGGCGGGATGATAGGATTGGCAGGGGACAGGAAATTCGTTATATAGGTACGTCCCGCTACCTTGATGTTTCGTCCACCAATCATGACACCATTCATCTGTTCCAAAGCGAGCTGGGCCGCTTCGGGGATCTCGTACTCGACAAACGCGAAGCCCTTGTGCTTCTGCGTGACAGGATCCCACGACATGTTGATAGATTTGATCGGTCCAAATGGCAAGAACGCTTGCCTGATGGTGTCCTCTTTCAATTCGAAGCTGATACTTCCCACGTACACCCTGCCGTACGGGAATTTGATTTCAGTTCACGGTATTGCCGTGTCCCGTCAAAAGTAGCAGTTCAATTTGTTAGTCACTTATATACTTATTGTAATAGTGTCAGTACAATATTACTGTCAAACACTCTTATCGGTAGACGGAGAAATCGTGGCGCCATATGTCGAATTGAACTACTATAAATATGCCAAACGAATGTTGCAGTTATAGACAAGCGAGTCGTGACGTGTGCCAAATTTCTCCACTACACTTTCGGACAATGTCTTAACTTTACGTATTTCCAATACATGAGAACGTATAGATATTGCAATCGGAACGTTACCAGAAACACGTCACTTCCATTACCGATCGTTATCTAAACTTTTTAAGATTCACGGTATTTATACAGCCCAGTCATACGTACAAATTTGGACCTTTGCAAAAGACCGATCTGAATGAGTGTTCCTATAAAATTTTGTAGACTAGAAATGCCTTGGATTTCAATGACGGGTTCTCTTGAGGACAAAATTTGGAGGGCTAAGGCAAAGAACAAACAAACCTGCACATGAGGGCGAGAGCCTGCTGTCTCTGCACCTGATTCCGTTGACTAGCCATTTGCTGCAACACAAAGGACCATAGGCCTTCTATTGATATCCCTCCCCCTTACATACACCATGTCTCGTTCACATCTCAAAAATCCCCCAAGCTCTTTTACCATTTTCAACTTCATCGCTCGATCACCATTCCCTTCCGGCTTAATTAACAAGTACCGATACTACAATTGACGCGATTTTTAAAGCATTAAGGTGATCAAGAATTAGAATAAAAAATTAAAAGTGTATAAGACCGACAGATTTGGAGGAGAAGCAATGAACGAGCTCAGAAGTGTGTTCATTCAGTAACTTTTTTTTCTTTTAATCTTCCAGCGAATCATGCATAAAAACTTGTCCTCCATCGCGCTGGTACAGCTCTGCTCCCGCCGACTATTATCTCAAGTTTTATCTAACCTTCTCTTATTGGTAGCAACTCAGGGAAACGTTTAGGAGTGTTTGATCGTAAGGCGGATTCATACTGTTTCTGTCTTGACTTGGTTGACACTAACCTGCACATTAGCAATAAAACTTGCTGCCGCAGGACCAACTTATTCTTCTGCGGGGAGAAAAAATCAACCGATCAGAGTTAGGTTCCAGTGTTCGTCTTTTAAATCTTTCAATTTTCTTTTCTCTCTTTTTTTTGTAATCGTTACTTTTAACTCATAAATTTCATTGAACGTTCGCTGACTTTACTCGCACGCAACAACGAACACTGACAGATATGCAAACAAGAAAATGACAATCGTGTCGCAGATTTAATTTTAACTCGGCGGGATGAGCTAAGTTTCTCTCAGGACAAACATGAATTGGATACGTAAAAACTCATATCCGTTAATACGATAAGCAATGAGATCGTTTTGGCAAAGAGCTAAGTAGAGGAAGCGATAAATAATCATCGTTAAAGAATATCAGCGGAATCAGAAGTTTCGCAGACGAAACCCCAATATTCGATTCTATAAAATAATCGCACTAAGTCCATTGTGCATTCCTCGGATGCGGAATAACATGAAGCCGATGCAGTGACTATTCTGAAGGCATCAAATGATAAAGAAGTAAACGAAACAAGGGTAAGCTCGTTAAGCAGCATGAATGCACAGTGGAACAAAGAACAGATGTTAGGCGAGTAAAGTTTGTTAAGATGACATTGTCGAATTACCTGCTGTTGATGCGCCAGCGTCTGCTTCATAAGAACCATTTTGATACTCTGTTCCATGGCATATTTCTTCGCTCTGTTCACCGTGTCCTGTTGTTCGGACGTGATTTTTGGTAGGCCAGCACCGAGAATACCAGGCAACGTGAGATACTTCGCACCTGGTCCTAATTATGGGATACAAACGTACTGAGTGTTAAACACGTATTATGGAATGTATGTGCACGCGTGAGTATAGGAAATAATTATCAGATCTTATCAGCTAAACATCCATTGTCTTTTACTCGACAACAACATGACTATAGTTGAAGCGACATAATATGTAATATACGACGTCACGAACTGTATGATGCATCATATGATGTCTATTGTTTAGGTCGCAATGGGAAACGGAAATGTAATGTGATGCGATTGATACGTACCGGCGACAACTTGCCCTATTTGGTTGATATCGTATATAGGCCCTGGCAAGAACTCTGTTGCAGTTCCTGCGGAGAAAGATCGTATTAGACAAACTGGTAATATCGAGCAGAGTATTATGGTACATCTGCTATCACGCAACACGCGTTAAAAACACTCGTATCCGTTAAATGTTGGTTGTGACAGAAGATGTACAAGGTCATAATGGGCATGTCATTCTTTATTTGCGCAAGGTATGGTCGTGATGACCTGAAGAAGATCTCGCCTTTCTTATAGGTCTTACTACCTGGACCGAAATCCTAAGCTTTCAGTTTTGAGATCAGCAACAGAAAGACATAGTAAGGGCGTGTTAACATTGTGCATAATTAGGGAATTATTGCACGTTGCGGTAGCGACCTAAACAGGGGACCAAAAAATCAAACGCAACCCGCAAATTCGTTCGTGAAGTTCAGACTACTTTAACAGGATGAATTTATGTGCTTATAAAAAAAAGATGGAAAAAGAGGAACGACGCTGTGCCGTAGTTCCCAACAGCAGAACCTTCCACCAAACTGTAAGTTTAAAGAAATTAAAAAAGTCAAGCCACACAATATAGCACATCAATTGTATGAGAAGATATGCATATAAAACGTGTACATGTATTATATGTATGAACATATGCAGATGTCGTTCAAGAATGGAGAAACAGAATCCTCCCTCTCTTCGCCTGCATACTAATCAAAAGGAGGCAATGTCCTTAGAATTACCAAAGAAAAAACATTATAACCAGAAAGAGATGCAGCAGTTCATAAGAAGTGGAGGAACTAACTTGCGTTCAAAGACACTCTATACTCAGCGGATTATCATATTCAGACATTAATTTTGTCAAGAGGTCTTTCGAAAGTTTCAAATTACTCTGTACATGATATATCAGCCCCAAAAAAAAGACTACGCATATTTAAATTAAGGTATTCATACGATTCATAACCAATTTGGTCTGCTAGTCTCTGAAACAGAAATCAGAACACGTTGAAACGTTTCGTTAAGATTTCTCCGTTCTTTCGTTTACGTTTTTGTTATCTCTCTCGTTTTACTTTATAAAGTTTGCGGTTTCATGAACTAAGACTGTTAGCTTTGTTCGATCATTCGATTAACAGCTAACCGTGTTCTGGGCTGAGCAATGTGACGGTTGCGCGCAAATTATCCGAGATTGAGGCGACGCACATATCTGTAAGCACAAAGCAAAGGAGGACACTCTCAGTGCATTTTCTGCGCCATCGTCTTAGATCTTGCCTTTTCCACCCTATCCACGCAATTAAACCTGCCGCTCTATCTATATAGCAATGGCGATCTTCACGTGTACAGACACTTAGCGGAGGACCAACAAAATAGGCCATTAACTCATCAGAGACAAAAAATGATCGACGTACATGTATATGAACGCGAATCGCGTGGTTATCGATTCGCGGACATACACCGCGTGTTTTCCACCCTCTGCAGAAGTACCTAATTTACCGGTCCTCCCTGGATGATTCTTTTTTTGTCTTTTTTTTAAACAAGTTTGAGCGGACCCTGTCAATGGCAACAACTTACCTCTCCAATTTCCCAATCTATGCAAACGAATCAATGAGTTACAAGAAACGTAATCGCCACTGCCATTCCTAATTACAAGCCTCTTCACTTGCAGTCAAATATTTATCTATCCAGAAGCGGGCTTCCTTTAAGCCGTAATATGCCTGACACTAAAATTCTTATGCACACTCTTTGCACATATAAGCAGTCTGTCATTGATCTTTGGATACTTTAGATTGTTGCACAGGATTGAATGTTCTTCTCACAGGAATCGAAAAGTGGATGTGATACTTTTAACTTGCTTGCTATTACGCCAAGTTAGAATCTCATTCAAAATGTGGCAATCTGATTTGTATGTTATATATACTTTTTTGTTTTTAATAAAAGAGACTGATAATTAGGATTAAACAAGGAACTACCCTATAATGCTGACCTATCTAAAATACGCATCATATTTGGTACTCGACAATAGATGCTGTGTCAGTGGGAGTTTGCAAAACTCTGATTTGTTCTGTTCAACGAATGTAGCGTTCTCTTTCTTTGTTTGGCGCACGCTCATGATCACAGCTCAGTCGTAGGCCACAGATTCTGTACTGTCTCTCCGCTGTAACATCTCAGAACAGAAGGACAACCATACATTAGTTTTATTCAGGGCCAACGATCGCCTATCATCCCTAGCCTACCAATATTTATTCTGCAAACTGTGATAGAGTGACCATTGGACAGTTACAGAGAGAATATGCCAGCTTTGTTTATGAGAGAAAGCTAGCGCCTAAATTGCCCTATGGTAAATGTACACCAATAACTCATTTTTCCTCTCGCACAAAGATACACGTTACACTTGTTTCGCAGTTTCTGCATTCATTGTGTTTTTTCATTTCATTTCTTTTTTCTTTTATTGTGGTTCTGTACACTTATACGTGTAATGATCACTTAGGGATTATGGGCGTACGACTACGTGGCTGGATTAGCAATGTACCTTCAACACGAGACTTCTTGGCCGGTGGTTCCACATTGTTTTGCGACGTCGGTGCCTGTAAGATAATGAGTAACTGTAACATGTGACAATCCGTGAACGAGAAAAGAACGGAGTAGGTCAGAGGGTCTTTGGAGCGGTTAAAGCGGGTCAACCGCAATGGGCACGAAAAAATTTATGGACGATAATAATCTATAAAAATCAATAACCCTCGTCTTTGTATATCCTCGGTATGATCGATTGTCAATACTTGATAAGTTATTCATGCGTATCGGTAAATTTTGATCGAGCGAACATCGAACATCTTCAATATAAAATATTTACGTAAATACAAGAGTACGAATGGGCGCGATATGTAAGCAAATTACAAGCGCCTTTTACGGCCGCCATGATGCCCGAATTACTCGGTTTCACCGACCGACAGCAATAAGCAAAGATATGAGGCGAAATAGGATACCAAAAATTACTCACCATGGCCATTGTTCCGTTCATTGTCCTGTGTGACCCACCGGATGCAAATGAAATCTTCTGTTTGCACTAAATCACAAGGAAAATGATGACGCACTCTCAACAAGTAACTTACATCCGAAGCTTGTCCTTTGCGGAAGTTGCGCAATAGATATACGCACTCTCTTCCTGTCTGATTTATTAGACGGATGTGAATCTAAATTATTTTAAATGAACGCCCAACATCATCGTACTTTATCGATATTGTCGGAACATTTAACGTTTAATTTATTTTTATCTATTTACAATTAATTCTAAAATTTAGTTGTTTGTGGAAAAGTATGGGAATGAATTTAAGCTGACTTGCGTAGTACTTTTATGACAGCCGATGAACATGTGTTCGGTGGCTACGACTTGAAATATTTAAGAATTGCATTTTACTAGTGATTAGGACGATAGTGATGGATTACGATGGTTTCCAAGTTCGCGTGATTGACGATCACAAGGTTAGACCCAGATTTGGAACTTTTCATATTTCACGTACATCAGTTCCGTGGGGTTATGTGATGAATCTAATACGCCGAATTCTATATATATATATGTATATATGTATTTCATTCGACACAATTTACACGATATTTTATGCCGTTTTATGCTCAGCTGAATTTCGTTTATAGGGCAAAGGACTCTTTGCTACCAGACCATACAAGGAAGGAGATATAATACTCGAAGAGAAACCAATAGTTTGTTGTCAGTTCTCGTGGAACTTGGAGTATGGATATTTGGCCTGTGATAATTGTATGAGACCGCTGGAAACAGCCGAGGAAAATGTTCGACGATTAACGAGCAAAGTGGATCTTATTCTACCACATCCAGAATGTTGTGAGACTGTTAAAAACACAGTCACAGAATGTGCGGCGTGTGGGACAAAGTATTGCAGTGTGCAGTGTCAGGATGAAGCAATGCAAAGGTGAATTGATCTTTGTAACGGTATGTTACATGTTACATTAGTATTTTGCAAATATTGAATATTGCGTTCTACGCATTAGGTACCATACTACATTATGCATGCAAACAAGGGAAAAAGATGAAGCACATCCTTTGTTTCAATTGAACGAGACATGGAAGCAAATGCATTATCCTCCAGAAACAGCAACAATCATGCTGTTGGCCAGGATGGTTGCGCTTGTAAACCAATCTTCTGATAAGGATCAGACCTTATCCACTTTTTTTCAATTCTGCCATAGTACCATGTGCGAAACTCATGAGATTGCCCATAATTGGATGGGTGAGAAGTTTATTGGGCAGATAGATGTGCTCAGGGAAATGGTGCAGCAAGCATTACAGAATGAACACACACAGTATGTAAGTCAGGCAATATCAAATTAATTATCCACAATAATTTTAAATGCAAAATATGACCGATGCAGGACAAATTTTTGAATTGATATTTAATTTGCATCTTTAGTGGTTTACACCAGAAGGATTCAGGAGTTTATGGGCGTTGATAGGGACGAACGGCCAAGGTGTCGGAACAAGTGCATTTAGTCGGTGGGTGAAGAACGTGTCGGCATTGGACCTGCCGAAGTTCGAAAGAATCCAGGTTGACAAATTAATAGATAGAATATACGACGAGATGGAAGATGGTACATTGTTTCGTACATTATCTAGTCATTGTATGCCATCAAGATTTTCAAAACAGCATCTTCTTCTTCACAGTTGTCGGTTCCTTCCTGAACAACGAAGGCTCTGGACTTTACGTTCTTCAATCATCAGTTAATCATAGCTGCACGCCAAACACGGTCGTTGAGTTTCCTTACTCAAACTATATTTTAGTATTGAGAGCGACTCGTGATATACAGCAGGGGGACGAGATATGTATAAGCTATCTTGACGAATGCTATCTGGAGAGGAGTAGGCATTCGAGACAGAAGGCGCTGAAGTCTTTATACTTCTTCTATTGTTCATGTGACAAGTGTCAGGCGCAGGCCGGCGATCCGGATGTAACATCCGACGACGAGGAATATGATGACGAGTCCAGCTAAAGGGGCTTTGTTTCGAATAAACACTAAAAAAAGAATCCTAACACCATAAACTTACTTGCCTGACATACTAAGTCTGTGGAGTATCGTAAAACGTAACCACGATTATATCATATATCTACGCAGCACGCTATAAGAGACTCGGGTGTGTTGAGTTGGTTTTATTAACAAGTCATCATTTTTTTCAATACAATACATCCTACAGAGAATGCAAGATCTAAAGATGTAAAACAACGAATAAAAATTGTCTATTAAAAGCGTCAAAATATCGATTGAGGACTCATAATCCAAGTTAATTAGTCGGTATAATGCTATAGTAACGAGATTAACGATGATCTTTTTGAAACGTTTATATTATTCGTTAATATGTAATTGTTTAGGCCTATTCATTTTAACCCGTATAAAAACACGTAAAAGCACATTTTCCATTCGACATTTCATAAAATGAAGTTCAAATGACGCCCATATATATATATATTTGTACACGTATATAATATAAAAACAGTGCTATGCATTTACATATTTTTTTTTTACCGTCGTAAATACAAAAATGTACAATTCATAAACTCGTGCGTTTTACACCTTAACATCGAATCTCGATCATGTAGTGTCAATAAGTAAAACCTTGTACCTCATTTAATATTACTAAGCGCGAGTGTGTTATGGCAATTCGTTTCTTTTATCTTCAAAGACTAGATAGCATTACGAACGAAGAAACAATTCTTATCTCGCGATGATATTAAAACCAACATCAGTTACAGACTCTAATCTCGGGAAATATCGCACCTTTGCGTCGTTTACACTTTCTGAATGTAAACAGATATGTCCGATACACTTCGTATATTACTTTACGGCGTGAGGCAATCGATTGCACAAATTAAAATCAAGTAAAATTATAACGATTACTTAAAGTTAAACTAGTCTACTCCTTGATTAGAGACAGTTAAATCATCTCCAGTCGCTGAGATGCACTGTTCACGGGTGCGTCGGTCTAATTGTTAATCTGTCAACAACCGTCAATATAAGTGCAAGCTCGACCTGCATAGCTCATACCTATTCTCGTATTTACATATAAATTAATTACGTTACATTAAAACTACGCTTATCAGAGGGTCTTCTGATCGTCAATTGATTTTTCCCTATTATCATAAGATTCGCTATGTACGGTGGCAGTGGTGTGACCAACACCTTTTTTTCGGTCAATTTTGTAATGTACGACGCGATGTTGGGACTGCGAAATTCCCACCTGAAATCAATGTCTGGATTGAGTATCGAGTATTCTAAGTGGGAATACGGTCTGGACGCTTAAAACTTGCAGTAAAGAGAATAATTAAAGGAAATTTAATTAAACTAACAGCAGTAAATTGGAATATTCCAATAAAAAAATAGGTTGACCACGAAAATGTTAGTATGATTATCGAAGTAGGATCCATACCCTATATGTATATCATCAGGCAGCTTTTCCGATAATTCTCTGTGTTGCCAGCGCTGGTGAGGTGCATTAATTATGAGTGCTTCTAGAACGGGAGCATTGGCGCCAAAGCACTGTGTGGCGTAATTCCTCCTCTGCAGGCACTGCGTGTAGTCTGTGCCTGTGTTCCTAAAAATTGGCACACGCATCTTTATGCAAATAATGTGGTAAATATTGAACCATGGCAAATGATAATTACCTGGTCACGGGTGCAGCGTCTGTGTATATCGGCTGTTGCTTAATATGCTCTGCATTTACTGTAATTTGTTTTTTGTTCCACAGGAGCTTCATTAATGACTTAAGATCCCTGCCCATCAAATTGGCCTGCTTAATACTTGAATAGCCGATTGTGATGACAATTGTGTTCATGACATTTTTTGAAACAGTCTTCTTTGAGCAGAAGAGATAGTTTTGCCCGAGAAATAATGCAAAGTAAGTAGGCATGGAGAGCCTCATTGATCCCTTTTTGTGCACTTCTTTAAGACATATATATGTTATGCCCTTGTACATTAGAACCTTCACCTGCATATCCATATTTATTAAGAGAAAGTTTTTCCTCATTATATCCTGTAGTCTTTTATATTCTGAGCAATCTATGTCTTCACCACTACCTCTCAATACATAGCCATACCATGTTTTCTTTTTACTATGCCTGCTCACATCTGTAATCAACGCTCTTAAGTAACCGTTCACATTTGATGTACAACAAAAAGTCTAACAGCCAGTACAACTAAAAATTGCATTTCTTTACCAATTGCTTGCAACGTTAAAAGCCGTGCCTGTAAATGTTCCTCCTTTAGATTGGCTCTCTAAAAACAAATGGCTCAGATGAAAGAACACTATTATGCATTGTGAGAGACTTAAAAGTACCAAAGAATAAATGATAAATCTACATCAATGACATCCTCGATGAAGCGAATGGCGCTCTTCACAGTAAAAGATTCATGGTTCCTGGCCAACTTTCTCTGCACTTCGTTCCAAGTTAACTCCGGAAAACAGGGCATTACAGTATTTTCCAATTCCTCAAACTTAAATTTCTTAATAACGATGCTCAGCTGACGTTTCACATTGCTCGATGTTACTAAATAATTTGAAATACGCCCAATTGATTATTTTCGATAAACTTAACCTCTTTCTTAAGAGAAATCAAAACATTATTGACAGACAATCGTAACGAGATGATACACGTTACGAAAAATACGTACCGGCCGGCATCGTTGTGTCATATAACAATGCGTCCAACGGCAGTGTTAAAAGATTAATAAAGTTATTAAGGTTTTGAATAAAATTATTTTGTAACAGCCACCTCTGGTCAAATGACGCTGCGCGCGCGCGCTTCACTCACGGTTGCCGCCAAAAATCTGCCCCTCCCATAGCAGGATTGTGCACGATGCAGGTTGTTATTGCAACTGTCACTGCTTTTAATATTATATTCCTTACGCCCTTACAATTTCATATTATTATGCCATACTATCATACGAGTCAGTTGATACGGTTTCAGAATTATTTTCAGTGAACGTGGCGCGAATATTATTATGGTCTATGGGACACGTTAGTCACAACATCTTATCTGTTAGGTAGCTGCCTAACAGTTTACCCAGCGTGGAAAAATCGGCCTCTGAAGAGCTAAACAGCTAATTTAGTATTAATTTTCAAAGAAAAATTTGTATTTTCTGCGTGGCTCAGATGGTGCCGGCAGTAGTGGGGGAATCTGCTTCCAGTGTGCGTCCGTGCCAGCGTGCGCCCGTGCTTGTGCGCAATGCGCACGCCACTTATATATATAGCTGCATCGCGTGGTGAAAAGGACGAAGATACGTTCTATCTCCTTTGCACCAAACCGCGCGTCGAGACTTCGTGCATGTGTGATTGTGATACCGAAATGCAGTGTCAGCACATTTGTTCGAAATCCATCTGTGTCGCAGTGTGCGTGCGCGTCTGTGTGCAATGCTAAGGCCCTGATTGGGCGTAAGCTGTGCGCATCGCACACAGGCGCACACGCATGATGGAGTTCGAGCCAAATATGCTGACACTGACTGTGGGAAACAGAAAACGGCCCATTTTGTTAGAAAGAGAGAGTTGAAATCCAGGGATGTCCGTCTCACTCTTACACACGTGCGGTCTGAACATATGTATAGTCGCGTGCACGTTAAAAGTGAAAGTTCCACGTTTGTTTGTTCTGCCGCATGGATACAATTCCTGGATTCAACTGGTTTGCACGTTTGCACTTGTTTGTATATACCGATATTTTTGAAACGGGTCGTACAGTTAACATAGGACAGGTATCCCTGGAATCACACTCTCTCTCTCTCTGTGTCCCGTTTTCTGTGACTTTACATATGAGTGTTCTCATTCCAGGTAGTATATTATAAAAAAGTTCAATGGGTAGAATGACTAGTTCTACGTGCTGCTCTCACGAGCCCCACACGCCCGCGAGGCGTGGGGAGAGCGAAGACGCGCCGCGCAACCGCCGCGCCATATTCGCTCACAGCTCACCGGTTCTCGAAGGAAGCGTACTGCCTCTGTTCTTCGAGTCAGAGATGATTCGGAGTAATGAAGGTGGTACCCAGAGCTTTGTTTCGACTCCTGTGGGTGTGCTCATCTCGCCCGGCCCAGGGGGTCTGCGCTTGCAGACCGTTACCTCTGGCGTCCGCCACAACACCTTTGGCGGCAATCCGGCCCCATCTCGGGGAGAGACGAGCGGGCTCGAACAGCGGCAAGTAATTCCTCGGCTACCGACTGGCCCGAAGGTCGGTCGGCCGAATGCCGAGGGACAAGCCGCCATTCTTCTGCCCAATCCGCCCCGCGCCCGAGTGAAGACTCGGAAAACCGACGTGTCGTGGTTCGCCATGACCCCCACAATTGTTACACGTCCCAACCGTTAGAGGGTGGGGGGATTATTCGCAATGATATTATTGCTGGTCGCCGCACATTCCTGTCATCTGCCCATGCTACTAGGTCCCAAAGAGGGCCCCCTGGGCAGAGCGTAGCTTTGCTAGCCGAAACCTCGGAACGTGAAAATGACCGGACGCAGGTTGACGAAAAGGATGAGGAAAAAGAAATGGGCGGTTGGTAACGTTTTCGTCTACAAGACTCATCAGGAGGGTTGATGTAGACGGATCCTGCCCTAGACGCATAGGAGAAGGAGGAGGAATTGGAACATATATATGCGAATGAGACTTGAAATGAGCCACTTGCGAGAGATTGAGACATAGACGGACGCCGCGTGGCGTCGAATTGGGGTACTTTGACCCGAGGCGAGCTGGAGGACGGAACAGTCGTTAAGTACCCTACAATATAGAAAGTTCATATTGAAGCGTGCTAAATTGCGATAATTTTCGTTCTTGCGTATACAATGCCTGAAAGAAAGCATAAATTGAAGATCATCATCATGTACAGAGTTTCTGCATAATACTAAACTTACCATCACTGCCCGGATAGCTCAGTCGGTAGAGCATCAGACTTTTAATCTGAGGGTCCAGGGTTCGAGTCCCTGTTCGGGCGTATTTTTTTTTTATATCTTTAGGACATTTTTCTTCATCCGTTTAGAACTAATGGTTCTTACTGGCACTGTTGATACATTGCGTACAGCAATTTTAATAAAATTTAATTCGTGTTGTACAATTTCCATTTCAATGAATTAGTCTCATGCCGCATGGGTGATTGTGTTCGACAAAAGACATTCTTTTATATCGTTGCGTACCGATTAAAGTCAGAAGTGTCAGGATTAGCATTCTCATTCCTTTTCAACTCAGACTCAGACCTCAGACTTCATAGAATCGTTCCGGACCCATTTCAGAGTAAAATCTCATGCCCAGACATCTGCTTCAATCTGGTGTGTCGAAGTACTCTATGCTTGTTGTAAATACGAGTCGAGTGGAGTCGAGTCCGTAAATGCGTGATCCGCATGCCGGAATCGAAACAAAGACGGCAAAATTTGTACAGAAATTACTACGAAACTTATATACGCAGCAGTGTACTTATTCAATTGACGTAAGGCCAAGGTATAGCGAAAAAGTAAGACGTAACAGCTTCTTATAGCAAAGTTTTCGATACACAAGCAATCGCATTGCCTGCGGTACTTCAACGAATTTGTGTTCGATCTTTCGAACAGAATGTCCGAAAAGAAGGTCGCTCCTCTGGAAGAGTTGGATTGGATACGAATTCGCAAAAGGCAAACGGCGACTTTAAGAGAGGAGGAGCTGCTCTGGGACAAGTTAAAGCGGAAAATGCTTGCACATCCAGCGATCCCCATAGGTAAGTATAACCTTTGCCCCCGTGTTCAAAACATATGCATAACTTACGTATCCGGAGCACCGGACGATCGTTATGCAAATACTCAATTTGAGCTACAGTTGTATACCATAACCGACATTGAACAATATTCCTAACCTTTTGACATACAAGTTCGCCAAGGACGATCAACATATACTGCCATCTATATAATATATTTTTTTCTTATTGCATCTGCCATCTGGGGGAAGTATGTTGAAACACATTTGTTGAAACTGTTTTATAAATCCTAGCATAAAATAAATGCTTTACATTTTAATATTTGTATAATGGGGTGAAAGATAATATGAAACTAGCTGTTTCCAGGAAGGTATACATGTATTACATATATTTGACTATGAACGTTCAGTATTTAATGCAATGAATAATTATATACGCAATTTGTCCAATCTTTTTAGATACCTATGTTTTACGATTATGTGTTGCGAACTGTATTATAAGGTCAAAAGCTTCTTACGATTACTTACTTATCTTGACATAGAATTGCATGATAGTCACCTAAATCATATGTGTTTCAGGAGCTGCAGCCACTGTGGGTGCCCTGTCATTTGGGCTTTACAATTTCTGCAGGGGTAACAGCATGATGTCACAATATATGATGCGATTGCGTGTTGCTACACAGACGTTTACTCTCTTGGCAGTGATGTTTGCGATGCACCAAACAGGAGCAACAAGTATATTTAACCGTAAGGAATCGGTTGAGGCAACAAGTGCAACAGAGTCTAAAACTGAAGAGTGAACCAAAAAATAATGTCTTGTCTTCTTGATATCTAAACGGTACATTTACTTCAAAGCCGTTTTTATTATGTGTTACCACGTACAAGTGATTTCTAAACGGCAATATCCATTTTAGACAAAGGAGTACAGTAGTTTCTTCTTAGATACGTATTTTCGATGAATGTATCACTCCAATCTAAGTAAATGTTATGTTGTTAATATTTAATTCGAAAACGCCCAGTGGATTGTATTAATTTTGTTGATCACTCGGATAACGAAACAAATTGTACTTGTTTCGTTCGGGTTGTTAAATCCAACAAACGTGTACGTACATATTTTTGAAGGCGTAGGTGGTTAAGTATTTGATTAGGAAAATCGTAACCTGATAGTTGCAAACTGTAAATCATATTAAAACTGATCTTTTGTGAATACTTTTGTGAATATTAAACCTTGAATATATATATATTAATATTTATATGCATCGTGATGATCTACGACCTGGAAGTCGTAGAAAATGAACAAAATGAAAACGACCAAAATCAGCAAATGGATCGTAAAGTCAGTCTGACGAAGAAATTTCGTTTACAAGAAGTCGAATGTGTTACTACGAACACGAACCCATAAATCATCCACGAAGCAGCAAGATTACATTTGCACTTCTCGTTTATTAAGAGATTACATGTATGTATCGACTCCTTCATTCCTAAGACGCGAAAAATAAAGCGTCTTGTGTGTACAATCAGTTTATAATAATTGTCGACACTCTCCCCACGGTACTGAGCTTTTCCCAAGTAAATCAATCGGGTCGAGTATCGTAACAGTTCTATCAATTGCACCTATCGTCATCATTTATCACGAGCCCCATCGGCACGCGTCAATAGCAGTGAAAGGGTAAAAATCTTACGAAGACAAATGTCAACGCATGAACATTACGTCGTTGTATAGTACAAGGCTAGGGTAAAAAGGAAAGTCTCATGCCGTCCGTTCCACGGACGTTCTTCCAACTTGATGGCCAAGTTTTATTTACTCCTCGGGAGTACGCTAAGATTCTTAATGAAATCACGTAAAGATTCGTCTGAAGAATCACGCACTCCGCTACACGATGGCTATTCATGATTCTTGTTTGAAAAGGGCCAATGGGACTTGAGGGCAGCAGCGGTGCTGAGTTTCCGTGGCCCGCTTGTACTTGAAGATCTGGATCGAAGACTTGGCGGACTATTATTTGAGCTACAGCTGCTGAGACTGGTGCTAGGAGTCAGGCCAAGGGCCTGCTGCACCTGCTGCATACCACCGCCGATGCCACTTTCAGGTAAACAATCTGTAGAAGGTATTGATTCTGAAATGAAATGATTTCAATTTTCGACGAGCTGAATATATATGGACAGTCTGTAATCTTTTACTGCTGTGCGGTTGTGTCAGCGTTACAATGATATTAATAACACTATGGAGAAATACAAAGTTAGAATTTACTGTAACAAAATTAAGTTTTTAATTTCCGAAAATATACATAGGCCGCAGGCTAAAGTTATAATATTCCTAAAGAAATGATAAGAAAAACAAAATGAATTTTATAGAACCAAATAGCTGTCATTCAAACGCTATGGGAATATGATGTATTGAGGACATACAATAATCAACGTAAAGTATTGTGTAACACTTTAAGTATGCTGCAGCAGTGAAAGGTTCAGCAAGGTAAATGGCAAGATTGCCATCAAATACCTATAAGTGGTGTTTCATCATACAGCGACCCTTGCCGCTTACTACTAATAAACGAATTTCTGGCACTTTCAGCACAGGGAACGCATTGAAGAGAATCCGCTGCGTGTCTCCACCTAATATTATCCTGGACATGATTTTGCAAATGCCGTAGCCACTTTTGAACGTCGTCATTCGACTCAAACTTGATCGTATTCATTCTCTCGATCCCGTCTGTCCGATGTGTGACGCGAAGTTCTTTAGGGGCGGATTTTGACTGTTGAACAAACGTGTCCTGCAGTGAAAAAAAATACAATAAATGTACAAAAATCTGTGTTTCCACGTAGAATTATTCTAGTGCATAGGGTACATTAACCAGTTTTGATAGTTCTCATATTAGTATGATAACGTAATAGATTCGTGTATCAAGCCGGGAAAAACTACCTTATTAACTGGTATACGATGAGCAGCTTTCTGATCCTCATCCGCCAGTTTCCGGGACTCCCACATTTCGAGGGTAAAACCACGTAAGCGGGCCCAGTAACGTCGTCCATTCATGCTGACGTTGCCAGTGCATATTTCTTTGCCGAGACAGTCTGGCTGTACAGCGAGTCGGCAACAAAAATGCCCGAACAGTGGTAGTACGCGTTGCTTGTTTTCTGAAAGAGTAACAAATTTTTATGACCGTTTTCCTATCCGTGATGCCGCTCGTGGAGGTATACGTGTCGGTGATTGTAGAAGCCGTCTAAGTTATACATACGAAACAATTAAATTCATCATTCCTTTCATTACATAGAACGGTATTGAACAAAATTAATGATTTATTATATTTTTTCCAATTTTTAAATCCACTCTAATAATCATCGTGATATATACGCTGCCTAGCACTTGCAATTTACGTTCAACGTATGTACGTAAAGTGTTTGAGCGAAGAACGTAGAAAGAGCAAAATTACCAAAATGATGAACGACGAGATCGTGAGTACGTATATTGTCGTCGGTATCGTCTAGGGTTAATCTTGCTGAAGCCATTAATTCAAAATGGGGCCCACTGAAAACAATAATAACACACCTATGTATTGGTCGTAGGAGTTGCAGGACAATAAAGTGAAGTGCATAAAAGTAGTGAAAGTTACGGTAGAATAAGATACTGTAAAGTGAAACGTGCACAATTGTGTTACGATTTGTTCGAACGCGAGCAGGGAAAAGTAACATACAAAGCGTAACTCACATTTTACCGGAATGGAGTTCATCTCGGAGCGAAGCAGCCAGCTTCTTGCCTACAGTCTTTGAAATTGAGGAGTGAATCGTTCTCTTTATCCTCCGTGGCGTACTTGCGATGCTTAGATCCTCTTGAAGCACGTGACTATAAATTTCGAGAGTTAACTCGAAATTAGCCGGCACGTTGTTGCTGTGAACAGAGGCAATAAAATGAAAAAGGAATTACACAAATTGATGGTGATGAGACATGTAACGGTGAGGCAGTAAAAGCGTGCGAAAAATGACGGAAGTACTCACAAGAGCAGGACATCGGGGAAGCTGATATCCGTGTGAAGCCTGTCCACAGGACACAATAAGGCCGTGTCGTGTATCTCCGTACCCACGCGCGCTAAACAGAAAACGGCGAACCGTCGATAGTCGCCGCGATTCTTGAAATGATCCGAATCTCTCCACATCAGCGGTATCCTCAGCTCTGAAATCGATAACCTGGCCGTGCTTCCGGTCGGGCTGAAACGATCAAGCAACAAATTTTCAGGCTCGAGATTATCGGCCGTTCGAGCAGCGCTGAAGGATGGTCGCGGATTAGTCATTTAAACAAGTAAGATTAATTTCGAGAAAATCATAGATCCAAGAATCGTCGTGTGAAGCAAAGTTTCGAGAACTAGAAAATGAATGACGCGTTCAGGACGGTTTTATTATGAATTACGTCATATTGTATATCCGCTAAGTTGTGCGTGACGTACGTTGATTTTTTGAGTGGATCCCTTTTGCGACGTTGAAGCTCATCCATGTAGGTCGTCATCCGTTCGTTAGACGTGAGTAAAGCTCGAGCAGCTTCCAAGCTTTGAGCACGATGACGGGCGGCTGCCAGCAGTCTCGCCGAACCTTCTCTCATCTTGATCTCAACCTCGATTTTTTGTTCCAAGTCATACTCCTGCAATGTACAAATAGACTTTGCACAATAACGTACATTCACACTATGCAGAAAAGTTTACTCCACCCTTCCTTATCGTTTCTTTACGTAGAAACATCGCGTAATTCGGAACTCTCCGATTGTCCAACACTATTCTTACGTAGAATGAAAAATCAATCAATCTTCACCGTAATTTTTTCCCCGTAAATAAAACCTTGCTCAACAAATATTATTCCACATTTTCACCTGTTTCCCCATAACAGAATACCCCCTTTCCTGATTAACACCATCGATTGCACGTCATCTTATAGAAAGGTCATTATATTTATGCCTACGCAAAAAGCTCCCAAGAGTGCAATGAAGTTTTCTCAAGAAGAACATTGCGAATGTCACAGGTTGACATCTGTTACGCGAGGCCGCGAAATTATTGTGTTAAAAAAATAAAAAAAAAAAAAAAATCCGTTTGTGCAAACACTTTTGTCGCGCACTGTACGTATACACGAGACACTTGTCGCGTGATCAATTAATGCACGCGTCAGCGATAATGTTGATCGTACGATACCGATCGAATAGCGTCGACTTGCTGATCTTCGCTCCTGCTTTTTCGGAACTTTCGCATTCCGCAGGTGAATACCACGTTCTTGCGAAGATCAGCAAGAACGATCATTTGGCGCAAGACATGCCAACCTGCCCCCGTCATGGCTTCCTCAAGCTCGCTCAGCAAGTTGGCTCAGTTCTATAATCCCTTTACCCGGACCTAGATGCCTGAATCTCTTGTTTATGCAAAAGATTACCTTCGACACGCTGAGTACAAGAGTTAACCCTTGACACTCTTAATAGGTTGAACGCTCTGTGTCAGCATGTAGGTAATCAATTTTTCGATATGCTGAAGAGACATTTAGCTCTGACCACTAAAGGTGGACATACAAGTGCACGGGGTTAACATAGATATACTGTTATAAGGATTTATTCGTTTTTAATGATAAATACCGTGATGTGATGCTAGTATTCTATTCGTCGAATTACAGTTGCAATATTTATATTATCAATGTTCAAGTTTATGATTGACGAAAATTGAACTGCAATTGCAGGTAGTAAATACAGTTGAAAGGTATGTAACGACTTTGAATGAGATTGGAGGTTTCTTCGCTGCGGGGGCAGCCGCGAAAAATCGATCTGTCTATTTATCAACATCCGTTGTCGGGCGTTCCTACTATCGCATAGGAAGAAACGCGAGGCTCAGGGTGTCAACGAGCTTCCTCTTAACGAAAGCGTAGAGTAGAGCGCGGAGTGGCCACTGTACGGAAACGTATAAATAGACATACGAGTTTCCGCGATTGGGGAGCAACGCGCGCACGAGATGCGCGTCCAAAAGCTGAAAGACAAGTGCTCAAAGGCCGAAAGATGCGCGCCGAAAAGCTGAAAAGCGCGCCATGTATAAAAGAACACGCGTTCTATTGTGCTTTTAAAAAGTCGAGTCGAACGTTATCGAATTGAAGATGGTTGAGATCAGATTAATTGTTCAGATTTGACCAGCATTTTTGTATCATCGGTACTAGGCGAATTGGTGTATAATTAAAATGATGGCTGAATCGGTACGTGGATTGTAACTACTGGTGGACGTAAGTGATTAGTAACCCTGTTTCCGTCTTAGATTTATGGTTTTTTTATAGAATTTTGCGAATGTAGATACAGGACTGGCATCTAATACAGTATTAATCAATATGTTGTTTACCGTCGACATTGAAATCTTCAACTTCGAACCTAGAACTTTTAATTACTCCCCAGCCACCTCTCTTACCTACCCAAAGGACTGAACGAAAGCACAATATTCCGTGTCCTTCAGATAATCATCGGATCTGACATAATGGAATTTTGCCCAGCCGCGAATAGCACATTAAGCCTGCACGGGAGAAGAGGCCGAGGCCACTCTCTGTTCTACCTATCCGGAACCCCATCGATCTTGATTTCGCATAAATCTTTGAAACGCGCGCCGCACCGCGGCAAGTCCAAAAGCGGAGAAAGATGTATCGTCGCATCTCTTTACCTTTGTCAGAGGCTCGTTACCTTGGCCGCTCGCATTCGTCTTCGTCTTCGTCGTCGTCGACGCGGTCGTAGTCGCGGTCGTCGTGGTCGTCGCGTTTGTCGTGGTGGTCATGATGGTGACGTTCACGCAGGTCTAATCGCAAGCCTCGCAAATTCCCTTAACAACCCACGTAGCGCGCTTCGAGCCTTCCGAGTACGAGGCGCGTATTATTCGCGGATACGAGTTATCGCACAGAAGTCGTATGTCAGGGTTAAATTTAACGAGTTGAAAGCTCGTTGATCCGCCGTTGTGCGCGGCGTGCCGCATGCGTATTTACGCTCGCCGGGCCGACGTTACGCGGCATTTAGACGCGCGCGGCCGACTGTCGGGACGCGCGTCGCTTTTTCGACGGAACAAATGGTGCATCGAGGGAAACGATTTGCGCGACACACGCGGCTCTCGGTGATTCAATTGACGTAACGAGAACGAGACATCGTCGCTTTACTAGCGCGCGCGCGTCTCGAGTTTCCGCGTGCACGCGCTCGGAAAACTATCGATGCGCACCGCGTATCCGGATACTGTATCGACTATACGAGTTTTTCACGCGAAGATCGATCGAGCGGCGAACGTATTCCCTGCCCTGACTGAACTTGAAACTCGCCTCAAGTTCGTCGAAGTGAAATCTAAGCAATTGCCTGGCTGTCCGCGGACGCGATTTAAAATAGATTTCCTCGTGCACGAAGAATACACGTGGTTCGACGAAGGTAACAGTTTGGCGATTTCGTTTGCCTCTCGAAGTACCCGCAGCTACCGTGTACTTGCCCTAAGACGCCGTAGGGCGGCAGACGAAATTGACGAAACGAAAAGCACGGTTTCGTGGAAAAATCAATCTCGACGTCGAAATAAATGAACACGCACACCCTCTCCGGCGCTCATGACGTACGAATGAAACGTGCATAAATAAACGCTCACCGACGCGCACATGTATTCCGCGACGCGAGTCCTAGACGAAAGCTTTCACCGTCTGAAGCGATAAATAAATATTTAAATTCGGCTCCGCGCTTCGGACTGGCCCGCGATCCGTCGAAAGCTCTGGAAGCGTCACGGTTGAACGTGAAACGTCGAAAAATGATGGGTCGCAAATGGTCTTTTTCTCTCTCTCTCTCTCTCCCGTCTTCGGCTCACAGCACGCGTGGACGCATACGCGAAACACCACCGCGAACAAAGATTCGCCGAGTTAAACTGAAATAGGCGCGCTCTTTGAGGGTGGCAGACGCTTTTCTCTCCCTCTCGCAAACGCATTCGCGTGCACGTTCGCGCACGCGCGTACCCCTTCCCCTGCGGGCGCGTAGGTCGTTTATCGCTTTACCCTCTACCCTGAACAGATGGGGCGGTCGAGGGTGGGCGAAGGATGGCGAAGGGTGGGTCGAGACTGGCGCCAGGGAATATCGACCCATTCCGCGCACCGCCGCCACCAGACTGCCTAAAGCCGTCTCTCGCTCTCAGAGGGTTTACACAGACGCGACGCCTTGCGCGAGGGGTGAGGGGTGAGGGGTGAGAGACAGAGCGCTCGCGCTCCTCTTCGATCAGAGATTACGTATTTAAGAAATTGGATCGACCGAGGGGAGGCTGAATTTTTAAATATTTCAATTTCGCGAGGACGCCGAGGGAATGAGGTTGTTGATCAGAAGTAATCTAGGCTGTAATTTAAAAGCATTTTGCAACAGTTAGAGGGTAGTCGTAGTTGAATCTCTCGGTTCAATTAGGAAATAGGTATTGGATTTCAGAAATTGGATCAGCAGCGTACTGCGCTCGGGGAGTCGCTGAATTAGAATGGATGTGAATTTAATAGAGTGGTGTTCATTTTGAGGCATCGTTTGTTCTGGTGTTGAAGGGACGTGTAACGAAGAAATAAATATAATGAAATTTTGCGGTACGCGAAAAAATGGGACGCGAGTATTAGTGACAGGAACTGTGCACTAAGGTGTTGCATACACTTGTGGATCAGTCACAATACATCAACGTCGTACACGTTCATGGCTCTGTACATTCTCCACACTTATGGGGGCAACGACGCCACGCTGGCTAATCGTGGTTACTAATGCGTGTTGTCGGAAGAAAGGACTCTGTGCGATAGAGTGGTGGGCAAGCTATTGACCGCGATCGAGTGGTATAATATATGATACACTGATCAAGCAATGCAATAATACGATTGAAACGGTTTGTCACATTTCCCCTGAAACTATTTGTGGGCAACATCACTTTCTAATTATGAAATATTAGTTTATCGATTCCGAATAGGTTCACTGTCATCGCTGAAGAAACGGTTGGCGGCTGAATGACATAGTATGTTGATCGAAGTCATCGTGATTCTAACAATATGCCCTAAGTTATGTAAATTCTACATAATTAAAATATTTCATATTAATAATTATGTTTAACAGTAAAATCAGTTTGTGATCCTTCGTGTCGAACCCTTTCCGATCGCGAAATCGTCCGAGACCGCCTTGTCGGTTTGTCGAGCACTGCACCAGAACCTGCCGGGTGATCTCGAGAGCGAATGGGAACGAGAATGAGCGCGAACGGGCCAGAGCGTGACCGGGTATACACGGTTGATCCCTGACCGCGATTACGAGAGTAACGAGCCTTAATGAATCTCGTCGTACTGTAATACGTTGGACGTGCGTGTCGTGTCATGGCGGCGACGATGATCATGGCGACGGCGCGGCGTACTGCCGCGAAACAGACATGAAGTCCGTCTCGGATGCGAAACGCATCAACGGCATCCAATGAAAAGTAGAGAAAAATAAGGATTTTTCAGAAGTTACACGATATTGCGAATCAAATTTTCGTGCTATAATTAAGAAATCTTATAAAAGTGGAGTCGTAAGCTTTGACTCTTAACAGGCAAGCTTAGCACATAGGAGAAGGCACACAATTCGCGTAACTCATGTCTCTTTGACGATCGCGACGAAATGTTTGCCAAGCAACATTCTACGCAATAAACTCGAAGCACGGTCAGTAACTCGAACTTGCTATCGACCCTGGCGCTCCGCACTGATCGCGATCAGTAAAGTGGCGTCGTTCCGATTTAAGAATATCATCCTCCTATGATGCGGTCGATACTGCAACCCGCACGTAACCCTCTCCCGCCGCCCATCATCCCGATTTTCTTTCTTTCACTCTTTCGTGGTCTTTTTCTTGCCCGCCGCGTCGCGCCTCGCTGCCTGCTGTCGCGGATAGCTGCCAAAAATACTCTCGGGAAATTCAACACCGGCCTGCCTGCACTTTGCGCCCTGCCCACGAGAGTACCGACGACTCTTAGAACTACTAGAACGCACCGAGAGTCCCTGTCTATCAAGCATCTTCCCGCTTTCCTTATTTGTGCAAGCGAGAAGAGGTCAACGACGACGGTTTCTCTCAAACGTTGAGATACGATTTGTTCTAGAGGAAAGATTAAAGAACAGCGTGTCTCAGCGTTTTCTTCTATATATCTCTGTTAGACAGGGAGGTTACCTAAAATATTCCCCTCCAAACTCATGACACATGCCAATTTTACAATTCGCAGCTGAGGAGCTGCGCTTATTGTACCTCAGCCATTCTTTGATTCGATGATGTCAGGGGGCTCGGATGCGTCACGTTGGTAGATCGTAACGATTCGAGTCACGATACTCGCCGGACGATGGACTCGTCAAATGACGTTCGAGGCGGCATTAGACATCGATGAATTTACGATGCGCGTCGATTAAGATGGCAAAGGGCACGGGCACAGAGTGAACGAACGCGGACGCTTTATGAAAATCTCGTTGGACGGATCGATGATCCTCCGCGGTCCCTCGCGGGAGCACACGTGATGCTTCTCGAAAAATACTGTAACATCGACGAAGAGCACTTCAAGAATAGGACTCGATTTACACGTATTAATTTATATCTTAAATTCTTAACACGTGTCACTGTTGCATTGTCTCGAGTGTAAGTAAAAACTTGTGGCGTTTCTCAGGAAGCAACGAAAGAGAAGGATCATCCTCCTCGTATTTTGCAGGAATACATATCATGTCCCCCCAAAAATTCGTCCGCCCTCGCATCTAGAAAAGCAAGAAACTCCTAACCACCGCTCATTCTCCCGATTGAAAAGCCGTTCCCGCGTTCACGTGTCATTGTCCCGGCTCCGGTTAGAAATTGCGGAACTCGCGAAGAATAGACGAGCGACGGGCGGACAATTTGCGAAGGAAACCGGCGAACTTGTAATACACGCGACACCGTTTTCTATCGCCGTCTTTACGTACCGACGTCTAAGATTGATTGGCCGATGGAGTAGATGGATAAGGGCAATCTCACGGAAGGGAACGGCGCGTTTAATGTTGCGACACAAACACACGCACACGAACAACGTTTTATCGCCCCGTTTCGCTCTAAGGAACATAGGACAGTCTTGACGAGGAAGGAAACGAAGCCGAGGAAAAGAGTGTTCTAGGAACAGATTCATGCACCGCCACGCATTCATTCCGCATTTCCACCGAGAGTCCGACAAATGAAAAAGTACAAATTTCAGCAAACGGCGTTCTGTCGCACATCGGGCCAGTTTCTTCCGACATCTCCGAGCTAGAGATTTGAACGACAGGACGAAGTAGCCGGGAGTCTCGAAGAAGGGAAAGATCTTTCGCTACACACGCGCACGAGCCTCGAAAAAATGCGTCGATCAGAAGCGTGAGAGAAGGATCGAGTCTCTCGCCGCGGGGAAAGACGGAGTGTCGGAGTTGTCAAGTTGGAGCGTGTAGGAGGACGCGGCGCGCGTATCGATTGGTCGTCTCCTTCGATCCGCTCTTTACTGCCTATCCCGTGCGATCCGGTGGTCGCTGACGAAGCGGGCGGCGACGCGATCGTCTAAAAATACAGAGAGAACGCGAACGAGGCCCGACGCACCGCACGTTCCCCACGAAATATTTCGTCAGGCACTTCGCCGCGACCGGCAACACAGACGAGGGGAGCAGACTTTCTACGCGCGACGAGCTTCTCGTATTTACTCGACACGCTGCTCATGTGCCCATGCTTTCTTGATCTAGGAGCTGCAGCTGGTTCGCGGGAATAGGCGCGGAAACGAGTGCCGGCCGACTTTATCCGCATTCTATGCGGAAGAATCATCTTGTTTCCGCGGATTGTCGAACAATCGTCGGCAGGACTCGTGATGCAGGCGGTATTATTGGATGTGACGGTCGCGGGCGAATAGGGCTCTTGGTAGGATTACTTAGGAATTATCTTGGGGAACGTGATGATTAGTTGGCGGATAAATTGCGAGCGGTCGAGCAGTTGTTCGGCAGACTCGTCATGTAGACTGTATTTATGGATGTGACTGTTACGGGGGCTAAGAAGTCTCATCGAATCAGTTGTGAGTAATGTGGGATCTTAGGGATTCTTGATGATAATTTTTCTGCTAAATACTGAACAATCGTTCGCAGGATCCGTGATGTAGGCGGTATTATTGGACCTGACGTTCGCAGGAACTAAGAGTTTTGCACGGATTACTGGTGAATTATTCATGATCCGGACGGGGTACTGCAGGTTGGAATTTTAGAGAAGGTTCATCGTCTCTTGTTTGCTAAATATCAAGACAACGTTCGCAGAATTCGTACTATAGGCAATACTTGTAAATTATGCGTGATTAATCGAACTCTTTCTTCTCTGCAGCTAATATGGAAAAATTGTTTCCTAGATTACTGGATCTCATTGTCAGGCTTTGCAACAGATAAGAGTTTTGTGAAGATCACTTGTAAATTATGCGCGATCTGTCTGGGCGTGATAAACATCCAGATCTTGCAGAATGTTGATCTTTCGCAGAAAAGTAGCAATGACGTCTAACCGACGCTATCGCGCGTATAAATCTTAGAATCAAATCTTCGTCACGAGCACGATGATACGAATTAACATTCATGTAGGTATACATTTCAGTTAAGTAAGGCTCTTGCTCTATAAATAATATCATGGCTATTGAAGTCGCGATATTAATCTTACCAGAATAATAAGTACTCTCCTTGAAAAGAAATAGCATTGCCGGCACGTGACATTACCATGAAAATAAACCTTCGTGATTGAGTTTGCCGTGAACGGTGTACCGTTGCGATTGAAAGTATCTTGATTTCACGGAAGGAAAATTCTACGTGTCTTAAGAAAATAGCGCCGACCTTATATGGCGTTGCCATAAGTGTCCATCGTGACACCAGCTGTCCGCAAGAAATAGTGCTATTGAGAAGAATTACGTTCCGGTATAAAGCTATTTCTACTTTATGAAAACCAAGAGTCCTAGCGCCACGTTATTGCAAGCATAAATTAAAAAAAAAAAAAAAGATCTTCATGACATTCGTCGCGAAATCATGATGCTGTTTAGTTTACCGCTATTATCGTAGCGTGTCACGATTTATTTACGAGACAGGATTTTGAAGTTTCTTAGAGAAATCGCGGCCAACCTTGCGCAATGCTGCAATAGAAATCAAAGTTGCCACCTTCGACGCGAAAGCCTTATCGTAAATGTCACGTTGGTCTTGCAAGAGGAAAACCGAAGGCGGGGACTTTTTCGGATTCCACACACTATGGACAAAGCGTGGACAGCTTTTTACACGTGAACCGACTACGTATTTACTCTACTTGTTGACGCTGACGTAATAGACGTCGGTCATTTTCGCAAATAGGCACAGAAACGAATATACCACTCCTCTTCTTCGCATGATTTTACTAAAGCATGTACAGCAAGCTCCGTAACCGGCAGTACAACCGGGAAAGTGACAATTCTATATGAAAAAAAAAGTCGAGTTTTGTCAGAAACGCCTTGTATAAAAAAAAAGACTGACTTCACAATTATCACTTATCCGTTCACGTAGAATGCCGCCTATCCGGTTGTACCACCAGTTACAGAACAGCCTGTATGTCTCTCTTCCGTTAACTCTTATCGCCCCGACTTCCTACGCTATAGCGGTTTTTTCAACTTACACTCGGTTGACCGTGAATACAAATGCTAGATCGCACTCTGAATATAATTACTCCCAATATCATTTTTATACAGCCATTTCTCGTGCGTGCATTTAGATATCGTAATTTAAAGCCGATCATTTGCGTCAGCGAACGACCGCTTCAAATCCGGATAAAGATTAATCAACGAACAATTTATGCCAGATTTCTCACACCACCTCGACTCCGTGAGGTACGATGGCGATGAAAGAGGTGGAGATCTGTAAAGCTGTTCGAGTAGTGGCAAACGACGAATCGATCCAAAGTGGATTGGAGTATTCTTTTAATAAAAAAAAACCTTTAAAAAAAAGTAACACCGACTTCAAAACAGCATTAAAAGAGATAAAATCATTTTTCCTTTGCGAGGTTGGTGCCTTCTAGTAGAGAACCTTTTCCTTTTTCAAAGTCGGTTAAAAATTGTGTCGCGCTGCTACAAAGTTTGGAAAGCACTGTTATTGTAGATGAAACGATGTACCTTCGAATTGTGCGCGATCTGCCGGACGTAGTAAAGATCCAGATCCTGAAGAATCTCGATTTTTCTTGGAAAAGACGAGGAACCATCGGACGGTATCGTCATGGACGTGGTTCTCGATAGCGGACAGTCGTCGCGATTAACTTTATCGCTGCGCCGATTTTGCGAGAGGAAGGACGAAGGCGTCGATTTCTTTTGATCCAGCAAGCTCATGCTCGCCAGCGGCGGAAAACACGAATTCATCTTCCGTTTCGCGAATAGTCGACCGGTCCAACAAAAATGTCCCAATCACACGGTTACACACCGAAACTCTCCAACTACCGTATCATTACCGAACAAGAAACGCTAATCACGCACGCAACTATTTCTACTATCCTCAACAAAAGTTTTCAAAGCCACAAGCTCGTTGGGGCCGATTCCCGTTTGAATTTTACGATATTCTTCAGCTTTGCGCATCTTCTCGAAACAGACGATGCTACGACAAAATCCGCGCGATTTATCGACTCGCCATCGATACACCCGAAACCGTATCTACGCGGTCGTTGAAACGAAAAGTGTATCTTGTCCCCATCTCAGTCGGCGTCTTCCTTTGTCCTCCGTTCTCGCCTCTTCTCTTCCCTCTGCTTCGTGCGCACGAGAGAACAGTGTCAAGATGTGAGCGACTCGGTAGGAGTGCAGGGCCGACGAACGCGTGTAAATGAGACCCGCACGTGGTGCCTCGCCTCGGAGTCTACTAAATAGGGTCGTTCGGAGCGAGATCGACGCCGGAAAGTCTCGCGGATGTGAGACTTTTCCCGCATAGGTCGCTCGATCCCAGAGGAGTAGGGATGCCAGAGTCGAGCATCAAGCGCATCTTCTTTTTCCGGCGACAAGGATTGATCCAACTTTTCGATTGGAGCGCGTCCGACGAAACCTCGCCTTCTGTCTTCCTTCTTTTTTGTCGGCTATTTCGAGTCACGAGTCACGTATCCTATTCGCTCTCGCTTCCGTTCTCTCCGACTCGCCGCTCACCTTCGGCCGGACCTTGCGTCGTCCATTGTAATATCAAAATAAGCTTATATTTACTCAGGGACGGTCCAGCATGTGAGCGTCCGCTTGAAACGCCGGAGCGTCGCTTATTCGTATATATGTACGTATTTCTCACGACGATTTTTGAGTCTTCCGGCTGGAGAATCGTTCTGCAGTATTAGGAAGGATAATCACTTCGGTATGAGAGATTTTTGATTCGTGCGGTATCAGAATCACTCTCTAGTCTTCGCTGTCTCAATCAGAAACAATGAGACGGCATCAATCTTGCGGCAAGATCCATCGATTACCGACGCACACTGTCGATCACAGCATTAAACACCGCCTCGATACCAAAAATTACGCACAATATTCGAGCCAACCGTTACTTCATTCTTAGTCGCCCTATCTGCCGGAACTTTTCAGAGTTTACCAACAAGTCAAGGATGAAGGGAACGCGATCGACGAGAAAAACACATTTAACATCATAACACGCGCACTAGTCGAATTGTTTTTTGCGTCGAAAGTTAGTGGTTTATCCACTTCTAAATTTCCGTTCTACGAGTCCTATTTCGTACCGAACACGCCGCCAATGAACTTCGCTCGACAAGACGCGCGCAACGGCTCGGAATAAGTAGCACTCGGAGGAGGCGTCGAATGGTCGTTCTGGTCCGTCGAACGATAAACTCGAAAACGTTTCTCGCATTGTACACCCGCGAACGAACTGGTGTTGTCGCGCGCACGCCCGAACGCGGAATGACGGTACCAGCGAGAGGACGCGACAAGTGTGTCCGTCAATGTCGCGCGGCCCGCGATACAGCGAGCCGTAAGTTGAGTCGAGCACGAGTCCGTCCGGTGATGTGTGAAAACGCGTACGAAGTCGTCGATACATGCTTCGTTGACAAACGTTGCGTTACCGTTCGGCGGAAGCAGCTTAGTTTGAATTTCCAATGCGATTTGCCTTGCTTTCATAGTGGCCGAGATTGAGCTGCTCGATGTGAACTTCGAGGAGCGGTGGATTACGTAAAGTTGATTAAACCTTGCTGTCGTCTGGCGGCAGCAAATTTCGGTTCTCAATCGATCGGCGCAGATTCAAGGATTCGATGGATAGACCAGTTGATAATGGTGGACATTCGATGTCACAGCTATAGAATCGTAATGGAGATTCTATTATGTCGGCCATAATTCAACATTCTCGATCTCAACCTCGTCAAGTTTGTCGAGCCGACAACGGGAATTGTTCGTATACGTGCTAAGATTGAACGGTTAGATGTCAACTTCGTCAAGCTGACAACGGTGCGCTGCAGCTCCATGGGACTGCATTTAGATTTGCAACGGGAGTTTCTTTTTACAGCCACGGAGATTGATCTATTCAATAGGTCGTCAACTTTGAAGCTGTTTGCCGAGGATATTAGCAGGTTTATGATGCGAAATTTGTATTTTCCCAACGCATCAGGATATTCTTTGTACCTTAGTGCCGATTTTAACAGTACGTCGAAAGCGTTTGAGCAGTACTATCGGACACATTTTAGATACGTTCTTGCGTAATAGTTGCAACTACAAATAGAAAAGCAAAATGCTGTAATACTGTTGATCATTTGGGTTAACAGCCTTCTTCCGACAGACATTTTATAAAGAAACCGAAGGAAAAAATCCAAGGGTACTGTGTTTAGAGACCGAACCATTTAGGGCCAGCTGCCTTCAGGTTTGGGTCACCAATTTGGAAACGTATTGCGCAAACATACTTATAGGCTGAATGTCTAGAGAACCGATTAATGGTAGTCGTAAGATCCATTGACTCAGGTATTCACGAAGTATATCCTCTTATCACGCTTTCATTCATCTTTGACGTACTTTCTACAGTTTCGTAATTGAATAATCCATCTCTATTATTTGAAGTACGTAGCATCAAGCTCCCCAAACCAGTCAACATGCTGTGCACGGTACTCTCTGCACATAATTTAAACGTATCTATCCCAGGATACCTAGCATACCATGTATCCCTGACGTGCGTTGACGAAAAGGCATGCAACTGCCATATCAAATTAGTTTAGATTCTGTTTGCACAGCGAGACTTTCCAACAGAGCGCTGTTTTCTGCACATTTCACTAAACTGACCCTTTTAAGAATCTAACAAAGTTCTCCCTAAATCGATGGACCGACCTACCCGACCAATTGACAACTTCCACGATGCACGTCAGCCAGCAGTCACGAAATTCGATAACGTGTGTCTAGTTACGCAAAGTTTATTATCAAAACGCACGCGCACCACGCACATAGATGGGCGGAAACCGAAGTTATCGTCCACTTCCGCCTTTCACGATTCCGTCCGCCCTCTGTCATCCTGACTATTTCGAGTTAAGGAACTTCCGTGAACGTCTGCACCAAAGATATCCGAGCGTGATGACCGCTAACAATATCCTGACCGTACGGCCGTGCGGGCCATACCTACGCATACGTGGCCTGCCTATTGAGTCTTTGCAACGTAGTGCCGACGCATGTTATATAAAAGCGCGAATAAAATTTCACTTTAGGCGCAAACTATTAAACAGTAAAAATTCATCGTACTTTTCGAGAGAAACCCAGTCGGGAATTATGGGAATAATCTCAGACATAAAATAAGATAAGAGTGTGCGTGCTACATAGGCTTGCACAGTGGATCTTGCGAACAGCTGGCGAAGCGTACCGATTTTCCACGGTGAGCTTAGTGTAATTTGAAGCGACACCTGGGGTAAAGGTTAGAAGTTAAGGTTAACGGCAGGAAAACGAGAAAACGAAATTAAAGGGGAGGAGAGAGAAAGAAGAGGACAAGAGAGCTGAACGAAATAAGAGAAGAGAAAACGAGAGGACACAGAGAAAGAGGCGCTGCGGGAAGCGGGAGAGGTCGAAGCAACGACATCCACGTGATGAACGATCAACAGGTAGGCCAGGAACGAATGTCGGCGTTGTTGGCCTCGCACGCGTCTCGTCTTGTACGCCTACTTTTCAGACGCCTCCCACGCGGACCATTATAATTGCCCATGTGTCGTAATGCCTCGGCGCAACGCGCGTATTAATTATGTGAGAACTGAAAAGGCAGATGGGTCCGTCCTCTGTACCAATCGACGCATTCCGCACGCGAATGCGCGCGAAGACTGGCAACGCTCGTCAGGACTAACAATAAAAGCCGCGATGTAACGTGACAAGGAAGCTCTGAGCAACAATAGCGACGTGCTGTCTCGGAACGGCGATTAACAATAGTCACTTTCTGCAACGCCGAGCCTGCAAGTGTATCCCGACTGTAAATGAGCTTGATGTAAGGGAAGTCGTTGAACCAGTTCCTTCTTCGCCTTACATTCTATTCAACAATGTCCGATATATAGTCAACGTTCCGTACCACAAGACGGACGGAGAACGGTGAATGTTTTGCAACTCTCTAGGCACTGGTCTGATCAGAATAATCCGCTGAAAATTAAGCCGGTGAGCGGAACATTGCCTCTTTCCACGTTATCGCGTGTTGCAGACTCGCGTACGAGTGTATGTTATCGAATAACGTGCAGAAGAAAACCGATAAGCCGCTGACGCGAAACATCCTCGCGCCAAGAATGTCACAAGGAACATTCCGACGAAGAGAAAGGATAAAAACAAGTGTCAGGTACTTCGGCGCAGTAGTAGACTTCGAATGTAATACCGATCGCACATGGCATTAAATCAAGCGTCCAGCAATTAATGACTTACGATCCGAGCGACGCTGGGGGAAAAGAAGAAAAATATCTATTAGCATTCTCTCCAACCGCATCGAACGCACGTCTTTGCGAAAGAGACATTCTGAGGCAAGCGGAGAATCGATGGAGGTGAAGGTGGTAGTGGCGAATGAAGAGAGTAGGTCCCTAAGCATTGGAAGCTCGTCGCAAGAGAAAAAAAATCTCGAGAATCCTCCGAAGAATTTACAAAAATTACTAGACACGCATCTTCCTGACTCTCTGACTAATCTCATTCGCGGGATCCCTCAAAACACGATTCAACCCTAAAACATTTGATGTATTTTTTAAAACAGAGATTATTCATATCTAAGGCATATATACAGTAAAATTGCCTTATAAACTAAAAGGCACAATATAGAGGTAAGCTAAGCCAGACGTTCGCACATGCGCGACTCTCGCCGGCCAAGAAGCATCACCAAACCTGAAAAAAAAAAAAAAAAATCTCGCTTGTACTATGACATTAGCTGACCCCTCTCGAGTGGACGCACAATAGGAAAGCACTCTCGAGATTAACTATCGCAAGAGACTCTCAGGTGTCCGTGTAACCTTAAGAAATGTCGCGGATAGTATGTATCGATGGAAGAGGTAAGGTGGGAAAAGGTGGGGGGCCAAAGGAGAATGAGTGTCGGGACCTCGTCGCCGTGCCACCGGGTGCACAAGCGATTATTTGACATTACGCTTCACCTTAAGGCTGCGAGTTAATAGGAGAAAGGGAATTCGCTCGTGATGGGGAGCGGCGTCTGGCGTAAACCTGAGTGAGCCTACATCGGCTCTCCGCACTCATACACGCGTCTGTACCTACGTCCCTGCATACTTCAGATACGCGTGGGCACACGCAGGATCGTTAAATATGTAACCTCCATTAGAGATTCGCGCGCACAATCGCGAGCAATACTCAGGGCCGGTTTACTCATTAAGTCGACCAGCCGCGGTGTCTAGCACCTGTGATATTTCCATTGAATAAATAAATGTATGAATAAGAAAAGAAGTAATGCTACGATGGTCTCAAACCGAGTCTGCGAATGCTGACGGAGCTCGCGGATATCGTACCGATCGACAAGTTACACCTCATAACTTCAGTAGGAGCAATGTTTACGTGCATTTTACATTAAGGCACGCAAAGGTGCGTAAATGATGCTTTTAATGCTTCAGGCCGACTTCTTGAACTATGATGAAACTAGTTCATTTGACTGCTTACATAAACTATTTATTGTATTTCTATGCATATTCAGTGTACGCGCAGGTTGAGAACAATGCCTGATTATGACGTTTGCTACCTGATTAATTCTGATCTTGAAATATAAGGTCTGATGCGTCTATTATTCCAACGATACATCTTAATTTTAACGTAAAAATTCGCGGATTGAATGTTTTCTCCTTGGCTAAGCGGATATTGAAGACTCACCCCATAATCAATGTCGCTGACTTTATTATGGTCTTGTAGAAAGAAGGATCGCCGTTCCGCCAGACCGTCATTCTTCTTCCTCGGCATGAGACTCTTCTGCCGTTGTTCCACACCAACCTCCTCGAATCCTTCATCGCGTTTTCTCACTCTAACGCTCTTCGGCGTCTTCGTACGTTTATGTCGGAGACATCGATCTCGCGTATCGATCTGCTCCAGCACAGCCTTTGATCTCTTCAATGCCGCGTCTTGTACCTCAACACAATGATCAACCTGATCGATGCCAGTGCCGACTTTAGCCTGCGCTTGAATCTTAGCCTGAATATGAGCCTTCAGCTGAGCATTCAGACGAGCCTGTGCCTCGTTTTCCTTCCCCGGCAAACTTTGTCGACACGCACGATAACTATGCCGGCGATCAGTCGTCAAGACAGCGGACGCACGATGTGCCAGCTGACACAACTGTGCCCCGTTCTCATTGAAACTGCCATTAACATCAGCAAAATCCTTCTGCGCAACATTATTAACATTTTCATTCTCAATATCGGACAGATTCTTGCGATAGCCATCATGCTTCTGACAACTGCCGGCATTGTTCCGTCGATCCTTCCTCGCATCCTGAATGATCTCGAACGTGCCATCCACAGCGTCAAATTTGTCCTTCCTCAATTCACTCCGCGGCACTCCTGATCGACATGTCGCAGACTGTTTAGGGGGCTGCACGACGAACGAGTTCTGCGGACTTCCGCGTCCGTCGGAACTCTCTTCCTGATCCAATTCCGGCACGACGTAGAGCCGGATCTTGTACATCGCCGGTGGAATGAGGATGGCGCGAACGACGAAGCACGAAGTCTTCTAGCCGACGAAAGCCCATAAGCGACAGCGCAACGGTAGACTTTCGCATCTATTGACAGACGCGACGTGCCTGACGGTTCTGGCCTTTCAGTTTCGATTCCGCGCGCTGGCGCTCGAGCGGGTAGGTAGATCGTATAGATCGCGCGTGCACACCCGCCACCACCGTCACCCACCCCCACTGTTCAACACCTTGCCGAGATCTTTTCCCGCTGTATCTTCGTTGCCGTGCACCTGTTCCAATGATTTTGTGTACAGGTGGTCCCGGTGGACTCAACGATTTACGATGGGATCACGTCGCCGTGAACTCGTCGTAAATCGAAAGTGCGTTTAAGGCGAAGTTGGCGCATTTGCGCCGTATTTATGATGTTTTTTGGTATATTATACGATTTGGTATGAATTTATGCGGAAGTTAACGATAGAAATTGTAGTGTGACGATGGTCTTCTGTCTATGGCAAGTTTCCCGTAAAATGTATGAAATTTATCGGGCACTGACTTAGACTTATTCCAAGATTCCAATTATTCGTACTAAGTATTTTGACTGATACCATCGAAGAATCAAATGCACTCTGGACACTTCTCTACAATTAAAAAATTACGAGCGACGACAGCAACGCTCGCAGCTCTTCTACTCACTTCGTCACGATTATTCTATCTGATTGTCCGTCCCGTTGTCATTTTCACACGTACGACGTTATTAATGGACCGATCGTGAGCAAGTAGCGACCAGCTGCAGCTCTAAATGCCAACGCTCTCGACGTTCTAGACATCCAGACGACTTGTAAGATCTGAACGAAGCGCGAGCACGCTCGACGTCGATATTGCACGGGTATCGCGGAAATTGTGGGATTCGTGACTGGCCTCGCCACTCGGCACCAGTCTCGATGCCGACGTCGACAGCGGCGGAGGATCGTGCTGCTTGCATAACGTTTGGCATAACCCTCCTTTCTCTCTCTCTTCCGTATTTCCTAAAACGCGATGCGGATGCGTCGTATTAGTTCCTGATAATTCTTTTAGTCTCAACCAGGTAGCCGGGCTACTTGAGTACCTGAGGCCCTCCCCCCCGCCCAATCCGAATATGTACCGGGTCAAATTAAATTATCCAAATGTTGCACGATACGTATCAGGTATAATCAATCAATTTCCAAATATGCCGAAAATATTGAATATGATCAGCATTGATGTTTGGTACGAAAAATAAATTATTGGCACATTTATTTGGAATAAGGATGCCTAGAAAATGTAGTGGATAGTGAGACATTGGCACAGCACGTGTACTTAGGACTTAGGTAAAGCACACCTGCAAAAATTCTCCTCTCACCTGGCATACCCCGGTACCCTGAACTTTCCAAATACCGATAACAGATTACGATTGAGAAATAATATTAATTTGGAGAAAGCAATTAATAACATAGCACCACGACATAATAATGCGATTATCTTCGTTCTGCCGGGAATATCTGTAGTGCTTCGGTGCCGAACTTATCCACATCGTCAGAAGCAGCAGTTTCTCGCGTCAGTGGTACACGTAACGAGCAAAACGGCGCAAGTAACGAACAACGACCTTCTCGTCAGATTACCGCGTTCCCTTAACGAACACACGCCACTTCCATACACTTTCTACTCGTAATCAGCCTCACACCCCGCCGGAATTTACCCCCCGCGCGAGCGTTTCACTTTCACAGTTCCGGACGACTCTGCGAGAGAAGAGTAGGCACGCGCGCGCGTTCGCGGTTCAGAATCCGAGGCGCGCTCACTTTTCTCAAACCGCCGGGACGTCTCGAATCGAACGGAACGATCGTTAGGGTTCATCGTCTTTTTTCCGGGGCCGTATTCATCGGTCAATCTCCTATTTGCCGAATGAACTAGATCACGAGGAGAAATCGTCGAACGTTCGCCGCCGAACGTGCGCGCGCGCGCGCTACTCCAAAATCCTGTGAAACGGACCCGTTAACCTGATTTTACGCGGAATACAAATCGCGCTCCACTCGACGCGCATTGCGCATACAATTGCACATTCGAAGACTTTCCGATAAAAGTTATTTGAGACGTACATACACACGTCGGACGTGCGAGCGCGTAGGCAAACGGATGCCGATGCATCGCGCAACGCGATGAAGCTGGTGGTAATAAATTGAACGTCTCTCCAGCCGGGTACGTCTTCTGTCTCCTTCGCTTGCCCCGACGACGATCGCGTGAATTATTTATAAGCTCGCCGTATCTATCGCGCCGTGAATATCTCATTCACGTTACTTTGAACGCTATGAGGGAAAGTTGTGGGCTGCTTTTCTGAGGCATTTTGCCGTTTGGAGTGCAATTTGCTTAACGCTAGAACCGCCGAGAAAATCGGAATTACTGATTTTTTTAACGATTTTTTTTTGTAATCGCCGAAGACGGTACATGTTATGTGTGTGAGTTTCTAACGGGATCGTTAGAATTAATGCGGCAATAATTATTACGTGACTTCGGAGTTTCGTAATTTTACCCCACATTTTTTATTCCTGGCGATGAAAAACGTAATCGGTCGTTGGCCTGAACGATAATAGGCTGTCAAAGGTTTTCGCGACAATTGGATTAGGTAGCACGCTAACTTCCTATAATTCCTTCATATTCAGATCATGCAGAGAAAATGGATTTTCTTTGTTAAATTGAGGCGTAATAAAGATAGATACTTTAGGGAAATGTTTAATAAGATCGTCATAATCATATTTATAGATACTATCAAAAAATCAAAGAGAATTATATATTTCCCCTGTGCTACTTTATGTATTTTGCCTGTAATAGCTTACATATTGGTATATCCCAACTTTATGGTTGAACTACTACGATGCGACATCATACATATCGAGTACATCGCTCAATCTAGTTTTCGATCGTAAACGTAAGATCCTTGACGATGTACTGCTGCCATACTTATGCTGATATTGACCATACATAGTTTACAATCGCCTGTTACCGTTACCATACATAACTCTCATTCCCTATAAACTATTCATTACCAAGATATGTTTTAACAATAATTTTGTCTAAAAACTGCTTTCGCCGACGCAACGATAACTCAACAGACACCTTTATATAATCCACAATTCATATTATCAAACTATCATGAGACTCACTGCGTCACCCTTACGCACATGACACTTCGTCAAAACGATCCGCGCAAAAGAAACTGCAAATATGATGGTACGCATCCGACAGATATTCGTTCTGCACTAACGATGAGCAGTTGCGAATCACACGTTAGCGCACTGACGGAGTACTTTTCGGAATATTCACGTCTCGCGGCTTTCCAACGCGACTAGGCATTTCACACCGTGCTCTCGCCGGTGCAAGGGAAAAAGAAAGAGGGGACATCGCGAGGGCGACAGTAACGGTGGTGGTCATTGTTGAAAGGGTGGGGAACAGAGAATGATCGAGTCGATCAGTAGGACATCAAGAGGACGTACTTTTTGTCCTCCTCGTTTTCCCCCCTTTTTGTTCTTTTCGTTTTCTCGCATTGCCGTCTCTCTATTATTTTCTACTTTCAAATAATTACAAAAACTTCAGAATTGAAAAAACGTTCATGCACAATTTAGATGAATATTTCAATTTTTCTGACTTAAACAGAGCATGATACTGAAGGATCTCATGTACCTCACCACAATTACTTGTTCTACCAGAAAACCAATGATATCAGAAAGCACCAAAAAGTGTTTCAATATTATTGACTGTGTGACCAGTTACCGGACATTCTGTAGGCTTGCTCCATGAGGAAGCGTGTGTGTATATATTTTGACATGCCACGATGCCATCTTGGTATATAACCTCCAATCCAAATAAAAATCCAAAGTAGCGCAACTATCACAAAGTACAGTACCAAGAATCCCAGATTGACACAATCAATCGTAAAATCAATGTAAAGTCGCAGAAAAAGATATGCAAATAAATGGTGTAAACAAACACGGCGCAGCAACAGGTGTACGCCATGGAGCCACGAAATGTATAAACGTATTTAAAAACTTGAATACAAACTCACCGCAAGACTTCTAGCACTCCGAAGTGTAGCTCGTCTTCGTACTTTTGTCTGATAGTCATTTAGGCATCTGAGATACACGTTTTCTTTCTCCGCAACACCATTTAACGATCCTCTCGACGTTTTGACCCCCTTACAACGCGGCGCCATTTTGAAACTAAACTTTCAAGTTTGAACGGAGAATAACTGTTACTCGTTTGGTAAACGCTTAACCCACCATCTGTCGGCAGTTGCACCAAATAAGTGGCTTCTGTTCGACGGTAATAACAAAGTTGCATTTTTATTTAAAACTGATTTCTAGGGTGTTTGTTATTGATGCAGATATAATTTAGTCGTGTAGATATAGATATATTAAATAAGAAATTCCTTTTATATTGTATAGTGCATACTGTTCTTCTTGCACAGTGTATTATCTGTTGCGGCAATCAGTGCGTCAATATAATCGAATATTCATTAGCCGTCCCAACCAGCCTTGAAGAATCTTTAACAGTATAGCCGTGATAGTAATTGCAGCGGAAAAAAGATTTGCGTGACGTCATATGTGCTGAGTGACTGGTGGTTGTGTTCTGCCAGGATAATCCGGCGGTGGTTCCGACATGGATATCTGCAAAATTATCATTTACATCTACTTGTAAAATTATCTTATGTATCTTTCCGCATACATTCTTCGGGTATCGCAGAATGCGGAGAAGCATATACGAGTAAATGAATATCGAGCAACTGATATCTGTTTGATTTCCATTTCATCAAAAATGGAAATTCAAGTATGTTCCATTTCCAGTTTTAAACAGTACGGAATGACAACGCTAGTACAATTGATGGAATTTTTACGATGTGCACGTGATGAACGACACAATCACAATGAATCGTATAATTAACATACCGTATTACGCGGAGACTCGTAAAGTGGTGGTGCGATAGCTTCCACATAAGGCGGTGGTCGATCTCGTAAATTTTCTATGGCAGATATCTGCGAGCAATTCAAGTTGTCCTGGTTATCGTTACATTGCGGCCTTATCGTTTCGAACCTTGAACGTTCCACGTAGGCTGCCCTACAGAATTATTTACGGTATTGAACACAATCACGTATCTATCTTATTTATCTGAGGTCTACCTTACATCGAGTAATTAATATAACTTTTTCTCTCCCTCTCTCTCGGTTGCACATTATATCTACATTTTTTGTTTAAGACGACATCACTTATCTGCGCCGTGTATCTACGCGTATTTTCCTTTAAGCGTTAAGTGGGATAAGTAGAAATTATTAACTGCAGTCATACCTGTAACGAATTCTGAAGAATATTATAGTGATGCAAATACTGCCGAGAACAAAGAGAATAAAGACACTGATGTGTGCTATTGTTATAAGCTCCCAATCAGCTCCCCTAAGAATATAGATATTAGTATTTGTTGATGCTTTATCGCTGGAATACGTCGTTTTTCGGATCTATTCTTACCAGCAAGCATCACATTTATGGCAGCTACAACATGAGGTCACTTGCCATGGAAATGTGCAGCATAAAATACAAGTTTCGTCTGTGTTTGAGGAGAGATTATATTAATTTATGCAAAGTACTAGTTTCCAAATGTCGTAATAGGTATTACAGTTAATAAAGTTGGGTTTTGGAACATTTTACAGTATCACAACATACCATTGCACCTTAAACATGCACATGACGAGGCTGTTTTCATAGGATATTGTGTACAATTGAATATAGTCCCCGGTGGAGGATCATCACTTTCCACCTCATAACTATTCCATACCTCAAGTGATGGTGCATCCATCTCTGTATTCAGTGATATACTATTAGTCAACGTTCATTCTTGCCCAGATGGTCAGTTTCTCTTGCATATAAGGTAACATATACGTACCTGATATATCTATCGATTGCACTAATTGAGAAAGTAAGAAAAGTCCACAAGCAAGCCACTTCATAGTTGCAAAGAAAGGTATTCATCAATGATGTACTTATTTACTTTGTCACGCAACTATTGCTCTCTTCAATAATGTTGTATTGTGTATTTCAGAACATCAGATAGTCTGGTAATATCCATTTAAACATTCACTGATAAGAAAACGCATGTGCCACTTCCTACTCAACCACTTGACCTTCGATTGTAGTCTTTCAAATTTACAGGTACCACTTAATAGGCACTGAATATCAAGAATGTTGGTATAGAAGATATCGCTAATTACTGTCACAGGAACATTTGAGTTCGGCACATTTGCCTGAATGTTTTCTCACTATTATGCCACACAAGACGCACAAATCTTATCAATACTGATCACTGATAACAAATGAAATTGGAATGTCATGAGATTCATCGTATTTATAATCTGCACTGTTGGAATACCATCTCAAGTACAGTTCAGTCGTTCAGTTCAATAAACACCAATGTGATTCCTTACATTCGTAAGAGGTGAGAGGGAACGGTAATTCCTATATGTTGGATATATTTTACAATTTATATTAATAAATATTAATAACCCAAAGTCATAACAACCCCATAACACTTAATATAATTTAGAGTGAAATTTGGAGTTGCATAAACGTTTATGTAAAATTCATGCTGTACAGTCAGTTCGTTAATGTGATTAGTGCTTCAACCACGTCTCCTCTATGTTCCCTGAGCGTCTGTTCTGCTAAGTTTCGATTTATTTCCATCTCTTTCATCTGAAATAATGTTTGTGCTGTAGGCGTGCCTCATGGAATGAACAAGGTCTGTTTACTTTGAAGCAAATGGCGTGCAATAAGAGAAAAAAATAAACTTGTAACACTCACAATAAGGTCCACATCTTCCTTTTTGATTGAAACCTTTAGTAATTCCTTTTCCTTTGCTTTCTTTTCAGCAGCCTCTTTATTGCGGCGATCACCAATTATACTGAGAGCCTGTCAAACAAGTTCTTACATGGGAATATTGTCATTTCATTAATTGACGCACAGTGTCTCGCTAACGTAACGCTAGGAGGGGAGAAAAATATTACTGCTGATAACGCAACGTCTTGACATGAAAAATGGGGCGAAACGTAGAATCATACTGAGCCGTACAGGTTAACTTTTGCGAATCAGTTTTAACAAGTCATCGAATATCTTACGGTTTCTGCGTAAATCCTAATCTTAAAGGATTAGTCGCAGTACACGTTCTCGCACGGTGCAATTAGATCGTCGAATAACTGAAGGAAATTTCGTCAGCAACGTAAACGCACGTGGATCGAAAGCAATCGGAACTTACGCAAGAAAATCCATCAGAGGACGATATTTCCTTTTCCTCCGCATAATCGGTAACCCTTTCTAAATCCGCGGCTCCGCTGTCATACTTCGCTGCCTTTTTCTGTGACTTTTCTTGCTGTACTTCGTCGGAATCTCCATTCACGTCCTCATCCGCCATTTTCACTTTTTTCACAGCATACTTCAAACCGCGTCGCGCGCGAAGCAAAAGACCGCGATGATCATATCATTGAAGTCGGGCGAAAAACAAATGGACAGCGTGACTAGGGAGTTTTATTGGAGAATTATAGATCGTGCGTTGCTATTTCGAACACCCGAGTAATTGTTTCTTCTTTACTTGCTGAAGAATCTATTTGTCGTGATGAGAGACTTAAAATTATATTTTAAACTGTAGACAGAAACTATATATACGACAGAAAGAAATTGTATTTCTGAAAAATGCTTATAATCAGACGCCGGAAAAAAATTCGAGTCTACTGAACGAACTGATGAGCGGGTAATATTATTTAGTTTTTGCAGATTTTTGAGGTCGTAAAAATGGCTCGTGTAAAACTTTGTGTAAACGTTGTGCTTTTTGAAATCCGAGTCCTGGGCAGACGCAAAGATCGTCTGGCGTTGCTCTTATAATGTTTTCCATTGAACCAAAGCTGGATAACAAGGTTGTTGCGTCGGTCTTGTTCACTGAGCGTACCGATGTCAAAGCGTTAATCAACTAAAAATTCAAGCGTCCAATTAGAATATAATCTCCAACCATCACTCTAACAGTTACATAGTTAGACCCCTCTGTCGTTCTAGTGTTAATACCTTCTGATGTGGTGCCGATTCACTTAATCCCATTATCTTGTCAGGTGGTTTGTTCTCATATGCTTTATAAGTTTCAATAATCTTTCCAGCCTCTTCTGCGCTCCAGGCCAAAATTAATGTCAAATCTGCAAGGATGCAAATTCTAGTTAGATGTTTCAAGGAATGATGAGGTTCCGCAACATCCACCTGAGGATTTATATTTTTTTTGTTAGTACAGAAGCACAATATCTATGCATTTAGTTTAACAGTTACCTGAACTACTAAGACTCGAAGAGTGAATGCATTTCCCAGGAGTTTTAGTCGATTGTGAATGTAATCAGGATTTAGTTGATGGTAACGTATGGATAGAAAGAGTGCACATGTCGTTTTTCCCATTATATAATCAGCTACAATGTCAGAATACTCCCAATGTACATTTGTTATAAATTTCAATAATGGATTTCCTCTCTGAAAATGTGGAAGAACAAAACCAGCAAGATATTATGCGTACAAACAAGTAGTTCTCTAGAGTACTTGCCAAAGAACAGAATCTTTGCTCATACCTGTTTTGCGCTAACAAGAAGTGAATTTGTGGCTGGGATGTTCCTAATTTTTGATGGACCAGGCTTTGAGATGTCCGAAAGACTTCCCTTGGATACTTCTGATTTTGATGCACTCGCAGCAATAGCTGATAATTAAAACATACTCAACAATCTACATTAAATACTTAAATATTTTCCTATCCTACTTACATACAGACGAAAAATCTGTTTTAAGCTGTTTCGGCGGCGGCATGTTACCTTCAATATTTCCAATTTCTTCTTTTTCACTCATCGTTGCACCCTTTCTACCTAACAGACAAAATTAATGTAAAAATGAAGTCTGGTGAAATTAAAAAACAGCAACAGCAACAACGTATATAGTGATGATCACCGACCGATGGCATTAAAAGCTTTTTTTAGTTCTATATAAATGATTCATCGTCCAGGCAACGTTATCGCTATATCTAACGCAGTACATACTCATCTCCGTTCGCTGCAGTCTACCTTGAGTGTCTTCCTACCTGGAATTACGCATCACAATATTTACAATCGCTCCATTTAACTGCATCTGCAAGTATGCCGATTACAAGTTACAAGCTGCATCGGGGCAACACGAGCGGCTGAGCGAGCCAGTAACCGGCGTCGGGTGACTTTGTTACAGTTTTATTGGCAGCACTGATAGCATCGGATAGCAGCCGATGTCCTATTGAGTTGACGTATTTTTTCGTCTGCACCCGTACCTCTTTGCAAATTCACTTCCTCTCGTACACGCTCAACGGCCACGATGACATCTATTCGCTTCGTTTTGGATAAGCTGAAATTAATCGCACTTGGTGCGATTTAAGTGATCCCACGATCGAACGTTTATACTTGGACATAATCTACGGCGGCGATGGATAAGGAGGGCAAGTCGGAGAATAAAGTTGCCCGGCCCGCGGCTTATAAAGATGTGGGCATTTCCGATCCGAAGGCCCGCTTAAAATCTCTCTCGGATTATGCCTCTACCGTAGAAATGGATCACAATATTCCGCCTCACAGGTACTCCGTTTGCACCGTTTTTGAGTTTATCGAGGGGGACGATTAAACGTTTCCTACTACATCTTACTACGTTTTTGTTTAGGTATTACCGTTCTGGGGTGGAGATGATTCGCATGGCCGATATGTATATAAAAGAGGGTAGCTACGAAAATGCCTATATTTTATACATGAAGTTTATAACGTAAGCAATGAAGGTTATATGGCATGGCGTAAGTAAAAGTAGCCCCCAAGGTTTGTTAATTGAATCCCAAGGGCACCACTAGGGTGACCAGGCATCCAGCATTCTGCTGGAGAAAACCGTTGGGCGGCTACCTTTATGTGCACTATGTTGTACCTATGGTTGCATTCAGCGGATGGCAATGTTGATATAGTGTACAATATGAATTAAAAATGATATTGTAATATAGTCTACTGGCATACTACGTTACTACATAGGTAATATCATCGGCTTACTGCACCACTGGTACTAAGAAAATCATCTATAATTTATGTTTGCAATTCAGTGTGCTCAAGTTCCTAGTACAATAACTTATGTTTTGTATAGGATTTTTGTGGAGAAAATAAGAAACCATCCACAATATAACACTGTACCGTTGAAAGATAGAGCTACTAATCAGCAAACCGTGCGCAATGTCATTCCCAAAGCTGAAGAACTTAAGAAGCAGCTTCTAGAGCAGTATCAAGCCGAATTAGATAAATATCTGGAAGATGTAAAGGAAAGAGAAAAGGCTGAGAAGGAACGGCTCAAAAGAGAAGAGGAACAAAGGTATTGAAACAAACCCAGCATAACCAAATTTTAAAACTACTACTACATTTCATTACTTTTTTACTTGTAAGGTTAAGGGGAGAAGAAGAAAGAAAGAACAAAATAGCTGCGTTAGCTGCTGTGAAAGCACATAAAGCTGCTTTAAATAGTATGGTGTTACCAGTAGAGGAACACCAAAATAAGAAATATTCTTTGACCGAGTCAAAAGATGTAATAACTCCAACCAGTGAAACTAAAGCCCAAACTTCAAAAGACAAGTACGTATTACGATACAGACTCGTTGTAACAAACATCAGATAGTTAAACAGTTAGAACTATTATAGAGTTTATGGTTTTCAGAAAAATTCCTCTGGTGGATCGCTCTACAAAACCTGCTCTGTTAATGGGGGATGACAATGCTTTACAAGACGTAGTGCTACCAAACAAATTGATGCAAAATTTCCTCATGTTGGCATTTAATAATACAGTGAACAATAAGGAGACATGTGGTATTCTTGCAGGGAAATTAGAAAGAAATAAGTTATTAGTAACCCATTTATTGATACCACATCAAACTGGGTCTCCGGACTCGTGCTTAACGCACAATGAGGAGGATATTTTTGATTACCAAGACCAACATAATTTAATTACTTTGGGCTGGATACATGTATGTATATGATTAAGACTATGTTACAATTTTTGGTTTGCTTATTACAGAAGCAGTGGTATTAAGGATAATTTTGTTGTTGTAGACACATCCAACCCAGACTGCATTTTTATCCAGTGTTGATCTTCATACTCACTGTTCATACCAACTCATGATGGCAGAGGCGATAGCTATAGTTTGTGCTCCTAAATATGATGAGTAAGTAAATCTAACATTTTTTAATAATATGGACTTATACAGTATATGTTTTATTAAGGTCAGTGTGTTTACAGGACAGGATTTTTCATTTTAACACCTGATTATGGCTTGGATTATATTGCAAATTGCAGAGAAACTGGATTCCATCCTCACCCGACTGATCAACCGTTATATATGGTAGGTTGTTTAATGATTTTAATATTTCCGTATCTTGAGAGTATGTTTTACAGAGAGCGAAACACTGCAAACTGGATGCGACTGCGGCAATAGAGGTGGTAGATCTAAGAAGAAAATGACATCTTTCAAACGGGATTCGCGTTACACTAAGCATATTATATTTATATAATTACTATTGGATCCTGACTTTTAGGCACTGATGTTTAAATTAACAGAGCACAAGGTGCAAAAAATAATGCGTCCGAGCGGCGTAATGAAGGTAAACAGAATATAACTTTCCTCTATAACGCATATTCTATTATGCATTTGCTGTACTCTGAAGATTTAGCACGTAGAGAATGAGCTGAAAAATATCGCTGAGAAAAGTATTTGTCCTCTATACAACTGTTCTACATATTTGAAGGAGGCAGTTTCTCGTTGCATGCACACTGAATAATTAACGAAACTAAGAGTCCGCGCGATACGTTGTCTGCAAGCATAGGGATTTTGTTATTTATTTACACATAATAATGTATTTATTTACACATGCGATACGCATTTAATTTTAAATATACAGACATAAACACACGTAATCTATTTATTTTGAGAATTCTATCGTGAAACTCAGTTTTATAGAATTGGTCTTGGTTAGTAAGATGCAGTTACAGATAGGCCCAATAAAAAATCAGCTAGATCACATAAGAAAACTTATGAAAAATAAATGTATTCTGCAAACAGTTCGAAACGTTGTGTATCAATACACGTACGTCGATACTGCACCACGAGAAAAACAACGTGATCTGCATGCGTTGGTATAAAAGATATCGCGAATATCAATATAACATTGCTATACTAAAATTTGTAAGCTAGGCATATAAGTCTAACCAATTTTTTACAAATAACGGTCTCTGCATTACAATCTGTCTATAAGTTTACCGTGCCTTTAAAAAAAAAGAAAAGAAGTAATGGTGTTCACGACTTTACATTAGTTACATTAAATGTACGCAGTGCTGAGCTAAGAGCGACATGTGATATTCACACTTAATATTAATTATTATTTAGTACGATTATTTGACTATCGGATAAAGCTAGCATGAGAAGTCAATACGCATAGGCAAATTATCCTAGTCATCATTTAGCGCATAAAGTTTGGTATTAAATATGTAAAAATTAGAGACTGCTTTATTACGCCGTTTACAATAACAAATTATTATTATTACTGTAGGACCATGATACAAGCCGTACTAATTAACAACACAGAACAAATTCTAGAAAGACACGGTAGGTACCTGAGAGAAATGGAAATATGATATATTTTATATATATCATAGCTTGAAGTATTTCTACTTCTCTATTTATATGTTTTTTATATCGTCGAAGAGATCATACCAACTCCAAATCGTATATGTACATACATGTATGTATACGAGGATGGAATGTTTAAATATTTAGAGCGTTACTTTATACCTGTAAATATTCATTCTAATTTAGTACCGGCGAAAGAGTAACTAAAGTATTCGTCGGTTCGTACGAGTACGATCGCCTCATGAGATGACAATGAAGATTTGCAAGTGATATTATTTGTTGTGACGCGGGCCTACAGTAAACGAGTTGAAGAAGAAAGAATGAATAACTGTACTTAAGTGTACTCCTAAACCTAATGGCTCACGCATTGACATAACACATTTATATTTGAGAATAAATTGTTCGGCAGAATTGGCGAGCAAACCTGTCGTTCCTTATTTCGGGGGAAAAATAACGTTTTCAGGGCGTAAATCGAATTACAGCGTCTTGGAAAGGTTTCACGCTTTGCGAGGTCTTATCGGCGGCAACGTCAATCGATTTATATGTCGCTGCCTTACGTAATCTAAGCTAGACTCTGTACTCTGTTACATTTTCCATTAATCTTATTACTTTCGCAAATTAACATATCATTCGTTGGTTGTCGACCATTCATCTATTATCGCTAAGAACGTTATCATGTAGTCTATACGTTGCATTTGCGGTATTATTTTTAATTGTCTAAATTGTTGTACGTTTACTCCTGTTCAATCATTAATAATTTCTGGATTATTTTAAAATTACTTTTTATTATGACATTTAAGTTTTTGTTACTGGCTTCTTACATTGTATATTTAAGCGTATGCGTTAAGTGTGGCAGTTTCATTAATTGGTGCGAAAGGAGCGGAATATATTACGATCTACGAATATGGCACAGATCTTGGAGCTCGCTTGGAATAAAGCTTCATTTTTTCGCCTCTCACGCATGACTTTCTCGGCTGCGAACGTAGCTTCAACAGTTCATTTTCTGAAAACCATTCTTAAGACTATACCGGAGAACCTTCCGATCCTTTTTGTCCACGAAACACGTGACTAATTGCAAGTTTTCATTAGTACCGTGTACGTAACAGTTTCAATGACGTGAAAGAAACAGTCCATGCATCTCTCAACATATCCTGATGACAATGCAGCTAATCACTGTTTTCATCTTATGTTTTTTGCCAAGTATTAAGTCGAGTCAAATTTAGCGGTTCCCTACACCCCGCCCCGTCCAAAGTATATATTTACAAAACTTTATTCTCTAAAGAAATTACAGAAAAAAAAGAACTGTCAATTTTTGGAAGTTCTACAATAGAAGAGAGCCCTTGAAGGCTGCATCTCAATGGGGTCCAGGGGTCCATTGACTTTCGTGCAGTTGATCAGCTGTCCCGGTTGATCAGCTGGTCCACTTGGATCAGCTGTTCCAATTTGTCAGCTGACTAACGATCCGTTTAATGTCGCCCTTGCACGCAACTGCAGTTCCACGAACTGACCACGCGCGGCGCTCATTATTCACATTCCAACTTCGGCGGGCGGATTCGCGCAGTACGCGAATAGACTTGCGTCAAGGAGGTTGTGAATTGTCCTGTATTACTAAGTCGGCGTTATTCGACTACATATTTGCATGCCGGCACGATATTCTGCGGTACAAATCGTCAAACAAAGCGAGTGTGTACAACGAAATAAGTATAGTGAATTACGGTCGGTCGAATGAACGTTTACACCTTATCGAGTGAACAATTGTGGTGGTGATTATCGATATGGTTTAATTGTGGGTAAGAAATCGAAGAAAAATTGGATTTATCACTGATCTAGTGCGGTGTACGATTTCCATTGCAACGATGTGGAAACACTGTTGCCAGATAGTTGGACGTTGAATTTGTTTTTTTCCCGCGCCATGTGCAATTAGTTGTATGGGTTGACTCATGAGGACGAGGTGGTGACTGGTTACGTGAATTCAAAAATTTGGAATTTGGCGGTGTGTGGAAGGACGTTTTTCGACTTCTGCCGGTCCTACTGTGTTTCCGGATTTTCCTTCGGACCAGACTTTGTTGCACGAATTGGATCTCTCGTGACCGAAGAGAAATTCAACTTTCACATCGACGAAAGGTATTTTGGATTATCTGTTTGCACCGGCGGCGGCAATTTTCATATCCCACAAATGAAATAATTTTTCGTTTTATTTTCATCGGTATTTACTTAATTCTCCAGGGTAAACTACTCAGCAAATCGAACTAAACAATGTACGACGCAAAATTTAATCCGGAACCTTAATATAAAGCAAAATTGAGAAATAGTCAGATTTCTGAGTGCTTTACCCTACTTAAATTCATATTTCATCATTTGTCGCAAGTCAGTTTCAGGCGCAATTTAAAAAGCATGTTTGATATTACACGAAACACGTTGTATTGATACCGACGCGGTGTTTAAAATGTGGGTGCAAGATTGTGACATATAGTGCACGTGACTTATCACTAATTTGAAATTACTTCTAAAATCTTCCGTATACGCATTTAAAGTTATGAAACACAGAATTGCCTAGAAGGAACAAGATATAACATAATCAATTTTGTTTTTGTGCTCTTTCTTTTTGATGTGCGCAAGCAGTAAGATCTACTTGACTAAGTAATACCTGCGCAGTAGATGTCCGAACTAATGCATAGTTGTTAACCAGTAATGGCAGATCGGCAATAATTTCCAATGAGCGAATATCTGTACCGAGCTATTTTCTGCTCTATCGTGAAGGATGCGTGATTATTGCTTCATGCATTTTACTCCGAGAACGTAAACCATTTTGCCACGCCGTTGATCACGTGCTATTCCCTGCCGTAAAATATAGACAAATTCAGCAGTGAGAAGAAAATTACGCTGCAAAAAAAAAGCAGTGCCAGAGTTTCTAAAAGCACGAACAGGAAACAAATAATCTAAATACGGATTTTTTTTGCCGGAATTGAATTCATCTGTGAGGCATTCGGATGTAATGTCAATGACGTACACGAATGACGTTGCATTTGGATTCAAGGATCGCAATACGCGTATTGTGTAAACGGCGAAACTTTGCAAAACAGCTATGACTAATCAATAGATGCATGGGAAACCCGGAGAATGGTGTGCGATCCACGACAGTGGTTTATAAGTTCTAGATCGCGATCAATTGATCCGCCGTGGAAATCTTTGTCGATCTAGCAGGTTCTGATTAAGGCACTAAAACAGTAGTCAAGTGTGTTAGAGTTTATTCTAGCAAAAGGTAATCCAAAATTGCACAATTATTGCAATATGTGATAGCAGGGCTGATCTATCTCTAAACTTTTTCTTATCGATCGAGAGGACTGAATTGAAATTCATATCTATCAAAGTTTCAAACTATTCGAATTATTTACAACGTACACTACCAACTACTAACTTTAACAGAAATCTTACAGACTAACACAAGCATATTATTGCACTCTTTAAAAAAAGTATAATATGCCACTCATTTATGAATCATTGGTCCGGAGGGACACGAAATTACAATTCTAGTTGCCGGGAAAACCCTCACCTCTCTTCTTCTCTTCTCTTCTCTCGTATTCGACTTATAACAACAATGAAGTCCACGAGAATGCTTGAATGCTTGTATAATGGCCATCGGTTATGAAAAGATGCAAAAGCCGTGCCGGCGGGAGATTTACATAACGTGTTTTATTGTAAGTCACGCCACGTGGTTTCTACATTTGTAAGATTTCTAAAGCAGTAATCTCGTTGTACTTGAATGAAATTAGCTACAAATACAACAAACTAATTGTAATATCACATCGTTAACGACATTGTTAGATAGTCATTATATGCACTATAATTTACTTCGGGTAGTGCATTCAATTTTTTACGCGTTTAAATGACGATGTCCTTGAAATATGTTGCTGAACACGAAAATCTAGCAGATCCAGTATTGTTTTATACGTACATGCCCAATTCACAACCAAACTATTGATGCTAGACTCTATATATTTGAAAAGCTGCAATCGTAGAAACATAAACGTGTAAATAGGAGATCTACCGCTTAAATAGTAATACGAAAATTCAAATTTTCGGAGTACGGAAGAAGTCTCAGTCGAAACTATGAAGATAAATTAGTGCTGACGGTTTTAACTTCGAAATTCCAACGGGATTACGTAATTCGAAGAACAGGTATCAAAAGAAGCACTTCGCCGTTACCTTGGCACGCTTTAAAAAAAATTAAGGGCTTTATACGTGGTTTAGTTAGAACTCGCGGGTTTCCGTTTCGTGTTTTGTTTTTTTACAGTTAGTACTATCTGTACCCCCGATTATTCGATTGATAACGGGATAAAGACACAGATAAAGGCGCAATGCTGCCTCGGCATTATCTCTGTGTTCTTATCTATTATTTTCGCATCGTGTTGTATCAATGGTACTATTGAATGAAGAATATCGTCTTTGACAATGTCAGTTTGTAATATTACGTTGATGCATATAATGCTATTTAATTGAACACGATTTCCATTGGAGAACGCACGACAAACTTTCAATCCATTATTTCGTGATTTTTATCATCTTAAGTAAGAACAGCTGTTGATAGTGTGAAAGATTGGGATATTTTTAACAAAATTTGACAGTAATAGTTTCTTTTATTTTGGTTGTTTCTCATATTTTTCATACGTTTATATTACGGTATATATATTTATTTTTTTCAAGGAATACAGACGGCAAATCATTTATTATAATTGGTACCTCTGATATTCAAGCAGAATTCATGAATGACGAATCCAAATACGTAGTTGTCCATAAACTCAATAATAAATCATTAACGGCGTCGCTGCGGCTCCGTTCATTTTATCGGATTGAAAGGAAATAATTAAAGCCGCTGAACGATTTCAGGAACGATTGCGATAGAAGAGTATCGGCAAGGGAAGGGTTTTGAGGGATAATAGTCTCGGACGAACAGCTTTAAGAAAGAGAGAAAGAGGGAACAGAGTTTGTCTCGTAAAGATGGAAATGACGCTCCAGTTACCGTTGCGGCTCACTCTGACTGCATTAATTCTCGGTAAGTCGGCTTTAATTGTATCGATAGTTACGATAATGGAGATAAAACCGATAATTGTTTCAATCTCCCCTAAAGGTAAAAAATAGACCGTCTGACGTGCGTTAGGAAAAATGTATATTCTTTCTAGATATTTGATATTCCGACATACATGCTATAATCGGCATATCTAGCATTATGTGATAACCCTGCTATTTTCTGTTATTTCTTTCAGTTGGAAGCGTATTTCCTGCAGCACTTAAGGAAGATCGTAATCCGTCCACCACGGTCGGTCAATCATTACCAAAAAATGAATCTAACTTCCTCTCTGCAAATAATACAACAATTCCCGAGCACCTATCAAAATCTGCGAACGACAAAATCGTGGTATCCGATAAACCGTCGGGAGAAAAATGTAAGTTATATGGTTCAGAACAAATCAGTGGACTTCTTTTATTTAATGTAACACGTATGAAACAATTTCTACAGTATTTGCAAATGCCAACGGTGAACCAGAATCCGCCGTTAAGTCCGCAAACGTGGAATCGAGCAAGACGGACGAATCGTCGAATAAAACAGGTGAATTTTCTAAACAATTAATGAAGTCTCCTTGTAGCTGCCGATTACAAATTTTCCACCTTTCCGGCAGAGAAAGATGTGCCTGTGAACGGGAAAGAAGAAAGCGTTGAGTTAGCAAAGCAGTACACAACAGATGACAAGTCAATAAATGTAACGAATAAGGACGTAAAGCAGGATAATGTTAATAGCACAACGGGCGAACAGTCCGATTTGCTTACGAGTAACGTTAGTCCTCACGACGATGACGACGATGACGACCAAGCAACAACAATTTCAGAAGCCACGCTGAAGTCCGGTATGTCATTCTGATCTAATAATTTTATATTGGCTGACATACAGCACTCTAACATGATGACACTACAGAATTTGAACAGCTTCGGAAAATGATTTATCTCTCTTTAAATAACTTTGTATTTTGACAAAATAGAAACTGATGGAGAAAGTACAGTAGTTGCGCCTGTTGTCTCTAACGACAAGAAAGATGAAGTAACTACACCAAAAATTAGTCAGCCAACACCTAATCCTGCCCCGAAGGAAACAATTCACCTTACAAACGGCTCTATAGGTAAGAACTCATATATTCATATGAAAAATACAATACGAGTTTCATTATTCACCTCTTCCCTTTTTTGTAATTACATAAATGTACAAAATAAGGGTTTTTATTTACTCATTAGATCTACATTAGATCACATTATAGTGTAGAATATTGATTTTGAAAAAACTGACCCGGACAATTCATGATGGTCAAATATTCGACGTGAATAAAGTATAAATACTAGACGCCGGTAAAAAATGGATTGTAAAGATTTTTGAATTTTCTAGAGGCCTCACATAAAGATGAAGTTAATCGCACTGAATTGTTATCCAATTCGACGACATCTGCAATGATACACCCTGCCCAACCTGTGCAGTCAGAGAGTAGAACAAAATCGGAAGAGAGCGGTGAAAACGGCATGCCAGCGAGCATTATCGCACTGATTATAGCGATTACCTTCGCTGTTGCACTTGCAATTGCCTACGTTAGTGTGATTGCATGGAGGAGATACCTGGAGTAAGTAAACTTTCGGCAATCTATCGATGAAAGCTGGTAATCAGCGTTGCTATAACAATGTTCGCACTGACAACTATTGTACAACGCATGTTCAGGTACAGGTATGGACATCGGGAGTTACTTGTTAACGATTTAGAATTCGATACAAATGACCTGCGCCATTTCGAGGTAAGTGGTTGGGAACAAAATCGTACACGCGCTTCTCATGTATGCGTACCTTATGAATATTTTTTGTTGTACAGCTCTGATCCCGGAATAGTGCATATAACATGTGCTATGCCTGTAGAAAAACACAGAAGTTGTCAACTGACTCATAAATAATGGTACTGCTATCAGGATATGGATGTATGAAGCCTTATTGATCTGTGATATCAATAACATGCATTGAACATGATACTTAGTATACCAAATGTTTGGGTATTTTTTATGTAGCCATATTGGTGGTTACTCTTTTGTACATATTAAAAGTTCCGTATGAAAAACGGACCGTATTACCGATAAGACTCTTTGAGCACTGAAGTAATATCTTGAGTGCGAAACAGTAAACAGATGTGAATGTACATTATCATTTTTAACAGAACATAGATTTGGAGCAACTTCATATTTGAAGTAAATTATAAACAATACGTGAATGATGTGCAGTGTAAATGTAAGTCTTATTAGAATTAGTGGCATCATACTACCGAAATAAGATGTCATTTGTTATGGCCAATTTTTGTGAACGACGTGTACAATATATTGTAAATATGTTAAGTTTAATGAATTTCATTAGGTCATTTTATAATATATGGTATTCTTTATTAAACCTCTTAATCCTCATAAAACATTTTCTTGGTAAAATATATATGCGTATGCTTGTATATGTACATATTCTACAGAATGTACATAATAATCTCCTTGTATTGTGTATTAATATACATTTACACTACTGTAAGCATGTGGCAGTTAAAGATGTGTATATAACATTGGTATTACGCACATTAGCAAGTTTCCGGCTCATGCATTCTACACAACATCTGTGTCAACAAAACAATCTGTTCATTAATTCCTCTATCCACCTTGTTTCAAAGAGGAAGTTGGTCTCAAGCATGTTGTTACTGCTCACAGGCATGTATCGAAAAATGTCAAATTAGACAAAAATTATCTATATAAACAAACTAATATATTCTTTGTTCCTGCTTGAAACATCCACACTGTTTCTCATAGAAAAGGGATCATCAGTTGCATTATGATACATATACTTGCATACAGCAACAGATGAGTAGGTAGCTCACATTTAGCTCTTTTTTGCCTTAACAACGAGTGGGCCAACGTTGTCGTTCAGTTCATTATTATGCTTCCCATGAGATCCATCACAGTATGGCCACTAATAAAATAAATCAAAACTTTTGTTTGCAATAGACAACATATAACAAATTTGACAAAATAATATTTAACATCTCAAAGCATCTATTTCACATAAAAAATAAGAATGATTAATTAGTGACCCACTATTTTATCAATAGAGGACAAACAAAATTATGGAAAAATTATTTTATATAATATGTATGTTGTAATCAGATTCTTGGATGCAGTATAAGTAGGTCAACTGCAACTGCTATGCATCAGAAGATAACTATTATAACTATGACATGCACTCGCTTACATTTGCTGATCTCCAACAACGACAGAAAACAGCTTTCTCAGAAATATCTTCTATGTCAACAGTGTCTACAACCTTACTAACATCTTTTTTTATTGTAAGGTTTACACGCCCACTTGGCTGAAAACAAGAAGCAACGGTACAGTTATCTGCAATACATCCACTTATATAAGCAGTATTTGTCAAAAAAAAAAGTTTACAGTAAAGATAAACATGAAATATACTTATCTGATAAAACGAAAGATATCGAATGTTTAGTCACAAAAAGAAAGATATCAAACGAAAAAATGGTACGATACTTTCCCGATCATAATCGAGTCACTGACCGAGTGCAAAATCTGATCAAATCCAGGTCAATGCATTCATAAAAACAATGATCTCTGAATATACCGACATAAGGTGGGGAATAGTGATCCTAGTATATTGCATAACGCGCAAATCATACATTTCAATACAAGTACACGACAACCATGTCCGTGGTGTCCTTCGTAGATTTGTAACAGGTAGGTTACTTACCTCAGGTCTACCGTGTGGGCAAAATGCTCGATATGACATGAAACCTACACCTGCCAACAGTGCAGTCGGCGGTATTAAGGACAACCAGTCCCTAACTGGAAACAAAAGAACTCAGCTATATCTACGTACTTTGTTTGTCAATTTCAATTTAACGCGAATTCACGATGTACTCTGTACTGGAATGCTTGTTCGGCACTGTGTCACGTTGCACGACTTTTTTTGTTCAACGTGACACGTGATAGCAGTCAATAGTTAGTTGTTAATTATCGTGACGGATAAAAGAATACCTCCTAAGCGAAACCATCCTCCGATCGAATCTGGAATAGGCAATCCAGCCAAATAATTAGGAATGGTCACCTTGATGATGTGCGCGATAGGCTCCATGTTTGATAGCACTACTGACGGAGTCAAGTTGGATCGAAGGAATTCGAACGTGAAGTGTGCTCCAGGCGCCGCGCCGTCGCGGACTTACCGAATCTTGCTGACAACGTACTTTCACTATGTTTTTTTTTTGTACCACTTGCGTCAATTAACGCCGCGAAGGAGGAAACCCGTACTGTACTAGGAACTGTTGATAAAATCTCAAAACCTCGGGATATAACTCATTTTTCGACCGATATTTACATTTTCGTGCACCCAAAGACGAATCAGTGAGTAAAGTGCTAATCGGTCTAGAGCGAGAATACGACACGTGCAACTTCTACGAGATTCTGCGATACGATAATTAACGTCTTAAGATAAATGATTGGATGTCAATTAGTATACGTAGTTCATAAGAATTTAGGCTAGTTAACTGATCGGTTCTTAAAACCAGATGTAATTTGTTGGTTGCCACGACTTCTACCCGGTTGAAATGCATTTGTGAGTGCTGCCATACTAAAATATCAACAAAACGCGCTACTCGAATACACAAATCCGCACACCAATTACAAGCTTACCAATAAATGAGTCTTACACGTCGCATCAATCTACACACGATGTATCCCTGGTGAATTTGGCAAATTTGTCGAAGCCGCGACTTATCGTCATCGCGCACCACAGAGAACGGTAGATAAGTAAAGTTGCAATACTCGCATTGACGAGCGTAGTATCCCATGCGTTTGAAGTTGCAAGAGGCGGCGTTCGGGGGGGCCTGCCTTGCAGGTGGCGCCATCCAGTCGCGGGGCGTTCGCCGGACTGGCTAGAGGTGCCTGTGTCGTCCGCAAGGATACGTCGTCGGTCGCCGCGACGCCGTCGCGGTTCGCGCAGGCACACGAACACGAAGTGCGCGCGTTCTCTTTCGAGAGGCGGTACGTCTCGAAGGGCGCAGGAGTGCAGGAGTGGCAACTGGCAACACATTCTCCACGCAGCCCCGCAGTTCCACGGGAACGTCGTGAAACGAGTGCGAGGACTGAGGCGGCCTGACGGACAGACGGCCAGCAGGAGGAAGCGAACGAGGAGGAGACAGAGATAGGCCGAGCGTCTGTCGGCGGCAAGCGGCAGGCAGGCGGCGCGTTGCAGTGCGAAAAGTGCGAGGGCCCCGCTTCCTTGCGGCAGTGTGTGTGCTACCAGTGTGCGCGAATGTAGCATCGTATCTCTTTCGCCACTCATTCTGAGAGACACGAGAAACGTCTCGAAGATCGGGGGAGAGAAAGAGAGAGAGGAGAGGAGTGCAAGAAGGAAGTCGGACCGTGTATACAATATACAAGGTATACGCAGGGATAAGAGGGGATATAAGGTGCGCTGAGATTATTTCTCTCCCCGGTACGATCGTGCAAGTGTTTCATGAAGGTGCGTCAAATGACAGTGAGGTGATCAATGTGCCTGAAACATGGCTGAGGAGCTGCTGGTCACCCTGAACCGTGGCGATTCGTCCGGATTCGGGTTCTCGCTCCTCGGGACCGCGGGACTGCCACACGTCATCTACGACATCGTCGAGAATTCGCCGGCAGCGAAGAGTGGCAAGGTAAATAAATGCATAATGTTTTCTATGTACATCGATGTTGCGCCGAAATTGAAGCCACGAGCTTCTTACGCAGGGGGGGATCAGGTAGGGAGAGAAAGAAAAGTGTACATATAACGTGTATATATATATATATATGTATATAGTGTGCGAGAAAGACGGTTAGATTAAAGGCGGTACAGCGACGGTCATTGATGGTGTCCGTAAATATTTTTCTACTCACATCAACGCCGAAATTAGTCGTTTCCGCTCGGAAGCTTCGGATAGCGTCGAGGAGATGCTTCTTACGTCTGCACGTATTGCGAAAATGTGCTACGTCCTTGCAAGGACACCATCGACCCGTGGTCACGTACAAGGGGAACTGCGGGGTTCGAGATGCGACGTAACCCTGGCGATTCGCGTATTCGGTTGAGAGAGTCCTGCGAGAGCGTGAGGGCCTCAAAATAACGCCCGGTGTATATCGACCCGCGTTATTATCGCGAGCACCCTCTGTCGCCTCGTCTAACTCGTCTTCGGCGCCGCGTTTCCTTCCTTTTTACCGTCCTCCCCAATTTTCCTCATCTTCGCCACGATCGAAAGCGAGCAGTCAAAATCGTGGCCGGTGATTTTCCAAATTCCAACGGTCGCGACTGAGAATCCCGAGAATTCCGTGGGAATTTCGTATAGTCCGTCGACGAGAACGGCGTGCAGGTACTTTTTCTCTCCTCCCTACTCGAAAGCGAACAATCGAAATCATAATCGCTAATTCGTCTCGCATCGACCTATCGTCCTGTTCGAAAATTCTGCGAATTTCGAGAATCCTGATGAACGCCAGAAACATTCGTGCAATTTCGCGTGGTAATATCGGGGAGAGAAGGAGACAGAGAGCGAGCGAGAAACCTGAAAGGTGCGGCTATACGGGAACGTCAGTTGAAATCGGGACGTCGACGGATGAAAACGTAGCGTAACCCCGTCCTCGGCATATATGGCATACGGGGATGCTGATTGGCTGGGTGGGATCGGTTTAACGGCCACATTCCAGCCTGTCGGTCTGCCCCGGCTCTCTGTGTTCCCTCTTCTGAATGTTCCGACTCTCTCTCTCTCTCTCTCTCTCTCTCTCTCTCTCTCTCTCTCTCTGTCCCTCTCTCTTTCTCTCTCTTTTTTAGGGAGCAACCCCTCTTTGCACCGTGAGATTATTCTTATGTTGGCCCGTGTACTCGGTTTACCATTCGAAATTGTGCGTTCGATGCTTTCGACTTCGTCTGAGCGAGTTGACAAATTTTCCCTAATAAAGAATGCTCGTTCTCGAGATGGGTCGTACTTTTTTTCGTCCTAAATGAATGATACTTTCTACCTTTAACGGGCGACCAGCGCACACCCGTCTTCGGACAAACTTAGACGGGTGCACGGAGGTTGGGTCTCTTGGCTGCTTTCGCGTGTCAATGTTGTTGGAGGCTTCGTATTACAACGTCGGTACATGATCTTCATACGGGCGATGCATACACCGTACTTATGGTTATACTGTCAGATATCGTGTAGGGCAGTGTTTCGCGAAGTCGTAGTAGTCGCCTATCACTTTTGGAACATGACCTCGATGTATCACCGTCCTATAAGAAAATGTCTGTAATATGTAAACTCAAGGCTATAGACCAATATTTATAGAGTTCCGAATGTTTGATGGAGTACAATGCTATTTTTAATCGAGCACTCCCGAAGGGTGATGATACTTGTATGGCACTTTGCTGCAATTACTGCTTGTTTTTAAATCTGTCTGAAATTTTGCTCGACTCCATTTCGTTCTCTTAATTAAGGGAATACATTGTTACGACGAATGAATGCCATACTTTAGCATGTAATTACAATCTCTTTGAAAAGATAAAGCAAATGTATGCACGTAATGTAAAATGAATAATGTTTCTGCAACAAAGCAGCTTGCAGGCGGAAAAGAACGAACGCGGGGCAAACTCAGGGATGAAAAGTAGAGAATCAGGGACTGTAATGGAATGGTAACGTAATGGAAATTAATTTCAAGCTTTCTCAATTATCGGTATTGTTCACGTATTCAGAAGAAAAAATATAATTACTTTGAAATCGACTTCTTGGGTTTCTAAATATTCGAGCAAGTTCGTCTTGGAGCGATCTCGAGGCTTTCCGACTTCGCCTCTTTCTATAACTTTGATACTTACGGAGAATATGGAACAGGGTTGAGAGAGCACTTTAAATCCATCCCCGGAAAAACAACTTGAGTCGATTTACGCTACAATTCCATCCTTTCTTCGCCGTCGCATCGTCTTGTGTATTTAAAACACTCTGAAGTTCTCGCGTAACAGTGCTGATACGCAAAATGTCCTTGGTAATATGAATCGACGATTACGCTTAATGCTGCGCCACAATTGAAATTCGTGTGGGCGACAAAAGTTAAGAAGATGCTGATTAAAAACGTGTGGATGTTCCTTTTTAAATTATTCATATAGCACGTTTTAATTAATTAGTAATTATATTGCGGCAATCCAATTTTCGAATAACGTTATTGACACTATTTTATATACTACAGAGTACAAAATTGCAGGTGTAACGCGTTTATTATATACCGTTTTAGGTATTATATCTGTATATTTTTGTTTACCAAACTTTAGCTGTACGTTAGCCAACTCGGTCTACTCGGATACGTATATCTATACGTAGCATCTAGGTAGATTACTTAACCCGAGGCAACTTTTCGCAGATATATGTGCACGCGTTACGTCTCCCTCGTTAATTATGTCCGTACTCCAGAGACCAAGTTATCTGTCGAATTTTCAAATTCTACCTAGAAAATATTCTGCATGTTCGTCTTTTTCTTGAAACAATCTCAGGAATGGGAACTGACCTCAGTTCATGACATTTTAAATGTTCGTATTAGAACACTCGCAAGCCAATTCTTCGAGTGCTATTATTTTCAATGATTTCGGTAGCTTCATGACTCGGACGCCCCCATTTGATTTCATTTGGGATCAATGTGCGGCATTGTCGGTCCTCTCTTTGGCATGGTACAGGTCGTGCGTTGCGATGGTCAATGAAATGGATTAACTGTCAAGTAGACCAGCCCCTGACATGCTTGAGCGCGAGGTCAGTGTAGATGCAGGGGCGTATGTTGCCGGTTTTCGAACTGTAGACCAGCAGTAACTTACAAATAGCAAGGTCATGTAACCGTGCTATTCTATTCTTGGATCTCGAGTAATATTTAAAGAATTCGTGCCTTCGTATGCACCACAATGTAACATTTTCTTTTATTCCTGTCTGTTCGTCGGTTGGACACACTTTTAGGGAATTAATACTATGTGTTAGACTTGTTAGAGAAACGAAAATGTAGACAATGTTGCGATACTTGTTCTGACGCGATAAGATATTTGTATTACGGAACCATGAAAGAATTACTTTGTATAACAATGTGTTGTTTCACTAACTTGCTGGTAAAACCCTTATTGAGTTACATTAATGATTAATGTATTGATGACTGGGTACTTTACTCTAATTAATATTCTAACGTTGTAATAGCAGTCGTCGTGTCGTCGGTATTACGTAATTCCGCTTAATAATGTAGCAAGAAGTCATAAGTTTTGATGATACGTCACAGCGGAACGATTCATGCTTATCATGTAGCAAAGCAGATGTCGAGGTTGTAGCGCAGTTCGGAATTATCTACATTTCTCGACTTGTCGCGAGGTAAAGTCGCGTTTGCTGAGAAAAATGGTTAGCCATGACCTTCGTCTGTACAATTTTTCCACCGCTCAGGCCTTTCCGTTTATTTTTGTGCTTTCTCTGAAGCGGGGCTCAAACCTTTTGGCTAAACAAATAATTTTCTTTGAATACATGTTCTTTGAATACATGTTGACATTCTACTCGGCTACATACATCTGTCAGATAGGTGTAGGTGAACTGAAATTCTTGTTTTCTCTGCCATTGGACTCATTAATGTAGTCTTGCAGTATTATGTTTTCAATCATTAGATCAGATAAACTACGGTGGTATGATTTAACGAAGTCACGCACAATCATTAAAGATACGTCTAGAAAATGTTAATTAAATGTAGTCTGTCAATTGATAAAGAATAATTGGGGAAATATAAGCTGTTATCCGCATTCAAAAATTCAGCTATCGTATGTATATGTCCTAGCAAGCAACGTACAAAGGTGCGCATTATATTGTACGTGTAATTGGATCACTAATTGGATGTAGAGGGTCGAACTTTATCATTTTCCTTAATGTTACACTTCTGCGCGAAAAATACCCGCAGAAATGTTACATTTATTCCCGTTAACGTTGATCATTTCTCATACTACATAAACCAACTTTTGCAAGACAATTAATGTTTTCTGAACTCTGCGGTTGGAATTATCTGACTCTGACTGAAAATTCTGGATTCGTATCGTGCTCAGAGTAAACGTTGAAGGGGATAAACTTCGAGCTTCTTTAACTTTATCACTTTATGACAGCATATGTACTTCATACATTCACTGTTAGTAGACGTTTATATACATACATTCGAGTTCTCAAATTATGTTATGAGAGCTTTCATCTTCACAAACATCGATACCCATGTCCAGAAGTACAAAAATTGACGAATTCGCGTAGATGCAAGAGAAATCAATGATATTTGCATTAATTCAGCATGCGTTTTTGTTTCTGGATAATTTCCCATGCTGACGCCTCGTTGACTCTTCAAGACTGCGCTACTTGTTTTTCTTGTAAAATGAAAGATAGCCGACGAAAAATACCATTCGCACTGTGTAGGTGATCAACAGAGAACAATGCGAAATGCATTACGCGGTCTTTGTACCGGGCTGGAACAATGAATCTCGACCGAATCGGCTTGGTAATCCGGCTGGCGCATTCATTAACGCGAAATATTCAGCGAATTCTGCTCTGTTTGCAGAAGCCTCACCCTTCCGAGGATAGGGCGTGAAAAATTAATTAAATAATGAAGCGTGGAAACGCTTACGACATACGTATGTCGACTGTGCGGTTTGATAAAGCATTTACGATGCGTGAGTGACGCTAGTTACGTTTTTGCTAAGGTGTAATTCAAATAGCGTGTACAAGGCGATGCATATTTCACTGCGGCATGCGGCGTTGCGTTGGATTATGTACTGCCTAATAAATTATAGGGATTAAGTATGTTAGTTCGATGTTTCGCGGTTATCGGCGATACAATGATTTATGTCTCACAATCGGTGACGAAGGTGCTTACGCACTTAGCATTTTTTTTCTTGATAATTCCTTCACAGTACATAACATGTTGCATTGTAATATACATTCGTAAAGAGGGTAGGGCGTGATGACCGAATCGAAAAGGGAGTGTTTCTATATATGCGGGCAGAAAGAGAAATGACAAACTATAAAGTACCATCATTTCGTAACGAGCCATAATAAACGAGCTTCGAATAATTACCAGCGGCACTGCGACACACATTGTTCCATTATTCGTCACCCGGCGATATCCGCGTGCACATCCAATGTTGCTACCGTGCATGTCGGTTGTTAAAAATAAAGTTCCTTCACCTAGCTACCTAGCATATCGCCCGGTCGGTGGTCGTACACTGTTAAGCCAGAACGTAAAAATCATGCCAATCTTTGTACCTCTCCGGCCGTGCTAGCCGAGACTACCCGCCTTCTGGAAAACGGCGTTACGTAATATCGTTGCGTGATAACACTCGAAAGACTCGAAGTAATCGCAACTTCACTCGGGTCCCAGAGCACGCGAGCTCTGGTAATTAATCCGGCGTCGTTGTGCATAGTCGAATTTCTCGAAGCTATCGATCGGCTCGTTTTCGGCCTGAAGAATGGCCAGAGACGACGAGCAGCGCGCGCGTTATTTCTTGCCGCTTCTCTCGATTAAACTGGGGGGATGCTTCCCTTCCGTCTCCTTCTTCTTCTTCTTCTTCTGCTTGGCGACGCAAACTCCTCACCATTGTCTCGGCGCGAAACTTCGCGGCGAGATTAATTCGCTATGCCGCTGGCGCGCGCGCGCGCGCGCGAGCGAGAGGGAGAGAGTCTCGTTCATTGACGCGAAATGATAAATTATCTTGTTTGATAAATAGCGCGCCACTTAACGGCGTTGAGTAATTAACGGGGCCGCACGAAGCGTGGAGGGAAAAAAGCAGTGGAAATTGAAATCGATTATCGTGCCTTCGTAAGAGTAGCGCGCGATGATTGTGAGGTAAAATGAGAACATAATGGAATTGTCGAGAAAATGTGTGCTTTCGCGATGAAGATGGGGAAATAATGTGTGCGGTTGACGGTCTGTGTCCAATGATCACAACGCACTTTTGCCGATTTACTAAAAATGTCTGGCAAGCCATGCATTGGATCGTTCATACTTTTTTATATTACGTCGATGTTTTGACAGTAATTTTTAATGCTGCGTAAAATGGATCACGTTGCACGCAAATGCTTAATTAAAGGGATTGTAACATTGTGGACTGCGTTTCACAGTCATTTTATAATAAAGGACAAATTACTGCTTCTATATCTCGCTTGCTTGAGTAGAAACAACATATATTACATTGAACGTCCAACCTGCATAATAATCACGTTACCACCGTTCCTCGTAAATCACACAAATCTTTTAATTCTCCTACGTCTTTTTCGCAATTTTCGCTCCGAGATCGCACCGCGTTCGTTATGCAAATGACGCGCCACTGCCCCGCGCGCAGTACGTCGATGAAATAGAAATAAGGGAAATGGAGCTCGATAGGTAGGAATTATGCGCGTTTCGCGTGCTCGCGGAATCTCAAGCGCACGTGCGTGTTATACGCTCTTTGCAGGCATCGAATGTTCGGATGCGAGCAGTGTCGTCAAGCCAGGAGCATGCGAGCACAAATATCACGGTCATTGTGCTTTAACTCCTTTCCTTGCAGCGCAATTTCGTTAAAACGCTCATCAACATACCGTTCGGCACTGAATAATTTTGGTGTGTCGGCCATTTTGACGAGATATCACCCAAGCATATTTCTACCGAAATCGCGCCGCAGCGAAATGTTCAGAGAGGGCGTAAATAGGACAGCGCGATCCTGTTTTTCCATTGAGTCTCCATTAAGTATCCTGCGTCCAGGTTCGAACGGGGCTATCTGTTAGGAGGGCAAGGGGTAGGTCATTCGGAGTGGCGATTTATGGAGCAACGTAAATCAGCCTCCTCATTCTCCTCCTTCGTTCCGTTCCTCTCGTTCCTCCGCAGGCCTCTTAAAGGGTTCGAAAAATCGTATCGGCACGTACGATCCGCAACTGCCGCCCGTTTCCCGCGGCTTCACGTACGTCGAAACGCGGACGTAAGTGTCGGATCGTGGCCTTTAACCTCTCAAACAGGTACTTTCGTTTCCCTTTCTTGCCCCCCTCCGCTCCTGTTTCCTATCCCAGTCGCCGCAACGAAATCGAATGGTGGCGCGCGTGAGAAACAACCTTGGCCGTTTTGTCTGATTCATATGTACACCTTGAAAAGACTCGTTCCACACGCTGCCGCCGCTTAACTCTTGTTTTCGGGCTTGCGCTCGAACGAACGTGATTACGCTGCTTTCGGCTCAATTAATTCGATTCCGAATGTATTTAATAAACGCGACACTCTCCAGTAGCGTGTTGCGTCTGTTCGTAGTTCATGCTCGGAGTAGTGCGATCACGTTGTTACTGTTTCGGTAAATAGAATTTTCAGTATGCTCGCGAGTTAATATATTCCAGCATGTCCGACTAAATACGAGATTTTACAGTAGACTAGCACCGGTGTGCCATTTACGGTTGGAATAACGTAATAATGTTGTTTCAGTTTCAGTGAATTTACGTTCGAATGCACTCGTAAATAAAAATTGTTGAATCCATTTGCGATATTGTTGTCGTGGATATTTATGCAAAAGTTCATAATAATGATGTCACCTCGCTGTGTCAACGCTCATCTTTCGTCTACTATAGTTTTACTTCCGGCATTGATGACATCTGTAAACACATATTAGAATGCAAATTTCACATTGCTCAGTTCCTCCGCAATCAAGCGTGTGTCGTGAAAATTGAACAGTTCATTTTATCAATGCACAATGGCAACATCGCGAGCAGAAGGAAAATTCAACCACTGCGCCGGGACGATTGCATTTCGCGGCTCAATCAGAAATGTGTCAGACTTTTAATTAGCAGAAACGACGAGGAACGACGAAAGCGGGCGAAACGTGCTCATCCTCTTTGAACGTGTGCGTATACGTGGAAGAATGTCGGGAAAGATTCACTAGTGCCTTTAATGGATTCTCGTAACTTGCACTTTAGTGGCACAGATACTTGACATGCCACGCGGCGCTCATCCCTCTCTTTCTCTCTCACTCACTCACTTATTCTCATTCTGTTTTGCTCTTCCTTCTTGCCTCCTCCTCCTCCTCCTCCTCCTCCTCCACCTCTTTCTCTCCCTTTTTTCGGCACCCTCAACTGTTTGCCCCTCCTTCTCACTCCCTCACGCGACACACGTAAACACACACAAAGACGTACACTCTTTCGATCCCGCGACGCTTCCTCTTCTTCGCAGTTTAAAAGAGGTCAACGACCCGAAAGTGGCGTCCTTACTTCGCGTTGTCGTAAAGAGAGATGCATGCGCGCTCGCGCGGGCGGCTTTTCCTTCGCTTCGGTAAAAGCCTTCGTGCATGCACGGCTGGGGGAGAATAAATTCAGACGACGAGCGTCGATCCGCGCTCGCCGAGGGAAACTTGCCGGTCTCGGAACGAGGAGAGGGATACCGATTTACGGTTTAGAAACGAGTTCTGTTACGGTATAGGTTCTATGCGCGGTTCATCCGATTGACGGAATTTCAAGCATTTCAATTCGGACAGGGTTAGGTTACGAGATCTATGTGTATGCATGGGTGGTTTTCCGTTCTTTATGGTTTTAGCATATACTAAATGTAGTATCAATGCGAATGTTCTCTTTATGCTTCCTGCTATTATTTCGCGAATTATCCGATATAGGGAAAGGATTTTAAGTAATTACATCTAATTTGCGCCAGTGCTTAATAATTTGTCCATTATGAAACCAAAAAAAGGCGCTATATTTATCGTTGGTCAGTGGTTAAGAAAAATAAATTAATGACCGTTATTCGTGAAGTATCTGAAATTTTATGCAGCCTGACCGTCGCGTATATCATCGGTGCCTTCACACTTTCGCGACACTGAAACTCGGTAAATTTTCATACTCCAAGTTTTGCGTGCGACGAGATGTTCGGGGTTCGTGCCGCAAATCCAGATGAATAGCACCGATGGCAATATCGAGACCCATTCTTCAATATTCTCTTGGAGTTCTCACAAACCCTTTATACGTGAAAATATGACTTATATTACACACTAAAATTCGATGATACATCGATAATCAATTACAGCCGTTTCCATTTTTGCCCAGAAAGCGTCGCAATGCTAATTGTCATTATATCTCCGAAACTATTTCGAATCTATACAGTATACACTGATGACTTTGTCGCTGCAACATGTTCACTAGTGGTGAAAGTCTCCGCCATGTTTCGCGACCTGCTAGAGCTAGCGAATGCCAATTTGGAACCGGCATTATATTCATCGTCATTAAAAAAAATTCTCGTCCGATCGTTATACCCCGGGAAAGTTTCGGCGGACATTCACGGTAAACTCTTTCGTCGGCCGGAGGCTGGAGAAATGGCCGGAAGAAGGGAAGAAAAGCGGAGTTTATCCGAGAGCGAAATAGAAGGGGGAGGAAGGGAGAAACGGAAAAGAAATGCACGACGAAAAAAGCGCGCGCCACTGTGTCCTACCCTCTTACATTCTGCCTCATTCCACCCCTTTCCCTTTCCTCCACCCTACCTTCCCGCCAGCCGTGCCTCCCTTCTTTTTCTTTCGCGCGCCAGCTTTCCCGCGCCTTACACGCTCTTTCTTTGGCATTTTCGTCTCTCGCATCCCTCGCCTGCTGACGCGCCATGATTGCGGCACACAGACCCAGTGTAAATCCCCGCGCAAAACCGGTCATAAAGCTGGTCGCACAAAGGGCGCGCGTGTCCGAGAACGTCTCGCGAGAATGTGCCGTTTGGCATGGAAAGCGGTTCAACATGGCATATTGTTTTAACCTTCAACGCGTACGAACTTTGCGCATTTATGCGGGTGTAACGTTTTAAGCCTGGCTGACCGAATCTGCATCGTTGTGACTCGATCGGTAGCTTGCCATTTGAGGCCTTTTTGCTTGTTTAGTTGCTCAGGGTAGAATGAGGATAAAAGTTTCGATCATTAGGCAGAGATTTTTATTTCAGACGCACGTAGCAATATTTCTAGTAACAACTTTGGGGATAGGATTGATCAAGGAAAAATATCAGCGTCCACTTTTTTGCCGCAAAGGACAGAGACGCGTCGAAGAGGTCGGATTCTTATTACTATATCCAATGATCCGTGCCGCATAAGGCGCCGTCGACAATTGAATCGGGTCAGCGCAGCGGTTGGCGAGTGAAAACGGTATTTTGCTGTCTGGCTCTGGCCATTCGCTCGCAGGTGTGCAAAAAGGCCGTCTCGGCGAGGAGAGAGAGAGAGAGAGAGGAAGCGGCGCAGCCGGAAACAATGTACGCCAGTTTACGATCCTCTGTAAGTGCAGAAAACATCCTTAACGGAGGCTCGTGAGAGCGCCGTACAACGAAGGCCGTCTTGTGACCTACTGGCGCATTCCATCTCGAGGGAATCATCCGGTTGGAATGGCGAAAGAAGATACGTCGCGTCACACACGACCAATAGGATGGACCCATCATCGTACAGGACTTTGTGTCTCACGTACAAAAATACGGAATGCGTAAAAAATCAGGCGAATTCGAGCGCAGTCAGCGTCTGAGAACGATGAGAGTTGAAAGTCGAATAAAAGTACGGAGCGACTCGGGAGTTTGGCGGTTAACAGTAAAAAGTATCATCCCGAGAGTGATTTAGAACCGTGGTAACTGACAAACTGTGATAAAGATATCGTCAAAAAGTGGGAAAAAGATCAATTTGTTTTGGCCCATACTTGTAACGTATGATAGAGGGTCACTTGTGCTGAAAATAGTCCACTGTGGTTGCACGCTGAACTTTTAATAGTCTCGAAAATATCACAATGTTTCACAGACGAAATTTGTTTCATTATTTTCATTTTAAAATAGCTGATCGGGCTTGATCTCGTGTGAAAGAACGACGGTAAATCTTCAAAAAGGTTTAGGTTGACAGTTTACATGTGGGAGGCCGGTGAACAAATTTCTCAAGACTTACTTACCCTTGTTGAATGTCTTCCCTCGAAGACGCCTGATCAGGTTGAGCGTATCGGAAGGCTGTCAGGGCTGATCGTGAAAAACCGTGAAAAGATCTGCGTCTGATCGACGCTCTCTTGATGGAGAGCGGAGACTTTGGCTTGGGCTCGAAACGCTGAGAAAAATTATTCCCCTTCGGCGCATAAATCCGAATTTTTATACTCCTCTCTCTTTCTACCTCTTCCTCTCTATTTACCTTTCGTCCGCTTTCCCTCCCTTTTTGCCCTTTTTCAATTTCTTTTCCTTTTTCCATCAGCTCTCTCTCTCTCTCTCCCCTCCCCTGTCGCTCCCTCAACCATTCCCGGAATGGTTGCTTTACGAGGTTGAATCGATTCCAATTTGAGACCAGCTATAGGCGCCGTTCCCGCGAATCCCTTCCCATCATACTCTCCTTTTTTTCCCGGTGAAAAATTGCCGGCGCGAAATGCGATGTGACCGAAAAAACGGTCGGTGAAAAAAAGATCGTTCTGGCAGAGACGGTGCTCGGTGGGAGGAGGAAAACGGAGGGGCGATAATTAACCCGTCTAAACGGGGCTGGCTCCGGTTGTCTCCTCGCATGTCCCACTTCGAGGTGGAAAAATGCACGCCCGACGACGAAAACACGCTTTAATAACGCGCTGAGCGAACTGTTCGCGTCGTCTGTCCTCCGTGCCTTCGCGACTTACGAATATACACCTATACATACCTAGTTCTCCCGTATCGGTCAACATTATACGAGTAACTAATTACTTCTCCCTCTCGCTTACACGTCGCGGTCGACTTGCGTTCGAATTATAGGTGCTTAAGTCCACCTGAGGCTAGCCATTTTGGCCTCGGCACCAGACTGGGCTTTATTTTCGGCAACTTCGGGGTTGGTTGACAGGGATTGCGTTTGATCTCGGGCGACTTACGTAAAGTGAGCTGGCTTTTTTTTTTACTCGTTCCGAGTTTTGCCTCAAAGGGTTCCGCTGGTAATTTCTAATTTCAAAGCTCGCATTTATTCGTCGAATCTAGTTCGTCACACCGAATAGGGTTTATGAATATTGTTTATTGCAAAATGTTCTTCCGTACTTCGATGCAATGATTGTTTCGTTATGTCTAACGTAATATTTGACGGCGCTCGCAAAATTTGCATCGACTAATTGCCTTGAAAGTACGCCGCGGAGTGCTTTGACGCTCACGACTGTTTATATGTATGCATGTGCGTATAGCTCACCTAACGGGTTAACGATTCAGCCATAAAAGCAAAGGGTCAAACCGGTTCGTATGCGTCCGGTCAATTCCTCGCGCCATGTGTAAGCGACAAGGCTTAAGCTTGACTCGGAATCGAGCGTGACCCGAGCGTGCTTACATACATTCGCAGAGTGCGTAATCGTGTTCTTTCGGATGCTGTACAATGAGACCTTTGGCGGATGAAATCTAAATTGCCTACGCGAGAATGCGTCGTGACATCTTTCGCAACGTGCCAAAGCGAAATTATTTCGAGTTTATTTCACATTCGTATTCGTTAATCAATATCTTTAATAATATACTGCTGTCATTTTTAAGAAGACCACCGAAGCCATGAATTATAACTATTCGAGTATGTACTCACTTACGGACACACTTAATCGATTCAATGAAATTTTCCGTACAAGCCACGGTGTCGTGCTTGGCGAAAACGAGCAGACTCGGAAAATTCTACCAGGTTCATACGCGGAATTTAAATAGCTCTAAAGTAACCGGAGGTGCAATACGACGGTTCAACACTCCGAACGACGTCGTACGGTTAAATTGGGAATTTGGTCGTACCGCTTGACATAACATAATGGACCGACCATGCGTTACGATCAGCTGGATGTGTGCAGTGCCAGTACGTGGCCCGTGTAATAGCGAAATTACGGTCCGGGCGCTTTGCGCGAAAAAAAGGCTGGGACAAAAATTCACCGGCGTACCGTGAAATTATGGCCGTGCCAACGAGATTTTTCCACCACGCTCGGCTTCTTTGTATAATGCAGCCGCGCTTTATGCGTTTCTTCCCTAAATTTGCAAGTGACGCGATAACGGCGGAAAAAAGTATCGCGCGGCGTGCTTCTTGCCGGACGTCTAAATCCGCAAGGTATCAAGTCCCGAAACATCTCTAAAGTGCTCATAAAGATCGTCAGTAGTCTGCAGGGAAGGAAAGTCGCGACGAAAGCGAGAGAGAACGGGCGTATACGGGAGAACGGAACGAGAAGGGAATGGAATGAATGGATGGGAACGGAAGGATAATGTTTTATCTTTCGCTAAGCTGCTTAGGGTGACGTTGCGCCGTCAGAATTGGAAAGTGCTATTTTATTTAATGCAATTGTTACGGGAAGGATGATGACATTGAACGTAACACGTTGAGTAACTTTACTTCGAAAAGAAGACTGGTTGGAAGCGACCATGGAAATTTTGTGGTCGAATCATGGTGATGGTGGTTCAAAGAACTGTTGCTGAGAATATAAATAATAAGTGACCAGTTCATTTAAAAGAAACTATTGATTTTAATTTATGAATAATATTTTATTAATGACATTACAACGACGATAAGTGATCCAATCGGAAGCTGTACCGTGCAGTTCTAGCGCTAGGTGCATTTTCCTCCGAAGAATATTACGATCTCGGCAGAGAGCCTCTAAAATGATTCGACTCGGGCATCGCATATTGGATTTGACGATTCCGAGCGAGCGATTTATTTTTCCTGGTGGCAGTATCGATCGTCGTCCTCAACTATCCGCTGGGGGTGATTTATATACGTGTGTATCGATGGAATGCGCGCCGAGGGGATGGAAGAAGGATGAAGTAGGTACTTCTCTACTTCACAGGAGAAGAACGTCGAGCGATGACAGGCGTCTTCTTCTTGACGTTGTTGTGCGCTCTAATGGCCGTCCAACGTGGAGTAGTCCTCGGTAACTGCCGATAAGGATCGATTTGATCCTTCAATATGAGACTACGTGGTAGTCTTCGTTGATCATCTCACTCGGATTCTACTAGTATACTTGCGAACACGTAAATTACATTTATTCGAAACTGTCTAAAAGAGGCATCTTCACAATTTGCGAAGTTATACGAGTGCAGCTTCACAATCTGAAACTTCGTCATTGCCTAGTTTCAGATTTCCAATCCAACACGCAGAAACTCGTTTTATCTTTACCCCCTGCCCCCATTTTTTAATCGACTCCAAAACAGCAGGTTCGCTTTTGATTAAAAATCAAGAAAATCTTGTTACCAATTTCTGTCGAGAAGCAAGGGTAAAAGTTACTCTGAACGAGCGACTTGCATCAACCACGTTATGTACGAACAAATATGCACAGAAAGTATGTGTAATAAAGTAGGGACAAGTGAGGTAAGGTTCACTAGCCAGCGCAATATTTAGCGAGATAATGGAACTTTAGTATCGTCGCGACCGAACGACGTAATGGGCCGTGCAAAAATCGATAATCCCTATCTTCCCTCCTTAAGATCTGCGCAACAGTATATTTTTCGATTTTTATCAAGACTGCAGACCTACGCCGAAGCGTCGCTATTGACGTAACTTTTCTTCATCGCAAATGCCTCGACCAACACAGTCGCAGCGATTGCAACTTCGACAATAAGCAGCCTTGCACGGACGGCAAAAATCATTCGGCATTATCGAGAAGTGTATACGTGTACGAATATCGCGTGCGCGCTGTAAAATTGGCCAGCCAGCTCGCGCTGGCAGGAAATAATCGCGTAAGGCGAACTGCTCGCGGTTCAAGATCGGTCAAATGCAACTCCGAACGCGGACTTGGTCGTGCCGCGTGTCAGAGTACGCTGCGTAGATCGGAAGTGTGTCGCGTGCGACGTGTAATTTTTCAAACCTCGGGTGCCAGAACCTGCCAGTCGCAGCCGTGTACCGGGAGTATTGAGCGTTGCTATAAGAGACACCGACGGAACGGACTGACGCGTGCCTTTGTAGATAAGCAAACTCCGTACTCGACAATGCCAGGATTTAATTCTCGAAAATTGTACGTCATTAATAATGCGCCGCGCAAGTCGCGCGAGAAACGTTTGAATGCGTCCTTACCGAAGTACGGCTTACATAAATGGAAAAAAATTAGGGGGAGGGTGTTCGGGGTAATCGGCACTTTCCTCATCCCTCCAGACGACGTTCCGGTAGGTAGCCTTATATCAATATTTTCATCCTCCCAATTAGTATTCCACAAAAATAGTTCTTCCTTCTGTAAAAATAAATCAAAAGCGCAGAATAACATATACATGACACTAAGCGTCATCCGGCATTAGAAACAATCTCTGCAAACAGACAGTACATCGAGACGTCACCTTTTTCGTTGCAGAGCGCAATAATCGGATCCCCGCTAACTCTTAATCTGCCTCGAGGAATCGTGCGATAATGAGAGGCGCGAAAAAAGTACTAATTAACGGCAAGGCGGGGATCGGAGACGTTTTATCGGGTGGAAAAAAAAAGGAAAGAAGAGGGCGTCGTTAACGTTCCGGAGCGGGCTTAACGAACGGGCTGTGGCGCGGGGTGCTCGATTGAAGGAACGGTCGGTGGGATGAGAGAAGCGCGGGGGAGTGTGGGGCATGTGAGGGGAGAAAAGAAGGAAGCTAAATCATTATGTTGCGTTAACGTAACGCCGCTGGGAAATGGGTTAAGGACGTTAAGGCCGATCCTCGCGCTCGCACCAGACCAACAGAGGGAAAGATAGAGACGTGTAGAGACAGGGAGAGTTGGGGGAGGGGATAACTGGGAAGTGAATAAAGAAGAGAGGTTGTGCCCTCTGACAGTGTTTCCGAAATTTAATTTGACTACGGAACTCTAACAGTATTTCTATCCCACCGTCGCGTCGGAGCGCACGATTTATGTGGCACGTTATTTAATGTATAGATAGAAAAGCGTTGCGCGTTCGTAATTGCATTCGGACCTCGCGGGGTAAACAATTACGCGGGGTGAATCTGACTTTCGGAAAACTGTGATAACTTTCGGGCGGACGATTTGAAGGTACGGGTTTCCAGAGAGCTTTTTCGGTTGATCGGTATGTGTAATCGTGAGTTCGGTATCTGACAATAAATATCGTTTCTATGTCATATTTGTATGCGTTGGGTCTGTGATTCGGTCGGATTCTTGCAGAAATTCTTTTTCGTCTCAATTTTTCCTTGCGCGTTGTATGAAAATGCACTATTATTTCGTGTTACAATGCACACGTGCCGAAAACTTGAATGCAATGAGACGAGATTGTTCGAAAGGGGGATGAATGAAGAAAGCTTTACGCCGTGATTAGTCACCTCTAAAAAATCATTCTCTAATTTTACGTCACCGTTCGCAGAAAGAAAGCATTGGATCGCGTGGAAAATCTGAAGCAGAGCGGCCCTTTCAACCATCGCGAAATACGACAAGCGAACGGTTCATAATTCGCGTTGGTGAGGAGACTGCAAATTGTAATCCGCTTTCATTAATTGAATATACGAATTTCCAGTTTGACTGGGGTTTCTTGGCACGGAACTGTCGGAGGGTGCTTGTACTATTTGAGACGCGAAATTTCATCTGCTCCGTTCTTATTCCCCTAAGTGGTCCGCACTTTACAGCCAAGGCAAGATGCTGCACACGTACAACAACGGCACGAGTCAATTTATATGTAAACGAAGCTGAGATTGAAAAATGTGAATTGATTAAGAAATGTGAAAGAATGCAAGCTAGGAATAAAACGTTAAGATTCAAGTTAGAAAATGATGCTGTTCCTTTTAAACTCAAATCAAATTTCGTGACTCGATCAAATCCGTTATCAACGTGTGCCTTTAACTTTTATTTTTTTCCCGTCCGCGTTGACCCAGAATCGTACCGTACAAAACGGAAAGTTTTATTTTCCGGTGAGCCGTGCAGAACTGAAATCATGTACGTCGAGGGTCAGGAGTACTTCGGCCTCTGGAACGTATACTCTATTTCGCTGACTGGTGCAGACGGGTCCACACGAATCTGTATAATCGATGACTTCTCGTTCCTCTTGCTCCGTTTATCTCGTATGCGCATATGTACGTACCTGCGTTTACTCTACATAAATCTTCGTATTGACTATCAACGGCGTTCGAACGCTGACGCGAGATAATGATCAATTTGTTTCCACCTTCCATCGATCTAACGCAATGGGAAATTGTCTCAATACCCACAATGTGCCCTTTTGCAGACGAGGTATGATTCCTTGCAAAGGAGTGAAACTAGCTTCCCGCTCGTATTCCATGCTAATTTCCGATATAGATTATCGTGGCAGAATGTAGATACGCTTGACATTAATCGGTCGCTTCATGCTTTGTTTCGGTCACTGGTCTTCCCTACTTCTGAAACGTTTGACATTTTTTACTATTATTATTATTAAATTTCACATAACTCACAATCGCAATTACGATTCGCAACGTATGAAGATAGGATGCTTTAATCAATATATCCATAACAGAGTTATTGTCTTCGAGCGTTTTAAAAGCCGTGTGCAAAAATGCAATACAGTGCCATTGTGTACAGGCTCGTTTTCATGTTGCGATCGGACGAGATCGAGCGATTGCAGCTAATTACGATTGTCTTATCATCGTTTGCGCATCATGCGCTAACAAGGCTCAATTTTGTCAAGTCATCGAGTTTAGTTCAGAGGAGCGCGTGCGTGCCGAACTGGTCCCGACGTTCCGACGGTCGATCGAGTGCATCCCGATCTCGCGAGTGTCCTTCATGTCCTTTGACAACAAGACGGACGCTTGTGTTGGCATCTTAGTACTCGCTGTCGAGATACTCGATCTTCCGAAGTGGCCGGCTTCGAAGGTAACGGAGAATTTGCGGAATACCGGACGTCCTCCTTTGAGCCTGGATTCTCCACATTCTCCGAGATTCGCCAACGTGGACGGTATTTTGCGTTAGCATTGTCACCCAGGCAAGTCCCGACTCCTGTCCTCGAAGACCCCTCACACGCGCCGATCGAATTCTGGGTCGTTCGTAGATTTGCATGGAAATCGGAACTTTTCTTTCGGCACACCTTCAGCGTCGCCAAATTATGAAACTTTCGGACGACTCGATTCTAGATTGCCAGGCAAATTCCTATTCCAGCATTATACAGTTTGCTACGTAGTTGAAGCGTTTCAGTCCTCCCTAATGTAGTCTAACTGAACTGTGACGTAAGTTCAGGGGTGACTTCCGGCGAGATGGGGGGTAGTGGAGTTCGCAGTGAAACTGACATCAGCCAAGCCGGACACGGTACGTGTCTCCTGGAAGCCGACTTCCGGGTGGGTGTATCGAGCTTCTGAGACTGACTTCTCGCAGAAAGTCGTCGCCTCGTTAACGGAGCACTCAGCGCCAGACGCGAAACGATCTTGACGTTAAGTCGATTCTCAATTCCGACCCGACTACAATTTGTACTGACTCCTCCTCCTCCTCCTCTCATAATCACCTTTTCCGCCTTGGTCCGATCCGACGTTAATCGATCGTCGATCGGGGAGATGGTAAAACGTGAAAGTGCATCATGATATGCGGAGCTTGTGGCTAGCCGCGTGTCATCGCCGGATTTCAGTGCATTGCTGTTTAGTCAGGCGTCAAAGTGAGTCAGTGATATCCGGCAATTCCGCTGCTATCTCAATAGTCTCTATGACAGAGAGATAAGACAGTAGGTGAAGTTGATCGTTGGTTAGTATCTCGGAGGAAATGGGCAGTGGATAAAAAACAGCTGGATAAAAGAAAACCATGCTCCAATCCCTAATCATACTGGCAAAACAAAAATAATCAAGAATAAGAACTGAATCGATCAGACTGCACGACTCACCCTGTACACGTTGAATAAATTCTTCTACGCCATGAAGTTAGCGCGATATCGTGTTGCTGTGAGGCACATTCAAAGACCGCAGAATGAAGCGCATACACGATGCGTACTTAATAACGATGGCAGCACGAGGATCGTATGCAAAGCGTCGTAATATCGTTACAGTCGAACGAGAAGCCGCCGGCGGAATCGTTGCACATCAATCCGTAACAGAATTAGCGTCGCGTCCCGATATTTTAACGAGCGTCGGCAGGCCCCGATTCGCGGGGTCGGGAAAATATACTTACCAGAGTTGTCCGAATTCTTCTCTCGCCTAAATTTAGTTTCAGCGGAAAGCAAGGCAAGGGAACGACGAGAGGAGAGTGCGCAGGCTGGAAGTGAAGGGCGACGTCGAAGACGAGAAGCGCGCGAAGTGGCGCGTCAGGTCCGACGAACGGGAATGCAACCCGCCTACGCATCCATTTGCATTCTTTCGCGCGCCAACGGCACGGTTTTACGATTTTAATAAGTGCCGTCGGAGTATTTTTCATGCCGGCGAATTAAATATCTCGGGCGTCGAGGACTCGGAATGCTGAATGGGCTGAGCTGTTCGTTGGTAGAGGGACGACAAAAATCGTTGAGTCGATGCCTCCTTTGGTCGATACTGGGAACTCGTACGGGCAGTGTGTGAATTTCGGCAGGCGTCGAAAACGGACCCTCGTCATGGCTTTTTGCGACGAATTTTGCCGAATCGAGTAACAATGAATTCTTGAGCGGTGTAGGATTGAGAACCAATTATTCAGGAAATAAGACAATGCTGCATCGAAGGTTCGGGGAGCATGAAGCGTCGCGGAAGCGGAACAAATTACACGGTCGGGATGATGTTTGTTGCACGTGTATAGACAGATATAAACATGCATATGCGCGGACATGTATGAATATGCATGCATTTACGGGAAAGCCTCGCCCACCTACCTCTCCTCTCTCTGTCTGTCTCTGTGTCCGACGTCGCGGCGTCGGTCTAATTCGTGCTCGTTAGTTTCAGCCAGCTGCCGGCTGCCGCGACTGTTGCTATGTACAATCGAATTAAATTGCTCGTGGAAGGCGAAACTTGAATGATCCAATGACGGCACTTGTTACCGGTCACGAATGGAATCCTTTAAAGACGGCGGCCTCGTTCGTTACCCTTGTCACTCTGCGGGCGTTGCTGGATAGTTTTGATTTCGCATCCGACCACCGACGTGAATATGTTTCTTAGGACGCTCTTTCGTACGTGGCCACTAAGTGGCGGTCACCGGTTTCCACTTCTGCTCGCGAAGCATACCACACGTACGAACATCGTTTACACATCATATATTACTTACTTCAAGAAACCTCCCAATAAAAATGCACAGAATTTCCGCAGTTCTCCAATATCTCCTATCCCCTTAAAACTTCTTCCAAGCTGTGCAACTGTTTTTCCCGATCGTTCTTCGCGCCCAGAAAAATATTCAGTCTTCTCACGTCCGTGTTCGTTTCCTCTTCCGTATCCGAGCCGATCGTTGCATTTGGATATGGCGACCAAACCGGTCCGTCGTCCCATAGCAGATCGAAACCGCCAATTCTGATCTCTCTGCCGGAAAAGCGGGCCTCGAGGTCGAGAATGTTCAATACGTCGTCGATCAAGTCGAATTTTAGCCGATAATCCTCGCTGTCAGTGCCAGTTAAGGCGGGTGAGGCGTTCACTTCCAACAGCCACGGCGTTAGACTCTCGTCGAGCAGCACGTCGTAGCCGTACAGCTCGAACGAGTTCTTGCCCTGCATTATCACCGGCTGAACGGCCAGCAGGCTCGCCATTATCACGCCTGGCAAAAACGAGAATTCGCATATCATTTGCATAACAGCGGGAAACACGTTCGCAATTAATAGTTCCGCCATCTTCCATTTCCAATCTCTACTCGCGCAGCTCGCGACTTTGTAATTTATCATTTTTTCAACTTTGCAATCTTTCATTCGCTTGTCATGAATATGCTTTCTTATTCAGCGAGAGTCGCTTCAGCATTGAAGTTAGCACCGGAAGAAGTACGTATACGTAAATCATGTAATGATAACTAACAAGTCGCAATGGTGATCTAAACGACTTCCGCTTATCTGACCCGAATTCAGCGTCGATGCATAACGCATCCTAATTAAATATTTTCCCGCTCCGATTACTAGCGTCTAGCAGTCGACGCGTACGTGGATATTTGACGTCAGATATTCGACGCAACGGTCGAATTATCTTATCGCGCCGCTTTCGCTTATTTATCCGAATCCGATATCGCTCGATTCATCAATGCTTGCCTGCAATACGTCGAAGTAGGTTCCAGACGACGGGCAGGCCGTGAGAGTTGGCGAGATATTGCATAACCTTGACGAGAGGCCACTTGTAGCCCTGCTTGACCTTCTCCTTCCTCGCTGATCCTTCCGCGTCCTTGCTGATAGTCCTTAATTGTATCGCCATGTTCGTTAGGTGCACTCTGCTGTCGTCGATATTGTTCAAATCGAACAGCTCGCCGGACAGACGCGCGAAACCTTCGCGAGCCAGCCACACTTTTAAAGGTTGGAAGGAAGTGACCAGAACGTAGATTCGCAAATCAAACTTTCGACCTGGGAATCAGGACGATGCTTGCAATTAGGTAAGAATCGATGACGCGCAGATAGAAATAAATCACACTATGAAAACATCGAACTCCGAGAACGTGAAAATGTAACGGGGAGGCTAAACGTTATTAATGAAAGTAGGTTATTGGGATATAGGTTTTCGAACTAAACTCCGAGCCTCGAAGTAATACAATGGAAGGAAACGTTCCGATAAAAGTTATGTTGCGACGCGCTGTTCTAGTCATATAAAAAATTCGCCTTACTCAGGCACCGAGAACTTTATAGTACTCATTCAGTATTATCTCAGGGGTTCATTAAGAGGCGGTTTCATTAAGAATTTACTTGCGTGGAGATGTATTTTTAACCCGAGCACGCCGGTGTTATTTATAAATCGATCGGTAAAGAAAAAGGGTCTGTGAACCGACCGGAGTCTAGAACCCAGGACGTTTCTGGACTGCTGCCCCACTCATTGATTACGTAGTTAATCCCATCAAAGTGTCAGTCTAGCGTAACGCATCGAGCAAATAATGCGTTTTCAGGAATCTTCTCAACGTAAACGGCCCAACCAATTTTTCTCTCCGAACATTGTCTACCTACTTCTTTCCTCCCGTCACACTAGACTGACTCCCCAACAAAGATTCATCGGGCAGCCTTCCGTAAGGGGGGCAGGAAATGAAAGCGTCAAGAGGCATCGTAGGCAGCCCGACGCCGCCGCCGCCGACGCGAAGTCATTGAATGCTAAGCTGTTCATCCTTTTTCGCGCGGGCGTATATAAAGAAAAGGTCCGAAAAAAAGGGGGACAAAAAAAGATCACGCGACAGAATGGCTTTCCGCGACTGTTCGGAGTTCGCGAGTTGGCCATTGAAGGAAAGTGCTTTTGAATCGCTCGAGATTTTCTAGGCGCCCGGGTGTCTCTTTATCGATGGCGCCGCGGGCTTCTTCGAAGTCTCAGCGGATCTCTTTCATTTTCCTTATTTTTTTCTCCTCCCCGGGTCCTCCTTCTTCTTCCGCCTCCTACTGTACCGGTATCGAGCGGCCTCTTTCATTCTGCACGGAGGGCCATTGAGACGTTTCAAACTGGGCGACTCTACAACGAGCATTCTGCGTGGGCGACGAGCGTTCCTCGGGACCGCGAGAGGGTGGATGCTTCGTCTGCTTCGCGCAATCGGAAAATAGGCCCCAAACCGCGCGCACATCTCAAAATTTTACCTTTCAACTCATTCATACTCGTACGGCATACATTTTTTTTTCCCAATTTTTTTCCCTTATAATCGAACATTTTTGGTTCTGTGATAGAAATTCTACCTTCAAAATCGTATATCCAGCGTTTATGCTTTATAAGACTTATGTCGGTGTGTCGAAACTGTTACGAAAGGCTGTGAGAGGGAGAACTTGTATGATTCAGTGCCGACGCACGAACCTGCCAATAAGTAGGGATCGTCCACGTACTTCTGGACAACAAAAGTTATCGGAGGTGTCTCGGCGTGGTGAGCGGAATGATTATTTTGTTCCTTCGCCTTCCACTCCGCCAAGTCTTTCAGTCTCCGGAACAGGAATATTCCCTTTCCCTGCGACCTTCCGACCGGTTTCACTATCCACGTCGCGCCCTGCTGCTTCTGATACTCCTCGACGAACATCTGATAATCGTTCGGGAGCTCGAAGGTGATCGGCATCGAGTCGCAGAGAGCCGCCTCCGCGATTTTCTTCGACTTTAGAAGCAACTTCTTGTAGCGCTTCAGGTTCCGCCACAAATAGTTCTTCCGCGTCAGCTCATAGTGGTTCCGGAAGTGTGGTATCTTCTGGTGCGATTCGAGTTTCATGTCCAGGGCCTGCCGTACGTCGCTCGTCTCGCACCACCAAACATTCCATCCAGTATCTTCCGCTTTTACCTGCGGTTTATTTCGTTCCAAATATCGATATTTTTGCGTGGATATACAGTAGGTTCTTAAAACGTATTTTCATATCTTCTATAGCGATTCGTATACGTTTGCGTGTCTTACGTACTGCACATAAGATGCGGCCCGTGTTTGAAGATTAAGGATAATAGCAGTGGAAAAATCAACAATTTTACGGTGTTTCGTCATGAATTGCCAACGGACACACGCAGTTCTGTATATGGCACCGCCGCGCGTGCGGTTCAATCAAGTCAACTCACGATCCTTGAGCGAAGATACGCGGGATTGAAATAAAACGGAACAGAAGATCTGCGTGTTACCTGCTTCCAGCCTCTGGCCAGCATCACTTTAGTCTGAGTCGAAGGAAAGTCACAACGGAACCTGACGACGTTTCCTTCGGGCACCTGCAACCTTTTGCTCGAGGATATCCCGCGAACCTTGTCCTTTTTCTGCGAACCACCCAACGAATCCCCAGACTTTTTTTTTGCGCTAACTAACTTGCCACTGTCGTCCAACTCCGTCTTCTTCAAGCGTAGTCTCTGGACCTTTGACAATCTTGGTTTTTCCGTCTGTTTTTGGGATTCATTTATTGAGGTTCTTAGTCTTATCATTGATTTAAAGTGAGATGTATACGTGTAGAATAATAGAACAAATTGACGATACTTTTTTTCCTGTTACACCTACCTCAGAACAAGTTTCTGGTTTGTCGCTACTGTCGGAGATTTGGTCGATGCCAGTTTTTTCCCTAGCACCACAAGATTTTCCTGAATTGTGTATCTTTGAGGTGAAACTATTATCGTACTGTTTCTTTGTAACGCGAATGTCATTATAATTTTCGGAGAGTTTCTTACTTTCATTTTTAGACGTTGAATATCATTTTCCGACCTTTGTTTACGATAAAGTGGATGAGATCCATTACTGCGTCTTTCCCCTTTACTCCAACCTCTGTCCCTAATTGACTTCCCCGTAGAACTACAAGTACTCGTATCTTCCATCTGCCATTCCTCCGTTTGGCAAAACATCCCATCGTCGTCGTTGTCGTGGTCGTCTTCAGACCGGATCTCGTTGTCCTTGTTTTCGATTTCAGGCACCATGAAATTTCGGACCTTATCCGTTTGATTGTCTCGGATGCGAGATAAGTGACAATTCCTGCCCTGACTCCTTCGATTCTCCATTTTCCTAGCGTCCACGTTTCCCTTCGTATTAAGATATCTTCTCGCGTCGTGCATGCTGCAGCGAGAAAACATTGTCCCTCGCCTGTTTGCGTTTCTTTGACCGTATCGAGAGTGGGCGTCCTTACCGTCTTTCTCTATCAGAGATTTCCGCGTTTCTGTTTTCCTGTCGATGGATCGCCAGCGGCGCCGACTTTCGTGCAATCTCCGCTTCCCTGTGAGTCGGCTCGTCCTTTGACATTTTTCATGGAACCGCGTGTCATCGGAAGCGCGACGAGAACGAGCGAAACAATCGAAGAAGGCCATCGGCCATCAGTCCACAGATTGCGTACGGTACGATATTACGCATGGCCGAGCTGACGGTGACTTAGGCAGTGTCCGTCTTTGAAAAGCGGCGTTTAAAGTTGCCGTAAGTGGGCCATAGTTCACAAAAGGAAACTACACACGACGAAGGCATACACCTTATACGGCCAGAACGACCGTTTTATGTCGGTAGCAGAAGTATCGTTGAATATATGTGCGAATTTTATCTATTCATACGTATCATTTATTCATGTGTGAAAATCTTCGAAATTGCACCACATTTCTTCGTTTCTTCGTAATTAATTCCTTTGAATGTATGTCCTTCTTCAAAATTCAAGCACGTCTGCGCATGACTTAGCAAGCATCGATGTTCTGATTATAGACGACTATATACGCGCGAACGCATTGTCTCGGGGATTTTTCCCGCTTCTCACGATGTGCGACGTTTCCTCCCCTGGCAGCCTCGGGCACGCTGAAACGTCACAGTTTTCCATGGCAGGTGCCAGGAAAAAGGGGACTTCGTAAAGAATGAATGTCGCAACTTGTGCTTCCCGCATTTCGATGCTACGGAGTGTGCCAAGAGTCGAATATGGTTCATAGAAATCAATAACTTCCTTGAAAGTTATGTTCGTTAAAAGAATATAATTAAATCATGAAGCATTTGAGATTCTGAAAACACTGAATATTGGCGAGATAGAGATAGTATTAACTGTTACACGGTCATTATGGCTTTAATCAGATACGTTTAGGAACTCGAGGCATCTAACGAATGAACTTTTGCGATCCTCGGCCGTTTTGACCCGATTCTTCGGTCAGTCTTAATCCTATCAAAACCTTTTAACTTTCGCGATCTCTATCGGCTCCATTCCCAACTGCTTTTCCGCGCGGCGCCAGCTCTCAAAATCTCAGACCTTTTCCCAGCACTTTGCGCTTCTGCCGAAACTTTCCCACCGATAATGTTCCGGTAAGAGGATCGAACAATTTTCGGGAATACCACCAAGAAGGGAAAAGGTTTCGCGTGGATCTTTATGTACCAAAGAGATATCCCAGGATAAGGGATAACAAACTATACCCACTGAATCCGATCCGTCATTCGCTAAGATTCGAGACAAAACTTTGATCTCATAAAAAATCAAGGAAATTCCAGGAAACTCGTTACTCCTCTTATTACATATAACGAAAATACTGTACTTCTTCCTCTGAAGAAAAAAACGATGAACCGTAAAAATAAACTCCTTATCAACGTTCAATCCCACAATTCGGATTGCCAGAAAAACTGTAACACTCTGACTCGCACAGTACGAGGGTTAATATTCCACTTTTAGCACGGCGTAACCGTAACCGTAACCGTAACCGTTCGAAGATAGTTTCGCCTCGTGACGGCAGTTGACGATGTCGTTAAACTCCTTCGCACACGGTGTCTGTAAATATCGGTATACCGATCACTTGAACCGCCGCGCCGCGCCGCGCCGAGAGCTTCGGGAAGAAATTATGCTCGCGTATATTTTTCACCCTCCGTCGCGCGAGCACCCTCCCCTCGCCGATCGCTCGACGGGGGGGCTTTATTTAGATCGTTTGTTTATACAAAGCGGGCAGGGCTTTACGAACCGCCGTAACGATAAAGCCGAAAGTTAACGACGCGTCGTGAAAATTGATGCCGCGCGACAATCGTTCCTTCCTGCCGATGTTTCGCGGTCGGTGTTAAACTCTTTACGTGACAGGAATGTTTAGACATGGGGGGGGGGGGGGGGGGACCGACGACAGGCTTAGCGCCATAATCATAACACGAATATTTGTTAGAATCCGTCGCCTCGTTCGTCTTCACCTTATTTCGCAGTCGGAACTTGGAAGTCGTCGCCGCTACTGCTAACTTCGTCCGGTTTAGATACTTTCCCCAGTGAGACGTCTGGAACCTGGCCGAGCGAGTTTATTATCGACGTTTGTCTTTCATTTTTGTTCCGTTAGCGTATTAAATTAACGCCGCGCTGTGCGAAACGAAATAATTGGATTATTTAGTCTTGTAACCCGAGGGTTGGACATATACGTTGCGCAAAGATCAAAATGCCTTTCAATGTATAAGTTGCTATCGAATTGTGCACCCATGCTGCAGTGTTCATCAGCGATTTTGTTCGCTGGGGGGCTGAGTGCGCACGTTGAATGAAATTATCCGATGATAGCGTGAGTATGGGGCAGGAAAATAACGAGCGCGCGCGCGAGAGCGAGAGAGAGAGAAAAAGAGAGAGTGAGGAGAGAGGCGGGGGAAGGGGAGGTTGTGTGTAGAAAGTGAGGTCGTGCAGGATCGGGCGGAAGCAAGCGGTGGGCGATAACGCGATATAAATAGCTATTATTTTCCACCCACGTGGCTTTGTGTACGCCCGGTGCTGTGACGATTGACTCTGCCATCGCTGTTCAGTCAGCACGTGGCAGACAGACGTGTCGTCACGCGTGTACAACGTATCGTCTTGGTGGCATGCTGATGACTTCAAATTCGCTTTTTAACGGACGGTATCGAATTGAGTCGTGAATACAAAGTGTGCGCGCAGCTATTTGTGTAGATTATATTTATAAATATGACTGTATAATGTAGAGTACGTATAGTTCGCAGGCGTACTAATGTGGCTCGAGGTCGATTTAGACATATCAGTGACGTGTTTAGCTAAGTGTTAGTATTTTACCAATGTAGTCTGCTTAGTTTCAGTGATAACTACTGGCACTGTCATGGATAGGCCAAAAACATTCGAGTCGCAGCTGCTGTAATCAAGTTTTCGGTGGATAACAGAATTCGTAGTCATGCGTTCGAAAGTTGGCGAAATATATTGAATTACATATTATTATTTCATCATCTATACATACAGTATGTTTTTGGATTATACGTATCGTATCGTTTACTTCTACTACTTCCACACTGTTGCTCGGCTTTAGACGTCATGAAACATTTATTATTACCATGGATACCCAATGACACCGTTACATACTTGCACCCAATCGATGTCACCATGCCTCTTTTCTTCATCACAATTCTTCTTGAAACATTTTCACGTACATGCACTCTTCTTATCAAAATCTGAATAAGTACTGACATTGACTCTAATTGACAGTGCGCTGACGTGATATGGTTATACGTAAGCGGTCATCACCGGAATTAGGCGAACGTTGCACTAACACACTGATTAACACAGCCCTGATATGAATTTCTTGTCTCGTTGACAGCAGAGTGCTGGGCGCAGATTGTTCTCTCGTCGGTGGTTCTCGGAAGAATACACGTTTCCAGAAATCCGTCTGGGGTATTTATACGACTTGAGAACACTGTCTGCGCGTAGAAAGTACCAATTGTGACGTCCGATGTACACGCGCCAGTTAACTACACCCCGCACGCAGAGTAATCCTATTTCTAAGACCTACGGTACGATTGTTACCTGCTGGGCGGACGGACTCTGTTGTCGAGTGTTTAGTGAAACTGTAGAAAGTCTCGTGGCGGCTTGATTCCTGTGATTCACATACGCTGTATAATTACTCTGTGCTACTCAACATAATAGCACACAAATGTATTCGAATTATGTTACACGTACATAGTCTGACGAATATTAACGTACATGCACATCGAGACGTACAGTAACAATTCCTAAAGTCGATATAATGCGAGCTGTTTCCCTCAAGCAAGCTTAAAGCAGCAGGTCGATGATCGAGGTCTGACAAGTAAGCGGAGTAGACACCGTCGAACCCGCACACTGTTTATACACACGTACATGCGCGCGTGTATATAGAGTCGAGTGAGTGAGTGGGTGCATGCGTGCGCGAGCTGCACAAAGGAACATTCGGTCGGTGGCCCCTGCGTGACAGGAATGACATGTCAACCTGTTTGTCAATGGCACTTTCATAGTACCTATAACGTGCTTGCGTGTCTGAAGACCCTGCGCTACCGATCTCTTCCAGCACGCGGCACGTGACCTCGTCATCGGGACCAATTATTACGGGCATGCTCGCCTGGAACAGGCCAGCGGGCTTATTTCCTTTCCTTCGATCGTTGCCTGTCAAAATTGCACACGATGATGACGCACATTACGGGTTGATTGCACGCGAAAGACACGATCTGATTATGTGTGTATGCGCGAAGGAAATGGGTCAATTGGACTCGATCAGGGGAGACGTGATGACTTGATCGACGTGCATATCCTTTGCACGTGTGTCGATGTTTCGTGTTTTCTTATTTTTTTTCCTTCATTTTATTGTTTATGTAATTTAAAGAAGATGCTTGTTATAAAATACGATACGATCAGGAACTGGAAGATGTCAGAAGTTGAGTGAATAAGTATATATAATGAATTAATGCAGTGACCAGAAATGACAAAGTTGTAGAGATGGCGAGAGAGTGCAAAGGGAAAGTGCTGGAATCAGAGTAAGAGAGGCAAAGTATCCTTTATAAAGGCGAACGCTTTGATAAGAAGTTCGTTCAGTGAACTCATTGGCTTCATAAAAATGCAGCCCGAGAAGGAGTGTAATGAGAAGTAAAAGGACTGGAGTGAATGGTGAAGATTAAGACCTTCCTTTTGCGTCGGATAGCCTTCCGTTTTTAGAGCGTAACGGTCTTTGATTGCGTGCCCTACAGTTTTTCGATCTGTATGACCAAAGGGATCGATGCGGAGGGCGAGACATGATCTTCGAGGGTTACACCCGTGCTCCAGTTACTGCACCTTACTTTGTCCTTTGACGAGCAGGCAATGACAATAACGATTTAAGACGGACCATCCAATCAAAATTAATAACAATCATATTTCGCACGTTGGCCCTGCTTCATAACCGTACATTACACTCGCAAATCGCAATCGACAGTGAGCCGACCGCTGCATTAGCACATTGTCTTCTTTCGAACTCAATTTGGATCCCTCGTAGGTTCAACGGGGCCACGTTCTATTAGTTTAGCTGCATTGAGATTGATTGGGGACGACGTGTTGTTAGAAGAAACGACCTTGGGAGAGACAGCGGGAGACGGGATCGTTTTCAATGATCGGAAGTAGTTCGTCAATGGCGGTCGGCGGGCTAACGGTTTGCAGTACGCAAAGCAGAACTCCGTTTAACGATCCATGGCCGCCTGCGCGAGAACGTTTCCGCGCGCGGATTACGTATGAAAATCGCATCCACTTACCGCGGCCCAGTCGTTTAACGACGTCTGCGACGCTGCAAGACGAATTTCCGAGAAACGCTTACCGTTGCTGGTCAGCGAAATTCATTTGTCCTCTACGCCGCATGCACTCCGCTCGGAATGGCTTTAATTGAAATTGAGTTCTTTCACAGCAGGCGCCACTGGACTTTGTTATGTAAAATAATGCCCGCTCCACATCGGCGTTTGCAAGCCTTCTCCGAACAACGCTCGCCGACACTTTCTTTCGCGAGTAGGGAACAGGTTGCAACGAACGACTGCACGTGTAGAAAATAGATTTGCACATAGATGTAAACAGGAGATCTAACCAGCGCCAATGAGGTCTCAACTAAGGCTATTGACCTTAGAAGTCGAAGTAAATGTCTCGAGACATCATATTGTAATATCATTTATCTCGGATGCCAACAAAATGATTTCCATGAAATTACGTAACGTGTTACTGTTACGCAAACGACAATCGTAAGTCGCGTCTCAGTGATCGCAAGGGTAATACGAGCGCGCACCGATCCACCTTTTACTATTTTCTCGTAAGAATTGCTCTCTCGTGCGTGTAGGTGCGTCATACTCTCGCGCGAATGCACTTTCAACGTCTCTTTCGTCGGCAAATATGCAACAAGCGCGTTGAACGAATGACGCAAAGCGAGTCTTGTCGTCGGAGCTGTACCGGATTTTACGGCGACCGTGGCGAGAAAGTAATATGTTCACGATATTATAGTGCCTTCCGACGGACCGCGCTAGGATCCGTTAATTGGAGCCACTGCAATCGACTTTAATTAAAACTGTCAAACGCAACATTTTCTGTCTTCCTTCTCGGTCCTTCTGCTGCCGCATCAGCATCAATATTACTGCGGGCACAACGACAACTGTACAAGTACCATTGTCAGCGTCGCACGTTTCTTCTGTTTATTCCTTCTTTTACTATTTTGTTGCCCGACCCCTTCGGACAGATATTGCATATTAATTGCACCTGGCGAATTCGGCCAAAGTCATTCAACAGAATTACGGTGGACTGCTGCGAACCTGCCAGATGTATCGGAACATTATTCCATACAGTGCACATCTGTATGAACGATGAATGACGGCGACGGTTCTCGAGTGTTATACATAATTAATAAACAGCGCCGGTAATTGGCGGTTACGTCAGACGATATTTATTGGATTTTTAATTGCCGGTTTATATGCACAATATTTACGCCTGATCAGGATGAGCCCATAATTGCGCGCATAATCCTTATCGATCTACATTGGCGCGCTGCTCGCATTTTCGCGGCACGCGTCCAAGCACCTTGCGCGCCCAAGAGCAAGTTGCAACATCCCGGCAGACATAGAACAAGTCCGGCCCCGTCGTCTGTTTGTCCCACGCGATTCAATGTTACGGCGCACGAAAATACACGCGTTGGCCAAGTTCCCTGGGCGGTGTCCCTCATCCTCGTTCCGATCTCATCAACGACAATTTCAGTTCGCGATCTTTCGCGTGCCGGGAGAGTTCGAGGCTAGAGTTCGAGCCCTTCCCTCGTCGTCTTAGCCCTTCGCGTTCCCTTCGTCGTCGTCGTAGTTTGCAGTGGCGAGCGCGAGGTCGCGACAGTGTGAGTGGCCAATTTTCAGATGCCAAAATTTGCATATTGCCTATCGTGCTGCTGTTGCCGGCCGCTGGATCGCCTCCTGTCGGGGCGCGGGGGCAGATTTGATCACGTCGAGTACACGCCCCTGTACCAGGTGAAGATGTATTTGCGTGCTCTAGTGGCCGCGGACTGTGTTTGGAAAGAACCACCCCCCGGCGACACTCCGTCCGACCGACTTCCTCAACTTCATTTATTCTCCTGACACTTTGCATGTTATTAACCTGTGCCTGTACTAGCGCCATGAGATTTTCTCTCATGCTCGAAAATGACGGGCGATTTCTTTGCTGGGTGATACGAACGTATGGCTGAGTTTCGTTCTCTCTAATCAGTCCTCTCTGTTTTGTGGCTTTGTTAATATATTTCGGAAGTGTATGGCAACCAGAACTGAAGTTCGCCTTTGAGGTAACGTTGATTTGAAACAGTAGTATGTATAGGCTGGATTTGCAATTTGGTATTACGAAATTCTGTGTATTCGCTTTGCTGCGATTGGCGAGAGTTGGGGTTGATGCTTGAACGAGGTTCTCTATTGTAAACCTTGTCTGATCTAACATTGTTCGGTCGAAATGCAAATGAAGCATTTTGCGCGTGTCTTACGTTTTAGGTGAGTATCCACACGGACTGTTTACTCCAAGTTTTTAAGGAGAAGATTGCGTAAGAATTCGCAAGTGCACCGGTGCTTTAAGCAATCATCCCGAGTTCTTGGATAAAATGATTTCGTAACAGAATTTGTTTCGATTTCAGACTTTCACACGCCTGCCGTTGCGTAGGCGTACTTTCTAGACCGTCCATTACGCACGCACAAGTCACTGCACAGTCCTGCCTTAGTAATCTTAACGCCGGCCAGTCAATTGCTTCGTTTAAAGTTTGCGCCATGTCGCGTCAAACTATAAATACGCGGACAAAGCAAAAAATTGGACAAAAGTTCATTGTACTTCCGAATCGGAAGGGCGAAGCTTTTACGTTCAAACAGACGTCATAATTATCGCACGTGAATTCTGTATGTCCGTTATGAAACCGATAGCGAGTGTACGACACATATTGCAGTATCAGGGTGTTAACTCACTGTGACAGAAAATGTGTGTGTTTAAACATGGAATCCGAAACTTTTTATTCCACTCTTTAAGTATCAATAACGTACGTGTTCCTTCGCGCGGAACTTAGAGTATCGCATTAAGAACTACTCAGTTTAGTATTCGAGAGTAACGTATCAAATATGCAGTATCGCTATCGTTAATGATTCAAAAATTTGTATTTTATTCGAATTGTTTGTAGAACCCGTAGATATATAAGTTACGTTCATAGTTTTCACCGGCATTCCGCGATGATTATATCGAATGCAAATTTTCTCTTTTCAGACCACTCCGTATATGATGAGAAATCCCGTCACTGCATGCATCCCGTTCTCCCCTTCAGTCTATCCATCCTAGAGAATTCCGCCCGTGGCTCTGACCCGGTTAACCAAAATCTATTACAGTCTGTATCGGCGCGCATAAAGTACACCCTCCAAACTGATTTACGACCAAAAGCGTCGAGCACCTGGATGCGTCCTTTCGCGACACGAAGATCCCAATTAATGCACGGAATTATTTTCAAGTGTCCATGCACTACGGCAATGACTGGTACTTTGTACGAAATCTGCCCTATCACGCGTCATGATATAGGAAATATTTTATACCGTGTTTAGAGAATGCGCTGTAGTTTAAGTAATATGGTTTGGGGAAGGTTTTGTATGAAATATTGTCTAGTGGCACGTAGGTGTTCTTTAATAAGTGATAAGAGTAGGAGTAAGATTTTGTACGAAGAATATCACTATTATTATACATGTCCTCTGAGCACTGAAAAGTTAGGAATTACAAAATTCGAAACAGGTGGGACAATACGTAACTTCGAAAGTATAACTTGGGGAACGGATGCATTTATAAGCTATTGTTCATTGCGTTTTTTCCCCCTCTTACAATTAATAGCACACGTCCCTGAAGTTGGAAACTGCGTCTCACGGAAATCTCATTTCGAAGTTTCTTTCGCGTGGGAAAATTAATTTTTCCGGAAAAAAAATGCGTCATGCAAGATGGCATTTTATAGTTTCGAATTTTTATAAGCGTCGCCGTAAACTGCGTTACATCCGTGGCTGTAATAAGTGTCCGCGGGCAGATGAAACACGAACGAACCGACGAACCAGGCGTGCGCAGTGCAGATTCACCTATTGGCAGTTTCGCATAGTGCAAAGAGCACACTTTGCATTTTGACGATCTATACATATACCAGACTGCGTCCCTGGCGCGCGTGTGCGTGTGCGAGAGAGAGAGAAAGAGAGAGAGGGAGTGCACATGCAGAAGCGTGCATAGACCGCGCGCATATCGGTAATTCTCTATAGTACCGAAGGTTATGCCCTGCTTTCGGGAGAATCATTCTATTCCGCGAGAAACTTTTTTCTCCGCACATTTCGACGAATTCGTCGATCAATTAAAATATGGAAAATAATATTAAAGATAAGTTAAAGTTGTCGGTCCTCAGCGTGGGGTATGTTCGCATTAAAAGTAGGAAATATATTTTTTTTTAAACGCTGTAAATTAGATTTCTTGTTCAGAATTAATGACAGACGTTCGATGATACTGTGCACAATGCTGCAAGTATCGGAAAGAAGAAGATGGATTGAGGGTAACGTGCATGTAAACACATGTAAAATACTGAGCGCGGCGTTGATTACAAGATATTTTCGAATAAGCGTAGAAATGACAATATCAGATTGGATTGAGTAAATGTCAGCATCGGAAATTGTGTGCGCCGCATGATTATAGAAGCGCCCGGCTGCTAGGGAAATAATTTGATTCCGCAATTAAATTTCTTTTCTGCGTGTATCTATACTATGTTCGTGACTTAATGCAGTTTTTAATTCGGGATGAAAGAGGAATGTCTGGCCAGGTCTTTCCCACGAATATATTGTCGACAATAATAAACGGAGTGACTGGCAGTATGTTATTGAGTCATCATCAGTATATTTTTCACATAAAATCAACGGGGTGGAGCGAAATTTATACACGTGCTTCGGTTTTCACGCAAAATATTCTAGTCGTCGGGTTAACGTTTACTTCGCCATTTTCGATATTACGCCGGTTACGCGAAGCGGTTTTTGATTTACAGTTGAACGAGCGAACATGATTGAATCGTGCGGTCGCGCATATTGGCAATTAAACGCAGTGTAAAAATAGTGGTGTGCTTTTACGGAAATTATTCCATGTCATACTTTATCTTCATTTTTTATATATACGATATTCTCTTTGTGTGCTGGGACGACTTACAGTTCTACGTAAAGCAACGATGTTGGATTGATTCACGTTTGTGTATGAATTTATCAGTTTATCTGATACAACACACATACTGGGCAGGTCATATCTGCCATTTCATGTCTGTGCCCAATGTCTGTTATAATTATTATTATATTCATTCATTAATTAACTGCGCAAATCATGCGAAATTCATCTTCCAACGTATACAATTTCACAATAATGCGAGTTTTCCGCAGCCTACACGACACGTAGTGCAACATCTACATGCGACGAGTCGGCGATATAGATTCTACGTTTAATTAAAATTCAGCAAAGCAAGTTGCTAGGAGTGGACCGCAAAAAAGTAGGAGACGGCTAAGCGCGCATACAAATTCGCGTGTCCTATGAATATCTGAATATGCAAATATCCAGAGTGTCCAGAAATAAATAGGGGCGCAACGACGTCAGGTGAAAAAGGGAAGGAGCTCGATCACGCCAAGGAACGTCATCGCGCTGTCAGGCAAACTGGAATGAACTCATTAACACCTTATCTGCGGGTCACGATATATTTCGTGTTTTCGGCCCTGTTGATGTCGGCAACGGAATATCTCGTATCGCTTTAGGAACTGTTCAATTGAAAGAATACGTGGTTACGAACTTCTAATGAAAATCGTGCCGATTAATGTTATTGCTTTTTAAAATTAACTTTTTGCACATTGAATCACATTTATGGGACTGTTGGAGTTTTTTAATTACTGCTGCGTTGGCTGCGAATAAAAGATCTGCAGCAATCGATATCGTTGCTGTTAATTAAGGTGACGAATATGCAAAAGAGTATTTGAAGTATTCATATATTTGCCAGGATATGTTCCTTATGACTAATTTATGTACTTTTGAAGCTGTCTCGCTCGCCACTATCGAACACGCGCCGGCAGTGTTCGTGACATCTAGTGTAAAGTATTACGAAAGTCTCTCGAGTCGCTCGATTTTTCCCTCACAAAAGATTGAGACCTCAATATCGGTCAACGTCGATTCTTTAACGAACACTTCGTCGATTTTCTCAGCGTTAGCGACGAGTGCATCATCCGCGAAGGCTAACTCATCCACGTTTTTGCAGGTCGAGGCCGGTGACGTCATACTCAGGGTGAACGAAGTCGATGTCAACCGATTCAGCACTAAAGATGGTAAGGAAACTGCCCCAATTTAGCCTGCGCAGATTTATGTGCCTCTTCCATGTATATACTCGCATTCTTTTTCCTTTCCGCCTCCCGTGCGTGGACGCGGATAATCGAACGAAAGTATAGAAGCAAGTTTGTTTTGTTGTACGTACAAGCCTTTCTATTATATGAAAAGTGACAAATGTTACGAGCGTATTCATCAGCGGAACCATACCTCGTTGCGCTGAGTTCTCATGGAAGAAGCCGAACAATTAAGAGTTGATCCGAGGAATTTCATTAGCATTCGTACAATGCGAGGAATCCAAGGCGAATGGCTTGGACGGAAACGAACTAACTCAACTGTAACGAACGGTTAAGAAGTAAAATGTGTTCTCCTCATTGAGGCACAGGAGTGAGTTGCGAGGTCGTGGACCTGCGAAAGGACGACATAGGTGCGAACCGGCGAAGGAGAGGGAGTAGGCGAGTCAAGCGTGTGTATTCGAGAGACGTTTGTCGAGTGAAAGTCGCCTACCAATTTCTTCCCTTATCCTTTCCCGCCCACTTCTATGCAACGAGCGGATTGTCGTGTCCATTAACACCGTCTTGGATCGCTGAACTCGTGCTAACTCGCACTCAATATACCGTCTACGTTTCTTGCGTAAAGCGAACGAGAGAAGAAAACTTTGTAATTGAACGTCAAATATTCGTATAAGTATGCTGGCATGTATGTTACCAGACTTATATTATCTTCGGTGACAAAATTAGAGTAGACGGCGCAAGATCGCTTATCTTACCTTAACAGCGGTACACGTCTGGCTTACGTTTTTATTGCGATTTATTGGGGATATTTGCCGGTCCCGGTCGTTTGCCATTCTACGGCCAGAGTATTTTCAATAAGCCGCAATTCTGCCCGCCATTTCGATGCTCGCCCGGAATTTATATTCTGGGCGTCGGTCTGTAACGCGACGGACAGTTTATCCAGGTCTTCGAGGATATAAATGATGTACTGTTCTTCCGCTGTAAATCTTATCCTGCATGCGCGCGCGCGCGTGCGCGGCGTACCGTTTATTTCTTCGTTGTCTACTTGGAGGGATGATAATTCGAAGGTGTAACACTGCACAACACTAAATTTGCCTTTTGAACGAAAATAGCCAATTTCGATTAATCTTGACCCGCTGAAAACGAATCTGAAACCCGTTTTTGAAAATTGGCTCGAGATTTTGAGTAATTTAATTTAAAAAAAATCAGCCTTTTTTCGACTTTGAACAACAATCAGGCCGTAAGTATACAAGTTAGACAATTTTTATTGGTCGCAAAAAATTGTCCAGACTTTTCCGAATAAAACGGTATCAAACACTTTTACAATTTAAACTTGCAAACATGTTTAAACATTAGTTAAAGTGGATAAGACACGTTTTGCGCACCTATTTTTCGAGATGTTTTCCAATTTTTACAAAAAAATGGGAGTCTGACGAGGATTCCAATACCTCTACGCGATAGAGCAGACATTTGTCTTTGGAAAACCACTTTAACACTATGTAAATTATATTTCTGCTTCGCTCAGGAAAACGAAAACCTCGTGCGTGTTACGCAGTGTGAGCAGCGGTTCTCCGACTCAATGCCGTGCAAACGCTAGGCGACAACAAGCCACAGCGGAACGCGTATTACTACGTGACGCGCACGAAGTCTTAGTTAGTTTTCCTGTAGGAAGCCGAAATTTGTTTTACATATTATCATTATGCTTTTCCGATGGAAAATGTCTGCTTTATCGTGTAGTGTCATTGGAATTCACGTCGGAGTCACAGATTTTTCAAAAAATTGAAAAACATTTCGAAAAGTAGGTGCGCGAAACGTGTCTTATCCATTTTAACTAATGTTTAACCACGTTTGCAAGTTTAAATTGTAAATGTGTTTGATATCGTTGTATTCGGAAAAGTCCGGAGAATTTTTTGCAACAAATGAAAATTGTTTAACTTGTAAACCTACGGCCTGATTGCTGTTCAAAGTCGAAAAGGGGCTATTTATTTTCAAAATTGAATTACTCAAAATCTCGAGCCAATTTTCAAAAACGGGCTTCAGATTCGTTTTTGGCGGGTCAAGATTAGTCGAAATTGGCTATTTTCGATTAGAAGGCAATTGTAGTGTTGCCCTGTGAAATAGAAGAAAATCTCGAAAAAGAGATGTGGGAAACGTGACTGATCAATTTTAGTTAATGTTTAAACATGTTTGCAAGTTCAAATTGTAAAAGTGTTTGATATCGTTTTATTCGGAAAAGTCTGGGGAATTTTTTGCTATAAATGAAAATAGTCTAACTTGTAAACCTACGGTCTGATTACTGTTCAAAGTCGAAAAAACGCTGTTTTTTTCAAAATTCAATTACTCAAAATCTAGAGCTAATTTTCAAAAACGGGTTTCAAATTCGTTTTCAGCAAGTCAAGATTAGTCGAAATTGGTTATTTTCGTTTAGAAGGCAATTCGTGTATTGTCCAGAGAAATTTGTTACAGTTGTACAACATGCTCCGCGCGCATCATTAGGGAGGTTTTTTCAATTTCTTTCGGCAACAGAATTAGACTTTTTTTTGCCTTTTAAGCGAAAATAGCCAATTTCGACTAATCTTGACCCGCTGAAAACGAATCTGAAACCCGTTTTTGAAAATTGGCTCCAGATTTTGAGTAATAGAATTTTGAAGAAAACAGCTTTTTTTGACTTTGAACAGCAATCAGGCCGTAGGTTTACAAGTTAGACAATTTCCATTTATTGCAAAAAATTCTCCAGACTTTTCCGAATAAAACGATATCAAACACTTTTACAAATTCAACTTGCAAACATGTTTAAACATTAGTTAAAGTGGATAAGACATGTTTCGCGCACCGATTTTCGAGATGTTTTTCAATTTTTGGAAAAAACTGTGACTCCGACGTGAATTCCAATGAAACTACACGACAGAGCAGACATTTTTCATCGGAAAACCATCGTGATAATATGTAAAACAAGTTTCGGTTTCCTACAGGAAAACTAACTAAGACTTCGTGCGCGTCACGTAGTAACACGCGCTCCGCTGTGGCTTGTTTTCGCCTAGCGCTTGCACGGCATTGAGTCAGAGAACCACTGCTCACACTGCGTAACACGCACGAGGTTTTCGTTTTCCTGTGCGAAGCAGAAATATAATTTATATAGTGTTAAAGTGGTTTTCCAAAGACAAATGTCTGCTCTATCGCGTAGAGGTATTGGAATCCTCGTCGGACTCACAGTTTTTTCTAAAAATTGGAAAACATCTCGAAAAATAGGTGCGCAAAACGTGTCTTATTCACTTTAACTAATGTTTAAACATGTTTGCAAGTTTAAATTGTAAAAGTGTTTGATACCGTTTTATTCGTAAAAGTCTGGAGAATTTTTTGCAACCAATAAAAATTGTCTGACTTGTATACTTACGATCTGATTGTTGTTCAAAGTGGAAAAAAGGCTGTTTTTTTCAAAATTCAATTACTCAAAATCTCGAGCCAATTTTGAAAAACGGGTTTCAGATTCGTTTTCAGCAGGTCAAGATTAATCGAAATTGGCTATTTTCGTTCAAAAGGCAAAAAAAAAGTTCAATTTTGTTGTCCAGTGTAATTCACGGCGGTTCGAACATAAAACTCTCGCGGAACGGCTTCTTCTTAAGACTGGAACTAGCTAGGGGTCAACGTGAAGCGTTTGACATTCTTCGACAAAGATGCTTTTGACCTTTTTCGCGGTACGATGTCCTGCTTAACAAAAGTTGCTCGAAAATGTACGAATACGTGCATTGTATATTTGAAGCGCTCTCGACATTCTTTTGTGGCAATTGATATTTGTGCAACACCAAAGCAGTAATTATTCCCCTTTCAATTTGTTACCCTCCTGCACGCTTCCATTTCTTGCCTCGTGCCGCTATTACATGCCGTTGCCAAATTTGAATATCTCTTTTCACCGCAAATATTAACGTCCGCGTCCCTCGCGTTCTAGTTGCTCACTTCATTCCTATTGATTTTTCGTTCGCTCTTTCGCTCAGCATTCTCTTTTTCCATGTTGACGTTTTGAATATCGGTGCAAATTCGAGGGAAGTCAGAAAGAATGGCGATACAGATCGAACCGGACAACACCAAGGAGCCTAGAATACGTAAGAAGATATTTCGCGCGTGACACTTGCGTTTTATTATGTCGACCGATAGAATCGGTCGTGACTTCGTGGTTATTTCACGTTTCAAGACTTTGCAAAATTTCATAAACAAATTCCGTTCCGTGACTGGAGACTGTTTTTAGATCTGCGCTAAAAGGATAATACTTTGCATTTTGGCGAAATTCCAAACGATTATTCGAATTATTTGCGGCTAGATGTCAATCACGTATATAGGTAGCCTTTCAAATAACACGATCGATTGATTTCGTGATACATGAACATAACATACAAATGTGACGATAGTGTTCCGTGTTCCGGAAATCAAACATTGTCTAAAGTTAAACATCATGATACAGGCTGAACACATACATAATGCATTCTCATGCCCGTTATACTTTGTGTCCCCTAAAATGAAAGAATACCGTCTCAGTAGAAGAAGCATCGTATAAAGCATAATTAAAATTTGTTCCAATTTTCTACATATTTTTCTGGCCAACGAAGTCGTCATATTTGGACTCATTTCATACAATTGCCCGTCTATTAGTCTCTCCCGTGCTTCGCGACGAGCTCCCTCAAAATCCATGTCGGCCCTCTCCTTTCCACCTTTCTTTCTGGAGTATTTCTACTTAGAAAAAAGTTTGAGTTGAGATTGTGGCACGTGTAGCATTTCGCCATTTCATACGGCGGAATTCTGCGCATTCGCTTTATCTCGGCCGATGTAGGGTCGAGAATAATATCCCAAAGCGGGGCTGGGCGTAGACCATAAACCCTCTTCCTCTGACCTACTACAATTTCCTAGTTCCATATCTCCATCGCGCCTCTGTTTAATTCCGCGTCTTGACGTCTCGACGACAGACGTTTCTGCAGAATTCGTCCCCGAACGCGGGCGATCTTCCAACTCTGAGAATACGCTCGTAATTTAGCGTGCGTGACTGAACTTTTTTATGCACCTCATGCTGTTTTCAGGTAGTCTTGGCGTGTTCGGTCGATGATATCGCGGTCTCATTGTTAAACAATCCTAAAATGTAATTTCTCCAGCTGCATATGCTCACTTTCGAACGATATGCAGCGTACGTGTATTATCGTCTAATTTCGTTCGTTTCAACAATATGCATTCATACTCGTAAATCTTATTACGGAACAAAGATCGATTGTGAGCCTTTCCGTCTCTCTAAAATTGACAGCGCACAGTGACCTATATAATATAAGTAGACTAAGTATGTACACGTCAGATCCACTCTTCAGCAGCTCCACCAAATTTTTAACTCAATCATTCACCTTGTTTACTCTAACTCGTTTACTTTTATTTCCCAGTTTGCCCCCCTAAAAGTTTCACAACTTCATACATCGCTACCAATTTCATCGATCTTCCGCCGAACTAAATTGTACTCAGGGCTAAGACCTGAAATTGGATTACATAAGGTTAACTTGAGTTTGAGCCTCGAACGAGGAACGTTAACGAAGTAGTTTTTGTTTACTTACGAGCGTGTGCTGTGCACGCGTCCGAATACTTTCGTGAGCCACCGTAAATCTCGCCTGACCACTTGCCCAATCAAACATCTGTCGTCTTCGAGTCTCGTTGCTCTAATGTCGGCTCGTGTAATCCGGAAATTCGGATAAAGCTTTGACTTGTACGAGTGAACCTGTTACAGTATATTTCCAGTCAAAGTTGGAGCAAGTGCGCGCGACGGAGAGAGAGAGAGAGTGAGAGATCGCGGGCTTGCTTTTGCGCGACGTAATCTACGCTGATAACCTCCCTAACCTATCGCAACTTCTCTGACGTGGTACAACGTCTCTAAACTCTGCTCGCATACACACGCGAGAGACACGACCCACGTAATACTCATTCCAGCGGGCACGACCCACCCACTCAGGGCTGGCCGAGTTCCCTCTCTGAGCAATTCTCTCTCTCTCTCTCTCTCTCTCTCTCTCTCTCTCTCTCTCTCTCGCTCTCTCCCTTTCTCTCTGTTTCTCACCGTCTCTGACTACCAACCTGCCTGTTTGTACCTTTATCTTTCGCCTTGTGTTGAAGGGTACGCCTATCTCTTGACGTTTCTCCTTGCCGTGCCTTCGAACTGGATTGTCTTATGGAAAATCAGAGAGGCGTCGCTTGCAGGACATAATTTTGTCGTACCTGCGTCGAAAAATGATAATTTTCAGATTTCCTGGATTTTTCTTCGGCGGCGTTTCTTCGAACGTGTATTTTCTAAAAGTCATATTCTCCTTTCTCTCCGCTTTCTTTTCTGTTTCAGTGCTGAAATGTCTGCGGCTCTCGTCGGACCCCGTTACCCTGAAGTTACGGAGGGGTAAGTGAAGTGCGCCTATGAATTCTTTTATTCTCGTTCGCGGCGCGCTAAAGCAGACCATCGAGGTCGAGTGCGTAACGCGTTGCTGCGCTTTTTTCTTCTGCGGTGCATATCGCGGTGCGACTATTTCAAACTGCCGGAATTATATTATTTTCGATGTTTGACAAGATTACATTATGTGCCTCGTATTTGAGAGAGACTTATTAATTCATTCATTTTTTAAAATAAAAATTGTAAAAACATGCGAATACCTACAAGATTTACAGACGGATTTTACAGAACATGGCAAAATATCACATCACCATCGCTTAAAAAATAATTCAACTAAAAATGCTGTACATATCTATATTAAAAAGTATCTCGAACACGGTTTTCTAGAAATATTGGAGCATTCAATGGGTGTACGTACATGATGAAACAAAATATCGAAAATTAGAATCTTATGACCGTGTTGCGGAAGCTCGACGGAGTCAAACCTATACAACATGTGTAAAACGGGACTCACGCAACCTTGTTCGCGCAATTCCGTGCACGATATAATGGAGAAGTTCGTTTGGAAGTCCGTTCCGATTCGCGCACGGCAGTCGTTATCAACGAATCGCGCTCCGTTCCGACGATCTCGGAAAAATCAATGGCCAGCGTCTGCACCTGGCACCTCGGACATTGGCTTTGTTGGGCTCACTGTGCATAAATTGGAGTGCGACCGAATGAGATTGGAAGACAGAGCGAGTAATCGAAAATGTTCGACGAACTTTTCTGCGTTTCACGTATGAACTTCGTTCGTTACCTCGGGCAGATGTCGGCAACCAAACCATTATGACATGTAATAGCGATGCAAAAGTTGCTGGAAAATTGGAGTACCTGCAGATCTGATAAACCTATTTTTTCAACCATGCATATTATATAAGCCAGCTGTCCCAGATGTACTCCGTATAACGTGGTTTCGCATAACACGGTTGCAAAAATACAGTACTGCGCCGTGTAACGCTGTATGCAAAACAGAGTTCGATAAAATGAAAAACAGGGGAAAAAAATGGTTTCCCTGATGTAGGTATAAATGAAACATTTTTGACTTCATTAACAAATTGTTCCCTCTCCGATGCATGCGACCTGCGTACCGTCAATAGTCGTATTCCAATGACCCTGTATAAGAAACGCGTACAAATGTCGTAATAAATAAAGGCGAGAAAGAATGAGTGCATATACGAGCGGAACAGTTATAGTAACCGTAACAATAACGGGCGGCAATAACGAATAAATTATGACGCGCGTATCTGTCAGGAAAGGCATCGATAAATCCAGCGGCAACACGTCGCATGCATTTAGAGAACTGCCATTGGCGTGGCGGAAGGGCGCGTCGCTATCGTGTACTTCGCGTTCCAGCCGGTTCCCGCATTCCATCGATATATGTATATATATATGCACACGTTTATATCGATACACGGCCTAGTACCGCCGCGGAATCGACGCAATCCGCCGGAACTTATTGCACTCGCCCATTTCACCCCCTTTTCCCCCTTCGTCCGACCAACGACGGATCAGAAGTCATTCGTTCGCAGGATTTGTTATGCATCTTCTCCAAATTACCCCCGTTTCGTTCCGCCGGAGGGATATCCGATTCCTCGTACCTTAAATTTTATTTTAGGCACACGCTACCAGACCTATCCTTTAGCCCGTCGATTTCCGGATTACGGAATTTCTTTACTTTTATGAGACGGCGCCGGAGTCAGTCTGGATTATTCGGTTTCTTGGAACACAGTGTTCGATAAGTAAAAGCAGTGGCCTCATATCAATTACTTCGAAGTGGAAGTAATTACATCGATAGAGTCCCTGGAACATTCATCTTGCTCCTAACATTCGCCGAGTGTTTTCTCAATGCGTACATTCTTATTGCATCTTGTCTTATCAGTCCTCACTTTTTCATTCCAGCACTTTTATCGTATGAACCTACTCTGTTCTTTCTCGCTTCTCTTTCATTACCACGATATCCGAGTTCGCAACGCGTGGTTAGAAACCAAATCACAGCAAAGGCAGCTTTCCTCCGCTGAGAGCGAAACGTTGCACAGTTGCAGAATTCGGAAGCTTATGTTTGCCAACTGTTCGGTTGACTTCTCCTCTTAGTATCCCCAGTTTACTCGAGAAACTGACGTTGTATCTTTTTTACGCAGTCACGAATAAACTAGATTAGTTACCCCATTTTCCTACATCATTTTCCATGTCTCGTAATCTTTCAACGAAATCTTTAACGTAACACTACGATATATGTACACATGGACAAATTTCTTGTCGGAGTTGACAAAGCGTCGTATATCAGACTGTATGCCAACACTTTCATGAATGTATGCCAACGGGACCGAGGTAGTCGGAATTCCATAAATATTATTTTGGAATGCATTTTTAATATTAGGCGCTTTCGATGAAAAATCGAGAGAAAAGGAAGTCGATTTTGCTCCGTTACACTGGACTGCCCCCTTAATTGTAAAACGAAAGAGAATGAATGGGAAGGGAGGGGGGGTTGGACGGTAAAGTGAGCGACGAAAAGCGGTATCGTTTTCGGGGTGGCAACGTGTCCGAATGAGCAGTGTTCGATGACCGAAACCGGTTCCTATCGAAACCGATACCAGCGAGTTAGAGGGGGTCAACTGTGCGAAACAAATTCGCCGCTCGCTGCAGTTTGTACGGCGGGCAGCGATAGCGGCGCGTTCTGCTGGCTGAGCGTGTGTATCGGACCGACCCGCGACCCCCGCGCAATTCTCGTGCCCGATTATCGATCCGCCGAGCGTCACGGAACCGTGCAAAACGGATATCCGGACACGACGCTTTCGGCCACGTGCGTAAACAGAAGCGCGATCGCAAACAGAAGCGAGACGCGAGGCCGCATGGCGGATGATTTTGGCATGCCTCTCTTTTTGCCCGTTCGCGTCTCATTTTCCGCGAAACTGTGCGCGTCGCGTCCCTCTTTCAGTTCGCCGCAAGTCCAAATTTCTTGCAAAAACATAAAAGCATCATTTAAATTCGCCTTAAGATTTTGTTTAAGGAGGAATGGGACAGACAATCTGGTCAAAAGTTAACGTCATATGGCGAAAATGCATACATATTTACAAATGTGGATGATGTAGTGCATGTTTAACATGGAGAATTGGATGATTAATATGTAGTTGGTGGTACGAAAGATTGACTTCCCGTTTAAAATCATTTTTACGGTAAAAATTACCATTAATCGGTAACGTGGTGCAGAATTTGTTATATTGACTGTACAACTGCTGATGACAAAAGAGCTTCAATGGCGATTTCTCCATAAGAGACCGTGTTAAATTAATAAATTATTTTCTTCTGAACTATGTAGTAGGAAATTCTGAAATTTGGTATGCTCCTTTATTACATTAAAATACATAATCTCTTAAAATTGCAAGAAATTCTACGATTTTCTTAGTGTGTCCAATTCCTCCTTAACGCGAAACATTTTTTTGTTCACATAAAATAACAATTCACATTACACGTTTATTAAGATTATTACACGTCTCGATGTGAAGCTTCCGGGTGATTGAGACGGGCTCATTTGGATAGCGCACTCCGGCCTGTCTTTCATCAGGGTGTCGCCGTCATCGTCGGGTGCGATTTATTTTTATCGTGGCCATTTCGCCGGGCCGTAGCAGGATCACCCCTCGGCGCGCTGATAAAATTCGCATCGGCGAGCGTGACGTCCCCGTTAAATAATTGCCGTGTCAAGTTAACGAGAGGCACAGGATGGGAGGCAAAGAGTGTCACGCGGCCGTTTACCACACCCACGAAGCGTAGTCGTGTGCACGGAACGATGGAGTTCTCTCGTGCGCCGAGATAGGGTACGTGGGTGTGTACGTTTGAGCGTAACAACCGGCAATGTCGTCTGAGAGAGAAATTACGTCGGGGAATCGCTCGTTCGTGCAAATTCACAGTAACCGTTCGGCTTAATTCGTCGACACGTTTCTCGACCCTTAACCCTTGTAACCCTTGACGCCTCACTCGACGGTACGAATCATGTTTCGTGCATTATTATTATGGTACTTCGTTTCGGATGCTGCCTCACGTGTCCGCTCTTGGATGCTTAATTGCTCGGCAAACGTGTGTGACTTGTATTCAGAAATGTCTGCACGCGGTCGTTTGAGTAGGAAACGGATACCGTATGGAAGAATCGCGCGCGCGCGCGCGCGTTATTAATGTAGTACTCTCAAGTCAAGGACGCACGGGTTTAAATCAATATTTTAGATACGCGTTTGTACGGTGAAAGAGTCATGAAAAAGTCGGGGGTGGGGAGCATTGTTCCAGGCAATAACGTAGTATAGATTGCTGGGCAAGTGTCGATTGACGTCTGGTCGAGGAGTGGTCAGTGCGCCCTCGATTGTCTCTGAATTTACTCGCCGGCAAGTGTATTAGCAAATAAGCGGAAGAGTCTGTGTCGGAGTGAAAGAGAGATGGATGAACGGGCAAACACAATGAGCGAGAAAGCTCGCAGGAATGACGCGAATCGATTGGAAGCCATCCTCGAACAGTGAATCATCGGTAAACGATGACGTTTATATGGAATTACTGCACATCGATTTGTTTGTGCGTTTCTCTGCTTCTTTCAAGTCCATATTCCAAAGTGCCGGCTATGATGCGTCTTCTTATGTAATAATGACAGGAATGGCTTGGTATGTATTCAAGAGGTGCCGTAACTGGCGATACAATCGGCAGCCGTGACCATTCTGCATGAAATAAAACAGTCAAAAACAAGAAAAATGTTGAGAATGTCGATTTTTACTGTGAACTAATTTTATTTCACATTTTCGGCTTACTTTTATCAGGAGTTACGAAACACTCTGTCTGAACGCGATTCTTGCATCGGGTACAAAAATAGATCATTCTTATAAGGTCACGGATTCAATTTTCTCTTACTGGAATAGAAATGATATAAAATAATGAAAAAAGTAGTCACTCGTGTTTTAAATTCAATTTATATTTATCTACTTCATTTAATTTACTGCTTCTAGAATCTTACGTCATTTTATTACGATCTCTCTAAGTTGAAGAGCAAATCTGATCGACTAATCTGCAACAACTTCACCATTTTTCCTTTACACACAGTCATAAGGCAGTTTATGTTTAAGTAAGAGCCAATTAGTAACCAGCATGGCGGGGGCCAAACTCGCATCACCGCGCAAATTTCTCGTCGATGACGTTACCCTGCTCGTTACGGCATCATTACACAATTCTATTATTAATACGTCGATACCACTGTCGCTCGTTAATTAACCAATTTGACGCGGCACGCTCCACACGCTTCAATTGAACATCTATATAATAGCACAGACAGCGATATATTGAAGGTGCATCCGCGCACATGTAAACTCACATTTGCAAATATGCAATACATGTCTGCGTGTCGGCGAATACTTCCTTACGCTCACACGTATTTTTTGTCCAATTTCTTGTCCGATACACTCGTTGAAGTGTTAAGCCTGATAATCGGAGCGCAGCTTCCGTCACAGTTATTGTCACGATCAAACGACGTCGTCATCGAAACGAGAGACACGCGAATTGTACCATGAGGGCTTCAATTCGAGGATTAATTTGAATGTGACGGCTCGGAGATCACAAGCAGATTTCTGTACGTGATTACTCTGGTTTGCTTTTGCCACATGATCACTCATAAGCGAGTGTCATAATCCTGGTGACACCGCATAGCTTTCACTGTTTCGTCAGGATTTTCCTTGTCCCAAACTTGAGCATAAGAATTTGTTCTGTCTGGACGTGACTGAAATATTGCGGACGTATTTTTAATAATTTAACGTATAATTGCTTGCCTTTGAATTTTAATAATACATTTCTGTTTTCTGGATGTATTCTCAAATACTTTTCAAGGCAAACAAGTATGTTGAGGGATACTGTCGTGACTGCAAATTAGTTGTGAGTCGTAATTCAGTCCTATTCTAGGAACTTTCTACTAAAATACATTGTTCTGTTGTCTATCTTTGAGTGAACTTGACTTACAAGTCCAAAGCCAGTGGGCTAAGAGTCAAGAAGTTTTCGAGGAAAGGACAGAGATTTATAGCTCACGGTGTAATACTGTGGGTATTCCCATCTGCCCAATGTTCACATTTACGATCTTGGATTTTAGAGATTTTCAGATTTGGATTTCATTTCCAAATTCTTCGTATCGCTATTTAATGAGAACGTTGCAGATAAATAATCATTATCATAATAAGACGTGAAATTATATTCCACATAAATTAACATTAATATAGATTTATATTACAAATCACATGCAGTGCTATGTTTTCTGAGAAACGCCTATGCTTTTCATTTAGGAATAACAAGCCACCCATTGTCACTCATCTATAGTCAATTTCGCGGAGTGTGTGTTTGAGTGTTAATAACGAAGTACGATTAAAAACTTTCATAAGCGGCTGAAAGAGATCTAGTGGATGTATGCACATTGCACGAAAACTGGAATGGAAGACGACAAACAGGAGATTGGATCAGTGCCATAACAGTAATACTTGCCAGCTTTATTACATTCTGTAAGAGAACGACGCGTATTCGAAAATCCATAGACATCTTCAAGCTTTTGATTCTTTGAAGTGATGATGGTAGGAGTTGCAATTACAAATAGGAAACAATAATTATTGTATACGACGTATATGCAACATTATTGAATGATGTTATGAAACAGAAGAAGGAAACTGAGATAGGCAGTGTGTTGGATCGGTGCCATAAGAATCTGTCACGCTGGCTTTATCTAGTTTCACGGAACTGCGACCGGTATTCGTGAAAGAAATGCATTACCAAACAAATAGTTCTCAACTATTTTCAACGAATGTCGAGACTCCCATTTACCAAGACGCCATTTTATGCTTCATTACATTATATACGTAACTCTAACGAAAATCTTGCGCTACTTTCGTCTTTTCCAGCTTCAAAACTATTTCGTAACATATCAAACACTCGCAACGCATTACGTCGATTCAAAGTTAAAAAATCACAGACGTAATTTTTATATCTCGACAGCAGATTTGTAATAACTTACAGTTTCCTGTAATCGCAACTTTAAGCAAAACCATCCATTTCTATTGAGCGCATCCAAACATATATCGCACTCCATCAAAAACCGAACCAACAGATTTGCTGCAGGAGGTTAATGGCAACGAAATTGACGTATAAACATAGGAGCGAAAAATCAGCGGAAACGACGGGAGAAAGGAAACGGGACAGAGCATTGGATGGATGCCACGCGGATCGATTGTGCCGGCAACAAAGTACGTCGGCACAACGTCCCTCTAATATCGTCGAACCGGGGGTGCCGCGCCCCCGGTTCCCTAACAGGAGCCAATTACGCAATAATAATTCAGGGCAACGTCAAAGCACGGACGGGCAAAAAAGGACAGTGTCGGAAAATTGCCGAACTGGGACCACGACGGAGCTGTAAAATCTACAGAACACGCTTGTATGTGCCCTGTGGAATGAGAAACCGGAAAGTTAAAATAAACGATTGTAAATGCCAGAATGGGCATTTAGATGGAACTTATTTTTAGAACACCGTTCGAACTTGCGATATGATCGACCATTTTGCGTCATTGACTTTTTTGTTCGCTGTACAAGTCGAGGCAATAACGTGCTTCGATTGCTTTCGAATCCGATCGCTCTTGGATTAACACTTCGACGAGTAAATGTGTCGACAAATACGAAAGAAGATTCAGTTTGCTATGGAGTCTGGGGCGTGAATGGAGGGAGCAGCATTTATTCCGGGTAAACATCCCGAGGATAATTGCGCGAGGGATGAGAATATGTTGAGAACGATAAACGAAGGCAATATTCGGAAATGAAATATTTTCAGAGCGATGGAAAGTGCAGCGTGCACGAAAATGTGGTGCAGAATGGCGTGGCAAGTAAATACGTAGAGTGCAGTACCGATAATAATACAAATCGCGTAAACAATATGACGTTTTACACGTTAAACGGAAGAATATTACAATATGCACTTGATTGAGTTATTCAATAATAGCTATTAATTGCGATATTCATTCGAACGAATAACGTCGACAAAAATTCAGTTTTACGGGGTTATAATATCTGCGCGAAGTGAACTCGGTAAAAATCATTTCGTCGGATGATCCAATTGAAAAGTTCGTATAAAAAGTACGAAATGAAGGTACCTAATATGCGTGGAAAATATGTGGAGCCGTAGCAGAATTTCAGGGAAACAGGTGATAAATGTCCGATGTCGGGTGCACACTGGCCAGAACTTGGCGTGCTGCTCTATCGACAGTGGTGTGACGGTGTTAGAATACTACAGACGGTTTACTGAACTCCCGTCTCTCTCTTTCTCTCGTCGTGCAGGGATTGATCTAATGATAGAACGCCTCGGCGCTGTACACGTGCTCTTGAACCTGACGAGACAATAATAATAGAATTATGCGATAATAACGCGACGATAGAGAAGCGGTGTGAGAGTATTAGCGAATAAACGACAAAGGGAGAGATCTACAGGGTGTATCATAAGACGTATACATAACTGCAGGCGGCGATACATACCATGTATTTAATCATTTTACCATAAAACTTAAAATACAGTAGTGCCAGGCATACAATTTCCGTATCACCTAGGGCGTACTTAGAAGTTGGTATTCAAGCCCAGTCAGAATGCCCAGTTCACTATTTTATATGCTAAACTCACCCCCGGGAGTTACGGCCACATATTATGGTGCCCCCTGTACGTAACGAGACACGGGTGTGAGAAAGAACACATGATCGCGCGCACGATCGACGACACGATGACTCTAGACCGAGGGAGCGTGGATTGTGATAAACGAAGGCCAAGAACAGAGGAGGCCTTGGCTTTGACGATGCACGTGGAGCATGGAAAAGGATGGGGAAGAAGGGAGGGGAGGGTGCACGGACGCGGGGCATGTAATTAGCTAGTACACGACCGAACGATCAAAAGACGGACGCACAACGTGCAAGAGCAACAAACGATTTTCTGTAGGAGTGACTCATTTGTTGCCCATAGTCTGCGACGAGGGAAGGTGGGAACGAACGAAGCGTGGGCGATGACGACACTGACGGAGTCATAGAGGAACGAGAACTTTATTGCACCGAGTAACTCTAAAAATACGTATGAATGAGTGCTCTCAGGTGAATGTAGGCGAGATGTCCGTTCGGAATTGCGGTATGATAAAGATAGAGGCCGAGGGAGTATTATGTGGTAATGCGATTTGTGGTTATGGTTCAATCAATAGTGTCTATTTTCATCTAATGACGGACGACGGGATGGGATAGTATAGGTTGTAATCAGTTTCACTGAACTTTGGCGATCGGACGAATATTTGTTTTAATTATCTTTTGGTAACTAAGTAATGGTACAACGCGGTGAGGTAGTCAATCGATACGCAATTCAGGGGCGGATTGGGCTGCTTGGAACTTTCAAGTCCACCCCTGATACGTGTCCGTAGTGCACCGATATATAACAACGTAACAATGCAATCAAGAGTCAATATCATCGAAAAACGGTATGAAATATATACTACTTAATCGCGAGGGCTATAACAAAACAAACTGATTGCTTCACGTTCACTTCGAATAAAATAATCAAACTTGAAAAAAAAACAACAGACTCGAGATTGATAGTTTTATGAATGGAATAGAAGTAAACCTTCGAACTCCTCGGAAAGTATGAAAACTGCATTTATATCGACCGTTGCTTTAGCTTCCACTCGAACCGTTTACATACGAGCTCATCAGGATTGACTAACGGTACCCATTAAAAATAGCCACGAACTTTCTTAACGACCCAACAGATACCTATAGGTCAGCGGGTGGTCATGGGAGATGAAGTGAGAGGTGAAACGATAGAGAATGGTCATCAATTTTGCTTTTAGACTCGCAATGGGCGTGTAAATGTCGCTCCCGCGCAATGCGCCTTGCGAACTCTCGTTCGGCAACCCCTTTGGCAGCTCCTGTACGCTGCGAAGACAAACGTATATTATTTAAGGGCGGCCCCCGACTTCTCGTAAATCTCGCAGCCTCGTCTACGCCCTCTCACGAGATGGAATTCTCCGCTGTTAGTCTTCGTTTCCGGATGTTCGTTGCTGCTTCGAAGTGTCATTTCGCCGACGTTTTGCGAACGCTGCAAGTTGCTGCGTCAGGAACTGTGACGGACACAATGTATTAGGCGACTGCAAACTGAGACAATCGGTAGAATTGATGACGGTTGTAAAAGCTTCGCCGCGCATTGGGTGGGTGAATAAATGCGAATGCATTCGCTTGAAATAGATTTGCATAATAGCCGCGTTATTGGAGTACAGAGTATGTTCGTTGAGTCGCGAGGAAGAATTTAAATAGAATTCTTCTATGTGAATGCGATCGATGTTATATCGGTGGTTTGTGTTTAGTGGTTCAAGTGGTGTTTGAAATCAAAAAGATGAGCCAGTGAGGAAATTCATATCATGTACATTTCCATGATGCGTATGTATTAGACTTAGTAAGAATAACTGGTTATCACATTAGATACTAACCAATTTTCAGTTAATGCTCACGTGAAAAATCACAGTCGCATGCATCGTATTCCGACACTGTCACCGCCCCTTGACAAAGAAAAGATTCTACGAAAAATATAAGCATGACGTAAACTCCCTTGCGGTTTGTGGGTTACACGCGATATTGCGGCGTGATAGGGTTTCAATCCGAACGTCTTCTCAGTTCGTCACTGCATCCCTGTTTCGCGTCTCTCCCGTCGTCCTCCTTTTCCTTTTTCGAGTTGCGAGGAAAGAGAGAGGAGCCGAGTAATGGTCTCTCGTCGCTGAAAGTTTTCTTTAGCATCGCCACGTTCGCTGGCCGCTTTGAAGTTCTCCATGCGGTGGCAATAAATTCCGGCCCGGGGGCCAGAATAGCCAGGGCGTGCAGCTTTTTAATCGGACTTCGCCGAAAGAGTCTGTCCCAGATACGAAGTGCACTTGCACGGAGGCGCAAAATCGCAGCACGCCTTTCTGTCGTTCCCTCACCGCTGAGCGGGTGCAATACTCAGTTTGTCAACGCGGTAGTTTGCGGTAAGGGATTACGCGATGGGTCCGGTTTATGACATAATCGTTTGTTCGGTCTGGATTGAAGAGTCGCGACAACGTTTCCGCAAAGTAACAAGCATTCTCTCTGTTGCTCGCAGATCCAGCGATCAAGGCACACGTCCGTCGACTTCTTTCCCCCGGTCAGCTGGCCGACGACGAAGGCGGGACGACGGGGACGGCGACGGCGACGGCAACGGCAACGGCAACGGCAACGGCAACGGCAACGACCACGACCACGACGACTTCTTCATCGTCGGACGCTTCTCGCGAGGGAACACCGTTGACGAACGATTCTCGAAGCGGCAATGGGTCGTCGGGCAATTATGAAGGAAAAGAGCCGCGGAAACCTGGCTCGCCGGAAGTTCCGGTGGGTTCTCCTCAGGGTCCCACAGGTGCTACGCAGTACACGACTAGAAGCAACGGATCGTACAGCGACGCGTCCGGATCTTCGGAACTGGAAGCACTACTGCCGCCCGTGGACAGCTTCAAGGAGGAGGAGCGGGCACAGTGGGAACCTCTCTCCGGAGAGAAGTTTAATCGGCAGAAGAACACGCCTAGGTATTAGTAGTTAATTTGTTTGATGTTTTTCATAATATGTACGTGCGATGAGTCTGACGTGTGTGAATGGGATTTCAGGTTCGAAGCGTATATGATGACGGGCGACCTAATGCTGAATCTGTCACGCACGCAGCAGAGCAGCGGCCTCCTGCCAAAGTACCAGAAGAAGGTGGACTCTCTTAGGTACAACAATCATCACACCGCCCATCATCACCACAATCATCACAATCACCACCATCACAACTCGGTACCGACCAGTCCAAACGAGATGCTCGGCCACCACCGGGCGTACAAGTGCAGCGGCTCGAACTCTGCCAGCACCTCGCCGGTGGGCCTTAGCAAGCGGGACGGCGTCGTCGGCGTGGTCGGCGTCGTCGGTGGCGGCGTAATCGGCCAATGCCCGGGCATCCAGGGCGAAAATGCCGGCATGATAAGCGGCCCGGGCGGCAAATCGGGCGCTTCGAGTTTCGGCTACGCGAGCGGTTTCGTGCGCACCTCGCGCTCAGAGGACCACCTCCAGTTCCAGAAGGATCCCTCTATGAGCGCGGTGGACATCGACATCGACGACGACGTCACCTCGAGCCTGAATACGCTGCTTGACACCCGGCCGGACAGCGGGCAGGGTCTATCCAGCGAACGGATCGTTTGGACGTACAACGCTCCCGTCAGCTCACCGTCCGCCTCCGAGCGAACCTCCTGCTGCCCAAACGGCAGCTCCTCCCAGTCCTCCTCGAGCAGCTCCTCCACGGAGGGCACGAGTCCCCAGCGCTCCCTCTCACCGGCCTCCCCGACCTCGGTCTCGTCCTCGGTCATGTCCTCCAATTCTGGATCCCGCAGGTTCCCGCCGGTTGCCACGGTTCCCGGGTCCTGCGTCTCGACGCCTCCCGTCATGATGACCGGTGGAGGAGGAGGAACAGGAGGAGGAGGAGGTGGAGCTGGAGGTGGTGGTGGACCGTCCGGGGACGGAACGTCTTCCGCGTCCGGCCTGCATCCTACCAACGGGGACCTCAGTCAGTCCGAGGCCATCAGCAACATGTCCAGTCCGGATTACAACGACGAGGAGACAATGGATATATTGAGTGCCCGCGATATTATGATGGTCAGTGATCCGAGTGACAGTGACTCGACGATACTCGCAAGCGAGCCGCCACAGAGGAGGCTAAAGGCTGCTCAAGCGGCGCAGCAAAGCGGAGGTGGGAGTGGTGGAGCGGCCGCCGGTGGTGGATATAATACGGCTGCTACGCAGGACCCTAGTGAGCATAGGATAGTGATACAGGTTAAAGGTCCGGAGAAGGACTTGGCGTCCGGAAGAGGTAGTACCACCAGTCCCAGGCAAGCGAGGCGTCGCGGTAATCCCGGGGGAGATCTGATGTCTTCGTCGGCTCCACAGAACGCACAGAGGGCCCAGACTAATCTTGGATCCGGGCCAGAGTTCGCTGGGTATCAGGTGTGAAACCATTCAAATTTCACTACGCGCAATTACAAGGAAGTTAAGGCCAGACGCTTGGATAGCTTGGGGAGTTCATAGTTTAGTAACGGAAAACCCTTAAATCAATTTGCGATGCACTTCCACAGGATTGAGTAATTATAAAATTATATGTTAGCTCAGTGCGATTACGGTACAGAACATCGGAAAGGATGCATTGTTACATATTTTTGGCCTGCAATTCATTGTTATTGTGTATTGTTGTAGTTAGATAGTATTGTATAGTGACGGTTGTCTTTTGCCAGGAATTAAAGGAGATCGAGGACGAAAGAGAAGCCCTGAACGCGGGCATTAGCGACGATCAGAAGTACAGTGGCGCCTCGCCACCGCAGTCCGCGGATGAAGAAAGTGATATTGAAAGTCTGCACAGCTTCCATTACAGTCCTAAGGCGGTTGATTTGCCGTCAGCCGTTCGGTTGGCAAAGAGGCTGTACTCCCTAGACGGCTTTAAGAAATCCGATGTTTCCAGGCATCTTAGTAAGAAGTATGTCGCATTTGTTAGCCTAAAGCTAACAGTCATTTTCTATACTTTTCACATACAGATTAAGGCAAACAGAATGTTCAAAGTAACTGCTTGAAGTGTTCAGAGTTTGAAGTCGTAGAACAATGTATGATTAATTAACCCTTTGCGGTCGACATGCATTTTGAAGTCGAAATTTCAGTAAGGCAAGATAATTTTCTCACAAAAAACACTGCTTTATATAACGTACAAACATAAGGCAAAAGATAGTAAAACGTTGTTACGAGTAATAAAGATATATGTTTGTCCTTTCTCCGGGACAGCTCGACTTGCGAAGAATATTGTCGATGTCCTCATTTTAGCGACTCTCGACTGCAAGGGGTAAATATTACGTTGTTTATGCATATTGCTTAATGAATGTTCTGCAAGCTTCGGTTATAAACATTATATAGTATAAGCATTTTCTCTGAACCAATGTACTCTCGCAAACAAATATTTCTCCTGTCCTGATCACTTTCTCCGACTTAATATTCAGCAACGACTTCAGTAGAGCAGTTGCCGAGGAGTACTTGAGATATTTCAACTTTGAACGGGACACACTGGACGCGGCTGTCAGAAAGTTCCTTGCTCAGTTCTCTTTGACGGGGGAGACCCAAGAAAGGGAGCGGGTCCTTGTACATTTCTCCAAGAGGTATCTCGATTGTAATCCTGGCACTTTCAATTCTCAGGGTAAATACATAATTTATCACAACCTCTTCATCCAACTCACGTCACTTGTTCAGCACTCTGCAAACATTGATCAATATCAAATAATCCTCAACTTTCAGATGCCGTACATACCTTAACTTGTGCTATAATGCTGCTCAATACCGATCTTCATGGTCAGAATATCGGTAGAAAAATGTCATGTTCCGAGTTTATAGAGAATTTATCGGAGCTTAACGATGGTGATAATTTTCCCAGAGAGGTGCTCAAAGAGCTTTATAACGCTATTAAATCTTTCCCGCTAGTGTGGGCTTTGTAAGTATGACAAAAGTGACGTATTATATGTTTAGATTTATTGGGACAAGTGGTGATTCGTAGTCGTAAGGTTTAGCGATTCATGTGCATTTCGTTTTTAAATAGGGATGAAGAGGGTGACGAAACAGCTGCTCAAGTAATGCAGCAAGGTGATAGTCCAGCGATAGCTGGTACTGGAAACCCATTTCTCGATGTGCCAAATGTTACGGGTGCTACGGAGTTTAAGAAGGGCTACGTTATGCGGAAATGTTGTTACGATTCAAATGGAAAGAAAAGTATATATCTAACATCAGGTTTTGTTTGTGTTCATATGAAAAATATATATCAGAATAATGCTACTACTTGCGTTTTTAATATTTTATAATTACGGTGCACTACAGACAGTATGTATTATCTATTTTATTTAGCGCCCTTCGGAAAACGAGGATGGAAAATGTATTACTGTACATTGAGAGAACTTGTATTATACTTGCACAAAGATGAACATGGCTTCCCTAACGATAGTCTTCACAACGCTATTCGTATTCATCATGCGCTCGCTACGAAAGCGTCGGACTACACAAAAAAGCAGCATGTCTTTAGGCTGCAGACTGCCGATCAAGCAGAATATCTTTTTCAAACCAGGTAATTATCCACTGAACATAGCAGTCCCCCATCAAGGCAAATATCGACCCATACTAATTGCATGTAATACCGTTGCAGTGATTCCAAAGAACTACAGTCATGGATTGACACAATCAACTTCGTGTGCGCAAGCTTTTCCTGCCAACCCCTTGCGGGGGCCGTGGGCTCTCAGCGAAAGTTTCAACGACCTTTACTTCCGTGTAGTCACACCAAGCTATCTCCTGTGAGTACAGCGGCTTGAACTAATTATAGTTTGAATGCCGGGCTGTCTATCCGTCCGATAGTATGTAATCTATTTTCATTGTTTTCTTTATTTGCAAGCCTGCCTTCACTATTCCCGAAGAAAGCTGCATTCTCTAAATTCGTATCTCCGAAATGAGCACACGCCGGGAATAGAACTAAAATGACTGAATCTTTTCGTTCTCGTTTACTGCCGCGTGGAATGGTACCGGGTTTCTTTTAAGAGCACCGCGACCGCAATTCCACCTTTTCATTAGTTATAAAGTATGCCAATTGATAATTTGTTAGACGTTTAATCGTGTTGGTAGAGAGAACAGTTACGGGACCACGAGGATAGGGTAAGCAGATTGGAAGCGGAACTGGACGAGCACAGACGGCATCCGCCGGAGAGGGGAGCGAAAGCTCTCACTGTACAAAACTACAAAGAGAAAGATGCCTACCTGCATCATGAGGTAAAGACCAATACTTACATTACACTTCTGTCGACAGTGCACTAAAACAATTTAAGAGACTCTAACACTAACCGCTTTCTATGAAGCAATCTTCAAAAAGCACCTCGTAAACCCACTGAAATCTTTTAAAGATTCTTTTTAAGTCTCGTTAGTAAACTTTCGAGAACACTGAACAAGAGCTCGTTCGTGTTGGTATGTAAAAAAAAAACATATTTGTCATACGGACATGCGCTTGAAGTTTTTGAATCGTAGACTATGATCGGCAACGTTTTTTTCATCTTTCAATTTGCCGAAAGTGTGGCTGGTGGGCAGATCAATTTGATATACGTTTCGGTAAATGAAGTAAGGAACTGTTTTGTTCAATAAAGAAAATATGCTATGCATCCGCGAGCATCATTCAAATCGTACAAACTTCATTATCATTTTTATTTCGTTCAACTAACATGTTGATGAGGTTGCAGAATTCCTTGGCTCGCTGTCTACTACGTACAGTATTTTAAAGTCGTCTATACTATAATTTCGTAATTACTCACATCCCTCGTTACTTTCCAATTCCTTCGTATTACCTAAGAAAAGGAAGGAAAACAGACACCGTAAATCCTCCCGCCGTATCCAACAATTTCAGCATCTTGGTAAAAAGGTTGCCGATCTCGGTCGTAGATCTTTTGAGTTGTCGCAAATTGTGTACGGTACTGCGTTAATAAGCACGTCAATTGATCGACCCCATCTCCTTGTACGAGCCCGAATCATGAGCTCATGTCACATGTTTTAGTTGAAAAGGTATAAGACGTACGCGTACTTATTGCGATCAAGACTGGCATTCGCTGAAGTGGAAGCGTCATTGGTGGAGAGCAGTATCGGCGAGGTTGACGAAGGGAGTGGTGCACTGTTGAACGCCGACGTGGCGTTAGTCCCACCACCTGTTCCCGATCGACCGGCCATAAATAGGTACAGTTACAGGGCTGCCATTTACAGCCGTAATCTCCTAAACGGTCAGGACTACGGCGGGGATATTGGTTGACGTGTGATGGGTGTATTTTCAGCATGTGTGGTCTAGTCTGACCTGCGTTACACAGCAGACAGAAGCATCAGCTGAAATTTCAAGAGATATTAACCAAAAATACCTAAACGATGTAGTTTCGACGCATCAGATTCGTTTAAGTAACCGTACTTTCACGTGTACCGTTTACTCGCATCTCTCTTTTAATACATTTAACCAGTGTGTTTTGTCGAACGGCATATTCGATTCGTTAGACGATAGAGATGGTTCATATGACAGTTTCTGCGCAGCAGATTTTCAGACGTGCCGTTGAAACACTCGTTTGTGATAAAAAAGAAAATGAAAAAAGAGAGGATATATGAAGTTTCCAGGCGCGTATAGTTATGAACCGTTGGCCATTACCGCGTGAACGAAATTTTACGTAACTTTATCTCGAACGTTGAAGAATTTATACAACTTAACGCCAGCGATTTCGATCGGTAACGACGTTATATGCACTATCATCACAAAGAAAGCTGCTGTTTCATCTGCCTGGTATACACGTACATTAAAACCCATTACAAGATATATTATATTTGCCGGTGATTGGGTCAGAGCTGTAAGCTAACCGAGTATGATGTAAATTGTTCACTAATTACACCTAATAGATTACTAAAGCGTTAAAGACTTAGCAAGGCTCGATTAAAGCTCGTGCCTTGAGAGAAGACAAGACCAGTTGCGTATAGAATGACTTTAAGAACGTACAATATGGAGATTTAGCGAAAATCGAAATGGTTATCTGCATGTTAGCGAATAAATAGTTATAACAATGGTTCATTCGATCGTATATATCGGTAATGAGTAATGTCGTTCCGTTTTCGAGCCTAATTGTGTAAACTTACGATGATGAGCGAATACCTAAGTTGCGCCTATAACATCCGAACGTGCGTCAATCAAAATTGCTTCAACATTTGATTGCTTCCCGTTTACAACTGTAGCACGGCGCTAAGACACCTTCGCGAGATTTGCCAGTTTAATCATTTGTCGCATATTGTTGTCACGCCACTGTTACATTACTCATTACGTTACGTGAAATCCAGATCGTTACCTGTAAAGCTGGCTTAAGGTGCAATTTTGTTACTATACCGAACTGCGTCTGTCTCCTTGTACCAACTATCTTACGTGCATTTCTCGATGCTTCTAATCTCGCTTTTGCGTTTGCTATACTAACATTCCATTAATGCTACCATTAGTTTGGTTTTGTATCCAGTTGTTGAGTGAGTGCAAAGCGGCTCCCGCTTCGTATGCTAATCTTGAAAGTTGTAATGGTTAATTGAGAAAGTAATCGGAGCACAGGTGCGCCTCTTAAAGATTCATCCTAACGATGAGACGAGAGCAGAGTATTTTTAATGTTTTCGCCATCTGACTTCCAGATAGTACTTTCGTTCACCATAAACCGTTACTACTCTTTAATGGCGAGCATTTGTCTTCGATACGTAAGGCTATTAGGGTATACGCAATGTAACGAGAGTAGACTGTAACGAATAAGTGATCGCGTGATATTTTGCAAATTCCCGACGACCGCAGAGTTTCAAAGTTTATTTTTATTCCGTTCGCGTTCGAGAGTTTTATTAAGATTTATTGCTGGCCGTGTGGTTGAATTTGAAAACTGTATCATATCGTGTTGTATTTTTCTCTATACGAAACTGATAACGTTTCATTGTTTCTGCAAAGTATCGTGTTATATTATATTGTAGGGATAGCGCAAGGTGAAGATACGAAATAAATAACGGAATAGTTCAGTCAGCTGAGAGGGTGGGTACCGCGTTGTTTCGATTAAATTACGTTAGTTTGCATTGATACCCAATTTATGCGAACTACAGAGGTTTTGGATAAATTGTTTAGGTAAGAATTCGAAACGTGCTATGTCAATTTAAGACTGGATAAGAAGAAAGTTATGTTCGCGTTAAATTTATAGTAGTCCGAGTTTCGATTATGGCACTACGAGTCCGTGTATCAGCCATTTTACAATTGTACATTAATAAGATAATTTCTATTTTCGTATTTCGGTATTTTAATATGATCGTTGTTTCTTGTATTCGATGACGAGCATTCTCGTTCGAAACTTTTATCCGATCTAATTAAGTGATATACAATACAATGAGTCTTACCATATTGACGAACTATGAGACTATGAGAGGCAAACCTTTAAATGTTGATCATGTGTACGTTCATCTTATTATAACATTCTGTATCTTGTAAATTGGTTGATACGAATGTAAGTCGTTCATTATTTAGTTATCGATGTTGTTGCCAAATATAATGTTATTGAGATGTCAGTATACTTTCTCACTTCTTGTTCTTTTGAAGGGAAGGAAAGAAGTAGATAAGGAGGAAAAAATTTCATTTTGTCGCAAGTATATCTCTAAGTTTACAATTAGAGTGTATGACGTTAGCAAGGAATTCCAGAAAAAAGTTATTAACTCATTTTCGAATAGATTACAGAGTATCATATTTACATATACAAATACATATGTGTATTTATCAGTAGGATGTCCGCGTCATGTGATCATCACTTTCACAGAAAGTAGGCGTAGAACCCGTTTGCAAAATTATAAATGAGGAATTGACCATTGATCAATAACGCTCAATGGAAATTTAATACACGACAGATGATTATAAGGAAATTGGTCTTTTTTTCTCTACTACATCCTCATGTTTATACGTCACATCAGTCATTGTAGGTCTATTTTACATTTATCCTACACTTCATCTTTGCTTTTGCATAGAGCATACTTTGTTCTTTGATAGAACTTCACTGACATCTGTGAAAAAGTTTTTACACTTGGTACGTAATGATTTCATAACAAGGGCATCCTGTTTATAATAAAAAAATACCGTTCTATTGAAAGAGTTGTGTTAGGTGCCCAATATTTACGCTTTTTCTTCATTTGGGAGTTAAATCAAAAAATCGAAACAGTATACATCAGCAATTGTATTAAATAATATTTGTATAACGGACTTTGGAAACATTTTGTATTACACTTTTTGTAGCATTCTAAATCGTTTGTTTGAATGAAAGCGCTTAATTTGTTTTATCACTGGTTAGTCCAAATAGCATTCTAGACATGGTTCCTGTAAATTGTGCTGCTGCCCCGTTTTTACAAATATATTAACTTATTTCGTTACTTTTTGTATTTTAATTGTAGATAGATCTTCTATTCCCCGTTCAGTATTTATTACGATATTTGTATACCCACGTAAACAATTCGGTGATTACGACCTAATCATAGTGTATAGCAACGATCCTTGTACATAAAACTGTAATATATGTGGATAATATAATTATTATTATAAACGATATAATGCTAAAGGCAATAAAAATAAACAGTCTCCAGATCACATATAGATGAATGATTTTCATGTGCAAACCTTGATATTTCAGCAGGTATTGATTTTGTACATATCAACGTCTGCTTATTTCAAAATGCACGTATATATCTATGAATGTGTACCTCTACCTTAAGCATTAACATTTTTAGCCTTAGAAAGCAATAGAGTATATGCACAATAGCTGTATTAATTGATAGAAATTTGCCTGAGCATGCTTACCATACACCCTGTATCGTTATGTAGATTGTCTAGTACCACGCTTGATGTAAATGTAGTTGGAAATGAAGCATGAACAAAGTCCGATACTTGTTCATATTATCGATGATTGCCTACAATTAATATTAAAAATTCTATTCCCAACAAATTGCATGCTCTTCAGACTGACATTATAAACGCCGAATCGTAGATCTGCGTTAAAATTTAATTGACTCTCTTTGATCTGCTGTCACACCTGATCATTTTAATAACAGCAACATCTCTTTTTATTCTATTTGAATGTGGCAAGTTTTTCTTTTGCATGTATGAATCTTAATTACAATTACGAGAAGAATTATATTGATTTGTTGCATGCCATAGGATCGACCCGATACCATCACAAACATGAAGACCAGCTGTTCTCATCTTTCAACGCATCTAGTGGTGAAGCACACAGGTCTATGTTTGTCTGCCATACTTTGTTTAACATAATTCTTACTTCATCTTTATCTTCCATGTACTGCGCTGTGTAACTCCACGAGAAAAACATGTTTTCTTTATTTCAAGTGCTACATGCCTACGTTATGTTCTTCTACAATATACTTTCAGGCTATAAAGGCTCATATAAATTCAAGATACGTTACTAATGGATATGTTTACGTTAAGAGTGAATACATATTTGGCGGTATTATGTACGGGGGATAAGTAAATACTCACAATCAGTGTCAAAAAATTGTGGAAGATGTTATTCCTGTATGAATTAAGAGGGCGTTAAGTTTGAGAATCCATTCATACCATCAAACATACCTGTAAACATCTATTGTATCGAGATGATAGGTCATGACCTAACTATATAGTTTCCTATCGTATACGCGTACAATTATAGTACCTCGTTTTTGTACTTATTTATGATTAAACTGTTCCTTTCTCTTTGTATATACGAGAGTTATTTACGAAGTAACGTTCGTCGATATAATATCTATTTTTTTCTATCCAAACCGTAGAGTGCATAAATGCCAAAGAATTGCATTTACATACGTCTTCACAATTATATTTTCTACTCGCATTTTCGTTCCCATACCGTAGTTATTTACGATGTGTTTAGCCATTGTATGTCGGTAATGTTTATTTAACAATTAATTGTAGCTTTTCATGTGTTACGCTTATAAAGGCTTTATAGTAATAACTTACTAGCATAGTGATTGTCGATTTACTGAAAAACATACGGTCAGCTAGATTTTGTATAAATTGTTTGGCATATGTGATTGTAAAGTTCATCGTTGTTGTACATACTATCTTAAAGTTGACATTACGTTTTTTATACTAACAATATAATCGAATATCGGAGAGGAATGACTGTGCATTTTAAATATATGCATTACGCAAGTTTGTAAATATTATTTCACAATTATGGAAATAAAAAGAATATAGACATAAAACTGTTCCATTGTGTTCCTAAATAAATTGAAATAAATAACTTTGTGTCAATTTTGTCTGCAAGTCTTCAATAGTCTTTCCTTATCAATTGTAATTATTAACAGGATTTTCAGTTTAACGGACGGAAACGTAACGTAAGGAAATAACAAAGGTATAAGATTTTATACGGATTTATTATTATATAATCAAATAGTTATAATCGTATATAATTCTAAATTAGATACTGTTACTTTACATAATTCATCTGGTGATTCAAAATAACATGGACCTCTACTTATGTACAGAGACAGTGCAATGTATATGCAATAATAATTAATAAACGATTTATATTACAATATCAGTCAACCGTGTGTTGACTCCACTCAACATACAAAGATACAAACTTCTTGTATACATATGCACGACCCATAAGAGTTTGTGATTCTTTTTGCAATACATTCTCGTCGTGCTCTCAAAAACTGTCCGTAATATACAAGCGATCATGTTTCATATTTGTAAAGTAAAACTAATATTGTACAACTTTGGAGGAATGTTGTGATGGCATAGCACCAACTTCACTATGAATCAATTAGACAAACTGCAATGGCACTTTACAAATTAAATAATGTGTCTATATATATATATATAATTTTTTCTCCATGTAAAACCTACCCAATAACGTAGTAACAATAACAACGGTGGATCGAGCTCTTTAGTTCATCCACTTGCGGCAGTTAGGCGCGCCACATGCGCATGCTATCTTGTGCTGGTCATCTTCTATGTCAAATTTATAATCGTATGCCAGCTGAAATACAATAACACTACGTTATTAATGTTTCGAAAGAAAAAAATTATTGACATTTTTGCAAAGCAACTACATCGACCAGAGTTTCGTTTAATCTAATGTCGAATATCATCAAGAAAAGTGGTGGCTTTGAATAAAAGAAAAAACGTGCGCGCACAATGATCAGTTTCTACATGAAACATACCTCCTCGCCACGTGAGATTCTTCGCTTCGCAAAGATTATAATTCTAAGATCACGTTCAACTTCGACTATCTCAGCGACACAATTTGGGTTGCAAGAGTGATTAATGTACCGCGCAAGGCCTCCGCATAGCGTTGCATCGACCACTCTTTCCTCGTCCAGGCGAAACATATAGATACCTCGATTCTGTAAAAAAAATAAACGTATACATTTAAAATACATACTCACATATAAACGAGAAAAATGTAATTTTTTGCGGATGTTTGATAAGCATACGTATGGTTTTGTTATGCCGATCAATTTTCAGTTGTAACGTACCCTAGCTTCGTATTTCTTCTCTCGCGTTTCAGCCAGTTCAGTACGTATGATCTCTCCAATATACTCAATGACCATGGTGTGCTTTTCGAGATCCCTCGCGGCATACAATCCAAGACCTTGAATCTTCGATCGCGCCAAGTACACGTTGTTCCGCCATTCCTGCTTCATCTTTTTATACTGCGAGCTCTTCGAATGAACAAATTGTTTGGAGTAAGGACACGCGACCTCCCCGGCAACAGTGGCTGCAGGGACAAAAGCGGCTCGTGCCGATGATCCTGTCCTCTGCGTGTGCGGTCTCTTCCAAGGTAGTTGGTTTCTGAGTCTCGCTTCGGTCCTTGCGCTTCCCGTCGGATTAATGGCCAGGGGTAGTTCCAATAAAGGGTTGCGACCGTATTTAAACCTGTAATCCGAGAGAGTCTCGATGCCAGGTAAACTTTCAAGGACCCTCACGACTGCTGGCTCGGTCAATCCGAAGAGATCTTCGCCGGATACGTAGCGTGGAAACAGTTGAACGCTGTGCGTCGACTTCCGGAGTTCAGCCAGAGGCTCCAAAATTCGACTCCACACGGCCCTCGGCGTTGCGTCTCGCAATTCAACATCCTCCTGCGAGGGTTCCTGAACGAGGACGCGGAATTCTGGCCGACCTGACACGTCGTGAATCGAGCAAACATATCGGCAACGCTTGTTTGGCCTCCTCATGCTCCAGTAGAAGCGTACGATCTTATAGCCAACGGGATAGATGTAGTTCGGCGTGTGGAAATTGGCCAGTTGGTGGGGAAGAAGTTGACCCACGCTTAGAAATATTAGACTACCAACGCGGAGCAGATGATTGTGGTCCGAATGGTGCATTACCGATGCTACTTGACGATTCTCATCGCGGTTCACGTACACTCTCCGATAGACGGACAAAGTTGTTAGCTCGTTGTCTTTCTCATTCTTCTGTATGTGTTGCGAGCAGTACGTACTCTGGAAAAATATGAGTCGTCAGTTGATGAATTACTGTTATGCAAGTTATCTCTGATCCTTTTACATGCAATTAAAAGTGTACAAATTGGTTGAACAATGTATTGATTTTTTATCAACGCTTACCTTATTCTTGTAGAAAACACAACCGTCCTTCACTGCGCATCCAAGATGATAAACATTTGTACAACGCATCTTGAAGCATTTCACTGTGGCGCCTGGTTTCTCGCATATGATGCAATTCAGCACAAGACTATGCTGCAGAGCAGTGTCTAGATTCATGAGAGCACCGTTCACCGTTTCATATACATCTTCGGACCAGAGAGCACAATTAAGATGCACCCACTTGTCGACATCGAAATTTAATAATCGTGCCGGTCCATCGGCAGTACCATCTCCTTGACTCTGACAGAACATACAACGCCGACTGTCCTCTGTTTTTGCTGGTACTACGGTTACTCCCATGCGGAAAAGCATCTACGAATAATTACAAATCATTTGTAAAATGTTTTTTAATGCACACAGACGATTAATTTATTTTCGTTCCCATAAATTATTTCGAAAAATGATGATAAATAGAATACCTCTGTTATTTCTCGATCTGTTGGCTTTTTATATTTTGTCGCTGGTTGAATGGCGCCTGAGGTCCAGGCTTTGTATCGAAGACCTCTCCATACTTTCGCTGGTGGCGGCGGCTCGGTTACTTCCGTTGTTTGTTCTTCCGATGCAGGATGCTTCTTTGGTCGTTTCTCGTCAATTACGTCTTCTTTAACGTCGTGCATATCAGGGTCCTCCTTCTCGGTTTTTATTCTGGTTTCCGAAGGCTTTTCCAGATTGTCAATTTCCATATTCTCTGTGTGATCGATCGTTTGTTTGATCACGAATTTCTTTTCCTGCATCCCTTTCCTAAAGTCGTCATCCAGTAATTTTGATTCTGCTTTCTGACACAAGTGGTCTACTATCGTTGCAGCCTAATTAACAATATAATAATTGTATTATGGAATGTAGAGAGTAATAAAAGCGCAAAGATACAGAGCGTGCAATATTCGGACCAACCTTTTCTTGTGTATTCGAAGGCGTTCTGTGCATGAGGGCGAATTGCATATAACAAGCCGCGGAGCAGAAACATAACTCATCACCAGGTTCTGCTTCCTCCTTGCTCAAAAATGGTAAATCCGAAACTTTTTTCCTTATTAAGCTATTCAATATCACAACATCACAATGGCGACAAAACTTCGCCGCGCCATTTAAAATACTTTGTATGTCTATTGGAGCTAGAAATTTGACATGAAAAGTAATTAGTAGGAATATAGATGGACAATGCATAGATATTACGGTATATAAGGGACAAGTAAAAATTGTAATTTTTATGCTGACATATACACACCTCCTTCTTTGCCATCTTTTCCTTTCGTTCTGTAAAGTCCTAACTTTTGACTAGGTGGAGTAGTGGTACGTTCTACTATCTGGTAACCAGCGGGAGGAGCTATATTCAAAATATTAGCCAAATCTTTAAGTACTCCCATTATATCATCTGCAGCCTGACTATTTAAGGTCAACGTAACCGTAACGTTTCCATTATCTCTTAATGCTATCGGAGGTGATTTTCCAAGTCTGCAAAGAAAATAACATATATTTGCAATACCAATTTTGTAGAAAACTGTCTGTAATAACAATTTTGTAGAAAAAAAAAGAAATGACACTTGCAAGAATATATTATCTTTAAGGACACATACCTAGGCACTCCAAGATTTTCTTTGTCCTGCTTCGTGTCTTTAGTGTAAGCTGGCTTAAGCCTGATTGGAATAGGTGAAACTAAGGGTATCACAGGTGATACACGTTTTAACCAGTCGGACTCTTCGTCAGATTCCTCCTCGATCAATCTTAGTCCTGGGAAACGATGTATAAATTCCGGGATAACACATTCAGGGGATGACGAACTAACTATTGTGTCAGGCGAGTCGACGTCACGATTTATTGATAAAGAATTCTCTTTTTTATCGTCTGCTGTAAGGAAAAATTGTACAGAAATTGAAGTGTCTGTTTATCGTGCCCCGATATTCCATAACATTTTCGCCAATATACGGAATACTCACAGTCATCCAATTTAAGGGGAGGAAATTCTTGGTCATAAAACCCTCTTTGAGTAGATGCAGGCTGTTGCGGTGGTAAAGGTTCCAATTCACCAAATGGCTGTGTGTTATAGTGATCAGAAACACCTTGTAGGCTAGCGCAGCCGTATGACCCTACTAAATCTCCGGTCCTGGTGTTATAGTCTTTTTGTGTACCAACTTTCTGCAGGTCTCCTGATCCAAACATTGGGCACACTCCATAGTTTCTGCCTAAAAGAGGTTCCAACACTGCCATTGGCTGTAGCTGTCTCAATTGTATCATCAGATTGTCGATGAACGTATCGTAATCTTCGTCCAAACGCGACACCTTCCTCGATCGTTTCTTTTGAGGTGCCGCCACTGCATCTTTTCCTTGACTCTGCTTGCGTTTTTGCTGATACTGGCGTCTCTTCAACTTTTTGAGATCTATGTCAGAGCAAAATGTACATTAGAATTATGAATACTTTTATGTAAACACGTATCAACACTAAGAAGTTAGATTAAACAGTCAAATTGTATACTGAATGAACCTCATACATACACACGAAGTTTAGATAGTAACACACTCATTAAGAAAGCAAAGAATCGTACCAGTTTTATCATCTATGGATCCATCCATGAGCTCCTCTTTGGCAGTAAGAAAGTCTTTGGTATCGGTTAATTGGGTAGGCGTACCACTGGATAAAACTTCGTCAAGAATTTCCTTTTTCACTTCCACTAAAGGCACTGTGTGTTGTGCATTCGCACCTTTCGACGCCGGGGGTTGATGGCCCACGGTTTGGGGCATCGTGTGAGGCACTGATGGCTGTATTGTATTAATATGTGACGTCTGCTGTGACTGCTGCTGTTGCTGCTGCTGCTGCTGCTGTTGTGTCGCGACCACCGACTTCGGAGTCACTTGGACTTGAGGTTGAACCTGAGGTTGCGGGGCAGCGGTAAGCGATGGTTGACTCGCTTGCACGTTGCTCGATACTTGCGGCACACCCTGTACTGTCTTAGCCACTACAGTCGACATTGCTGGCTTGGGTTGTGAAACTATCCTCGAAACGGTCATGGTGGTTGTCACTGCACGCTGTTGTTGAACTTGAGCCGTGCTTGCGATCACAGAATCGACGCTCGTGGTCTTCACCTGAGGCTGACTGGTACCGGAGACATCTTGCTGAACGGTCGAAAGAGTTTCGCAGTTCTTAGCCGGTGTAGTTTGTTTCACCACCGGCGCAGTCGTTGACTGTTGCTGATTTCCTTGCGTGGACACAGGAAGACTCTTCGTTTGGCTCGGCATCTGTTGTTTCGCAAACGAGTCCGTTGGACGTTGCTGTGTTAATATGGGAACGGAAGTGGATAATGGCGGAGGTGGCTTCGGAGGCTCTTCTTTAGTCGGCGGGCTTTGCATCTTCAAAGGGGTGACGACGGAGTGTGATAGGAACGAGGTTTCTCGGGCAAGAACCTGTTTATTGGTCGTTGGCTTCGGGGCTGCTGGTTCATTTAGCAGAGGAGGTAATAATGATGAAGGAGTAGGTGGCACTGGTCTGGCTAATTGTGCTTCCAAAGAAGGGACGATCGGCAGATTGGTACTTTGCGACGATCCCGATGACATGGTCGTCGTAGCACAGGCTGTGTTCTGTAGCAACTGTTTCAGCAGTACGTTTTGAGACTCTTCCATCCTGTGAGAATTTGCGCTACTCTTGGCTATGTCCAATTCCGACCTGGCGGTGGTCGTTTTTTCAGTCTGTATCTTGTTAGGAGTTTCGTCGTGTTCTCTTTTCGTGGTTGCACTTTGTACCAATCCTTCGAGATCGCTAGTCTTATTGTCAATAGGCAGGAGTCCGGGCGACTTGTACTGTTGATTTCCAGAAGTCAGTTGTGAGTGAAGAAGCGTTGGCGCTTGAGAGAGAGTAGATTGCAAGATACTGGTAGTGACGTTAATGGTGTTCGCAGCAGTGGAAGAAATAGGTGGTACGATGGTTCTGACACACTGCATGGATGTACTGCTCATGCCGGCGGAAGTGGCGTTGACAACGACGCGAGATGGAACGGTACACCCAGAGCTCACCTGCAGAATCGCTTGCAAACTTTGAGTGCGTTGGACCGAAGATGGTGGCATAACTGAGCTCAATAAATTGCTGGCCTGAGTGGGAACAGTATTGGCTCTGTGACCAGCCATCGTAGGCTTTGCTGAATTTGTTCCTGCCAACATGGCATTCAACATAGCATTTGACGTAATAGAAATGCTTGCATTTGTCGGAGTTCTCGGAGTGATGACTGACGAGGTTTGAAGACCAAGGCAATTACTTGATTGTGATGGCATTCCACTTGCCGTTACTCGCAGGAATTGCTCTGATGATGTAACTTTGCAGAGTGTAGAGATCACACTCACTGTGCTATTGGTACCTTCTTTCGTGTGTGTACCGTAACTGTTGGTTGTTTCCGCTTCAGTTTTACTGATGCTCGTATTTGCAGAAGTTGTCACGGACGTTTGTAGTCTAGAGGCTACGTTACTTTGTGTGTTACTCATGGAGTTCGATGAAGTTGTGCTTGTGGAGAGAATGTTCCCGATTTTAGAGCCGGATATAACGGATGAGACCATCGTTACAACGGCAGGTTGACTCACCGTCGTACAATTCTGCGAATGATTCGTTTGTAGAGAGGATAATAAAGTTCTTAATTGGTGAGAGACGTTTGCAACGTTTGAAGTTAATTCAGTCGGTTTCGAGAGTGGAGAAAGATGAGGGACGGTAGTCGTACACTTTTGCAATTGCGCCACTGTGCTAACAACCGGCGGAATGGAAGTATGATGAGAAACAGGAGGACTCTTCTTCGGCACTTCTGTCGGAGGTGAACTCGTTTTTTGTACTTTAGGTGTCACTTTTTCAGCATTGACCATGTGCTGCTCGTTCTCCATGTGTTCTTGCTCAAGATCCATCAAGGAGTCCTGAAGTATGTTGAGAGGCAGAGTATCCAACGGTGTCGGCAGTTGATATATGAGGCTAGATTTTCTGGATCTGTCGTCTTGAAGAATTTCGCTATTAACCATTTCTGGCTTGGACGATATTATATTGTGCAGCATGTCAAGAATATCGTCGGACGATTCTTCCATCAGATGTTTCTCGTCATTAAGACAATGCTGAAGGAACGACTTGTTGGATTCTAAATCAGAGGGATCTTCTGATTTTTTGTCTTTAGCAGTTATGTTAACGGTTGCATTACTTGATTCGCCAATGTTTGATTCTATATTCTTTGATTTATCAGTTTTTTGAGTATCAATTACCGGAATATTGTCTTCTTTGTTTTCGTTCTCTACAACTGGCTCTGCATCATTTTCCAAGATGTTTACCAACGACAGATCGTCTTCAACCGGTGACATTCTCTTTAGGGTGGTAACTTCCGTCTTATCACTGTGTAAATTCTTTTCTCCGTTTACCGCGTTCTCGGCTGGATTATGAATCGCTTCCAACATGCTTTCTAATTCGTCGGTCGTATTTAGTGGATCACTTTTCTTATCCTCCAATAGAGCTATTTCTTGAGCGACTGGGCTGAACGAGTTAGCACTTGTCGTGACATGGTCATTTTCTTCTTGCTTTCCATCCGCATGATCGGTCTCATCTTTTTCCATTTTAATTTTGACGATATTATCTTTACATTCGACAGAATTATCTCTAGCTGCCATGATCGAGATGCTTTCTTTTGATAAATCAGGTATGGACATTTTTGGTGTAGACAACGTCACGGATGTAGGCTGGACGCTCAATAGTAACTTCGTCGGATTGTTGGAGTCAACCATACCGGCTTTCGAAATCTGCATAAACTTCGAGGAGTCGAACAGTGTATTCTGCATTGTGATTTTAACCTTATCCGCGTTACTAAAGAAAACTTTTGATAATTCCGTATTCACTGTGCTGACCTTCGATAACGTGTCCGCTCTGGATGTCGATTGCGATGTACTGATGGTGATGTTTTCCAGTGCCGTTTGACTAAGTTTAGCAGCAATTTTTGCGTCGGCTACAATGCTCGCCATGGTCGATGGCAACGTTATCTGTTTCTGATGGTTGAACGAAGAAACTGTCACTGGCGGTTCCTTTGGAATACCCAATGCAGTGAATATTGTGGTGGACTTTGGAATCGAATCTCTTATCGTTTCCTTCGTCATGACACTGGGAGAAAGTGTGGTGCTGGCGCAGGTAGAAATTGTTGGATAAGAAACTGTGGATTTGAAAGTAGCCGGAATGCCGATGTTTGCCTGATGCAGACTGGATGGTGGAACCTGATTATAAGACGCAGTGTCAGAAAAGATAAATTCGGGCGTACTTTTGTTTTGTTTCGTTTCGCGCATTGGCGAATCTTCGTGCAACGATTCTGCGACAACTTCTTTCGACATATCCGAAGTAGTGATGCTTTCTAACTTCTCCATTTCCTCTTCGCAGGATTCTTTCGATAAATTATCCTCTGGCGATTTTGTGCTAGGATCAATAATAACCACCTCTGATTCACTGACGAGCGATACCATAAGATCGTGATCGGGTGAGTGATCCATATACGGTCCTGGCGAAGGATCCACGCGCAGTTCTTCCTGGTCAGGCGATTCAGGCGTATCTGTAACTGCAACTAATCTTTTGCCAGACTGCAAAGTTCTCATTATATCCAGCCTCAGACCTTTCTTATTTCTTGTGTGGGTCGGTAAAAGATCATCGTCGCTCAACATCGGTTCATCCGTCTGAGACTCCGGATTTTCGATTTGCAATATTTGCACTAAGTCGTGTCCTTGACCACCGTCGTTAACGAGTGCGTGACAAAGCGCATCGTTACTGTCGGCTGAAAGATCGACCACCATATCTGGCTCAAATAGAACGTACTCTTCTTGCATATCTGCCTCCAGAGTCCCAGATATCACGTCAACCAGTTCAGAGTCCCCGAACTGTTCTATAACAGTGATATCATCGTTATCGCGCTGCGCCGTTGAACTTAAAGTCACTTCCGTGTTTACAATCGTCTTATCATCATCATAATCTGTTGTGTCGGGCATTGGTTCGAGCTTATCGCTTGGACTCCCCAGGGGCCCGTTGTCAGATAAGGATGGAACCGGCTTTACCTCAATGGTGGTTGGTGGTGTTTGGGGTGGCGTGTGTGAATCATCGTCGAAATCATTATAGTCCGCGCAAACCAGTGAATTTATCTTAGACTGCGATATACCTGTTTTCCTGTGCATCACCATAGAAGTATTGGGTTTATCATCAATATTCAGTAGATGTGATTCTGATCCTTTGCCCTTGCTCGATTCTGGCTTAGTTGACCACATAGGCGAGCCTCCACGAAGTCCTAACTTGAAGTAACCATATCTTCCGAAACTGGCGGGCAAAGGTAGAGGATTCATTGGGTTATGAGGATTTCCTCCGCCTCTGCTCGCATGATCAGATGATCCACCTTGGTCTTGCATATTTTGTTGATGATGCTGTTGTTCGTTTACTCCAAGATTTCCGGAATTCTGAGGTACATAACTGGCATGTGGAGTATGTGGTGTATGGGGAGTGTGAGGGGTTCTTGGAGTCCCTGGATTTTCAACACTCTGTGGCCTGTCTGGCATTGCTGGACTATTTCCTGTTGATTGTCTCCTTTGCATCTGCATCGGTGAACCACCTATCATCGGACTCCGTGGCATAGGTGAACTCGGAGGCTGAGACGGTGAGGGGTGATGAGAATTGTTCAGCTGATGTTGAAGCATAGGTGACGTAGATGGATGATTCCGAGACATTGGGCTTGGTGGTTGATACTGAGATACCATCGGTGAATTAGGTGGATGATTGTGCATTCTCGCATTCATTGGACTCGGAGGTTGTGACGGCTGTTGACTAAGCTGTTGTTGAAGCATAGGCGAGCCCATTGTCTGTTGTACCATGGGACTTCGAGGCATCGGTGAACTCGGCGGCTGACCATAATTCTGCTGAATCTGTTGATGAAGCTGAGGGCTTGGAGAATTTGCCGGTTGCGAGACCATCGGCGAATTTGGTGGTTTTTGCATAGCGTGTTGCTGCTGCTGTTGTTGTTGCTGCTGCTGCATTTGTAAGAACTGTTGTCTCTGCTGTTGAGCAAGCTGCTGTTGTTGCTGTTGCAAAATCTGCTGTCTCTGTTGTACCATTTGCAATGTTCTCTGAGTAATTGCATTTTGTCCCTCCTGCGAAATTCCGCTAACCTCATGCTGCTGCTGAATAATTTGCTGCCTCTGCAGCATCTGCTGATGTTGCTGCTGAGTCATCAAAGGCTGCTGCGTAGGTTGCGGACTTCCCAATGGAGAACGCTGTCCATAAACAATTCCTCCTTGCAATTGCATTCTAGGTCTCTGGCCGGGCTCGCCAACGGCGGGTGGTCTAACAAAGCGTTGAGTCAAATTATGGACCCTGACTGCTTGTTCTCCAATGATCTGTTGCGGATTTCGCGTATCCGGAGTAAAACCTCCTGGACTAGTTGCAAGTCTTCCTGTGATTACTGCTCGATGCTGCGGTGAAGCCATTCTCGTAGCAGCCGGTCCACAAATTCCTGGAGAAGGCATAGGGCCTGGGCTAAATGGACTTTCTTCACCTTGCGAATGAGGCGTCCCTATTCTCGGAGATTGCTGCATGTTGTGTGGCGACATCGTCCCTGGATTCCCTGACTGCGCGTTGCTCGGACTATGTTGTAGCATAGGTGGGTTGGGACTGTGTTGGATAATGGGAGTCGCCGGTGAGTGCTGAACCATACTACCAGGCACACTTCCAGGTCCTGGACTTTGAGAAATAAGTGCGGCAGGAGAGTGCATAGGAGAGTGTTGAGATGGAGACATCAAAGGAGAGCATGGCTCGCTGGTTTGTGCTTGCGGCTGTTTCTGCTGCTGCTTGCTGTGATATTCTTGTATCAGCATGCCGTGCTGTCTCGTTTGTTTTCGACTCGCGTCCAAGTGTTTCTGGAGAATTGCTTGTTCGCTAGAAATCCTTTGCAGTTCCGCAGCATCGTTTTCAGTCAATTCATTGCCAGATTTCCTAAGCTGACGTTGCTTGCTGTTGAGAGACTATAAAACAAGGTGAACTATGTAGAACATTCCATACTAATAGATTACATAAAAGTAATGAACTTTGCTATATTTTCGGAAACATTAAAGCTCAGAAATTTGCTTGTAATTCCACTCCGAAATATTACAGATTTACACAAAAGAATCATATATGTACCTTTCTTATCTTGCGCAGCTTCTGAACTTCTGTCTCGTAGTACTTCAGCTGCTGTGTAAGAACTTGATGCTGATGATTCAGCCATTGCTCGTACTGCATCTGCATCTGCCGATCCTGCTCATTCACGATGTTCTCTGGAGGTGTCGGCGGGGCAGGTATTTGCGGAATGTTGAACGTGGCTATTCTCGCTGTAAGAACATGCAAGGCGATAAGTAAAACGCCACTCAATGAAGTAGGTCGTGATACTGACATTCAGGCGGTGTTTGCGTGGCAGTCGGTTGTCTCGGTACTTGAACGGGTAGTTTTGTTGCATCAGCTACCGCTTGCGGCCAACTTGTACCTGGAGCTGACGGCGGTCTCGGCGTGCAAGGCGGCCTGATCACAGGCACTCCTCCGGGCACGGACACAATCCCTTGCGGAGGCGATGCCAGAGGCGCTGAGCCCAATACATCAGCTCGGATTCTCTCAAATTCGCTGTCACTTAGCAGTTGGCCACTCGCTGCAGGAGTTTCCACTTGCTGCGGTTGAGGCTGCTGATGTTGTTGTTGCTGCTGCTGCTGCTGTTGTTGCTGCTGCTGCTGCTGTTGTTTTTCTTGCTCACGTTTCTCTTGTTCCAGGAGTTCCTCCAACAGCAACGGTTGCTCCTGTGAACATGACTGCTCACAGTTAAGGTTACTTTCAACTGCATCGCACAACATTGTACATTTGTGTTTATACTTAGTTGTTTTTACCTTGCCAATTTGAGGCTTAAGCAAAACGGTGCCGCGAACAAAGAATATATCGTCTGCATACACAGGCTTCGGGGCAATGAGGGGTCAATTTTGAGTATTCTGTTTTTGCTAATGGAATTTTCGTTACTTTGTTCTTGTGAGTTAATATGAAAGTTGGATAGAAGAGCATGCAGAAACATTGCTAGTGCAGTAATTGCTCATGTATCTCGATAAAATTACTTAAGCTTTGTTTTACTTGAAAATGGAAAGTGTAGGGTGCAAGTATAATGTGATAGTTCAAGTTTGAATTGAAGCATATGCAGTATACAGAACCAATACTGTGAACTACCTCAATGGTATACTGTTTCAAATCTACTTATTAATTATACTCAACACCAATATACAGTATCTATCTTGATAAATTTGATAGCATCATTGTCAAACAGCAACACATGAATCGAATTAAGCCCTCTTTGTATGTTTGCTTAATTAAATCTCATGCACATAAAAAAAACCAATGCAATAAATGAAATCTCGAATTATCTTTAAGAACTGAAAATAACGGATTAAGCGCTCTCGTTACATATCAGCAGACTAAAATTTTCACCCCACCGTTGTGTAAAGATCGCAAAGCACAACATAAACTAATAACTTTCCAAATACGAGCTGCGTTGAATTTTGTATCAAACAACTGCATAATCGACTCTGACAATTAAATCCCGGTTGCACAAATTTCAGAATCGCGGTCGATGTGCACAGAATGAAATAAAGAATCGGTGCAGTGACGTCGCAGATAATAGTGAGTGAGAGCAGGGTTTGCAACAAAATCATATTGAGGAAGGGAGGCTTGCTCAAAACCGAATGTCGTCGAACGATTCGGTTACAAACCCTAGAACACTTGATTCTAATGATTGGCATCAGATTGCAGGTGAAGTTCGGTAACGGATTGTGCAGTGTGCGCATAAATGCCCCAAGTCTTGCTCACCTGCAGAAGCAAGGGTCTTCGGTGAGGGTGAGGTGTCATTGTGGGCGCACCACCAGTGTGAACCACAGGGGACATTGGTGGACCTGCCACCGGCACTGGGTGCCCTATATGGACTGGGGGCCGCGTCATACCCCGCCCACCTGGGCACATCCCCATCTAGACATGCACCAACACCAATGCATTGCAAACACCCAGGCCAAAACACCGTGTTACCAGCCAATACTTTTATATTAAATAAATCACTTGCCTACACCTACATTCATAGCAAAGTTTGTTAATACCCGCCCCTTTCGGTTTCGCGTTCTTACTCTTGCTTTCAACGGTAACTGACATGTGTAAAAGAAAGATAATGGTACTCGATCGTGATCATTGTCACATTCTAGATGGAACGCAATTGTCGTTTAGATTAGTGAAGTCACACTTGTCGTCCAACAATGGTAAGCGCCGTTAAGGAACACATGATATCATTCAGATCAACGTCAAACAATCTTGTTATATGTACTAACAAGCGTTCAGATAGCTTTTATCAACTGATATCAAAACGAAGTTTGTCGTGGTTAGGAGAAAAAGTGTTAAACATAATTAAGTAACAATACTCAATATGAAAGCGATGCAGAAGTTTCAAAAGACCAATTTGGTATTCTGAGTGTACAAACCTGTATTGGTCCTGGATAAGGAGGTGGTGGCCCAGGATATGGTGGCGGAGGCGGAGGTGGTGGCGGTGCAAGTGGCATTCTTGGGCCAATCATATGGTTGACTGCTACCATTCTTCCAGCCACATTCGGCACTCCACCTACTCTCATTCCAAGCCGCTGCTGTTGTGAAACTAGTTGTACAAACATATTAAAAACATAACGTATAATGCAAGTTGTCTATAAAAACAATTAGATATGGTCAACTATAAGTTTTATAGGCTATTCATTTTTATGTAACGCAGTGCGTCACTGTCCCTATTATATTCAAATTTAGATTGTGTTAATTAAATTACTCACTGTTGACTACAATATCTACTGTATAGTAAATGAATTACTTTTTTGATGAATTGATTAATGATGCGAATAAAAGAAAAGACGTTACCTTGTATATGAGCTTGTGGTATTCTCTGCGGATGTCCAGGAAACGTAGAAGGATAGCTGACTGTGACCGTATTAGTCGACGTAACAACACCCACAGCTCCATCAGGTGACAACAACCTTGTTCCCGGGGGCATCGGCCTGCCCATCGCTGCTGCTTGTTGAACGTGTTGATGCATCTGTTGTTGCACGACGACCGCCTGCGGATGAGTTTGCGGCAAAATCGTCGCTGCTGGCTGTGAAGTCTGAGACGTGGCTGTGATCGGCACCATGGTTTGTGCTTGCGTGAGAACGTTACTCGTTTCGGTCGGTGTTTGCACGGTGCTTGTCACACATGGTTCGCCGATGTCTGTATGTACTGCCGATGCTGCTCCCAAATTTTCGGGCTTTTGCTCCTCGTCTTTAGATTCCTTTTTTTGCTTCTCCTCTTTCGTCTCCACCTCGACTTGCTCTAAGTCTAAATCTAGAATGTTTGTTTTCTCGCCACCAGTTATATTGTCTAGTTCGGGGTCGGCGTACTCCAGAATATTAAAGTCCGCACCCATTTCAGCTGTAAAACATCGTACGCAAAGGTCAGAAAAGTTGTACAATATAAAGGATGCCGAAGTTAGATAAATTAAATAATACAAAATTAAGTAACGCAGCATAAATTTGAAAGAATAAAGGTACGAAATTTACGCTTACCTAAAAGTTCATCGTCGTCATCTCCTAAATCTCCTAGTATTGCACTGACTCCCTCGACCTCAACCATCGGTGCTCCTTCTTGCTCCAGTTTTTCAAGTTCAGCGGTTACATTATCAGGAATTTCCGAAGGCTCAGTCGTGGTGACCGCCGTTTCATTTACAGTTGTCGGTATCAGAGGTGGCCTGACCATACCTTGAGTACCTAACATTCGGATTGTTTGGCTTAGATTATCCTGTCCTGTTCGTACAACGCGCTGACCCAAGCTTTGCGCTTGATTCGATTCTGTACAAATTATATGTATAAATACTCCGCTACTTTTATATAAATAATCAAACAAAAACACTCTTTACCTGGAAATCTTTGTTGCTGCTGCTGTTGTTGTTGTTGTTGCTGCTGTTGTTGTTGTTGAATCATATCATAGGATTCTGTTAATGTATTCCTTACGGCAGGCATTCGTGTTTGTAATGCTTGATTTCCAGGTTGAAAATATTGCTGAGGTATGGTGGCGGTTACCTGTGGCCTTTGCAAAAGCATTCTTGTACGTGGATCTAATCCCTGAAGCCTAGTATCAATGTTTCCTGCGACAGGATGCCTTGGACTTATTCCTAAGATATACGAATAAAAAGTTAGTCAGAATAAGGCACACATCGAAGACTGTGATAATGAATGAAACGGCAGTGTACCAATTGGATTTCTGATTAAAACGTTCGGCTGAATAGGCATTCGCGGCCTGACAATGCCAGGTGGTAGAGGATGTCTAAATGTACCCTCGCCAGTGGTACCAGCAGCTTGTGCCTGATGAGCGAGCTGCACGTGACCAACCTCAAACTGCTGTTGAGTGCTCTCAGCATTGCTTTGCCCATCTATTTATAAAATATAGATAACGTAAAGCACATATGTATCACTCACGTAAAGAATCTAAACGCACAGTTTTTATACTGCGATTCCATATTAATACAACATAACGTACCGTCCTACACAATGAAAATGGTTAAATTGATCATCATATAATCACCTTGATTCCACGATGTACCGACGGCCTCCATTTTCTTGTTAAACTGTTGCCTTTGTAATAAATCACGCAGTTGCCTGTTCACTTCCGGCTGCTGATTAAAGACCTCCGGTTGTTGCGCATCTTGCCGTGATTCCGGTCTCGGCGAGGGATAGTTAGGCGTCGGCGACGGTGTGGGAGGTTGACTATTATAAGGATCTGGCGTGCGCGATGGAGCGTAAACATGGGTCGCAGGACGCGGGGTGGGAGCGTTAAAAAGAGGCCGTGGGGTACCGGGAGGTTGGGAGAACACGTCGTTCCTCGGGGATGTAGAATATGAGGGTGTCGCGGGGATCTGCGACCTGGGCGTTTGCGAGCCTTGGGAGTAAGGTTCGGCACTGTCAAAGCGTTGAAAGTGTTCCTGCGGCTGCGAGGAAGCTGGCGACTGGGGAAAATCATGAGGGGATTGAGGAGCTTGCGGAGAAAACGGAGAAGGCGGTTGCGTGAAATTGCTTGGCATGCCGGGCCTGACCACAGTTCCGACTGGACGTGTAACTGTTGCGCAAGGTTGGTTCGGTAAACGTGATATACCTTGATGCGGACTCTGTGGCGCCAATCCTCGTGTTACTTTTATCGGCGGTGTTGCGAATGTGGCGCGTGATCCAGGAGAAGGAGATGCTAATGGTCCCAAATGATTACCCTCCTGGAATCGTCATGCAAATAAGTAATTTTCTGACAAGTCTTGGTTTGACCCAAGACAATCATCTCTTGCATTAGGTTCTAAGCAAGGCTTAAGATTATACTTTAACAATTGTCAAATTAGTAGATATTCTCCTGCTCTGAGATTTACCTGTGCAGTGGAGACTTGTAACTGAGTTGTCAAGCCTGAGGTATTGTCGGTCGGTAATGGGTGCGTATTGTCTTCACTTATTTGTCTGTGTACCCTTGCAATAGCTGCAAAGAAATGACGATAAATAAATTGGTTCATTCTTATGAATATATCGGCTGTTGTAACAAAAGCGGAATACTGTGTACCATGCACACGTTGTTCCTGAATAACTTGTTGCTGAAGCTGAGCTTGTTGTTGACGCAGGGCTTGTAATTGCTTCCACTGACGTTCCTGTTCAGCTTCTCGAGTAGATCGATCTCTATTAGAAAGTCTATCTTGTTCCTGCCAAAGAACAGTTTGTAAGAATGTGCGTAACGATTATATTGAAAGATCATTATACCCTAATGAAGCAACATTCAAGATTTTTTAAGTACATCCTTTATGTCAATTTATCTGGACTTTTTAATATTACGTTAGAAATATATTAATTGTAGGATATAATGACCTGCACAATTTAAACAAGGTAGTATATAAGATGAGGCATTAATGACAATCAGCCAGAATTGCACTTCATGTATTAACATTCACAAAAAAGAAATTGGCATTTTACTAAATGAATATGTTCAGCAAGACTTTAACATTTTTGTATGTGCGACACACTGGAGACAACAACCAGCCACCGTCTAAAATAAAGACCGTTATACATGTAAATATATAAAATATATCTTTGAGCACACAAATACAACCGCAAATTTACGACACAGATTGGAAATTGTACTCATGCAAAAGGTAAAAAGTATCAATTATGAAAGTTACAGAAGATAAAAAAAAATACATCTGTACTAAATAGTTTGAAAAGGTGTGGGAGAATATGCGAGATCCAATTTTTTCTTTATGCATTACGCAATTATGTAAAGCAATTATCATTTTCAGCAGTGCGGCTAAGGTAGTGTAAATTGCTTGTAGTTGTGCAAATGTTATTATAAAAATGATGGGTGTAGAAATAATGTTTATATCTTTTGATAAAGTTTCCTGTGCGCTACTCATAGTTTAAAAAAAACGGTTCTGCAAAGTTTATATTACAGAAAACACAGAATGAATGTGAACGGTTTTCATTAAATTGTAAAATAGTGTCAAGAACTCGTAGTGATTGAACGTTACAATGTAAGTGCTTTAGGACCGAATTAAAGCATCTGAAAGTATAGGAAGCAAAAATCATAAGTGTTACTAGTAATAGTTAAGTACAATACTACAACGCATTACACAATACAAACTATTAACGACCCATAGTAAGATCCATAAAAAGCAAGGTTCTTTAATTACGGGAATATGGAAATATGATTTGATGTACACAAAATTTCGTGGATTTCAAGGGGTTTGGGATAAACTCAAAATGTGCTACCAGATGCCTTTAACATGCCATAGACAAGACCCATTTAATATGGCGTTTAAACGAAGACATTGGAATCATAACAGGAGTAAAATGATACACGTGTACATAACGTATAGCACAATATTGAATCACGTAATCGTCATTCAATGAAATAAAATTTCAAACGAAGAACTAAGGCTTTCGGATCATTCCAACGAAACTGATATGAAAATAATGAACCACCGATCAGTGATAAATGACTTGCTATAACAATGCAATCGCAACATAAGTCATCTACGGAATGTAACGCGTAACCTGAAACGAAAATATGAGCCAACAACTACAGCGTCGTTATTGAACACACAATTAACATCGTAGTATGATGTTGCAGGTTACCGGCATACACGACAAACGGAGTTGCTATTGCACATTATCGTGAAAACATCGTACCATGACAGCGAGCGCTCTCGGTCTAACAAGAATAATAATCAAGAAAAAGAGAATAATTAAAATATAAAAAAAACACGGATAAAGGACACTAATTTCTGATCAGACACGTGGCACAAGGCAAGACACTAGAGGCACAGTATAGGTGGCTCACCATAGCCGGGGACTGTACAGGTACAGTGTGAATAATTGCAGTGGGTGGCGGATCGTAGTGCTCCTGGCTGAGGGAAGGGAGGGTGCGCATGATTTCAGATGGGGTGAGCACTCTAATCTGGTGGTCTACCGAGGATAATTGACGAATAGGAGCCGCCCCCACCATCACGCTGGCAGTGGGGGACGCCTGAGGAATGCTCAGATTGTTAGCGATAGTAGTGGTACTGATCGTGATATGAGTGGGTGTAGGACGTTGCTGGGGTGGTGATGTTTGATGCTGCCCTTCACCGGCGCCCGTGTTGCAGTAAGAAGAAGCAGTTGCTGATGTGCAAGGCGTGGCTGGCAACTGAGCTACTCTAGCCTGACCACCAGCTATCTCTTGGTGCGCCAGACTGTTAATGGAATTGATAGAATTGACAGAGCTGGGTCTGGGCGAAGAAGAGGGTGTCGTGGATGTTGGAGAGGGGCTCGGGGAAGATGTTAGCTGCCTCGGCGGTCCCTGCACCGCACACACCTCCGCATGATGATTACTGCTTGCCGCCGGCACCGTCACTCCCTTTCCGGACGCGGTCAGTCCGCTCTTTTCCTGCGATTTTTCACTGGCGACTGAGGTCAAAAGTCCGATTTGCCTTTGGTTGGAGGCCATAGCTACTACTGGAGAAACTTGAGCTGATGTCATAGTTGTGACAGGTTTGGTGATGATGGTAGGTGCGCTTGTTGCAGTGACTGGGGTCGTGCTTGGTATATCCTTGGGTATCTGTCGGTTCAAGGGGTGCCTCGTTCACACACTTTTACGTTACACAATATTTCATGGGCATATATACTTTCCAGAACACGTCATACGGGATAATTGTATATTGATTGAATTCTGTAAGGGGGTCCGGGTGGACGTCTAAGGAGTGCGGGGACAACGCTATTCACAGGATGAATATATCAAATAATTTCTATGACTAGGGCCTGCGATTCTAGAGGAGATAAAAATATTGGTTAATAGGGCACAACATGTATCATTAGAAAGTTGACGTTTTGTAAACAGGTGCACATAGGTGTAGAACGTATTTGTGTGGACATGTAAGTAGAGAATAACATTCATCATAAACGAGAAAGGCAAAGGTAGAAGCATTTAAATAGAACGTTCAAATATTTAATACATGTATGTATAATGGGTTAAATTGTCAAGCACAGAATATCTTGCTTAATATAGTTAAATGTCACTCGGAAATGAGAATATGCATCAATTTAAAATGTTCTACAATGAAACTCGGGTTTATACTTAATTCTTTGAGAAGAAACTTTGAAACGGAAATAGTGTATCATTTCAAAATTTGACAACGTATATACAATGCGAGACGCAGACTTTTTATTTGGATAACTGGCTAAATTGAAAGAGAGAGACAGAGAGAGAGAGAGAGGTGTGTAGTAAAACAGTAATTACTAATGACATAAACAGATGTACTATGAGACACAAAGGGCGAGCTGTTAGTGTGACTCATTTGTTAGCACAAAACATTTTTTAGAATGAAACGATGACACGTTGTGAAATATTTACGCCTCCTTATTTTTGGCACCATATTAACTAACCGAGAGAGAGAGTCTTACCTGTTGAGTCTTTTTCATGCGAATTGTAGCTCTATTATCTCGCGCTTGTGTCAAATACGGAGCTTTCTTTTCATTGGGTAACGCACGCCACTTCTTCAGTATCTGTTTACACCTTTCCGACCAAGCTAAACAAGTAATTAAGACGTCGTATTATATATTAGTAGGTACCGACGATGCTATTGTTGACATGATTTTATTATCAGGCGTAATCCTAATGTTAATATTGACTACGTCTGAAGTACCTGGGTATTCCGTTTTCCATTCAGGATGATTAATATTCGCATAAAGTACAGAGGATATGGTAGCCCCTGTACCTAAGGCCTCATCGGCTTCCATTTTAAGATTACTTCTTTGGTTGTACGAAATAGCAGCACTACCAGACGGTGCAGAGCCTTCATCGTCAGGATTCACCCATGGGCTTGGCGGCTCCGAAAAGGCAGGGCTAAACTGAGGGCTACTGCAATATCGAAATTCGAAATAGTATCATAAAAACTTATCAACCAACAGAAGAACTTTGCGATGTTACTTACTTGCTATATTCTGAATGGTATGGTGAAGGCGGTGGAAAACTCATTGGAGAATTTAAGTTTGATTGACCAACTGATGGTAATGCACCAGGTACCTGTGGCCTCGCCAGAGGTAAAGTCGCTTGTATACCTAATGCAAAAAAGGATACAAGTCGTTTAGGTATGCCATACGTGATTAACTTGAAATTCATTTATATTAATCTTATACTTAATCTGCGAATGTAGTTATGAACTATCTAATACGCACCGGGATGCGGTGAGGGCGATACAAGAGGTGTTGTGGAAGATGAAGGATGCGTAGGTTGAGCTTGAACAGAGAATACCGATGATTCTTGAGATTCCTGAGATTCATCAGTTAACACTCCTTTGAAGATTTCTTCTATGTCTTTACTGTCCATGTTGGGTAAACCTAAGAAATAAATATAGAAAAAAATTAAATTCAATACAATTAAAATCATCAAATGTATTTCACCAGTAATCTCTGTATAAGAAGATTCCTTACCAGTGTCACGGACCATTGATTCCAAATTAAAATGAGGACTGAGAATGTCAGTCAACTCGTCTTTACTGGTGCCCGGTGTATCATCCAATTCATCCAAAGCCTCACTGGCCTTAGCTAAATCTTCGTCAGGTTCATTCATGATAGTGTTCACCAGATCGCTGTCGAGAAGGTCACCTGATATTGGCAATATATCTCCGAGCACTTCTGTGTCGCTTGTCTCGTCGTCTATAATTTCTTCTCGCTTTATTGGCGGATCGGTAGATACTTTCTCCTCTTCTTTCTCTTGCTTCGCTTTAACTTGTTCCATTGCTTTTAGTTCGTCTTGTGACAACTGAATGGTATCTGCATTCCCAGAAGCATTCCTCTCGCTGTCGGATTCGCTGCTACTTTCAGGATCTTTATCTTTGGTCGTGTCCATAAGATCTTTTCCAAAGAATGCCTCTTGCATGTAGAGGGGAAAACATTCAGAGAGTTTTGTCTTTGGTTTTCTTCTCTGCGGTTTCCTGCGCGGCTTGTCATCTCCCACTCCTATTGCGGCGTCCGACGATTTCTCAGGATCGCCACCTTCCTCTTCCTTATCCTTGCGAGTTCCTCTCAATCTAACAACGAATCCTCCGATACCGAGTTTCTGCAAATTCCGCTGACGCTTACGTCGTAAAACCGGTATACCGTTGTCAGTTGTATAGATGCTGAAACCTTCCGGTGGCGGCTGATCGCCACGCGGTGTCCAAACCATGCCTTCTTTCAGCACTTCAATTGGCTCATCCTTAACATCTACAAGCTCCAGTTTGCCACCATTTTCCTCCAAAGAATTATCTAAACTACCACCGGCGACGACCGACTCGATAGTCGCCATAATATCCGCTTCTTTGTCTATTAAAGGCAACATTTTTCTCCTCTTCTTCCTCGTTTGCTGATGTTCCGACGTCAGGCCCTTAATGTGATTCATACCAGCCTCGGACAGGTACACGCCGTCAACTAAATACTGCTGAGGGGAGGGTTTATACAGCTCCGGACTGCGAACAATGGGAGGAGGAGAACGGGGATACTTCGTTGCCTGAGGCTTGGGTTGACTACATGCCAGATGAGGTGGCGGGACGTCTCTCGGGCGGCAAAGTATACAGATGTAACCCTCCTCGGCGCACTTCTCCGCGTCCGCTTCGGTTTTGATTGAGTCGCACATACAATGCAACCATCTCTCACACTGAATGCATTGAATGATAAGGTCGCCCTCATTGTAAGCTTCCTGACAAGATATGCAAGCAGTGTGAGATGCGCATGGTCCGCATTGGGTGTAATTCTTCTGCCAACTACTGTTAAAACCCGGATCGTTCGAGCCACATGTTTGACACTGAGCGCACCATTTGCATTTCCAGGTACCGTGGGGTACATATTCTAACGGTGGATCCATACAATAGATATGATAGCTGATATCACAATCGTCGCACAGTATTAAACGACCTTCATCGTTTCTCTCCCCGCAACCCTCACAAACTGTACAATCAAGGCACCGCCAACCCTTCTGCAATATTACCTTAGTAACTTTGACATTAGCACAGTACGGGTGATAACATTGACCGCACTGCGCGCAAGCGATCAAGCAACCTTCCTGATCGGTACCTATTGCGCCACACATTACACAAATGTCTTGGGTTAATACAAATTTATCTTTTGCGGAACACAATACTAGTCTGTTTTCAATGCCTGGCTCGTCCTCCTTTGAAAACGAATCAGATATTGGCCTCTGAAATGAAGAAAGTGTTTTCATTAGCATTTCACTGCGATCTACATTAAACGTTGGAGAAACGCAAGTGTTACGTACTTGCAATCCTACACCAGGTACTCCGAAGATCCCTCTCATCTTCGCTTTTGGACCCCTTTTCCTACCAAATTCAGTCATCTTCTGACGTTTTTGGTATCCGAGCTTACCAACACCTTTCGGCCGACCAATTATCCCTCCCCCGAGCCCCAGACGCTTTTTGGCAATCTTCGACGCACAGAATGGTTTCCCCTTGCCAAGTCCTATTGAATATAATGCTTCTTCCGATCCTCCTTGATAATCAAATTCCGACGAATCTCCGTCGCCATACAAACTTTCCTGCGATGCGCTCAGACTCAAGTCTCCACCATAGTCGTCAACGTTATCTTTCCGCTTAACGAGCGCCATATTTTTACATTGCAGACAAACATATTCGTAGTCAGGCTTTGCCTCCTTACGGTGTTGATAAGTCAATGGGTCAGCCTCGGGATCGCAGGTACCGTGAACAAACTTTTTACACGCACTACACTGCACCATCTCTCTATATGCGGCGGCCCGATACGCTTTTCTACAAAGCGGACAAGAAAACCCCTTGTTTCGTTGTTGGTAACACGAATCACAAACGGTGTAATGAGAGTGCCAACGTGATGAGAGACCGGCGCCCGGTGTACGTGAGCCACAATCTGTACATACACGGCAGCACTTACACTTCCAACCATATTTGGGTATTGATGTTACGATCGGTCGTAAGCAACTAGGATGATAAGCCTTATGACACAGTTCACACAACATCACTTTCAAATCATCTTCCGGCTGTCTGCACACCTGACACACACGACAGGATGCGCACTGCCAACCGGCGCGAACACCAGGCAACATTGCTAATCCGACACAAGTACCGTGATAATGTTGTCCACAAACGGAACACATTACCAAGTTGGAGACATCTCCCATCCCGTAACAATGAATACAAGTAATGTCGCCGTTCACTAAAAGAAATGAAAATATTGTTATTCAAGGACATGGAAATAGGAATACGGTGAGGAAGTTGCATAAACTCATTTTCAAACGCGTGCGAGAGGTCTTTGTCTGATATGGAAATTTTTGACTTACTCATTAGCGGAACTTGTCCCAAATGTTGACTGCAAAAAAGGGACAAACTTTTGGTGTCTTGGAAACAACTCGAAGCTGCTGCGCATGGTAAATGAAAATAACGATTGCACGATGCCACCTGTGGCAAGTCGTAAATGTTAAAACAACGAGAATATAAGTGGCTAAAGCAGGGTGACTTAATTAATATAATAAATGTCGTTGTGCTTACTTTGCAAGGGATTCCGGCCCCATAATGAGAACAATAAGCACAGCGTCTGGATGATGCCTGCACTACCGCCGGACTTAATGATTCTGTCGCTAATTCTTGACTATTACTCGACCAAATTGCACAAGTTTGATGAACATAATAGTGCCCTGTCGATTCAAACAGAATTCCCACTTCTGGCTCTTCTGAATAGCCGACAATAGACAGTTCTTCCACCGGTTCCGAAAAGTTTGTAAGATTCGTGTTTCTGGAATAAGAAACATTACAGCATTCGGAAATATGTCACAATATTTAACTCTTTGCTGAACATACGGAAGAGAAATTTAGCTCCAGCCACTGAAAGCGGGCATAAGAGTGCAAACGATAAAGACGTTAATCAGTTTGACTCGTGGACTGTACCTGCACTTAGCCAAACTCTTTTGCCTGCGACAAGTGACGGCTCCCGGGCCCGCTGCACGTGGACTCTTGTCCCCAGTGGCGACGTCAACGAGATGATCAGTCGTCTCATCACGATTCGTACTTTTTTCAGGAGTAAAACCTTCGGGACAAGAAAATCGCAGCAGTTCACCTTGGCCCAGCTGACTCCGTTCGCCCAAGTTGCAGAAAGCACATACTTTTCCTGGCCTGATGAATAATTAAAAAAAATTGCATTGTTAATGAGTGAAACACTGACCTAAAACGTCCATAAGTCAATGAGGTTCTTACAAATACTGTCACAATTTATGCCGATCGAGCGCATCAAATAAAATCACGAGTCACAAAAGCAACAATATAGAATTAAAACTATGAACTAAACAAAACAAGCTGTACCACTGTTCTGGAAAATATGGTGGTTCTTCCGGGGCAGGCATGGATCTTTCATTGTTTGACGATTCTCCATCTGGAGCTGTGTCATCACCAATGCGAAGAGGACTTGGAGACTCTGAATGTGTGTCATCGTCTTTACTTTTAGTACGACGTGGTACACCTCTTCCATATCCAAGACTATAACATTGGGATGACAATGTTGCATATAAAGAATGATGTAAGGTTTTTTTTCTGTTAGACCAGATGCTCAATGAAGTTACTAACCCTTTTCCTCTGGTAGCTCCTCTAAAAGATCTTCTACCACTGCCACGAGTGGTACCAAGAGGACGCTCTTTTCTTGGTCTCCCCGGACCTCGTCTTATGTTCAAAGGTTTACCACCAGGAAGTGGAAATTTTTGATATCGCAACGGATCATGAAAAGCTTCATCCGGGGTTACTATAATAGACGAAATATTCAGAAACTCTACTCTTCTTAATATCTCTTAAGTAACAGAAGAAGCGTCAAAGAAGCACATCTAAGGGTGAAACTTGTATTATATGAATTTTGTTACCAGGAGTAGGAGCTGGTCCAAGCAATTGATCTGAGTTTGCCGGCGATACAGGAATTCCTGTAGTTTCTTCGTCCTCATCTTCACCGTCAGAAGCCTCATCTAGCTCCATTTCCTCCTCACCCTCAAGACGCTCTTCATCATCCATGGCACCTTTATTGGACCTGCATTGATATACAGAAATTTAAGTCTAAGTATTAAAAATATTACTAAGAAAGATGTAACTCTAATGACCAAGGTTATAGTTGAGGCAATAATCGTACAGGGAAAACATAGAGAACACATTAAAAACAATGTGCTCCAAATTAAAAAGCCATGATATACAAATGGATGTAGAAATTGTTTTATCCTCACTACAATACATGTTTAGCACACACAATGGTTCATTAACCGAGATACGCCCATTCCACTCTTTATGTGAGCTGAGCTTGCAATAACTCCGATTGCTAAAATATTTTTTCCATCCACCTAAAATCTGATATTCACATATGACCATACATCTTTCAAGAATGTTTATGTGCAGCGGAGTAAATAAACAGAGCAAGCAAACCGTTTGGAGGAAATCTGTTCTCACCCAGCAACACTGCTCTCCGTAGCAGGCAGCAAAGGCCAACAATACCCCCAAACCCCAAGTGGAACCATTTCGCGGGCAAACGCACTTCGGCTTACCATTTTCATGGATGTTACAGCAATTAATTGCACCTTACGTGTCAGCCGTTTTTTTTTTTCTTTCCCTCGCGCATTCACCAATACATATATATATACACACACACCACATATATATATATAGATATATATATACCGCGGTACAATTGTCGTATCCGCGGTAACGGTCAATTCCAGCGTAAAATCGCGTACTGGGACAGATCGTTGAGTCGCGGTATTAAGTGGGAAGCATCATAGCCGTGATTTGGTCTAAACTCACATAGTTGGTCTCCCTACGGGTCTAGAGCTCGGCCACGGTAGGATGGCGTGCCGCTCGGCAATCGGCGGTCATTCCACACTGGGGAAAACCGAGACACTTTGTTATCACCGAAACGAAGCCACTTTTCATCACGGAAAGTCACAACGGGCTATCATCACCACGCGTCGTTTCACTACGTGCGAGGCATCGTTTCCCCGCTGGGAAGCCGCGTGTACGATTGACTTGGGCTAAATAAGGCTGCGGACGATTTTGTTGGCACGGCCTTTACGGCGACAGTACGCCATTGCTATGTCAGGGTCTGCGGGGGCTATAAACACACCCGGGGCGCCCAGTGATCGGCGCCCAGCCACGTACCTTCCAGTTACTGCTGCCTCCGCAATAATTTCATGGCGGCTTTGCACGCGGAATTGTCGGGATCTTCGTCAAAATTCGCACGGTCCATCCAAGTAAACATCTTGTAGCAACAGAAAAAATGTCACAAGCTGCTCGAACGGAAGAGTACGCGACGGACGATGCGCTAGAGTCACGGAGTCCGGATGTGAGGGAAGACAGAGCGCGCACTCGCGTGCCTCGTCAGTGGAGGCACCATCTGCGAGCGCGCTCAGCGAGACAGAAAATGCGCGCGGGAGAGTGGAGCTTGCTCTCGATCACCTCGAAATAGACCCGCACGTTGCTCCGATCATTTCTACGCACCGCTACGACGCGCCGACCTTAACCTCAGCCGATCTTCCATGGGAATGGCGCGCTAAAATGGGAACTTTCGGTGCGGCATGGTTCACAAGATGGCTAGATATCGCCAGCATGGCACCAGCGCCGTGTGGGTCCCTCGCGGTCCGTTACGGACTTTCTATTGCGTTGAAAACTAATCCATATGACGACCGTTAGAACCGGAGAAACGTCAATGGGCGTTCATTTAGTACGTACTTTCTGCCAATTTCTAGGCTTCGACCGAATTTTGGTTTTTTCCCTTAACCTCTTTAACGTTCAAGCTGTTTTGCGCTTTATTTTATATCCTTTAATATCATTTTCTTCTGCTCCCGCGTACAAGACAATTGTTTGCCAAAATATTTGCCGTTTCATCCTGAAACTTGCGAAAAACTTGTGAATTCAGCACTGCACAATATATCAAAAACTTTATATTCTAAATTAATCGAAATATTTGATTCTAATTTCATGGGTTTTCTAACAGCTAGGCTATTGAAGGACGCCGTCGACTCCAACCATCATTTATCGTACTTTTCGCATCATTATTGGTGAGTCTCACATTACACAGTAGTTGATTTAGGTGCTAGATCCGCAATAGCAACTAATTAGTCATAAATATCGAGGCTATTAAACATATTTCCTACTAGAAAATCAATTATTGCGTTTTACAAAACCGCGGGAACGCATGGGTAGAAAATAATTTCATGATTTGAACGGTTCCAATATGGCGCATGTGAAGCTCGTTGTGATTGGCCGACGTGAAGCTGCTTCGTTCACGCTGGCAGTGTGGCCGTGGCAGTGGCAGGAGTGACGTGAAGAAAATTGTGCTCTCACATGTAAGACAATTATCTAATACATTATTTGCTGTTTCATACCTACATTTGTGCCATTCTTGTAGATTGAGAAGCGGGCAACGCCATTGTACAAATGTTTTAACTTGCTGTTGCGTACTAATCGAAATATTCGACTTTGATTTCAGGCACATTTGGCAGCGTGCAAAATCGAAGGACGCCGTGCACTTCAATCACCGCTTTTCCTACCTTTCGCATCATAATTGGTGAGTTTGACATTATTCACTGATTGATTTAGGTGCCAGGGCCTTAGTAGCGACTAATTAGCGATGAATATCGAGTCTGTTCAACATATTTCGTACTAGAATATCAATTGTTGCGTGCTTCAATACCGCGGGAAAGCATGGGTAAAAATACAATTTCGTGATTTGAACGGTTCCAATATGGCGCATGTGTAGTTTGTGCGATTGACCGACGTGAAGCTTCCTCGTTTACGCAGGCAGTTTGGCCGAGTCAGTGGCAGGACTGATGTGAAGAAAATTGTGCTTGACAAATATATAATACATTTTTTGCTGTTTCATACCTACGTTTGCGACATCCTTGTAGGTTGAGAACGGGCAACATAATTATACAGATGTTTTAAGGTGCTGTTGCAAATTAATCGAAATATCTGATTTTTATTTCAGGTACATTGGCAGCGTGCAAAATCGAATTCTAATTTTATGACCGCGCGCAATGCGGTTTAGAGTCAGTGCTGTTTAATAGCAGTATCCTAATGTTTTCTAGTCGCGAATAGAGTCATTATTGATCGAGTATAACAATGTACACTTTTTATATTATTATTTTGCAATATATTCTATTAGTTTGTGTATCGGTATTAGAGTCAGTGATTGCAGAAGAAGTTGCGCAGTCTCAAGAGTGGATACACAATCACGTGCAATGCGGTTGGGCTTCACAAGGTTTGTTATAACTTATAACTCTAAATCGTTTTAAGACAATTCGAGATTATTGAAGACTAGAGCAAATGATTAATTTGAGTATTATTTTCGGTCTGTACACTCGCTCAGGAACACATATTTCGAACACAGTGTGGCATTTAAAATAATATAAATTATTCCTTCACTTTCCAATTAAATGATTATGGTTTTATGGGACGTACGTCCTCTGTTTTATAACATATTAAACTGCGTGATTCGCGATCAGATATGTAAGGTATCGTTGTTACCATCGGAGAAGGGATCAATGGTACCTTATAAGATTCATAAGAATCGCCAGATGGGGCTGGTTTGCCTATTATTCAGAGAACCGTGAAAGACAAGAAAATTCCTAAAAGTTTCGGACATGCAGCCAAAATAAGTCGAAAAGACGGGATAAACGATGTTACGCTCTTTAAATATAATAGGCATACCCTAAAAAAAAAGAACAAATCTCAGATTTTGGTTTTTGATAGCATATTTAAATATTCTATTCAAATTCTTAGCTCCAGGTAATGCTTTACAGTTCATTATTAAAACGACGACATTTGTAATGTTATCCACTCACATTCGTATTTATTTCTTAACGTAATACTTTTCACGCAAAAAGTCCACCGAATCGTCTATATTGTCTTCCAGAAACTGCAACATGACCTCGAGAACTGAAAAAATGATCACGTATCGATGAACAAATTAAAATTTAGATTTTTCCAAGCTTTACCTCACATAAAGTGTTGTCATTAACATACCTTTCTTATCAGCTTCGTCGAAACACAAGCTTATGATCTCGAAACGGTTGATTGTTGTAATACTTCGTAAAAAATGTGACAATAGTCCTACATCGTCTGTTGTACAAAAATGTTCCTTCAGGCAGCGTAGAATTAGACTTAACATCGGCGAATCAAGTTTGTTACCTATATCTGAACATTTTCAACCGTATATAAAGGTGAAATTCGCCTACTTTCATGATACAGCTAATGTTCTGTTAACACAGTATTGTATTACGTACACATATTGAGATCGCTGGGTGCTATAGATCGCAACAATCGCTCGTGTTGTTTCAAATCACTGTTACACTTTCCCGATTGCCACAAGCGGAAGTACTCGTATGGACTTTGGATGTTGCCAAAATTCTGCAGGATTAAAGGATAATATGAATTACTCACAAAGTAGCTCGTGCATTCCGTCAGACTCTCATGATGAATGCAATAGCAAAAAAAACGAAATAATACGAACAGACAGGCAACTCTTTCCATTGTGAGTTATTAAATCGACTTTTTTCATAGCGTAAATTCTAAATGATACAAATATTTGTTTTTGTCTATTTCGGTTAGGCCTTTAACTGAATGATATTGAATCAATGTACGATACCTCAGAAATCTCCACACTTTCTTTTTCAGATTGATTAGTTTGATTGTCCTCTTTACTAGGCAATTCTTCTATCTTTTGCGAAGAAACCGACGATTCCGATTTAAGCATTGCATTATTTCTCTCCGTGTCGCCGTGGTTTATCGAATTTTCAAGATCGTTCCTCTTATTGTCTCCTTTTTGACATCTTTGATCTACTTTCTCAATATGGGTTGCTTTACTTTTAATCTCTTCAGCTTCCTTGTCAATCGTCGTGCTCTTGGATATATTTTTATTATCACACGTGTCATTGGGAATTTCCTCGATTATAACATTTGACGGTTTGTTCGGTTTCGATACGTAGGAAAAGATAGACTTTGGCTTTGGAAGTCTAGAGTCCGCGTCGTTTCCTTTGAATTGCATATTAAAAGTCGACTTTGAAGGCTCGTTGCTTTTGCTGATTCGAGGAGATTCCCGAACCGATTCAAAACCCAGACAATAATCTGACTTAATATGCGGCAGAGGTTTGGAATTTTTCGAAGCTCCAGGTGCTCTATCGCAAAAGCAGAGACTCATTCCAGTATTTTCGGACTTGGGGGTCTTCTTGACAGAGTTTATCGTTTCCTTATTACTATTTGACATCGTATTTACGTTATCTTTATGCTCGTCAATAGGTTCTTCTGTTATTTTCATTCTTGAATACATTTTTCTACACTGACAATACCGGCGTAGTCTAAAAAGGGCTGCGTCTGCTATTGTATTGTTTGGCTCCAATTTGATAACGGACTCATAGTCCGCAAAAGCCTAAGATAACAGTCGATTACTCAAAATCAAGCTTTCTTCGTCGCGTAAAAAGAATTACACAATAAAAGACATAAACTCGGCAAATGTCGCTTACCTCAAACTTTTTCTCCAGCCTCTCCAAAGCATAGGCCCTTCGGAGAAGCGCCTTAACGTTCTTATAATCTAAACTTATCACCGTATTACAGTCCTTAATCGCATCCTCGAAGCGGCAAAGTTTGATCACTGCAGAAAGTAAAAGCTGAGCAAGCGTGAAATTTCCCGAGACGTACGTCACATAGAACAACGCATAGACCAAGAACATTTGCTTGTCCTAGCGTTAATAAGAAAAATGCTCTCTCACGCGTCATCGCACGGTTGTTGTAAGTGATCGGATTGGAGTCGATGTTGATGCTGGCGTTGTAGCGCTGGAGAGCTTCCTCGTAATCGCCGGCTCTGAAAGCCTCGTTTCCCTTCTCTCTCTCTTGCAGCGCCATCACGTCTATCTCGGTTCCCGTTAACGATACTGGCACGTTAATAAACTCATGATTCTACTCGCAGCGGGTCATTAACATTTCGCGCGATGCCGCCTCGGGCATAGGACTTTGCCGACTTACGCTCGTTAACAATCACTTCCTTCGGCACTTCCCTCCCCCTGTTCGCAGCTTCCCTCTGCCTTCGTTGAGTCTCCTTCGCCACGATCTGCCGACGCTCGTCCTGCAGGTCTATCCTGTTTAGCTCCGTGTCCGCGTCGAATTTGTCCCAGGCCGCGTAGTCGCACGATGGAATGCGCTTCGCCGTCGTCGCAGTTTCGGACGTGCTCGCTTTTTTCTGATGAATGTACAACCGAGCCTGATTAGAACCTCAAATTACGTGTAGTACTTTTACGTATTTTTGCTGGACTGTTTTAGAGTGAGGATGGATCGTTTTGTATCGAGAAATAAGATTTGGATGTTGTTTGAGTACCATGAGTCTGATTAGAACCTCAAATTACGTGTAGTACTTTTATATATTTTTGCTGGACTGTTTTAGAGTGAGGATGAATCGTTTTGTATCGAGAAAGAAGATTTGGACGTTGTTTGAGTACCTTCGAATTTCGTTGTTCGACTTGTCTAATATCCGGATGCGCGAATAGTTCGTTCGTAAGAGACGCTTTTCCCTCGGACAGGTCCTTCTCACGATTTTTCATCTCGCGCATCCAATCGCTGATGTCGCTCTCAAGCTGCTCACGTTCGTTCGGTTCTAGCATGTCTCGTTTGAGCACCGGTTCGGTTTTTCGTAAGAGGGAACTGGACGGCTTCAGAACTGTCAAGCGATCTTCCGCATGTTTCGTGAGATCGGGATAGACGCCTTCGTCGCCCGACCTAGTGCACATTAGAAAAGTGATGAATAAAACAAATTGTTAGTTTTCTCTTAAACACGTACATTTGTTGTGTGTGAAAACACGCAAAAAGAACAGTTGAAAACAAGGATTGTGTTAGGAATTTTGGTATTAAACACGTTCACGCCGGCGCATTTTTCATATATAGTATTTTGAATTAGCTGTGAGCCACCGGTGGTACACGATGGCGTAAACGTGTTAAACATGCAAAATACGTCGGAAACAGTGCATAATAATTTAATTCAAATCAAAGAGATAGTTCTCTCTTACCGCAATATAATAACGATCCGTTCCAATTCTTTGGTGTTCGTACACTGTGATATGTATTCGAAGGATAAATGGTCAACCAGTATGTCATACTTTTCAAGCAGTGACTGCTTCTTGGGTTTCACGACCTTAATAAGTTCCGAATCCTCGTTGTCCATGATAACAAGGCAAATATTAGCACTACTGAAATGAAAACGAAGACCAACGAAGACTGCTTACTGCGTCGTATTTTATTTAGACCCGTTGCTATGGCTGCACATTTATCGAATCTACAGGTCGCGCGCAATGGCGATATAACATGGCGTTAGTCCCTCTACGAATAATTTTCTCGAATATGGTGTACAACTTACACTCCGTAGACATGTATCAGTCTTTATACTGGATCTTAAATCTTAATAGATAATATATCATTATATAAATTAATATGTAAATAGCTTCGTCGAGCGCACAGTTCTGGCCAGCGTACATCCGGCATTAGAGGCACACTTTACCAAATCTGGTTCGTGTATACTGTATAGCGTATGTGGTTGGGACGGAAATTGTATTTGAGAGTGGTTAGTATTGCATGTGATTCCTATAAAGCGTTCCAGCGGTGCCTTTGAGAGAAACGTAAATGTGGACGGAATCGTTTCATTCATTCACAATATTTAGTCAGCTGTTAGTGCTTCGGGTCTTTTAACAAGGAATTTTCGTGACGTGAATCATGACATCATCTGCCAACTTCTGTATTGTTAGAAAGTTTCCCATTTGCCAGAGATCTGTTGAGGAGAGTAAGATGCATATTTGTAATTGAACAAATGTATTCTACATGTAAACTCTTTTAGTCTGCTCGTGAAGTACGATACATTCACATCAATTGTACTCATTTGTCAATGCACCAACTACCACGTGCAAATTTACTTAACATTATCCCATGCATTCTGCCGTTCCAAAACTGCCCTAATTCCCTCAAATCATCGCTCGTGAAACGTGCATTCGAGAAAAAGAATAACATCAGAAAATGATCGACGCGGGTTCGCATCGGAGTTCTAAAATGCCTACATTCCATACTACTAGTATTCATCCTCAAAAATGCGAAACGCAAAATTCTGCACGAAAAAAAAAATTCACGCGCCCTATCCAGCCGCAACCTATTTACAATCGCACCCTTGTCGCACCGAAGAGTACTCCGAATGAACAACTGACAATATTGTTTGCAATCGTCGACCGTCACCAGATTCCGCCAGTGTCTCCGCGTAGATTGCGTAGAAGAAAAAGTGTGCACGATGGTGGCGTATCGTTGATAAGCTGCTCGTCGCCGTCGACTCGCGTACGTATATACAGATCCCTCTTTCCATCTCGCCGCCGTGCGCACCCGCGGACACGCGCTCGCGCATCGGGGTCCGGTGCTTACCTGTTAACACGGCAGTCACCTTGTAGCGCGCGGAGCGTGGTACGCCATGCTGCGGTTGGGGCGTGCAGCCGGCACACCGGAGAGTGCATATTAGACCGCGCGAGGCGATCGGGCTCGAGCATTCGCCGGCGAGCGCTCGTCGAGACTGGTACGCGTGCGGGTTGTGATTTGCGCGTGCGCGCGTCCCACGAGAGGGGCCAGTAACCTGTTCGACCGTTCGACCGTTCGACAGTGCACTCCTCTCGTCAGTGAATTTTCGCCCGTCGTATCGTGCGTTTCGCTTTTCGTCGGCCGCTTTCGCACTCGCGACACAGACTGTCGCGCGCTGTCTCTGCGTCTGTGCTTTTCTATATCTTGATTGGAGTGCCCGTTTCTATCAGGTAATTTGTAGGTGTAGAGTACGGAGTCGACGGCTAGGTTCAAATTTTGCTCCTTCCTCTCTGGTTTGACAGTGTGCGAGTTTCGTATGCGAGTTTTCGCACGTCGTATAGTACGCTTTGATTTTTGCAGAGGTAGTCTTGCGTACTGTTTCTGCGTTCGTGGTTTTACGTTTCGGAATTGGAGTGTCCGTTTTTGTGACGCGGGCGCAATGGTAGGATACGGAGTCGGGCGTTGAATACAATTTTTACTGCTTCCTCTGTGTACTGGTTTCGTCAGCGAAATTTTGCACGTCGTATAGTACGTTTCGATTTTCGCGGAGACTGCCGCGCGCTGTCTCCGCGAAAATCAATCATCTGTCAATTGGAGCGTCCGTCTATCACGTCATTGTAGGTGTAGAATGCGGAGTCTGAGGTTGAATTCAATTTTCACACCTTTCCCTATATGACAGCGTACTCGTGTCGTCAGCGAATTTTTGCACGGCGATTTTCACAGACTGTGTTTCTACGTCTTTCAATTGGAGCAGTCAATATCAATTTTTAGACCTTCTCTTGTGCGATTGTGAATTTTCGATCGTATTTTCGGCTGAATTACAGAGACGAGTTCGGAATTTGGGGCTGTGCAAGTTCGTTTTTGTTGCTTTATCCCTGTGTTCGAGTTACATTAATCGGAGGACTCGAAACGCCGACAGGAACGATTATGAGTGCTTGGTCGCGTGTAAACGTGCGGTTTGTCGACGGAGGTCTTGTGTAAACTCTCGGGAAACGTCGTGCCGAGAGCGGTTGAGTGCGATATTCGTTCCGTGGCGCGCGACCTTTTCGAGGCCGTTCGGTCAATGAAAGTTCGCGATCGTAACTCACGTTACTCGCGACGCGCGTACGTGTAAATGCGAGTTGTTGCGCGTTGATTCGTGGAAGTTTTTGCAATGAGCCCCGTTCGTCAACACTAGATCTGCCAAGTCGATATACAATGCACATCGATATAGAAAAGTTGCACACAGAATTCGTCATCTTCGCGATACGATTGAAAGCCGTGGACATGGCATGAGAAATACGTAGGAATTCGTAGAAGCCTTCGACGAAAAACATTGGTCAACTGTTCTGCAGTGCACGTTTTGCGATGTTCGAGATAAACAAATGCCGATATCGAAGCGCGACGATTCGTCACGAAGTCTTAAGTCTTACCCACGACGCGAAGGCCACCGCAATGAGGCGTCGTTCCGTACCAGTTGCATTCATAAATCTTACGCTGGCAAAATAATTTCCGTTACTTACTTCCCAAAGATAAATTGTAATTCGCAGGTCTTATTATCTAATCTGTTTCGAGTGCGAGTGCGGACAAATTAACACTGCATGACACAACTCAACCAAGTGGTTAAAAATGACTGGTTTGTCATGTAGTTCCAACCCTCGCTCATTTCTAATTTCTCTTATTTCCTGAAGAATTTTACCATTTCCATGCGCTTACTAAATCCGGCGTTAAAATGCAAACGTGAACGAGAAAACATGTTCCGACCGAGCCACATTGCAGCTAAACGATCCTGCGCGCTCTTCCCACCTCGCGCCGGACATGTTCCTCCAATCAACATACTTTTTCTTAACTGCGCCCCGTCGACATATTCCGCGAGCATCGCGGCTCCAATTTGCGCTGACACACGAGACGGCTCCTATAACTTTCACTATCCGAGATTCACAATTTGTCCGCGAACGATTTATACCCCTGCGCGGCCGACGCAAGAATCCGTCGGAGTAGAAAAAGAAAAACAAAGCGGAGAAGTTACGCGACATAGACATCGGCGAGCACACACGTGGGCGGCGTTCGAATCTAGCCTCTTCTCTCTCCTCACGCCTCATTCTCGATCTTCAGCATTCGCCCCCGTCGATCCGAAGGGAACACAGGCGCGCGTACTGATCTTTTTTCGTAATCCGAACGAGCCGACGTCGGGCGGCGCCAAGCTCGAGAAGACGAGAGTAGAGGAGGGGGGAGAGAAAGAGGATAAGAAGAAGACGAAGAAGAGGCAGGAGGAAGGAGTAGAAGGCCGTCGACCCGTTATAAATGGAACTAGCGAGACAACATTGCTGAAATTGTTTGTTGTGTTATTATTCGTAGCGTGCGGTGTCAACGCGTGTCCAGCCGCCGGTCCTCTATTTATTACATCCTCCTCCGGTCTGGGGAGGTGGCAATCACTGGGCCGAGGAACGCGCGAGGCCGATCCGGATGAGCGGCGGCGCTAAGCGCAGAAAGTGAATCCTGGCCGAGGGAAGGAGAGGTTGGTCCACTGCGAGAGAGTGGCGCTTCCAACGGACTTGACGGACGACGGACGACGGACGACGGCCTGTCGCGGGCAGGGTGCTTCTGCCATTGCCGCGGACTTTCGTCGCGCGCTGCTGACAAAATCGTGAGGATCTGTTCGCCCGCTCAATATCGATTCACTTTGGGGGAAGGAAGTGTAGGAAATGAGATTCCTTTCGAGTGCCTTTACCGAGAGATTTCTTTGTTCGATGTTCTTCGAACTGTGGGTACTTTTATCGAGATCCTCGACGAAGGAAAAGCGTGCGATCGTGTTCCGAAGGAGCGGAGGCTGTTATTAGTCCGCCTCCAAAGTCTCTTGCTCAATCCTGAGACTATCGGCGCGATCGAGAAGCGTGGCTGGGAATGAGCGAGCGTGTATATCCGTCCGGTGTGTCCGAAGTGCTCTGAGTGAACTCGTCCTTACGTCGGATACACTATTGGGGCAGCAGTGTGTTTTCAAGTGTGCAACGACGCTCCACGAGTCCGTCTGACGAGTGGATCTATAATTCATTCGTCAGCCGCTTTCGTATAATAAAGGATTCGTCGCCAGCTGACTTCTATCTCCCACAATTGAGAGCAACGAGTCGGCTAAAAAGGGTGGAACGTCCAATGGCCGGAACCATTGTTTAGCTTTCTCTCTCTCCCTACCGTTGAAGCCGTTATCGTGACGCGAATCGTCTCGGTGTGCGTGCTATTATCGCAAGGTCGCGACGGCGAGCAGAGCCGGAGCAATATTTGCTGGCCGCGCAGTGCACAAGCGGTTCTGTCTGTGCACGCACGTACCCTGACTACTACCGCGAGTGACGAACGCGCTTCACACGAGACCGTGCGCGCGTCGGATGCAAGGAAGACGCGCGGAAACTCAATCCGATCGTCCCGTAAATGGGTCACTGGCCTCTAGAAGCGAAGCCGCGTATTTGTTCGGCGCACGACATCAGAGTGATTGAAAAGTAGAATTGATGGATGCTCGGACCCACTGGCGAAGGATTTCGTCGCAATGAACGTGTTGTGTTGCGTAAAAGTGAAGTCGATTCGGTACTCCTCGAGCGTAGGAGCGCGAGAGTGAACGTTTCGAGTTGTTAGCGAGTGTTTCTGTTCTTGCGGTAGGACACATAAACCCTTGCGCGGGCCGATATATTGTGACTCGTGCGATTGAGGTGGGATCGATCGTGAGAGGATTGTATGTATCATGCACACGCTCGAGTCGAACGACACGTAGCCTCCAACGCCTGATGACAAACGTCAACAGGATCAGGGTGGTCGTCCTCGGCGGCCCCAGAGTCGGCAAGTCCGGTAAGTAATCCGCTTTTTATTCCGGAATGAGGCGGTTTAATGTGAACGAGTCGCGAGAGCGATGAAGCCGTTGATTTAAGGGGGCATATTGACGTGCGGCGTAAAGTACTTACGCGCCTCTCGCCGATTCTTTGTTTCGCGAGCGTTTCTGCGCGCTCATAAAGACTAAGGCGAGTTCGCTGCGCGTGAACGTTGATAATAAGCGCCAGCGTTAATTTTTCACTTCGGTATAATCGTGATTAGCACTTCGAGTGGCGAGACGTTTTGAAATAGTATCCGACAAAATCGACGCCTCTGTATGGAATTTATGCGGCACCGTGTTACGCAGTAGCATGACAGAGAATCTTTGTGTCGAACAGTTTTGATAATAGTTGTCGTTGATTATCTTCGCGTGCAGTCTACTTGGGACGATGTCACTCCTGGCTTCTCATTGGCAATTTCTAAAAAAGCCGTTCCTCGGCAACGTGTCTCCATGTCTCCGCGTCTAACGCTTAAACGTATTCGGGGGACATTAATTACAGTGGAAATGCTAATATTATGTCGTGTACAACGTGCAATTTCTGTATGTCTCTTCTAATGGCACGCCGACGGATTGAATGAAAGTGCCGTTAAGATGAATACATATAGTCCTCGGTATAATACAGTGCATTAGTTAGCTCGGACAGTCGTACGACGCATACAAAGCGCGTAAATGAAGCGCGATAAGACGGTTCGCCGACCTGAAATTAATTCTATTAATAACTATAGGAACGGAGCGTGTCATAGAACACGCTTTATTATTCTCGGTCTCGGTCTCGGTCTCCTTCTATGCGCGGGGCAAGACTGTCGATTTTTCTTTTTCTCACAATATCTCGTACAACCATTTTATTCTCTAATACGAATGCGCATGTTAATGTCCCATTCATAATATCGATTAAGTCTTGATTTACGCTCACGCATTAATCAGAATGCTTATCAACATGTTGTGTCTTTGTTGCAAACAGTATATGCTTTACATGGAAATCTACGTTTGTTTACCAGTTTTCTGCGTCAGACACAGAAACAGATATAGGGTAAGGTTGCTACGATTCGACTAATTTAGCTTTGTTCCAGTGTTATTAATAAAATATTATGATGAAATTTGAAAATAGTAATGGGAGCTTAGAACCGTGCAAAATGACGGTTTGTCATCTTGCTATGGTCGAAAAATAGTGAAAAAGTTCAAAATGTTTATCTGCCCCGAACCTATGCCATTCGATAGACGGTAATTTGCGCTGAAAATAGACCCCGGGCTGGCCAATGAACTCTCAATAATTTCGGAGATCTGACGATTTTTCGGAGTCGAAAAAAACTTTTTTATATAGCTTATCGCTCTCCGTCTCACCCGGAGCAGCGTCGGAAATTCTTCAAAAAAGTCTAATGTCGACGGGCGAGTTGTCGACGACAGTTAGACGACATACCCTCTTCGGCGTTACACTTTCAAACCTGGCCGATATCCGTGCGTGCGCGATTGGGGAAGAGGATATCCCTCGTTGGGAATCCGTAAAAGTCGTGAGAGCGCTCGTGTCCCGCTGGGTAGAATAAGGACCTCCGTGGATGTTATCGGATATCACACAGAGAGTGGTCAGCGGGTCGTCGGAGCCACGAAAAATCCCACACGGCAGCAGGTTGTGAGATCTGGACATCCGATACATCCCGTCCTGCTTACAGAGAAAGAACGGTAGAGGGGGAGAGAGAGAGAGACAGAGAAAGACAGAAGGAACGCGTACGTTTGCCGCTCCGTTTCGAACCTCGATTCTGACTTCACGCACTCACATTCCTGCACCTACCCTTATCAGTCCTGCTTGCTGCCGCCGAATGCGTGTCCCTGCGCTAGCATCTAGCTCTAGTCGTCGGAAACAACAATCCTCCGTCGTTCGGGCTCGAGTCGGCTGAGAAAATTCATATGACGGATTGAAAATTGATTCACAAAAATGCATTGCTGCCGTTTTTGGCAGGTTTGTTTTAGAATCTTTATCTCGTCTCTGATTGTCTCTAATTTGCGAATAATTTGAAATCCGACACTTTGTATTACAACATCTAACACATATACGTACATGGGCCGCGATCGCATCTTTTTGATCTCAGGTCTAAAATTGGAAGGGGTGCTATTAGAACGCTGACTCTCGGCTAGAGAACGACGCGGGCTGTATCTGGTACGCGAAGAATTTGAGAAATTTCCAGGGTTGATCGGTTAACGACCTAATGACGACATGAGTTTAGGTTTGCGGATGAATAATGCCGGCGACGACTTTTCGGCCGATGATAATATGGGGGTAATAAGAAAGATTTAGATCGTAGGTGTGCGCTGTTTTATTGGCTCGGGAACAAGCGGTAATAGTGGTCGTTTAGGACTGTAGGAGATTCATTTAACTATTGGGTGCTTCGAATGACGTGTCATGAAAGCATCACTTTCGTTAGCACTGCCTTGTCTCTGTACTATTTTCGATCGTATGAATACTGAGTTACCGGTTGAGATGTGATCTTAAGTCTATACTTAGAACATAGATTGTCGAAATATTCTCATTTCCATCTCATAGAGAACATTGGACGGCATAGTAATAGTATGCCGAGTCTATTGAACTTTGAATGTTAATCGGTTCAGAAACAAACGATAACGCAGCGTCGGATTATAGATAAATTGGTTTTCTATGATGAACGAGAGTCATTTAAATGTTAAAGTATTCTCACTGATAAGGTATAAGGTCGTAACTTTCGACGAAGTATGTTTATTACTTCCGATCGCATAAGCTCTGTGCGCCATTGGAGATGTAATCGTGAATGTGAAATTGAAATGGAAATTATCGAAATTGCTGTCGCTCGTATGTCCACACCGATAATACATGTTACGTATATATCACACGTGTTTATGTTGCACGATAATTCCGTGCGATATTCGTGTTGCTAATAGTCAAAATTATAGTGCTAGGCCAATTTCGCGCGAGCGTTCCAGCGGCAAACGATCGTGTTTAAACTGAGCGCGCGTGTCAACCGGCAATGCACTTTACAGAAAAGAACGAAAGCGACGCGAAATCGTCGAGAATACCGATTGTTATCACGACGGCCATTTATCTGCGTTAGCGCCTATTGAGGCGACAATTGGATGACCGTCCACGTTACTGACTCGCGCGACGTGTTCATAAATTCATTTCGGCTAAACGACTCGGTGATTGTTCCAGCCGTAAGGAAATCAGGGCACAACGACTGCTCGTGGACTCGTTACTATCTTTTTTATGCATTATGATATTATTACATATTAATTTATTATCATCGATTCGACGTTTTTTATCCGCGAAATTCTTCCTCCTGTTTCTACTTTGGGTCAACATTTCTCGTATTAGCTATCATATATTTATTGTATCGTATCGCCACGTTAATATTTACACTTTTGATCGAAACTCTTACTTTACATTTGATAACGTTCTATCTGATGTGATAACATAGATACAATATGAGAAATAGGCGCACCGTGTTTGATCAATCCTTGATTTTATGTTTTATTCGATCTTCCGATTATTCCGTTCCAAATGTTCGAAGTGTTCCGACATTCATCGAAATGTAGCAGACACGATGGGAATGGGTGGATAACCATGGCGCGTTTTTCTTTCGGCCTCGCGGTTGTTCGAGAATGGAGAGGGACGGACGAACGGAGGATCGTATACCGTTAAATGATAATCAGAACGAAATGAGCGCCAGCTTTGGACGCAACTGGTATTAGCACGAATCGCTTTTATGGTGCTTAGGTCCGGGACCGGTTCGGCGATTTTCCTGAAACGTCGACGAATTTTTCCTTTCCTCGCGACGCGATTGCATGCCGATACTGTTCAGCGGAATTTTCTACGTGCCGCATTATCGAATTCGCCGCCTTTTCGAAAGTGCGTTAATACAAAAATGTTTCGAATTCTCTCGCCCTAAGCATCAGCGCGTACAATTGGCCAGGCGGTAGATATACTTTCTCGACACCACATAAATGTCTCTCTTGTCCTGCGACAGATGTAAACAGTTCGCGTCCAGAATTCGGACACGTACGGAGACCCTGCACGCTCGCTCACAACGTTTCAGGAAAGTCGCGCGCGTGCGCGCGCGCACTCACGCAGGTACCGAGGAATGAATCAGCGATTTCCGACGATTTATTATCGTGGCTGAATTCGCAGCCTGAAGCGGTCCGTTCCTGCGCGTATCTTGATTCATATGACTGGGTCGAGCCCCGAAGTCACGAGTACGAATGACCGAGGCACGATGATCGAGTGTCCGAATAAAACGAGCGCGTACGCATTGTGCACGGTTTCGCGGCGGGCGCAGTAATGATACGTGCAAAAAAATCGGCACGTTCGCCGTTCGCCGTTCGGCGTATGCCCTGCCGCGCGCTAATGAGTCCTGAGTGGAAAATAATCAGCTCACTCGACGTCCGCGGACCTGATCGCTACCTATTCTTCCAGACCTCAACGGTTTCTCGCGCTCTCGCGAGAGAGCGAGCGAAAGAAGTCTCTGCGTCATGCCGGTTACGCAGATGGCGGTCGTTGCCAGGAATTTAGTCATTTGCGTAATTTCATTCATAATAAAACGGACAAAAAATAACAACAATGAACGCATAACAGTCGACAAAAAATTATGCACCGTATTTGACAGTGAGACTTACCCACCTACATTATTTCCAAGAACAAGACTGCTTCTCGCGCATTGTATACTGACATTTCGAAGACACATGACGCCGCAAGAAAATTGATAAACGAACCGACCTGAAAGCTCCGAAGAGTCCGAAGTAGCATGCCCCCTTTAGCGTCGAAGAAGCGTGAGGCGAGAGAACGCGGGAGAGAAGGAAGCCGAAGAAGGCCGATTAAGTCACCTGGCCGGCAGAATGGTCTGTAACGCGGGAGAAGAGAGAAGAGATGCCTCTCGCGCACGAGCAAAATGCCGCCGTTGCCGGTTTGGCCGCGCTCGCTACCGCCGCTCTTCTGGCCGGTGCCGGTGCCGGTGCCGGTGCCGGTGCCGGTGCTGGTGCCGGTGGAAAGAGTGCCATTCCAGCCGACGTGGAATGGTCGGCCGTGCGCGCCGCTGCACGGCATCTATAGATAGATCCGTGGGAGATAAGCCGCGATCCACGTAAGAAAATAGTAATTACGGCCACGATCACCGTGGATAAGCAGAGGAAAGGGTGGAAAAAAAAGAGCGGGATCGAGCGGCGGCGCGATCAGCGAAGCGCATCCTCTCGCCGATAGCACACGGACCACGGCCGGCCGCTTGTCTTTGCACGACGTATTCGTGCACGAGAATCGACACCACGCGTCACGACGTCCGTCAGCGCGAACGATGCGTGCGCTTCGCAGCGGGCACATGCTTCGAGTCGCAATGGGTGTGTCGGGTGTGTTGATCAATTTCAATCATTAACGCGATCGATTGGGAAACATTTAGTTGGTCGTCAAAAAATCGTATAAGTGGAATGAGTATGATGAAATTGAGATCCGAAATATTAGACAGTGATAGTATTGAAAATTCAGTTCAGATATGTATGACTTTATGTTATTGGATGTACCAAAGAACGTATGAATCAGCCAAATTACTGAAGCAGCATTCAATGACTCGACGTCTCCGGCATCTGTAATTATAGAATTCTGTCTATATTTGATCACCGGCTTATCGCGCGACTTCCAATACCAGCGGCAAGCGTAGCCACCGCGCAGAGAGCGGGTCGCAGAATTCGGTTCGCGGACATCGAAGCCGCGCGAAAAACGAAATCTTATCGCGATACGCGTGTTCCCCAACAACGAAATGCTTTATCGCCCGATTCGCCTAACGACACACGCACGGCGCTGACGTATTGTCAGGCAGATAGTGTCCGCCATTGGGACTATAATTCTCGCGGCAGCGACACTTAGGATTTATTCGATAAGCGGGCCGCGCCGCGCGAATCGAACTTACGAGCCGAAAGAAAGCCTACACGGGCACCATCGAGAGTCACTCCAAGTTCCGCGTATAACGGGCAACAACAATACTCCTTCGCGCCGCCACGCTCCACGTGCGCGGATTCCTGCGGCCCGGGAGACTCATAAATTTCCTCGTCGCACGCTCAACTTCTGCACCACGGATTTCGCCACAGTACGAACTTTCCTTCGATTCTGACAGTTGGTGACATAGTGCCGTCTCATTGGCCAGGAACCATTCACGCCCTGAATAGAGTCGGCCGGCTCGACTCTATTTTTAACGCGCTTCCTTAGAAAACACTCGTTTCCTACGTGTTGTTGCGAAGATTTATGCGCTTCGGTAGGGTTTCATAGGGCTCGGCTAACGTTATTTTACTCGTTTATCGTCGATGAATCGCGTTTTATTGGTATTTTATTCATCCTGGGCGTGCAGTTCGCGTTTCGGTCGGAAGATATTGCTTGAATTTTTCATCGTACGGTCGTCCGGCTACTTTTCATACGTGACACCGCGATACAGCAGAGAAATGCGTGTTTAATTGTACGTCCAATCGATTCCATCCCACGCCGAGGTTACTTGCGTTCTCAGTATCGGGGAAAAAAATCGCGACAATAAGCAGCATTATCTTTCTCATCTTCAGTAAATCGTCCGCGAACGATGTCATATCTCGTCGCCGCGCTCTCGCGTCTGCCTTCCTCTTCCTTCTGGCTCGAGGTCTCCTCTCGCGGCAGAGTCGCCGACTCCGGTGTGGACAGATTTATAAACGGTGTATATACGAGAGCTCGACGAGTACAGAGCGGCACGGATCTATGTACTCAATAAGTCTTCGAGGGGTCGAACGAGAGGGCTACGAACGCCGGCGACATGTTAAGTTCTCTCAGCAGCGTTTCGCGGAGTAACGAAGAAATTTATGAAGCGCACTTGTAACGCGAGCGTAGGAGTATTACACCGACACAGGCGCGAGTCTCACGGAAGATCGCGTCGGCACTCTCTTCCCGGTTACATTCACCGCGTCTTTGCATATTTTCAGAAAGCGACCGGTGGCCTCTCCTTCTAGCGCCGCGTCGTAATCTTCAAAGAATCGCCGATACACATTTGGCCGATTGCGCAACGCACGCGCGCGCCTGGCTCTCCGACTGTTTAATGTTTTCAGTTGGTAAAGATAAGGGATCGGGATAGTAGTGCGGAGTATTTCGTGCGTCCGCGCGAATTTGCTATCGTATTCGGCGCGCTGCTGAACAGTCATGGAAGAATGCCAACACTCTCTTCCAAGGACATTCCTCGCGTTTCTGCAAGCGAACTTACGCGGTTCTCGAGAAATGTCATTCCATCGAATCGATCGATTACGATTTCTCGTCTGTTCGACTACGTCCGCATGATTGAACTGGTATCGTAATGTCAAGTTCAGGTTTTAGATCTGCGTACGATTTGTATGTACGATTCAAAGGATGAAGAGTTTGACCGTAGAACTTGTGTGCGACACAAGTGAAGAATTAGATTTTTTCCGATTTTTTACTTAGATCACTTTTGTAGTCGCGGGCATATATAAAGATCTCTCGATCTGGAACAAATCGGCGATGCCTTCTTCTGCGGTCCTCGAACGATCGCGGCTAACCTTATTGCCGAGCGCCGGCGCATCTAGATCAACCAGGATCTTCGCTATACCCGGAGAGCCGGTCGAAGAAGGTCGAGCAAGATTTGCATAGTCTATACGTACTCGATTCAGCTCGCCGTAATTCGTTTTCCGCGACCATCACGATCGCGGCACGTGAAACGATCGCCGGAGAGTAATTGAAAGTGAGATTTCGAGCGCGACGTGAAACGGGGATGACAGACGTCGTTGTCCGCTCGCTTTTCTAGTTTCAGACGGAACCTTTTGCTAATCGCCGTACGTGGGCTGGAAAGGTATGTCAAGTGCCTTGCCTTCGCCGTAACAGGTTGCCGCGACGACGCAATGTTTGCGGACGAGTCTAGAATTTTCAGCACGCCTCGGCATCACACACGTAAACACGTCGATTAATTCGGATACCGCTGCTGACGGATAAACTCGCACGGATCGCAAAGTAGTATCTAGAAACACATTTTTTACAGATGAATGTTTTTCATACAAATTTCCATCAGGAAATACTGGTCGAATGGCAAGAGAAAAATCGTAAAATCAGAAAACGAATATTCGCACCGCGAACCGTTGCATTGGAAATACGGCAGAAAAATCTCGAAGCATTACGTTATAAGAGACATAAATTCATTGAAAATGCCGAAAAATCTGATGTCGCATATTTCGCGGAAGAGCGGGGTGACTTTCTCGTGCGACGCTGTTCCGCCAAAAAAACATCCTACAGTGAATGCGATGACGTTGGCGCGATGTTCCCTCGACACACACGTCTCGTTGGCGCCGTTGCGTAGCAGTATATCTCTGCATCTGCCAGTCCGCGCGCCGGTCATTGGGCAATCGGATCGCGGGATTATTTTTCGAGGTGTTAGGTCGTTACAGGGTATAATTACGGATCGATATGTAGGCGCAATCTCGCGCTTCGCGCAAAATTGCAGGGTTCAAACTTGAGCCGCATACCGCGGCGACGCTGTGGAGGGAAAGGAAAGGGGAGAATGTGGGTAAAGGTTGATTCACACATCTTCCGACAAGAGCCAGTCCCGTTTCGGGTGCAGGTCCATATTTCGCGCTTCCAAATTGGATCTTTAGTTGCAGCTAGTTAGCGACGTGTCTGACCAGTCCTCGCAGTGACTACTGTTTTTACTCATACTCCTTGCTCTGACCATTCGACTTCAGCCGAATCTAGGACTCGCTGATAATTGTTTGTTGTGCCAAATTTCCACAGTCCACTCATATAATTATTTCAGCCTTTTATTATTCGTTTATTTATTTATGATAAACGGGTTAAAGAAGTTTCATTAAAAATTCAGTAATATATATATTGTGTCATCCCTCATGATTGGCAGTTAAAAAATAGAACGACGCAAAAAACAGAGGTACACGAGTTTCATCGGAAGCGACTCGTTTCATCGGCGGGTCATTAGGTCGCCGCTGATTCCAATTAGAAAATGAACATAGTCGACCGGCAGAAAGAATCTGACGCGATAATTGTGTTCCTTGTACGCCACGAGCGTTGCCCCGGAGCACTTTCATAAATCTCGAGTGTGAAAAGTGCTTAATTCCGCGTTAGCGCAGTTGCAGGCGCTTCGCGAGGTGCGCGAGAGGCGCTTCACGACGTTCGAGCCGTCGACAGGAGGTGTGGTGCTCGTAAGAGAATACTTTTATCACGGTTAATGACGTACGATCCTTACCTCTCGATCGCGTTGCCTCCGAACGTGCACGCTCGCGAACATACAAATGCCTGACCGTGTGCGTCGGTAAACGCCTACTCTCTTAGCTCGACTCGACGAAAATTCAATTAAGCCACCAGGCACGAGAGCCAATATCGATCTTGCCGCGCCCTACCCACTTCCACCTTCTTCCTCCTTCGGCGAAATTGAAAATAATTCCCGCGCGACGAGCTGCGCGCGCGACCCGCGCTAAACGTTCGAGTTCGGCGACGCAATAAGGAGGCCCCAATAGAAAGGTATAAATATCTAAATTATAATAAGATCGTCCGGCACCGGCGCACCGCGCTTTAGAAAGTGCGAGAAAGTGGAAGTTCGAATGGCGTGCGAATAAGTTCTTTTTCCACTGTTGCCCGACGCCCAGATTATACAATCCGCACGGGCTCTTTATTCGCACGTATCGGCGCGTATCGGCGCGTATCGCGTGCGCTAGGGCTCGCCACGGCGTGCGCGTACAATTTTCGATGAGATTCCCTCCTCCCTCGGCGTCGGGCGACGCTAAGTAATTAATCTGTAGCGTGCGCGATACGCCGCGTAATTTACGCCCGACCTCATCAGGCCGCTCGCAGCTCGCCGGCCGCTGCGAGGCTTCGCCAATATTTATCGCGGTCAGTCGCTTCTGCGAAATCATTAATTCAGTCGCGCGAAGAGCGTGCGCCGCGGCGATCGCGTTCGGCCCGAAATTGCAGGCGAGATCAACCTCCGGTTATCGGTTCATGTAAATTTTTGCCAAACGAGCCGTTTCGTGTGCTCGGTTTAATCTTGCGGAAGTGCTGTCGCGGGAATTAACTTTCATACAGTATTCATGCATCTCAGGGGTTTTCGGTTAGAATTCAAACGTGCATTCGTTCGACGAGAAAATAATATTAAGAAATTTGTATTAATTTTCTCACTTTTTCTATAGTTCACCTCTTTCCTTGTATGAAGTTGACGAGCTAATCGGATAACGGCAAAGCAGCTCAAAAAATGAACTTATTTAAAGAAAAGCGTATTAACTTTATCAGCATAAACCGCTGGAACATGAATGAGACTCCGACGTCTTGAACATTTGAAGGCCTTAGAAATTGTGATCGCGGGTAAACGCTCCCTACTAATATTCAAGCTCGTGATCGGATTACTTTCTAACGGCCGCGAAACACCTGTCAAATTTATCGGCGGCAATTAGCCTGTTCAGGCTGGAAAAGCGTGCTAATTATCCTCAATGTTTCAATATGTATATTGGACGGACGGACGGATAAGCATGTATGTACATAGTAAGCGTATTCATGTTAGTGCGTGGCTCGAGTATATCCGACGCCTCGGCTGGTTGACGGATGTGTTCGATTTACATACTCACGGAATTGGGTCGTTGATCGGTATTATAAGGTCAGATCGACATCGTGCTTGATCAGTTCGTCATAACGCGATATTGGGACACTGCGTCTTGTCGATTCGTTCAATAATCTGGGGTACATTTTGTCCGCGTATTCTCGAATTTTCTGCAATTTTTTGTCCACACTGTATATTATCGTAAATCTTAAAGACTGTCACATACGTCACGCATGCCGCATTAACACTTCTTTTCACTTTCAGACCGCAATTAACATAATAGAGATATACACGGGACGTACGAGTCAATTTAATCGAATTTAGTAACTGTACCGGCTAGACAGATGTGACGGAACACATTCGTGTGTACATGCATGTTTGATTCATATATTCATGCATGGTACATTCGCGTATCGACTGATGTATTCATGTATTCGTCTTGGGTCACCAGATGAAGTTGTCCCGCGCGCATGTACATATATATATATCGCGCTGAAATATTTCGCACGCAGGCCGAATTTCCATCGCGATGAATTTCATTTGTTCCGCCGCACACGTTTTCTACTCACTGATTCGCTACGCTTTCGTCTTACCCCCGTTCTAGGCGAGTAAACTTCGCGTACTCATTCGTGTCGTTATTTTCTGTTTTAGCTGTGGTTGTGCGGTACTTAACGAGGAGGTACATCGGCGAGTACAGCTCGACCAGTGGTGAGTACGTTTTTCGCATCTTCACTTTCGTCGCTGCTAACCGTTCACAACTCACGATCAGTTGTTCGTTACTTGACAGAAACAAATTTATCTAGTCGTATGTAAAGGAGAAAAAAAAAATGTAAGATAGTCGATGAAATGAGACACATGACGCGGATACAGAAAAGTTTCATGATTTGCGTATTGGAAAGCGATGTTCAGTGGTCGTTTCGCCTATTCGACATAAAACCGGCTTTAGTCTCCCTCAATCACGCCACGTCTGTCTGCATATCTCCGACTTCCCTCGCCGCCTACGTTAAAAGGTGCCATTTACGCGGATTTTTCCGTCGGCGCTATTAGACCGGCGCATTAAGCTTTTCACCCGATCTGCACTTGGAGCACATTCTGTCGGAAGAAAATAAGCCTCCGTCGCTACTCGTGCCTGCCGGCCGGTTCAGTTTTTTGCCTCGCAGACGAGATCGGCTGATTGCTTTATTACCTGCATTGCTTTTGTGCCGTTCTCCCTTCTATTCACCGGATCCCGTTCCCTCTCATTCCCTCTCTTTCTTTCTCTCTCTCTCTCTCTCTCTCTCTCTCTCTCTCTCTCTCTCTCCTTCTCTATTTCTGTAATCTTTCGTTTTTACTCGGCAAAATTTTTCACCGCTCCAAAAGTGCTTCGGCTTTTTGTTCCGCTTGCGAAAATGGAGCAAGATGCTATTAGCCAGCCGTGCACGTAGAAGATCGTTTAGAATTCCGTTGAGATCGTGTATCCGGCCCGAGTTTCGTGATAAACCTAGACACGAAGAGCTTTTTCGTATTCTTCAAGGGGAGAATCTTTAATCGCGTTAATAGCAAAATTTAATTCCGCATGTGTAAAACCGATGTAGAGGCAAGTTGCGTTCGAGTATTTTCCTTTAATAATACCTTTCGAACGGGTGCATATCCTTTCGATGATAACGTCACACATCGCGTAATTATACTCATTCTGTCGAACGAAACAGCTCATAGTGTACACAAGTTTTTAGAGGCAGTATTAAATATAATTAGAAGTCACCCCCTTCCACCGGCAAACGAGGAACGATCTCGTCGATTAGAAACAGACGCGAGCGCGTTGCGAGCGGAACAAATTATTTCGATTTTCCCCACCTCTCGCTCCTGCTTCTTTTTCAATTTGACAAGTTCCCGAGCGCTGTCCGATATTATCGTCGCCTGTCCGCCGGCCTGCGTCGCCCGTAAAGAGAGAAAAAGGCGTACTCGCGCGACTGGAATTATAAAACTGGACGTTCGTAAGAATGCGCCTGAAAGAGGAGAGCGACTTCCTCTTCGTGGGGTATCGAATTCTCGGAATGCGGACTGCAGGCTGCCATATAAACGCGATTATCTCGACTCACCGCTGTGAGTTCCAGTTTCCTTAAGGCCTGGCACGCGAGAATCGTATCGAGCGACGACGAGATTTTCAGGAACGGCGCACGTCCTGCTTTCAGCCTCGTAAAGACTGGAAGCCTCTCGTTCGTCGCGAAAAGATTTCAAACAGCCTCGCGAGAGGCCCGTAAGTGCTCTCCGCTTGACGTCGTCGCAAATTTACCGACGAGCGCGAGCGGACACTAGATTCTGCCATTTCAAGAGTGCCGGGACGCGCGTCAAGCGGAAATCAGGAAAGAAACGTCTCTCAAAAAATCGATTTGACAGGTCGTGGGTTTTGAAGTACGGTGACTTTTTAACCGACTTCGGAAAAGGAGGAGGTTCTCTGTTCGACGTATTTTTACTTGTGGAGGCACTTTTATTTGTGTGTATGTTCGAGCATAACGTAGGGCTGAAAACGCTTTCCACTTGTCCGATTTTCACATTTTGCACGAAGTAAAGTTTGCCTCGGCTGTTTTAATTACGAACCTGACAAACTGATCGAGATACGATCGAAAATGGTAGTGGTACTTTAGCAGGCCGAGATGGTGGGGAAAAAATATGCATCGCATGATGGGATCCTATACCTCGTCTATGCTTACGCTTACGTAAACGGTGCGAGCTGTCAGTGCTCTCGCGATTAGCACTCAAAAGCATTCTCTCGGTGGGCAAAAAATTAATTCCTACTTGAAATGTATATACACTTTGAATAGATTGACTGAGCACTGTTACGTGTAACGACGTTACATACACTCGGTTTTGTTCCGCAGACATACTTTAATTTGTTTCTCGCCGCGCGTATATCGGCTTGTCACAGGCACACGTTCCCGTTAAACCAGAAAATCTGCAATTTCCGGAGAAAATAAATTCAATTAGCCACCTCGCAGCACTAACGACAGTTACGCGGCAAGGGAACCCCGGTCAATAAATAACGGACGGGCAAATAATGAAGGAAACGTTTTCGCCTCGAGGAGTCCTCGACCCACCTCGCCCCTCGCCCTAGTTACGGTACTGCTCAAGAAAGGCATCCCTCTCGAAACGCATTTCGCTGCCGACAGCCGATATGCCGAGCGCGCAAAAATTCGCCCCGAGTGTGTCTATACGCGTGCAAACGGGCGCGCTTGTGGGAACGACGTGCGCCGACTGGATTCTATTATTTCGATGCCCCGCCGTTCGCGGATCACGTGCGCGCGAGGCGCGTGGAGAATTTAATTTTGATTTAATTTCCGTCAAGCCGAAGCCCGCGGGCTTCGTCGGTCGGTCTCTCGCGGGAAAGACAGTACAATGGTCCATTTAATAGATCCCTTTTGTTAATCACGCTACTGCCGGTGCTGTTGCCTGCGTCTCCTCCTAGGACACGTTGAAAAAGGACGAATTTCACACACATACGCCGGCGTACGATCATGGACCGCGTACAACGTCCTACTTTGATGGCGTTGCCTCTTGCGCCGTCTCGTTACTACCGACGTGCACTTAGGTATAAAGAACGACGGTGTAAATTGTTGGTTATTAAGCAGAGAGGTCTGCGGAATGGCGAGGAGAAGGTGCCGGCGTGTTTAATTGTGAGAACGACGGGGCATAGTGGCGCGAAGCACAGTTCTCTTTTCCTTCATGAAGCGTTTTTCGAGAATTTTGTACAGGGGTACTGTTTCGTCGCATAGCGAAGTTAATGAAAACGTCACTTGACGCTGCATTTGGCAAGGCTGAAAAATTCGAATGAACTGAAATATAATTTCCGGTCAGACGATGCTTTAGAGTTTAGAGAGTGCGGAGAAAAATTGAGGGAGCCAATCTCATGAAATTGGCCGTTGCACTTTACAGTGTAGTAAAAGCCTGCCTCGCCGGCCACGTCCACGGGGGACAGTCGTTCCTGATGGGAGTGCCATCGTCCGAAGCGGATATCGTACGCCTTTTCATCGCGATACCTTTATCTACGCTTGTACAACCGGCGCTGGCTCATTGTTCTCTCTCTCGGCGCCGGACAGAGCAATTTATTTCCACAGAGCGTGAGAATGGAGAAAAGCAAAGCGCCATGCCGGAGCAGTAGGTAGGTAGGCGCGCGAATCCAGTCGTTATCGCTCGACGAATTCATATTCTCGAATCTGGATCCGCGCGGCCGGCCGATGACTGATGCGTGCGCTCGCGCGTATAATGGCTCACGATTTACAACCACCGACGACGACGTGCCCGGCATCCGGGCTCGCTTTTCACTCAGGGAAATAATGTAGATCGCGCGGTTTCACCCGCCCCGTCGGCGTCCCGCGAATTACGGAACGAGAATCAGGGATCAGCTTCCTTCCTCCGGCTGATTGCGACGCACGTTCATCGTCCGCGCGAGCGACGGAATTTATTTTCCAAAAAAATGTCAAGCCGTCGCCGTGAATTATGAAACGTCAGGCTACGTTTGTCGCGGAGTACGCGTTCACGTGACGTAACACTTTCAATGCATACTTGAAGCTCCTTCGCCGAGGACACGAGTAATCGATATTTCCTCCGATCCCTCCTACCTTACCCCATGAATCGCCGATCGATGCATAGCGGCCCTCGTGCGACGCCGCACGGCTCGTTTCCACATCTATCGAAAACCTGTCGCGACGACGACGGGACACACCTGCTCCGACGTCGCGATGCGACTTTTTCCTCGGCGGATATCCACGAGACTCCGCTGGCGTCATAGCTTATACGTCCACGGGCGTGCATGGCAATTATTATGGCGAGGTAGCGCGGCATGAGTTATGGGAGAGATCTGCATTCTGCGGAGCCCTCCCCATAGGCTCTATTTCACATCGAGTGTTTAAATCTCCGCCCTCCTCAACCCCGTGTGTCGTCTCTCTCTCTCTCTTATTCCTGCGCACACATCGTACGCTCTCTTCCCTCTTCCTCTCGTCGGATATTTCTGTAGTCGTTCATGCCCTCGGGACATCTCTCCGCGTCTCGCAGGGCGCCATGATTAAGATTATTCCTTTTTTTTTTTTCTCCTTTTCCTTTACTTCCATCCTATATCGAGACCCTTCGACTCGGAACCGCCCTCGAGTACAAAAGAGCTTCATTATGCTTATCGATCAGCGGCGCGCTATTCCGCGGGCGCAGACGACCGTGCTCTCGCTCTTCTACGATTGAAAAGCATAAGTTAGGAATTGGATCGCGCCTATCACCGGCTATCATCCGCTCGCGCTGCGGGACGCACCCGTGGCCGCGCGCCGCGGACTTCTCTCCCGTATCATTCTATATTTAGAAGCGATCTCACTTCCGATTTCGCGAGACAATGGGCCGCCTCGCAAGAAACCGCTACGCCTATGTGCATGTTAACAACCGTCCCGTTTACTTTAATTTTCCGCTCATTTTCTCTCTCTCTCTCTCTCTCCCTCTCTTCGCTCTATCTTGACATGGAAAAATGATAGGCGCGCACTTTTACGAATCGTGATTATGCTCTTGGTGAAAATTTCTCTTTCGAGATGGCCTGCGACGACGTAACATGCAGGAAATTTCTTGAGACAATGGCCGCGGTCATTGTTTCGTCGATTTTCTCCCGCGCTGTCCATGAGCCGGCGGCCCCGCGCTGCCCGCATCGATCCCAGCCGATCGATCGATCCGAGAGCAACTGATCGGCCTTTCGATCACGCCGCGCGCATGCGCCGGCGACTTAACGATCGGTATTAATTAATTTCCCGAGAAAATTATGGATAATCGCGGCTGGACGTAACCAGGAAGCGGATAATCTCGCACGCATCGCCGGTCTGGCGGGGGATAATTGCTTAATCGACCCTCAAAGTCAGTCCCGACTCCCGACAGACGCCTTTGGCGCTGCGACACGAGCGATCGATCGGGAAAAAAGTGTTCTCGATCGAAATAGGCGGCCGAGGCGCGCGCGCGGGACTTCATTTACGGCCTATCGTGGGCCAATCAATGCACGTAATCACCGCATTACGCTGTTTCCTGTCTAACAAAGTTCACTTCATTCGGAGACAGCGTTTCGAGTTGGGTGCAAATAAGGTCACGAATTATTCGATCTGTATATTCGATCAGGATTTCCTTCAACACTCGACAAAAATGATCTGATCGATTAAGTCACTCCGACTATTTTATTGACGAACGAAACGATGATATTGTTGATTCGCAGCGAGTCAACAGGCTTCGCTTAGGGAGGATTTGAAATTAGTGAACGTTTAGGCGATAGTAATTCAAGTAAACGCGACAACGGAATATCCAAGCGACGACATAGACAAGCGATATGATAGAGAGCACAATTTCCATACGCTCACCTTGCGTCCAATATAACTTTCTCATAATCGAAAACCCGACTTCTATCTAGAATCCGCGATGCCCGGCGTAGAAAGCAACTCGGAGCTAATCGAAGCTATCCACTCGAATTAAAGCTTGATCTCCCGAAGCGGAAGAAAAGAGATCGGCGATCTCTGGCAGTGAATCGATAATGATGGCGTTGGAGAGCGAGAGAGCGATTACCGGAGCGGACCGTGGTACCATAATGCTCGCGGATTTTCGAGTATAATCGGCCCTTTTCATCTTTTGCCAGGAGAGCACGTCGGCGACGTACGGCACGATTTTCGATTACTTCGATGCCCGATTAACAATGCAAATCCTTTCGTTCCTCTCTCCTTCTCTCTTCCTCCCGTTCACTCCGCGGCCGGCCCGACGTCCTCTCATCGAGCTTCGTCGTTCATTGCGTGGAATAATTCGAGGCAATGATTTAGAAAGCGAGTCTCCTCCTTGCTATTGTCGATCCTTTCGCGGATGGGAAACGTTTCGTCCGCGGCCGGGTCCACGACGAACGGAGAGAAATGATTGGATCGTGCGTCACAATCGTTCGATAGATCGTTCGATAGATCACGTAGCGCCGTTGTGTGGAGATGGATTTCTAGTCGGAGCCAACCTGTCGGCGCCGGGAAGAGTCGTTTTCCGTTACCGTTCGAGATCGCGGTCGTAGACTTCTTTTACGCGCCACAATCGAAGTCGACGTAGTTACAATGAATTTCTCGGTGCTCGTCTCAAGAATAGATAAATCGCTCTGATAGATGTTTCATTGCTTCGGGATAGCGTTTTCGCTTGAAATCATACGAGAGTCACGATTCGGAAAATTAATCTCGAGGTCTTTTCAAGCGTCTCCTCGGTCCTTTTGTATCCTGTTCCTGTGTTAGCTAAAGGCAACCGTCAATGATACTCGAATGTTCTCCGTTACTTGAATTTTAAAAGATCACAACGTTCCTCGATTTTTCTTCCTCCAATCCCGTTACTCTACATTGTAAAATGCTCGCCGGGCGTAATTAATTCAGCAACCCATCGCAATATGTACCTCGATCGGTCATCGGATATTCTTTGGAGTCTGTCAGTAAAGTAACGACCGATTGATATCGGCCTTCTCTATCACGGCGCCGCACGTCCGTTATCGGCGCGGCAGCGTGTCAACTCGCGAGACGCCGACTCTTTACCTCGCCTATAATTGCACCGAAACACCCGGCTCGTTACTCGACCGCCGACACGCACGTACTGGCTACGTGCACGCACGCCGTCTCGATAGGCGATTTTCTCAGTCCGGCACGCTGACAAATTAGCGCTCTCGCGGGATCTGGCTTGACGGACAGGATACAGAAATTTGTTTCTATTAACTTCTCGGCCAGCCACATCGATTTTTCCTCCTCCGTCGACCGCGCCGGCACATCACCTACGCGCGCAGCGGTCCGAAGGAAATCAATGGGTCCTGCTTTCACCGTTCGAGGGCGTTTCTTCGGAAAAGTCATTCTGCGCGACGTGTCGAGGATCGAAAGTGCGCGAGAGACTGTGTCTACGCGGGAAAGGCGTGCGTAAAGTTGCCCCACGAATGCGTATGCACGCAGACTTGTCTGGATACTGTAACTGTGCGCAGACGGGCTAGATACGGTGGATCGCCGCGGTGGAATTGTCCAGTGGATTTTCGATTCTTTTCACGTGAGACGCGGCGGAGAGAGAAAATTGCCACACGCGAGCGGGTCGTCCGGCCTCTCGATGCAAATGATTGTCGTAAGGGGAGAATTCCTTTTCATTATGGCGACAACCGGCGCCAGTAACGAGATTGATCGAGGCGGCCGCGACGGAAGAGTGCGAGCGTGGTGTCACACTTCTTCCTTCGTCTAACCAACTGCTCCGACCGGCACTTTTCGACGAGCTTCGTCCCGCGTGAATCCTTTCATTTCGAGCCGGTTCGTTGAGCTGATAAGACGGCGATCGAGAATGTCCGGCAATTGCAAGCTATATAATATGAGTTATTAATGGAATTTTGCAACTTTCCACGAGCATGCTTGAAATTTTGAGCTCGTAAAATGTTTGAGAAGAAGTTTACAGCGTTGGACACTTTTAGGTTTATTTTATAAAACTGTTTTATTATGCTTTGACGTAATATGAACATGTTTTTTTTGTATGGGTTAGTACATGTAACGTGCGTACGAACGTGTGGTTAGAAAATTAGCTTTTACTCGGCCAGTCGGGACATTGTGCTTTTACAGATCATTAAGCGAAAGGAAATTCTGATTAACGACCTGCTCTCATTTAGAAGAGGGAGGCTCCGGGGGCCGGTAAAGTCTTATTTACGACTTCGGGCATCTCGAAAAAATGCGGTTCCGATACGTATGCGGACTTTGTGCCCGCTTTCTTTTTTAAGCCCGTCGCGGCTCTGCCCTCGTTGTCGATTTTAATAATTCACCTACCGGACGAGAGAGATACGACGGAAGGATATTCGAAAATATGCCAAACGGTGGGACGCCCACGGCGTCAGACGTTAAAACTCGATCATCGAGTCGTTTCGCACACGTCTCCGTCGATCTTTTCCTTTTTATCTTCCACTTATATTGCAATGCAAATCAATCTAAGACAAAATGAACGCTACCCTTATCATTTTCTCTGTTACATGTTCTTTTGTACTACTTCGTTTTTTCTCTTCTATATTATAATTCTTTTTGTACATATACATCTATTTTTATTTTATGCACTAAAGAGCGTCGGCCCGTGAATAAAAAAAAAATAACCAACACATCAGTACTTTTTTCTTCAGTTTGTGAGTTATAATTAGACCACTATCACAGCCACCAGTTCATACGCGAATGTTGTACCGTGCGTCATGTTGAATAAGCAGCGAAGTGAATGCGCAACGAGGTTTTTCCCGAAATTCTGCCGAATCCGTTACCGCGTCAGGAACGTTCGACAGCGGGAGGGCGCGTCTCGTTTCATTTACGAGGCGTCACGGCGATCTTTAAGCGCCGCCGATCGCCGAGCGGCGAGCGAAAAATTCTTTTTCTCGCACCTCTCCGAGTGTTTCTCCCATAAGGATGCAATAAATTTTCCGCCGCAGCGCCGGTCAAATCGTTTCTCCCTCACCATTGTCCAGCAATAAAACTTTCTCGAGCGTAACGGCCGCTAATATAACGAGCATCCTTATTTGCTTGTTTCTCCGACGCGCTTTACTCTCGCCTCTCTCTCTGTCTCTCTCTCTCTCTCTCTGTATATCTGTTATTTCCCTCCCTTCCTTTCTCTCTAATCCTGTTTGTCTCTCTTCCCCGTGCTCCAAGTAATATCACTCGCCACCTTATTCTCTCTCTGCATTTCTCGGATCGCTCACATCGGCGCCTCGACTACGAGGTGTTTATGAGTTTATTTATCGGTTATTTATCGGTTATTTATCGTTTATTTATCGCGTCTCACCCTCTTAGGGCTACTGTGCCCTCCGCCACTTTCGCGTCCTCTCACCTCTCGCTCCTCCTTCTCGCCTCACTCCCTAACCCTGAATGCTCACGTGGACGCACGTGTGGATCGTGCTTGCCACGGCCGCGACTAATCGGAACGGAGAAATATGAGCTTTCCCTTTTTCTTATCGCCTCTCGCTCTTTCTCCGCGCGCGCGAGAAGTGTCCGATGTCGAAGGCAGCCGTGTGCTCTCTTCGTGCTTCTTGCGCGCAATCTTCGGCGCACGAGGTTCCAGTAAGAGCGTGAAGTTATTTGCGACTTGTTTGATCTTCGCTTCAAAGTCGCCGGGCTCTCATTGAACGTGGTGGCTTTCTTGTCGTTGGCGATTCGTGTCTCTTATTCAATTACGTGCAATGATAAAAAATGCAATTTTCTATCTGAATAATTTGGTATAATAAAGTATTCGTAGTTAGAGTCAATGAAGGACGTATATTGAAACGAAAGGAAAGATTCTATTAACGGATACGGTATTTAAATTGTCGGAATGAGAGTTTTATTTCATTTCCCACTGAAAGTCGCGAAAGATTATGGACTACGGATCCGTGAGACGAGGTCGAGGAAAGAGGCTTTGCACTTGCTGAAAAATTGAAAATCCCACGGATTAATGGTTAGCGCTTATAAGGATTCCGTTGAAAGTGCGCAGGGGTTACTTCTCGAATTCAAGATTTCGTACGACGGCGGAGTTTATGTGAAACCTGTTTGTCCCCCCGCCGCCTGAAAGTGAACTCCGAAGCTTGGATTACGGGACGAGGACTCTTATTTTAGACGCTAGACGACCAGCAGAATTAATTCTCGTCTTCTGACCGTAGTTAAAGCTTGCTTTATGACGAAACTTTATGCTCGCTTCGTGCGGTCGGTCCATAGAGCAGAAAATCGCGTGCGGTAGCCACATTCGTTGCGTCTTTAAAAGGCAAAACAGAAAAAAAGCAACCGCTGTAACGTCTGGCGCTCGCTATATGGATCGATGTCGCAGGCTTAAAGTCTCCCCCACTGAGGCTCATTTAATCATTCAATAACTTTCGCGTTAATGTTTAGCGGTAGATTCTCTTAGTGCCCGCCCTATAGAAGATCGTGGCAATGTGCGGGTGCGTAAATTCGAAGCCTCCACTCTCCGCTAAGCCGATTTCAGGCTCGCGTGACTGGCGAGTTTTATTGTAACTGCTATGAATGATATTTAATATTGTGTTTCGTCTGGTTTTTTACCATTAAACGTGTACAGTTTATCGTATCCCATTACTATGGCGTCGGGACTTGGGACACTACTTTCAGCGTCCGAGAAGATTTCTTGTACAATTCGATTCTTTACTGCAAAAAGGTTCGAAGAGAATTGCTTACGTGGAAACGTGGCCGTTTCTCACGGCGCACGATCACTTTCGGTTGTTCGCCGATCGATCGAAGTTGCTGCGCGAAAATCTGGCCGTGCGAACCCCTGAAACGTGGATTCGTGGCGAAAGTCACATGTCATTGTCGGGGATCTCCGTAATGACAGAGCGGCGCGCGACGAAACGTCAGCGCGTCCAATCGCAATTGTCGTTACTAACTGGTTCGGGACTTTCGCGCATTAGCCGCGTTTTCTATCTCCTATGAAAATCTTCGTGCGCCGTCTTTTCCGCGAGAGCTAGAAGTGGCCTTCTCTCTTGCCTGCCCTCGTCGTCTTCGAAAACGTCGTTTCACACTCCGCAGTTTACGATTGCAACGCTCCAGGAATCAAATGCACCCCTTAGCACAAGGTCCAGAATACTGTCAACTTATAATATTAATCCTTTACCTATTTATGATTTTTGAACAAACTTATTTTTGATTGAACTTTCAAGTAAACATGTCGAATAAAATATTGAAATTGCAAGTTCAGAGAAATACGGAATGTGCAAGATAGCAACTGATTATAATCAGCAGTCGTATCGAAAGGGTTGATGGAACGACGTGTTCGGGAAATGTTATAAAATCCGTCGAAAATTCCTCGAGCATTTTGACACGGATTTACCATTGTCACTCGTCGGTCTCCGGTTCGTTAATCTTGCCCCGCGACTCGATCACGATCCACAGCCGCGAGATTCAGTTTCAGCTCTATCGTTTCTTAGATCGCCCGTCCTTGGACGCGGGCGGGGGCTAGATCGAGCGATTACTCGTCGAGTAAACCGGTGCGATCTCTCTCGATCCTCGGAGAGAACTGACGGATCGATTTCATTATCCTCGCGGAGTACGCTCGTACGTCTTCTCTCTCCCCCTTTCTGCTCCTCTCCTTTCTTCTCTGTATCTATCATCTGCCTCGATCCGCGCCTCTTTTTCCACCCGTCTCAAAGCAGACTGCGGAGTGTGTACATATATATAGGTTCCACGTAACATTATTATGTATAATCTACGTTATGGACGCGGTACATATTGTGTTTCTTCACACTTTTGCTTTTCCGTCGCGAAGCCGGGGAGTATTGATGGTGACTGCAAAACGAACGTGTAGGGTTCGTCGAGTTATCGCTCTAATCTTGCATTATTTTCTTGCAGATTTCCTCTATCGGCACAGTGTTACCATTGACAATGTCACGACGGAAGTGGAGATACTGGATACGTCCAGGTGTGAGGTGAGTTTTTCGATATTTTCGTACCGTCTTATCTTATATGTAATACGCGGCGACGTGTGAGATTTTGTACGGGCCGCAGGCAATTAACTTCTTTCCTACGACATTGGTATCATGCTACACTATTTCTAGTACTACGTTATTTCCCATCTTGAACTAATATGTCCATAAACTGAGACTCCGAAATGGCTCCGAAAAAAACGCAGTACTTCCCGGCCCGTTACTGTAGACTGACTCCTTAATCAAACGCTAAAGCGATGTAATCTGATATCCTACCGTGCATTCCACACCAAACGAGCTCGTCTCAGCCTCTGTACATCTCATTAACCACCTAAGCGCCAGCCCCAAATTCTCAATCCGCAATGCACATACAATAATCTTCCCAAGCAACCGCAGCACCGGCAGCACAGCTCGTAATTTGAAATTTTCGATCCCACGATTCGCGGCGTTCCGATTTCCCATTGAAATCACGTAGAGCGTTGCCCGACGGAGTCTCTCCCCCTAACGACCGATAAATCTCTCGTTCCCACGTGGGCACACGGCCGAGCATTCGTCCTCCTCCGATTGCCGTCTCGCCTTCCACGTTCCAGGTTCCAGGTCCGGCGTCGTGTCCGTCGTCCGTCGAGAAATTCGCCGGGCTGCGTCGACTTTTCGAGACGAATTCACCTCGCGTTGCGCGGACGGTACCTGACGAGGTGGGATTCTCTCTCTCTCTCTCTCTCTCTCTCTCTCTCTCTGGCCGAGGGCCACGTCTAAATATATCTTCTTTCAGCGGAGGGCCCCTTAAGGGCCACGTCCGTCATACGTCGAGCGTGTAGCGAAATAACGAGCCGGCGAACACAAGTGCATCGGCTACGTGCACACGTACGCTTGTTCCGAGAGACGAGCGAGTATGTACCGGCGTAACAGACGTGGGACACGCACGAGCGAGACACACGCGCGGCTCTCGTTCCCCTCGGTCTCCTCTTTTTCGTCTTTCTTCCGACTCGCCGCGCCGATGGGCTCGGTCTAATTCCTAACTTGCAACTTTCCGTCCGTTCGAGCGCAAAGTAGGGACGTTCGGTTCTCTTGAAAGAATCGATTGAGAACGATCGTATCGTCAGAATCAATTCTCAGGAAAAATCGAGACCATAGAGTTGAGTTCAGGTTTCGAGATTAATAAATGCTGTAGAATGTAGATTCTTTCGAAAAATCAATGTGGGTCGGAGGCACTTCTTATAAGCGGCTTCGCTGGGATTTGTTGTTCAATCATTGCATAAGGTGGACAGTTTGCGTGCAACGAAGGAATTTGATTCGAGGCTGTGTTTATACGATCATTTTTTGAGGTCTCCGTTGGATTGCTGGCAAAACAGTCTTCTTGGGCAATGCGCGGAAACCGTTGAAGCCGGCCCCGAGGACGGAAACGTAGCGGCGTAAAATGCGAAAGAAATGATTCTGACTCAAAACATTCGATCGCAAAGTATTCATTTGACGAGGCCAATAAAAACAGTTCTTTCTCATCTCGCACTGGGCAGGAAAATAATTCGAGCAGCACACGGGATTCTATTAATATCGTAATTTTGGAGGATTGCGAAAGTGAGAGGTTACGAAGCGGCGTCGGCGGTTGTCGGCCGAATTTGTTGAAACAACTAACACGCGGAGGAAAGATGAAGGATCGTAAAAAGTTTAACGCGCGGGGGTGAAAAGAAACTTATTACGCCTACCATCTGGTCTGCTTAAATTTCATCGATGTCTCAATCGGTCCAGTTACGAGTACTCGTTCCCATCCGCACCGCAGCACAGATTGAGTTTAAAATTCTTCTTTCTTTATTTACTTACGCGCATGCGTTGACTTCGTTTCGTCCCCAGCCCCGAATGATTCATCCCGCGCCCGATCGTTGAAACTGGAAAACACAGAACGCGTTTTCGCGAGATACCTTCCTTTTGACGCGCGCCGCTCGACGGACTTTAATTTTAGAAACGTACAAAGTCGCTTGGCCCGCGCGCCAAGATAATTCGATACTCGCGGAAACAACAGACTAGGACGCGTGCTAAATTTTCGCGCCAGCCGCACGCATTGTCTTCCTCCGACGAGTCTCATTTTTTCACCCCAATTCCAGGACTATTCTTCCACGTTTTCCTCCCCTATTTTCGACCATACCTCGACGACAGTTTCTCAATTTCCTAGCTTCCTAATTCGTCATCTGTTACCTAAGCTTACACTAAATTAATTCAGAATCAAACCCGCTCCAAAAAACTGCATTTGAAACAAAAGTGTGTTGCAAAGCGGACTGTATAAGAAGATCGCGAGGCAGCATTGAAGTTGGGCATTGTACTCGATTGGCAAGCACGCTCTCCGGCACGCAGGTGCCCAGGTGAGCTCACGTAGGTATACGTGGAGCGCGCGGGCTCACACGGAGTCGCCTAGATTCGAATTTAAAAGCGATCGTTATTCAATTCAAATACGGAGCTAACGGGCCACGTCGCAGGATTTCCGCTTCGACGTTTCAACGGAGTTCGTTACCGTGTTCGAGGGTAATCGGGTTAGGGAAGGTCAGGTCGATCCTTTCGACCTGAAACTGACTTGGCAGTCGGCGGGAACATTTGGGTTACGAAAGGTCACGGTCGAGAAGAAAGGAACCTGTTGCGGCAGGTGTTCCGTCACACACGCACATACATTTGTTGCGGCCCGCTATCGTGCGGATCTATTACTACTTTCTAGTATCCAAGCTATCGTTCCTTCAACCGTCCTTAACCTTCTTCCAGTGGCGCGATTTTAGTAGTCACAGGGGGCTGGTTGGTCAGTCAGCTACAGTCGCGCTTTGGATGTCGAATAGTTTTGAGCGATAGTGCATTTCGTGTTGCGTGGGAAAGTGTAATGTATTTTCTCGTTCAAATTCCACCGCTGTCTCGACGTTTCTCCTTTGTCCGAGGCCTGAAATAGACGGCTAGTTTCCGCTTGAAGTCAGTGCGACGTTGGATTTGAAAGCGATACGTCGGAAAATATTTCTTCTTTTACTCTTCTTTTCGTTCCTACGCGTGGATTCGCAGAAGAGAGATATGGATCTGTGAAATATGCATTTGTCGGTTTTTTTCTTATCACTGATAATAATTGATATGGATCGTGAAGAAAATGTACATTTTCTCGAGCGGATAATGAGTCTACTAGATTCGTTTTGAAATTGTACAAGGACGCAACGACGTGTCTTGTCGCTCCGCGAACAAGCAACTTTATTGCGTCGGACATCATATCGAATTGTCGCTGGTGTACTTCCACGCAAATGGCTGTCAATTAAAGAATATTAGAAGACAGAGTAGGCGTGACCAAGATGCGATGATGAACGACTTGGCGGGCTGCTTGTATCGGTCTTTTTTATCTCTCCAATTACTGTATCGGCCTGACATAACACGTGAAAATAACATCCGTTCGACGATAAAAGAAGTGTCGTCGCGGAACAAAATATGAGCCGGTGAGTCGATTTCTGTGCACGGAATTAATGTCATGCGTAGTACAGAAGTGTCTTCCGTCCAATGAATAACGGTATCGTCCAAAGGATTTACAATTCACATTGTCAACGCGCACGACACATTTTAGAAGCATATTACGACACAAAGAATGATCGACCCAATAATAATAGATTATCTCCGTATAATTCCATAAACTCCCCATGACGCAACATCGACAAATTATTCATTGCTAAAAATACCCTAAAAATTCAATCGCAACTATACCACACCTATCCCAAGAAACCAGTCACTACATCAACATAATCATCCCGCACTTATAATCGTGCTCTTCCCATCATACATATTTCTCGAAAAAATGTCCAATTCATTCCCCGCAGCGCAAGCGCTCCGACTCGTTCGCACAGAGAGAGAGACACTTACACAGACGTACGCGCCAGCGAGCAGCAGAGTGCGGAGAGAACCGTACTCGCTCATTCGGTAGCCCTGCAACGAGGAGGCACGATCACCGGGCCCGGGTTGTTTTTAGCAAACTGGTTCTTCTACCCGTGGCTCACAATTACCGGCTTCCTTTTTTGCGCTGCCCTCCAAATGTTTGCACCTGTCGCTTAAAAGGCTGCGAACCGTGGGGCAAGGATGGCATGCCTGGCGACGCAGACGGGCGTTGCCAGCCCTCCAGCCATGAATTCGAGGGCCCCTTAGAAGCGCTGGGAACTCTAATGCACGCGGCGTGCGTGCCCTTGGAGCGCGTTTGATTCGGCTGGCCATCGAGGAGGCAAGAATCGACGGTAAAATCGCCTGGGCAGACTTTTTAAACGTTCTGCCGGATGACACATCCACGGTTGGCCGAATAAAGAGCATGGTTAATACGGTACTCCATGGGTTGTAATGGTATTGCGCTTGCTTCGATATGCATAAATATGCGCGTTGTAAAGAACGCTGGAAAGTGATGGGGGGTTCGTGTGGTTCTGCGGGAAAAGAAGGAATACTTCAGAAAACGTCGTAATGTTTGTAGTGTACTGCGCTCTTTTAATGGGCTGCGGAGTGGGTATTGATACTTTGTTTTGTTTCGTGTTTCGTATTAGTCAATTTTAGAATATTCGCGTTTATAATAATCATTGATTAATCAATATCGGAAGTCTTTTGACGCATCATGTTTCATCACCAACGCTTTATTTACAGCGTATTACTGATACATGTTGTACGCGCGCGGTGAGTCGACCATAAAATTAACGCGTACTTGTATCGACCATTAAGAAAACCGCATTTCGTGGACCGTAACGTTCGGGAACGTAATTTTCTGTCCACCTTATCGCGGCCCTCGTCCGTGTACTTCACACATTCGCGGGTCGCTCGGGCTGAATGGGCACGACCTGCGATGGAACAAGGTGCAGCGTGGTGGTGTAAACAATGCCCGTGCATCAGAGGAAGCTTTGCGCTGTGCGGACGCGTAAGGATGCGGGCACCGTTACCGCATAGATTCAATAAATAATCCGATACAGGAAGCTGCCTCGACGATTTGTATGTATGCGCATAAACTAACGATTGAAATTGCCGTTCTGAGCGCGACTTCGTAGACGTCTTCGACATTTCGGCGGATTCTATTATTATACACTTTCCCGATGCATATTGAACCGTTGTGGTAGACGTGCATATTTCATTTCTTATGCAAATCAGATTATAGAAACAAATTGTGCGGTTTTGGGCTTCACCGACAGACGAAAAAATTTCTGCCTCATTCGTAATGAAATATTTGATCTCTCTTACCTTACTCTCGTATTATCGCTGCACCTTTTTCTCAAGAGCGTGTGGTTCTTAACTCACTCCTCCAACGGTACAAGCTTAAAATAATGATCGTCATAAAAAAGTCGCCGTGCACCCCGACGAATAGACATCGTTCGCAAGCTTCATTCGCTGCGCGAGATCACGAAGCCTCGGAAGATTCGTCCGCAGGCGAGATCGAAAGCACCGACCGACCGAGGGATCCGAGGGATCCGGTTAATTAGCTCGCCGAAATATAAACGCCCGACGACCCTTGCACGCGAGTTCATGCGCGAACGGTTAATTACCTTTTGCGCAAAAGTGGTCGCGCCGGATATGCTCGTATGTATGTATAACCGGTCGAGATACCGTTCACAATGGGACTCCGACGTCGGGACGTGATATATACCGAGCGCGAAGGGAGTTTAAAGCGCTTTGAATTGATAGCGGACTTAACGATTCGCTTTTACGGAGCGCAATCGGCGTCTCTTTGCCTCCGCGCACCACTGCCACACTGATCCACATCGATATCGATCTCCGTAGATCCTGTTCTTACGCCCGTGGATGCCGTTCCTTCGACTCAGTCGCCTCCGAGCCAATATTCGCTGAAATATTATGTTTTGCCGGAGTTAAGCGTGCGGCGTTTCGGGTTCGATCGTTCGGGGAACAGGGGTTAGAAATTTGTGAGGGTTGTTTAATCGTTGACAATGGATCAGGTTTCTTTATACGTGATCAAAGTTAAATATATGGGCCAGCAATCGTTTCCGTAATAATAATCTTGAAAATCTTAATAGTCGAAAAATCTTCGAAAAACGTGTAATTATAGCAATCTTATCCTATGGTTCAAAACTATATTGTGAAATGCAGCGGATCATGGGCAAGGGCTTGGAGCCTGTGGGATATTTATAGCGCAATAATCACGGCGTTTCTAATCGGGCAGTTCTCAACGCCGGACCGGACGTTTCGCATTACTTCCTTCGGAATACAGATATTTCGAAGCGGGCGCGAGGCGTGCAAAAGGCATTAGAAACAAGCGCGTTTGTCGGTGAGTTTAAGGGCCGTGCCGATTACTCGAAGCGCACAACACCGTGAGTGCATCGCGAACACGCGGTGTAATCTCTCCAATTATCCGCTTCCAACGCCTCACAATCCATTCATTCCGCGGCGAGATAGAGAAGTTTGCCGATACTAACTCCAAGTCTACAAGACGTCTTCTATAACGTAGCTAATTTTCTTCTACTTCAAAACTGCCAGCGATTGAATTTGCAATAACTAAAAATATAATCTAGCAAATTGTCGCTATATGTAATAACCGTTATTAAATAGCACACGTAAAAGAATTGAGACACAAAAGCCAATCGGATCTGGATCGCCCTCCAGAAGATCGCTCCACACGCGTACATATGTGCATAGACTTCGGACGATGCTATCTAGCGTCCTGCAAAAGCGATTGCATACAAAATCGCCGTCGAACGTACATGGCGCGCCAATGCGGAAACTTTGCGCCGCGAATGTTGCCGGGACGCTTAAAGCGCACATAAGCCGTCCACCGTACGCGCCTGTAATCTCCGGAATTATCCATTTCTAACGTTTCGCGTAGCGTTCATTCCCGATACCGATACACGGCTCAATGTAAATTTCAACGCTCCATCGGCCGCTTAATAAACGCTTGTCCGTACTTGCTCGAAAACGTGATTCTGGGTAAGCACATTTCGTGTGGGAGGATATCTTCCCAAAGCTTCATGCATTACATTATCTCATACATATCATTACAACACTGATTGACTTTTATTATACCAAACATTCAGTCTGATTTTTTTACCAACAATGTTCATCAAAGCAAATACCTATCAGTACATGTCCGTCGACAGCACTCGACTCATTCATTGCGACCGATTACGCAGCATCTTGTCTTCCACCGGCAAAGCGCAAATGTTTTTCGCGCCCAACGACTATCAATGACCGCGCGGCGTTACATATGCGCGATAAAGAGGACGCAAAGTGCCCGACGATACCGGGCACTTAAAATGCGCGAACCCATTGAGCGCACGTGCTCCAGGCTCGGCGACTCGAACTTTTCAGCTCGCTCGTTCGAAACGGCGCGGTGGTCGGAATAGCGGATACATTCGGGGCCTCGAATCGCCGTTAAGATACGCTCCGAAATCGTCCCGCTCTCTTTCTCTTTCTTTCTCTCTATGCCGGTGTTCCGAGTTCCGAGCGGGCGCGAAACAAATGTCAGCTCGCCGATAAGACGGCGCGAGATCGCAGCATTAGGTTGAGCGCGCGACTGATACGCGAACTCGGTCCTCGCTCGTGCGCTGGGTACGAGGTGAGTGGGCGTACGTCATGAATCGAGTTCGCTACATTGCGCACGGCCGCTGAAGGGACCTGAGACAGTCGTTCTTTGTGGTACAGGACATTCCTTCATCGAAATATTGTAGTACGAAAGTAACGAATGGAAATTGATTAATTTTTCAGGAGTCCGTCATACTTTCGCGTCAATACATACCATGCAACGAGTCTCAAGTCGATCTATCAAATAGATTTCCTGGCACGAATTCTCAAAGAAGATTCTCGTATTTTGACGGACTGCGAAGCAGACGCGAGGAAACACTCGTGAAACCAGAAAGCGTTTTACGGTAAGGAACATGAGCGCAGGTTCAGCGAGTACATCATGCCACACGCTCTCACGTTCGTGCGTTTATGTGCTCGCCCAGCATCGCGCTCGGCGCGGCAACATTAGCTGCCTACCTTTGACCGTCTTACGCGTCACGTTAATGACGAATACCGTTCTAATGCGGTGGGCAGTCTCGATTCACCTCATTACACGTGCGCAGCATCGCGGGGCCGGAGCGCTCCTCTAAGCGCGCCATCTTGAAACCGCAAACGCACTTCCTCTGCCCCGGAGGCCGCGGTGGAAACCGCGGCGTCTGCCTCAGAATTCATCCCGAGAGCGGTTTCTCTCGCGGCGCAATTTCTGTCCCCGCAACTGCAATAACAAAAATACGCCGAGTGTTTTCGAGTCCGGCTGTTTGCGCGGGAAAGAATGGTGCTGTCTACCTTCGTCTTCTTCTCTCTCTTTTCGTTCGCTTCGGATCATTCGCTGGCTGGGATATTGACAGCTTCGATACAGTATTTCTGGCGAGTGACGTGTCTCTCTGCTCACGAAAAAATTCTGTAAATGTATTCTACTGGCATAATTAATCTTCATCGACGTCTCCTCTTTATCAACATCAATCCCAGTCGCGGTGAATGTCGAAAATCTTATCCCTCCGCACTCTGCGTGGAAGTAGAAAGGAGATTATAGCATCAAACGGGCGCGCGCCGTCTCGCTTATTACATCGTGCGCAGAATACTCTCTACAAAGCAACAATGTATCCTCGTCTGTCATGTCGCGATCGTAACAAGAAGTCGAGACCAGCTCCGCTATCGCGGAATTTCCTTTCCGATACGTCGACCTCTCGCATTTAAACCGTGCCGTTTTCGGCTCAAAGAGGCCTGACGAAAAGTGTCTCTTCTGGGAGTGTGCGCGCGCGCGCGCGCACCGACTCCCGAGATGAAAGGGGAAGCCGAGAGAGGATCTCTTTTTATACCCTCGAGCCAGGCCGGTCCGCGACGACGAACAACCGCGCGCGCCTCTCTCCCTGCCGAGATCGTGATGTCAATCACCGATGAAGACAGTCCCCACGCGCTGACTGTCAGTGCACCCAACTTCTGTGACAGCCGCCTGGCACGCTCCGTAAAGCCGGTTTTCCACCCGCTCGTCGACAAAACTGCTCGATTCTACCCTTTTTGCCTTCTTTGAATCCCGATCACATTTTGTCTTCAGAGAATCGTATAATGCGGTTGAAAGATTTTTCTGCTGCCCGGCTATGACGTGGGTAAAAGAAAGATTTTTTTTGGTTATGTAGAAATCATTGTTTTTATTCGGTTTTAATATTGTGCATTCTACTATCCGTGTCTGTAACTGGAAATTCGTACAAGTCGTTGCATGGAATTCTACTGTGTGTGATAAGCGATGTTTCGTAAACGGTGCAATCTTCACAGCCGAATGATTTCGGTAAACGGAAATGTCACGTTATTAAACAATTGTAATGAAATTGTGTCAGATTTGGTGGAAAAGCAGCTTAAGGCGTCGTCCACAAGCCGCGAAGACAGTCCGGGAGCGCGTCCGAAGAAGAAGCGAGCAATAAATTTACTCCGGATGCCCGACATGCTTCTTGTCGTTGCTAATGTCGCGTCTCTCCGTGCCGGCGTTCAATTAATCTTCTTTATTTGCAACGTTCCACCCTTGTTTTTTTTTTTTGCTTTGTCGGGAATCGAGTGGCGCGCGTAACACGGTATCTAAGATGAGTAGAATTATAATTAACGACGGAATTTATTCAGCTACAGCCGCATCTTTCATATATTTTTCTTGCTACAGCATCACTGCTATGAACATTGACATTTTCGACTACCGTGACACTTATTTTCCATAGAACAGCTAAGTTTTCCGAATAGAATCGATACGATGCTTCAGTTGTACAACGAGTTTTGACGAAACCAATAAAAATGTTAATGATGTTATTTGAAGAAAATAATGGACACCGATTGACGAAACCTATCCATGTCGCAATACACAAACATTTCTTCGAACAAGGAATAATTCCGGAGTATAATGACGTGAAATGATTATAACGTCTTCGGTCCCGCAGACGACAGTAGCACGATAATTCTGCGCGATAATAATCCGTAATGATGGGCAAGCAACAAGACTCACGGCCCGTTTCCCGGCACCCATAGCTCGCGCAGACCAATAATAAATCCGTCGCGATCGGAGCCTCTCCGGTCGGATCCATTTAACTTCGACTACAATTTGTGGTGAGAGTCGTGTCGGGGCCTATTTCTCGATCCTGCCGCTATTGTATTTTAATCGTCCCCGATTTCGCAAGTGCATCCAGCCGAGTGCGCATCCGCGGTATCATAATGTGATCACGTAGCGCACAGGCCAGGCGGCGCGTCTACTTGATAAGCCGTACGTGCGGCCATTAGGCAGACGATAATTTTATTTACCCTGGCACCCCCGACTGCCTCTCGTCTCTTCCGCGCCACTCGACTTCTTCGCCCAGCACACACTCAGTGCGCGAGATAAATGACCTGAACGCTCTCCTTAGCAACCCCATTTGCGTCGCGGGAAACTGCGGACGAAATTGTTTGTTCGCTTTTACATACGCTTCAGGTACATTTGCTATTTTACTATTTTCCGATACGCAGCGGTATTTCGGTAATTGTTATTTCTTCAGGATATTCGCGTGCTATGCGGCGAAGTTTTGCGGACGAGTGTATGTGGTTATATATTAGGGTATTTTCGTGGCTTCTCTTATTGGATTTAGTTCGATTTAATCGAATTTCCACTTTTCCGAGAAGTTGGGGGAGTGATAAATCGTCGCGTGTCTTCTCAACTTATATGTTCCGTACTGTTTCTTTATTCAGTGGCTGTCAGTTCAGTGTTTGCTATGCTCCGCGGTCTTTTACCCACAATTTTATTTCACGCAGGTACACTACAGCATCACAGTAGCATTCGTATTCATGTTTACGCTTTAACGTACTTCCCCTTTCACGTATTTACTCTATTACTCCACAATCACATTTCCCTCATTCAATATCTCGACGACATTTCCAATATTGACTCGGTTACAAATTAGTACGAAATAGAAAACATGAGATAAAAAAATGTGATCTACATAGTGCGACGATGGCAACTTTGCCCTATGCACATAAGAATCTGCCACAGACACGTCCGCCGTCCGCGTTTACGGTATTCAACCATTACGTGAGAACGATTTCGAAATTAGCTGACGACTGACTTCTCCCCCGCACGGTTGGCGAACGTGCAGAAAGTCCGTATCGACTGCGACCGGCGAGTTCGCTCGGCGGAGAATTCTCGTTCGGCTTCCGAGAGTCTCGTTCGCGGTCGTCCGGGCGCACGATCGATCACGAGGATCGCGGTAGGTGTTCCACGAGGTATAATAATAACCGGCTAACAAGGGCACGGGAGTTCAGGTAGGCGCTCGAGGAGTCGGCCAACGTAGGAAGTCGAGCAACAAATGGGTAGGTGGCTGTTCAGGCCGGGTCCCGACCTCGTCCCGCCACGATTAATATTTCCATCGTGCATTGTTCCTCGTCACGTAAATCTCCGTCTCGCGTAGATAAGCTCTTTGGAAACTGTTTATAAGGTCGATTTATATTATTTACCGAAGCCGACTCGGACGTGTGCTGTTCGTGGTGGGGCCCTTTCTCCGCGTTCTGAGGATCGCTGAGCGTCGATTCAGCTGCGGATTCAGCCTTTTTCGCCGGATTAAATTGAAGTCTAATCGAGAGCGATCCGGGAACCGATTGCCAGTTCGAGCTTCGAGGTACGAGCGCGTGTAGGTGGATGCGGGCAAGTTTTCCGCACCCGACGTTCCTCGCGCTTCGTCGGAGATGGATCGTCGGTTAACAAGCGTCGGATCAACGGTGCGAGTAATTACGTTTCACTGTTTATCTTGACGGCGCGGCGCCGTGCTTATATCGGCGGATCCGTGGAAACTGGGCGAAATTAAAATTGCTTTTGCTGGACCGTTAGAAAGATGTGTGTGTGTGTGTGTGTGTGTGTGTGTGTGTTTAATCGTTTATCTCTATGATTGTAATTATTTATCTGTTGGCAGCGGCCAACGGTTGTGCTATTTTCAGCGTGAACTCGGAGTCGGAAACAGCAGTGATTGATCAACAATAGAATTGTATTTTGTTATATGGTCTGATACGCGTGCGTTGAGCCTGAAGTTCAAGAGATTACTTCGGAAGGTTTCGTTAAATATGGCTCGGAGTTCGTACGTTTTTAACAGGACTTTAATTCGCAGAAAAGATCCACTCCGCTGCACTTAATCGCAATTTCGTGTCTTTCTTAATTGAAATAATAAATAACTGTCGAATGGGGAAAATCAAATTATGGGTCACAGCCGGCGAACCGTTTCTAAACGCGGCGCATTATTTTTGCTTGTCTCTCACAAATCACTCCACGTCATCGTGCGCCTCGAATTGTCCATCCGATGCACCACGCGGTGCATCCAGTTGAGCTGTCGGCCGGCACACAAGGTGGAGTCGAGCAAAGCTGCACAGTCAGGCAGTCAAGCGCGCAGGAGGCAGACTTCTCCGTGGCACACTTCCCCAATTCTCGCATTGTTCTTCATCCGCCTGCACGTTCAAAATAAATCTTCGAACGGGCGGGATGGAAGGTGCGTGTACGGCATTCGATCTGAATGCTGTCATTTCAATCAAACGAGCGACGTGCACAATCAGAATTACCCGGAACATTAACTTTCGCAAGTAACATAATTTCAAGAAAGTACGTCTGAAGAACATGACCATACGAGCAATCGGATATTGTCTTCACACTTTCCAAAAAACTATAATATAGTAATATAACGTAGTAGTAAAAATGTCATATAATTGCATGTAATAAATATGATTCTTTACTTGACTTTTCCAATGCTGACCTTGTCGAAGTTTGATTTTATTGATACCATCGCAGGAGGATGTTGTACAAGCGCATTCTGCGTGCGTCCCGCTCACGTGGCCTCGTGACCAGAGCTCGTAATTGCAACTGCGTTTCGTGGGAGGGCCACGGGTAATTGATAATTAAGCACGTGTCGTTCGCAAGCCTTGGCCGCCAGATGAGTTGGGGCACGAAGAGACGAAAGAGGCGAAAGAGGCGACGGGGGGTGGTGGTGGGGGTGGGCGGGAGCAGCAGAAAACCGAATTTAACGACGTTGTTCCTGGCGCGCCGTTAGTAAACCGATAAATCATCTTAACGGGCGAACTCTTTCCGTATCCTCATTCGACCGGGCAAAAAGTTATTACGTCATTTACGATAATGTAATCGGGGAATTCGCCGTGGCTGATGGCGGATCGAGCGTTCCGCGTCCAATTAACCCTTCCCGAGTCAAATGGGTCCTGGGCAAGGCGAAATTGCACTTTCAAATTATGCTGGACAGTTAGATTCCTTTCATTCGCCAAAACAGCGCGCCCCGGAAGAGAATCTTGTTAAGCTCGAGGTGTAGCGCGACGCAATTATGTTGATGAAGGATCATTCCTCGTCAATCGTCATAGCGACACAATTTCATTTAGTACGCCTAGTGTAATTCAGATATTGTATGCTTACTGATAATTCGCAATCTTAAAGTTTCTTTGAAACCTGACATGCGGCACTACTCTTCGACTGATTAACTAAAGTAGAATCTGTAATGTGATATGATATGATCAATAGAACAAATATAGCCAAAATGCGACTGCTGGAAAAAATTGCGCAATTCATGCACCAGCGAAACTCTTCGAAACCGGCGAAGGAATGTAACGCCGAGCGATTGCCGACGCCCAGCGCCATTAACCGGGCACATTTCGTCGTCCGCCAGAATCCACGAATTCCTGCGTTCACAACGACGCCGCCGCCGGCGAGAGAGCACTTGTGCTTTCGTCCGAAATCCCGCGTAATCGGCGCGACGCGCTTCGCAGGCCGGAGGCCGCGCGATCAGTGAAATCGTCCGTTTAATATCGTAATTAGCGATTTACGACGGAAGCGTAATCGGCCGGCGCGTATTGGTTTAGCGCGTTCCGCGCGCGTTTTTACGAGGACCCCCATCCTTATTTATGCCTCTCTTACTCTCTCGCGCGGCCGGCGAAATTAACGACGCCGTTTCCCGGCGCGTTAATAATGTAACGAGCCGATGGCAAAGACAGCCACGAACTTATTGCCGGCCCCGTGACCGACTCGTGATAACCCGTCCGCCTCGTCCTCGCTCCTTACGCGCCCGCGTCCTCCCGAGCCGGCAGTTTTTCGTGCCTCCGCAGCCAAGGCACGCGGAATTTACGCACTTTCTTCGCGGTCTTATTTCGCACGCGCCCCGCGAGCTACTCGACTTCGACGTGTCGCGCGCATCCTTTCTTTTTTTCTTTTTTTTTCGTACACGCATTATTATCCATACTTTCTCGCCCGACGTCTCCTCTTTGTCCGGCGCGACCGGCAGCGTCGTGCAGGAGAAGCGTTTTTCTTGTTCGCTCGAAGACGAACGGGACGCGGCGGTCGTAAGTTTTGCTGAGCCTCCTTGCGGGGGAGACAGAGGAAGGGTTGCCCGTATTTATTGCGTCCCGTACGAGGGCTCCTCTTTTCTCGTCGCGATCCAAATTTTCGAATTTACGGCTCGCGCGCTGGCGGTTAATCGATAGGCTACTTTTGAGCGTGTTCGCGATAAGTAATGGACGGGACGGGGCGACAAATTTCGAGGTAACAGGAGAGAAAGTTGCGGCTCGCTTCGAAATTCGTAATTTGCCGATATTATTTCCGCGGCCGACTCTCCGTGTCCGTGATTGCTGAGTACTCAAAATTCGAGTCGGGTGCAGTGCTTAATTATTCGAGTGTTTCAAGCGGCTCTATTATTCAAGCAAGTTTGACAGAGTTCGATCTATGTGCTTGGAATATCGGAACAATTCGAAACGTTCAAGTAGATTTGTAATGCTTGATCCGTTCGAATCAAAGCAAGCTATCCGAACTACTCCTGAACTCACGCGAAACTCACCGTAAATCTTTTTGCCATGGCATTGGCATACCAAAGCGTCAGTCTTCGCTCGCTTATCTTAATTCTTTCCGTCGTCGCGCAAGTGTGCAAATATGAGTCGCGACGAGCTTATACACGCGATTTGGCTAGTATGTTTGAATCGTAAATGCGCGCGCCTGGCTTTTCCACACTTTCGTTTATTCGCCGGGACGAGCAAATCGCTATCTTCACGGGCTGAGGCAGTCTCAGAAAATATTTCAATCCTTGGAATTGAATATATAATATTTGCTCGTCAAGCTGATAACACTGTAATAACGTCAGCACACTAGCTTTAGGCTGCTACACGGAATTAAGCTGTAAACCGATTTGCGTTGTTTAGTACGATACCTAGAATTTCGATTTTTACAAAGTAGGTTAATTTAAAATACGACATAATCAGCTAAAATTTACGCGAAGTACTTTAATCGATTGGAAATTATTATGAATCGGCCATATAACATTTTCCATACGTTAATCTAACGCATTTAACACCTGCATCACATTTACCGGCTCACGCTGAAAGGGCTAAATCTCGACGCAACAATGAGGCGAGTAATTTAACGGTTCAGTCCGCGTTAGACTAGTTTCCGCAGCACGGCGCTGAGTCGGCCGTTTATGGCCGAAGCGAGTTCTATTTACTGCCTCTCGCGTACATGGGGGTGGCTGACACCCCGAAGAGGGAGGGGCAGAACTCGCGGGGTACTTCGAAAATTTATTGTCCCTACGTTTTCCAGTGCTCAGTTAAGAGCCTGTCATTCCGCGCCACCGCCTCTAACCAGGAAGTGACGCGCATTTAGTGGCACTACACAACCCGCTTAATTATCGTACTTCTTCCTTCTTCCTCCATCTCTCTCTTCGGCTTGTTCTCATTATCTGTCTTTCTCTTTCCTCGCTCTCTTGTTACGTTTCTTAGTCCGTGGCACCTGTCTCCTCTTCTTTCTCTGTCATTCCCTTCTGCCTCTTCTTCTCTTTCTCTCTTTATTTACCATATTTCGCGCTCTCTCTCTCTCTTTCTTCTTCTCGTTTCTCTCTTTCCCTTCCTGTCTCCTTTCTCATTTCCTCTCCTCAATCCTTTTCCTCGCTCATTCATTCTCTTTTCGTTTCCGCTCCCTCTCGCTCGCACCTCCCCATCCGCATGAATCCTACGTGCCATCGACGGACAGGCCAACGCCACGGTGTAATTAAGACAACGTTCGGCGTCATGCAACAAGGAAGAATGACCGAGGCAGTTTGTGGGCGGGATGACTTTGAGAAATTTGACTTTAGTGCCACGAGAAGCGAGTTACGTGTCTCTTCCTCTTCTCCGACTCTCTTCTCGCCTTTTTCTCCTATTTTCTCGCTCCCTCTCTCCGTCTGCCCTTGCTTCTACACGCTTGTTGTTCCGTCTCTTATTTCGAACCCTTTTCCCAACCCTGTCGCTTTGAAATACGGCGATCTTATGGGCGGTCATTTACACTTTTCACACCTCTCTCTTCGATTCTCGTCTCTGTCAAGCAACAGCTTATTGTTAGATAAGCCATTAACGAAGTATATGTAACCGAGAACGCGGATTCGTACGAGTTCATCGGTTCGGGATCAAGGCGGCTCGTATGTTTAGACGCGGGAACGATGCAAATAATAGCGGCAATCAAAAATGAATCATGACGGACACTTTCGCTGGGCGGGGTTGCGTAATGGAATGTAATTTCTCGAAGACAGCGTCGAATGCCGAACTCTGTCGGCATCTAGAAAAAGTACGGGAGAAAGTACGAAAAAGTTTTGCAACTTCTTTGGCCGAATGTGTTAGAGGGTATAATTAGTAGTTCACTTGCAGCTGAGTGCCCAAAAGTCATTTATCGCATGCCAGTGTGCGAGAGCAGTAGTGAACGAATTTTCGAATCTTACCAATATTAGTCACACCTTCCTAAATTTTCTTCGAGTATACAGGCTGATTCCTTACGCTACATTGAGTCGAAAATATAGAATAATGTTTTTTGAAGCAGATTTCGGAAACACCCTCTATACACCATATTCTAAATTTGTCCAATAGCCTGTATAACGTCGACATACATATCGCGGTTTGCAGAATGTGTAATTACGACCTAAGTTACTGTTAGTGCTCCGACGCGGCGAACAGGGGGTAGGTAGGTACCCGGCAGGAACCGTATCGCGCGCGTAAAACTGCGAGTAATAACACTGTAACTCATTGTCAGCGGTGTCGGGCAATAACGCCGGGACTTCCCGCGGAGGCGGCTCTACGTCGCTTTCGTGGAAACGTGCAGCGTCGGCTGGCGGACGAAGAAAGAACGAGGACGAGGGTTTGTCGAGGAGAAAGAGACAGAGAGGCGAAAAACGTGCGGGGTAAATGGTCTTCGGTGGAGAGTGTCTCAAGCGTATTCGCAGTAGTCTGCACTATTTCTATCCCAAGTTTTCTCTACTAAAGCGGATAGACTGGGAAGTAAGGTTGAGTCGAAGAACAAATGGTATTTTCAGGGAAGATATATAGTATTGTTTGCACATTATGTAGTATGAAAACAATTTCAAGCAGATCAATGCTAGTCACTAGCAACAAGTTCAGTATGGGACGCAAATTATGAAACGATCGACGTCTATGAACGCGTACTCAATGAGCGGTATTCGTCTTCAGTTTTTAAGGCCATCTTAAGCACAGTTTTGACCAATCACCACTCTTTACATTCGACTTAAGACCTCACTATAAATACCCGCGCAATAAATGGACTCAGTGCGACACGGCGCGTATACGTTGACAAGACAGTTGCATAAGAAGAGTATCGTGATCTGAGGGAGGAACGTCCATGGCGGCATGACGTGGCCTGGTAGTGTCTTCGTGCTCTCACAATGTCACCGCAGCCTTCCTTTCGCGGTGAAACAATGCCTCTTTTCAAGGGCGCATCGCCTATTGTCGCGAAACTTTTGCGATAGCGCTGGCGCGCGGGTTAATTGCCGGATTCGTTACGAGGGCGGAAAGGTCTATGGTTGATGAACGGCGCGAGTCCTTAAAACTCCTGCTAGGCGGTGCAGTTTAAGTAGTACAAACGTTCTTTGTGTGCTCCTTCATTCGAGCGCATTGCGAGTTGGCTACGCTGCTGCCTGTGACTCGGTGTCTTATGCTTCTTAGTTATCGGAATGTATCATCTTGCATGATTCGCGGTTCATTACGATTGCCGCGGCGCGTTCAATGTAACCGAGCGGAAGTTTGATATTTTAGAGATTATTAATGTTTACTCGTGTTTCGCGGACACTCGATCCCGCTGATCCACATGCAAATTGGTGAAGAGAAATAACGAGCAGTCTGAGAGTCGAATTACCGTAGTTAGGATAAATTATTTGAGACGGCGTTAGTAGCAGAAACGGGGTATCAAGTGACAATTATGGGGAAACAAGCGGACGCGAGCGTATGTATACTTCTGACGTGGCGGCGACGATCTCACTTATTCCCAGACTCAAATAGAAATAGACCCGTAACATCAAAAAGGTTAATACGACGCCATGTATTAACGTAATGTCCTCTATGCACCAGACAAGGGACAGGCAATAAATTTGCGTGATTTCTCAATAGTTAAAAACGTTGACAATTTCGATGGTTGCTCGATTTTTCTCGCCTCAACTAACGAACCAGTTTCAATCGAGTATTTCCACCTTTTCACCAATTAAGAGTTATCGGACTCCGCATGATTGTATATTAACGCCGATTTCGCTCATTAACACGAGACTTGTCACTTTCGATCGATTATCCGCTATTCGTGTTAACGACAAGCGTGCTACGATTATTTGCGAGAAAACGCGATTGCACGGAAAGCCAGGCTCGAAATGTTATCGTTTCACTTCTTTTACGGTAATCGAGTTCGATGATTACGCGCCGACTTCAACTTCGACGTTTCTCGTTTTACCAGCAAAAATAGCTTAGTTTCAACTAGTCGCCGCTTACTTTCAACGGCAATAGAACGGTGTGAACGGACGGTTTATTACCCGAACTGCTCACAGTTTCTCAAGCCACGAGTTGTCACTTCTTGACATGCACCATACACCCATGCGAATCACCGAATGCCTTACGTCAGTGCGATCAGAATATCCTTGAAACACTTCAATCATTCTCCAATACCAATCCCACCAATGTTCCCGTCAAACCCCACAAGAATATACCGCTTTCTCGCAATTACTTTCAATTCCATCGGTAATCCGCACTGCACGTTATTTCTCGTGTGCTCCTGAAGACAGGAAAGAAAAATGGGAAAGCAGCAAAGAAGGTACATACATGTTCTTCGAACTGCAAGAATCTGCAGTGTCTGTACTATGTAAGAGACCTAACCCAGCAACCCTCGCGGTCGTGGAACGAGCGGAAAACGGGCCTCCCAATCACGCGGCATTATTAGCAGGCGATATCCGCGCTCGGAGGTATCGACTAAACGGCGGAGGATCGTTATCCGCGCTCGCCACGGACACGTCGAGAGGCATAACTCGGTCGCGGCGGTCGTTTCTTATCCCGTGGGATCGCGTGGGCGGTTAAAGCGCGCGGTTCTCGCCCACTTGGGTCGATTCCGGACGGACGGACGGACGGACGGCACCGCTCGTTTCGCTCTATCCGCGAGTGTCCTGTTAACGGTCGCGCACCGTTAAAAAGACCACCGCCGGCCGCGCTCTTTTTACGCCGCGGCGAACCCCTTTTACGAGCTTCCGACGCCACACGAGAGCGACGTGGAAGCTCGGCTGAGCCGCACGTAACGATTTCATCCGCGGAGCATTGCGTCGAGCCTGTTTCTCAAGGATCTTCGTCCAGCCGGGAGGCGAGGAAACGGGGGTAACTTGAAGCTTTTTTAACAGACTTTAAGAAAAGAGGAGGTTCTCTATTTTATGTGTATACTTTTTTTTCATGTATGTTCGCGCATGACAAATTGAGAAATTTAATATTTTTGCACCAAGCTCAAATTGGAAATGATCTTATCCTTTTTAGCGTAGATTTGGAGTCGGTTTTTACTTTATTTGAAGATGTTGTATTCGAAGACACGTCAGCCTTCGGCCCTTCGATCGCGTACAGACGAGTGCATATAAATTGACTCCCTGTTTAATCAGAGGGGGAGTTCATTGTTGTTTGGCGAATGTTGACGAAACCCGCAGCACCGTTTCAATGCTCGAATTCACCGTGTCAGTGATTAGTCGCAACGCGATTCCGGGAACTATTACGTCACACGTGCGTTCGAGCGTGCTAACGTGTTGTGCAAATAATACCGGCACGGCTTCGACAGGGGGGGCCGCGAGTTGGGTGCATCGAATTTGTTTCAGGATGTTTCGTAAGGTTCGATGTGCATTGTTTACGCATTACTCAATTGGGAATCGTTTCGTATCGCGAAACGTGCGCGCACACAAAATTCGACGGCACAAAAATGTCATTGGATGAGGATCGATCGATAAGTGGCGAATCCTGCAAACAATTTTTATTTGTCGATCGACCATCTTTATGCTGGAGCACGTTTATACAACAAACCGCATTAATATGTCACGTGCCGATGATTAATCTCCGTATTTCACTCGTTGCAGCGACGTATATAAGTAATACGTATCGTTACATTAGAATTACCGCAAACATTGAGTAGATCTAATTTTACACGCTAATTGCTTTCTTCACAGAACAATTAGCAGCGTGAGATTACAGGCAACTCGATCTACCTCTGAATAACGTCTTTACAAAATGCAATTCTCTTCAAATTGCTCTCGCCATTAACTCGTCCTTGTCACTCGCCACTTTGCAGAACGGAGCGAAGATTCAATTACGAAATCGCTGCTCTTGACGTTATCACGCTTGACGTGCGCTCGGGACGCAATCAATTACCGTGCACGACGAGTGCTGCTCCCGGAAACGGGAAGAAATCTGTCGTTCACACGTGTCCCGGAACGGGCGGTGCACGCCTTCGTCGGAGTTCCTCCGTTCGTTATTTACGAGCGCGTTACACGCAATGTTAATTCGACAGATTTGACCGTAAATAACGATCGTAAATGCGGCCCCGCCGGAGTATATATTTATCTCCGGCCGTAAAATTCAACCTTCGCCGGATGTGCGCGGATTAGGTTGAGGTTTTGCCCCGTCGATCGTTGCGGACGGAAGAATTGCGCTCCGTTCGCGCCACTTTGATGATCCGGAGCAAAGGGCCTCTCTGTCGGGGAGCGAGTGTCATCTGGAACGCGGTAGAATCGACAGGCAGCGTTTCATGTGGCCTTCATTCCTCGAACCGCATTTTCCCGTTTCAGCGCTAATGGCTTCAATGTTTTCGGAGCGTACGAGTGATCATAGACGATGGACGTAAAGAACACCGATAGCAGTAGCTAAATCATTCTACGTCAATTCTATTTTAAGACTCTTTATTCTCCGAGACATTTTAATTGATGGAACGATATCTCGTTTCGTCGTTAACGATTAAATGTCAATTTGCAACTGAATGCATGCGTGGAATACGAAGAGGTACCGATTTATATTTAGTACGGTTCAATGAAAACTGACGCTCGCCGGACATTCTCCAGTCCAGCACACTCTATGTCAATCCTAATCATGTTCCTAATATCAATCACCAACATTATACCCAAAGAAGAAGATAGACCAAACAACGATTCTAAAATCTATCCCACTCAAATGAAATCAAAGTTTGACTCCGTTCTTGCACCGTAAAAGCGTTGACAAAAAAAAACAGTCAAGTCGAGCTCCGTTCTTTCCTTCCGGATAAATATTCGCGTTTAATACGTCAGGCCGATTATGGACATTGAGTGGCATTCGCCAGGGCCGTAGGGTTCAGGGCCACATTCACCTTCGGCGTGCCGACCTGCGAGACTAATGCACGGCTCCCCCGTACTCCGGCCGCACGTGTGTGTGTGTACCTACACGTTCATTACTCCGTCTCCTTCTCCGCGCCCGGTCTCTCTTTCCGTTCCGCGTGCTCACAAGCAGAGCGGCCGGCAGTGTGCGTGTAGCGATCTCGGTGATCACGATCCCGTCGATCCTGTTCCTCGGTAATAATTACCGCCCGGCTGTCAGTGCCAGGTCAGTGGGAAACCATTGGAACGGCCAAGAGAATCGACAGCTTCCGCGGGTCGTTAAACCTGAAACGGTCTCTTCGCTGCCGTGGGCCCCGACTCTTATAGGCTCGCTTTTCGTCGTGATCGATGCATTAGCAATTAGAACGGCCGTATACGTTAAACGTTTTCGTAGAGTCGGCATGGAGTACGGGGCTGCCCTATTCGGTTGGATGATGCGATCTTCGAGACGTCGGATTTATGTTGCCAGCTGTCGAAAGGTGGGGAAGTTTTTTTTGTTTGTTTGGACTTATGTCATTTGAGAGAAGGTGGTTTGTGTTTAAAGTAGACAAGGAGTGTAAGCTGAACGTTTGATAGATTTCGAGATATGACGAGTTTTTGGAGGTGGACAATTTTTGCATGCGGCGCGGAAGAAAATTTTGAAGATTTCCGTCAGTCTTCTCAAGTTGCACATGCCTCGCAGCTGTAATTTACATTAGTATAATATACGACATCGTGGATAATTCGTTGCCCAATAATTCCGATAACATATAATTTATCCCGTAACGATGGCACTCAGACTAATAACAGTAATAACCATAACATTGGCATGGGAGCAGTGAAACAAAAACAATACTCTCCTTCCCGTCTAACTCGCGCTCATCTCAGCCGCGTAAGTAACACTTCCAGCAAAAATTTACGATCTCGCGTCGGGGTAAATCCTCGTGCACGCATTGCAACTTTTGCATCGCGATAAGGCGCTCCGAATCGGCCAATGAAGTACAGCGCTGATAAGGGTTGAAGAAGCGAAAATATATGCGCAGGAATTCAGTGCGAGGCACGAGTGCGCTGGCAAAGATTGCGCAATTGTGCCTCGCGATAATACGCCTCCTCTCGTTTACTCGAATCTTACGTGGAAGGTGCCTGTTCTGATAAAAGTTAAAGAAGTGATAATATACAGAGGAATTAAGATAAATTCTCGAGCATTTATGGGGTCTCTCTGGTGTCGCGGTAATGCGACGAGATTCGAGTGAACGTTAAGAGTGTGCGCAGTATCTTGGCAGGAATTGATTACGATCTGTTATGCAGCTGTTCTCGCAACAATCGTGGTTCTCGTATATCTTCCCTTTTTTATTGTAATTAATATATACTTTATCGTACCTTGATCTTACGAAGTTTACGTACGAAGTACAAGCGCGAGTGGGGTGATTATAGCTGAAGGAATGAATAATATTAGAAAATACGTGTACAGTTTATTTTTGTAGAGTATTATTTTCGAGACGTATAACGATGCTAATCGATCGATTTTTCATTACGTGTATAAAATTCCGGAAATTATGACGAGATCGGTGTCAGGGTTCGGAGTATGAAAAACGGTCGGTTTCACGTGATGTTTATAAAGTGTAACAAAACCCGCTCTCGTTCAACTTAGCAAATCATCGGGATTGAAGCAAAGGGGGCTGGGATCGATATATTACGAGGTAATCGTCTAGGACATGACTGATCTAACAATGACGTACGACAAATCGCAAGCAGACATTAGCCTGAAACGATGTGTAGGTGAACTGGTTAGTTCGCTACGAGACTCTTTGAACGAATAACAAGGATTCACGTCTGCATTGGCTATGGGTGTTCTCATATTTTGCAATCGTACACTGTATTTTAGCATTATAGCCACAGTGAATATCATGAAAATTTCGTGTTATTTATTTATTCATACGGATGACACAATTTGATCATTCATTCGCGTTATACAATTACACCGTAAAAAAACGCTTCTTTATCAAATACTTCAACACAGTTTTGAACAATCCAACTGGCTGAGATTCAGCAACGAGTCCGACTTTTCCCTCCAGCGCTTAATAAAGTGATTTCCAATATCCGTGAAAGTCAATCTGCCCATCGCGCCGGTCGGAACTTTGTCCCTCGTGATCGGCGCATTAGCAATTAGAAGACAGTCGCGGCACAGGGATCAGCGAATGCTTGCCTCGGAAGTCTCTCATTCTTCGACAATCGGCCGAGCAAGGTCAGGGGGTTAACCCGCCGACGTGGGCTGAAAATGGAACGTAAGAGGGCACTCGTTAACCGTTTTCCATTTCAATTATCGTCTCGCGTTTCGGCGCTCGTCGGCGATTTACGGACGTTAACCAACATATCGGGTTGCAAATTAAACGGCGATTCCTCATGGTCGTGCAGCGGGTACGGGAGGGAGAAGCTTAGCCGTTTCGTCGAGCTGAGGTCTTCTCCTTCTTGTCGAAAAGAACGTCTCAACGTGGGCTCTTAACGGCCCACGACCACGTCCGCTGAGATTTATCAAACTACTTGTTAGGGTTGTTAGGATATTTTTAGTCGTGAACAGGGTAGGGTGGGCATCCTAAGTACTGCGGTGATTTAAATGTGGAAAAGTGGAAGGTATCTCTTACTACTACTACTACTATTACTACTACGCCAGTCTCCCCCGATGATAATTTGTGCTCAAAATAGCTGTAATAACGGGTCTGTTATAATGCTACGGACTTATTATAGGAATTTTGTACTATTACGGTATATTTAGTGGGCTGCGTTTAACGTGCACTGGCTACACGTAAACGCTATTGGTGGTAATGTATTTGGTGCACGGGTTTAAATTGGACATTTAAATTGCGTAGTTGTTGTGATAGTAGAAGAATGTTTCGAAGATGAATCGTTTAAGATGTACTTGAAACAAAGACGTACTCCTGAAATTGGTACGTCAGAAATTGAACTGTGTATTAAATTAGAAAGAATGTTACATTTCCGTACGAAGCTTATCAATACCGATCAATGAAACAGAGAACGCACATTAATACAGACATTACGACAGCAGTAGAAAACACAGTTCACGCCGTAAGAGGTGAAGAGCTTTACATGACTGGCATCATTAAAACGTTCCCTCCCGCACAGCTGACTGACTATTCAGCTCGTTTAGCATAAGTACCGCGAAAATGGTCGACGCGACCGATGAACCGCACTTTGATGAAAGAGCTAAAAATAGCCGTTGGTCTCCGGTGCCCGTGCTCTCTCACCTTGCCCAGTGCCTGCACTTACTACCTTGCCCCGCCCGGGGTCAGCTCGCCTCCCTCGCACTGACCTCGTCTTCTTAATCCTCCGTTTCAGGAAAATGGCTGCCTCTACTCGCACATACGATGGGGCGAGGCCTTCGTCGTCGTTTACAGCGTAACATGCAAACGCAGCTTCCAGGAGGCGCGCGGTCTTCTTAAGCAGCTCGCCGATCTGCGTCTGCCATCCTACTTCACCGCGCTGCTGCTTGGCAACAAGAGAGATCTGGATCATGCACGGTGAGTACCCGACTGTGTGCCGAGTGTCGATACGGGAATCGCAGGAATGGGAGAGGTAATGATACGATGCGGATAGCCTCTGATATCGGCAATTACACGGTGCGGATGTTTTCGATGCCCCATTCAGTGAATTCTGATTCTGTCGAATCGGCCGCGGCCGCGGCCGCTGCGACGTTGCTCTGTTACGCCTGCTAGAGACCCTGTGATCGGAGTCACAAAATAGTCAACAAGGTTGGGTCGGCCAGGTCGTTTTTCAATGAAATGCTTTCTGCTAGTTCGGAGAATGTACGCGTACTTAATTGTCGATAATGCCCGGCTTCCGGCGATCTCGAGCATATTTTCCCCGTCTCACGTGTGCACTTCCCGCGGCCCGCGGGCCTTCAAAAGTGAGCATTACGCGCTCGCCGCGATTGCAAAATGTCACCTCGCGATTTTCTGACTTTCTAAAGGAAGTATTACGCGCGGCCTTCCGCGACAGGCATATATCAATCGACGTCGCGCGCGGCAGTAAAGTAGGCAATTTACGAGGCGTTATAATACATTTTCATTAGCCGGCTGTGCCGCTTCGTCTTTTCCTCGCTCCCGTCTTACGCGTCGCTTCGCTCCGCTTCTCGTTTCTTTCCTGACCAGTGACACGCGTGCCTTTGGCACACTTTTTGAATGACCGGCACTGATCGCGTTAAAATATCGGTGCGATGGCGATTGCCGGCCGCCATTCTCGCTATTTTGATTAGGGAAGCCATGGTTATGAATATACTTACGTATAAATTGACTCGTCGGAGTGACTTTCTTACAACGGTATAATAGGCTCGATTAGTACTCCGAATGTGACGATGTCCTGTCATGTTGGCTATTCGTGGAATTATTTTTCTTGATCAACCGGGAGCGTTGAATGAAGTATTTTTTCTTCATCCATAGAACAAAATGTTAAACGAGCCAAATTTCAAGCATGTTTAAAACCAGTTACAATCTACCTCCCCCCTCCCTCCCACACGCACACACAGTGTGCCGCTGAAATGGAAACGGAGTTAACCGCCTCGCGGATGACAATGTCTCCCGATCGGTACCATTCTCCGTCCGTCATCGAGAATCCGCTGACTTCACGCCTCGCCTTTGGCGATTCTCGCGTGCCATGATTAGTCGTCGTCCTCGTCGAAGTCGTTCCCCCTTGTTTTTTCCCTCTCTCACTCTCGCACGATCTCGCTCCCCTCGCCTATCCTCTCCCCCCGCTCCCGGCGCCGTCGTCCCGCGGCAAGAGACCCGAGCGCCCAGCAGTGTACTTTCTTCCATGTGCGTGTTTGGCCTATTAATCCCTCCGGTTCACTTTCCACCTTGCGCCGAGTTACACGCGGGTAACAGGATCTTCGGCTCGGCCGGCCGTTTCCTAGACGAGCGCGCGACTGCGAGACGGGCAGATTTCGCGCGAGCCATGCGATTCGCGTGCGAATCTCTGCCGTCGTTGTCATCGTTCCTCGTGTCCCCTTCCGCAACTTTTTTACCGGACTTCCTTCGAATTTCGGCGCCGATTGAAACTCGCAGATAGAATGACTTATCGGTGAGTATCGGAAAGATACACTTTACCCAGAGGCGCGACCAGTGCGAGTCTCGTCACTGTCGCGTCGCGTCGGCGGCGCGTGAAACGCGAAACGAGGCGCCGTGCCTCCGCCTCCGACCACAATCCGACACCAGAGACCGTTTCGAGCGAGACACCCGGTAGTGGTCGCGACTTGGTCGCTCACCTAGAAACCGTTCACGCGATCTCTGGCACCGGCAGATCTGTTTACGCGCGCGCCGTTTGACCGACTTGAGGACGACGACGACGACGACGACGACGCGAACTTCGACGCGGCGACGCCGGAATGACGAGCGATGTTTGAATGACGACGCCGACGACGGCAGGAAACAAGGGGAACGATTCTCGACACGCCGCGGCCTGGCGCCAGTCTTCGAGATATACGGAGACGCTGCTCGTAACTCTTTCCCATATTCTTCTGCGAAACGTTGCCACTTATCGAGGATCGGAGAGGTATCAGTGTCGATGATAAAAATAGGGAGGAAAACAAGATAAAGTGGAGGTTTATTCGTTTGTTTTGGAATGTACGGGCGGGTGGAGCTTATGCGAGCGCATTGTGCGAGCTTTGATATTGATGGCAGGTATTAAATGTCACGGTGATTAGGGGAAGTGATCTGTGTGAATTTTTTGGGTATTTTTTACTTTTTGATAGATTATACGAATGACACTTGGCAGAAAAAAAACATGGTGTGCTCGAAAATTTGTCTTTGTGCATGTTCTATAATAGAAGACCCCCTTAAGAGACGTGTGCGTGAATCGTAGAACCGCGCATTGAGATTATTCCTGCGCAATGGAAACGAGCCGCGCGCGAGGCACGTAGGTGAACCGGATATCACTCGATATCCCTTACCGGTGACGCCTGAGAAACAGGAATTTCCCGGCCGATTCCCGTAGGAATGTGGATCGTCGTTAATGAAGACGCGAGAAGCTTTGCATACCGAGGAGAGTGGAAAACGTGGCGGACGTGCGTGAAAAGCCGGCGAACGGCACGTACACGGAAAAATACTTTCACATCATCTAAAGGAAGCCAGAAGTATGTTAACGCTGCTTCATATTATGCATGTGATTTCTACGCAATATTCAGTTTGACGTACACGTACGAAGTACGCAGTTACCACATCGAGAATTTCCGTTTGCTTTGTTTCAACCACAGAAAACAAAGTATAAGACCGAGATGGCACATAGATTATGCTTAACGCGGTGTATATCAAGACTCGGACTTTTTCCAGGATCACTTCGTAATTTCCTCCATTCACACTCTTCGAGCGGCGTGCACAAGTGCCGCAACATTCACTGTAAAGACCAAGTGCCACAGTGGTACACGAACCATCACAATGGCCGTCTTCATAAAGCACGGCCAACATCTGGCCACCACGATCTGTTCACTGAACTAAGCAAACGTCTCTTATAGTCGCGCGTTTAAAAACCACAGCTCGCGCCCGCGCGTAATCTTATTTTTGGGTCAGCTCATAATTTCCGCGAAGCGGAAATCTCTCTCCAGCGCGAGTCAGCGTTTCGGTTTAAACCGGGTGTTCATGATGAGCCGCGCGCGTCCGACTGTCCTCTCCTCGGCTCCGCTTCGTCCTCTTTCCTTTTTCGTGCGGAGGCGCATTTATTCGGGGTCGGGCCCGCTGATATTTCGAGATAGGTTTATCGATGCGCGATATTCCGCGGCTCGCACAGTCGCGGACGCCGCGCGGGTTGTATCTAAAGCGGCGATAACTCGTTCCCGGGAGAGTGGTCTCGCCGGCCTCGCGGCCGGCCGGTGTCTCTAATCTTTATGAACTCCATTAAGGCGACGAGAGCGGCTACCGGATAGGAACGGACGCGAGCCGGGTCGGAGTGGCGACGACGTGACTTTTTTTTTTCCCACGCTTTTCGAGTCGACTGACATCTTTGAACGATACGGTACCGAAAACTCTCGAAGCGACATTTTAACATGTGCCGCGAGCATGCGATTTGTTGGATAAAATCTGCTGCGCCGACGCACGAGCGCTCGCTTTTGTCTCCGGGAGAGCACGGCGTGCTCACCGATTCCACCCCGTCTGATTTACTTCCTACAACGGCAATATCGTTTGTACCCACGTGTAATCCGGTCGAAGGTGTTCGTTGTCGTCGTCGTTGTCATTTAAAGGTCGAGTCGTTCGCCAGTGTCATGATCCGAAGTCGAGTCGGTGAAATGTCGACGGAGTCTGTTCTCCCGGTTCCCTTCGTTTTCCAGCTTCTCTCTCGCTCTTCTTCGTCTGTCTATCGGGCTCTCCTTCGTGTTCCCGCGCACGAGTCGTGAGAGTGCGCGGGAAAAGAGAGCCGTGAGGGTTCGATTCTAAGTCCGTATACTCGTAAAGCAGCGGATCGCCCCGTATAATATAAAAGGCGACAGATTAACGGCCGGCGTCGCTCTTATGTACCTACGTATATAGTATACGGGATCCTTGTCGGTACTGTGCGCTGCAACGTGGATGGATTTTGTGTATGTAGAAATGCATGAAATATTTCCGGAAACGTGCACGGAGTGCATTTGGCAAATTTTATTGTTTACGTTTTTTAGTTTCATTCTTTTCAATTTTAACAGCTTTTAAGAATTTAACATCAATTGCCTTTCGATGTCACGTTGCAACTCAAGAATTCCGAGACACTTTATATACGCATAGTCATTTACGTATGTTCTCGAATCAAACGCTGGGAGAACATACGTGAATGCACAGTTTCATGTAATGTACGTGCCGGGTCCATATGTTCATTCATACAAACACGAATTCGAACGAATACGTAAAAGGTGGACAGAGCGATTAGACGTGTGCAAAGCCCTCCCACGCGCCACTGTACTTGGCATCCCTTTTCACGTTCTTCTTATCCTTGTCTTCGCTTTTTGGCTCTCGGAGAGTATCGTGTGTTCCCGCCAATTTAATTGCCTCCATAAATATTGGGACCCCTCGCGTACTGTGGCTTTGGTACCAGAAAGAATCTTCCAATTCTTTTTACCTCCTCTCACAATTTTCTGTCTGTGCGGAACGTAGTCCTGAATAGATATAAGTACCATGAATTATCCATCTTATAAATTACTGTGTGTTCTGTATAATTAGTTTAACAAAATCTACTCCTTTGTCTCTTGAATGCTTTGTCGCTAACTTTTATTGGAGTGTGTCTCTTTCTTGTCAATCTACGTCTCTTCCCTTTTCTCCCACCTAATTCTTCCTCTGTTTCAAGACTACACTTTACGTCGGTGAATACGCAGGCACATAACTACAGTCGCGTTTCCTGAACATCCACAACTGGCGGCATTCCAGTAACTTCTCTTCTCATTACTCATTCTTCCCGCCATTCCCTTTTCTCATCCTCCTCTCATCCTTGCCATACTTCAGTCCGGTGAACGTTTCACGAATTCGGGAGTCATATTCAATCATTTTTATCTTCCGTTTAACTGTACACTCGAGAATATCTCTTACTGACAAAAGTTAGTCCGGATCAAAGTTGGACGTTATTCGGATTGTTTCTGTTAAAAATGTATCTAATCTTGAGCTAATTATCGGAATAAATTCTTACGATACGCCTGTTTCATTGGAGTAGGATATCTATCGTCGACGTAGACGATCTTTTCTCCGACTAAAATCGGGCGTCATCGTGCTCGGGCGTAGTCCTTGGCGACTTCCGCCGTACCGTTTCCGAATCGTGTTCGCCGATATGATTTACGGTTCCTCCCGGACCTTTATGAGGGATAAAGAGTTGTTATTCCGCGGGAATACAAGCGCGGACTTCCCGTTTTACAAGCTTTATAGCCCCGCGAATTTCACGACTTCGCCGATCGGACGCTTCAACGGGCTGTACGTTTCGCGTACTTTTATCATTTTCTACACTTTGCAGTTTTACAGATGTTTACGGTCCTTCCTTTGAAGCGTAAGTTATAGCGTCTTTCATACTGCGCACGTGAACCGATATTGAAAGCGGCGCGCGATGCTAATTGTACGTCAGAGGCGCACTATTAGAGTAAACGTTTATAGATATACAGCAAATGAGTCGGCTAAGGAAATTTAATTTTACTTGCCGAATGTTGACGCCGAAAGTTTCTGTTTTAAATTACACGATTCTGTGACTAGAACGTTGTGTCTCTGCCGACGTTAGAAGACGCTTCAATGATGGGCGTGATGTGTGATAGACGTCTGTGGGTCGTCGTCGATGTTGCGTGTCAGATCTTTGACGGTGGTTTGGGTGACCGGGAACAGCTGTTACGCGAAGGAATCGCTGAACTAGAAGACGAGTTTTGCGGGAATATAGGTCGACGTCGTTGAGTCCGTTATGACGCCGCGTACGCGGTCGCTATTCCGACATTTCAGGAACCTTGTAACTTCGCCATCCTCCAATGTCGCACTGCGCGCGACACTTTGACGACATCGTTCAAACGAAACGTTGATACTTAGAAACTAGAGCGTATCTAATGGCCAATATGTCTTCCTTACGTACGTCCATATACACTGTGTACAACCTCACGACATTAATCCCATTATCAATGTCCGCGATCGGTTCAGTGATCTACAATATTGGGTGTGTTGTTTAGAAATGAGTTATGTAGAAGGTGTTTGCGTGGCAGGAATGTAGGCAAGCCTGAAGTGCATTGAATACATAATGGAATAATCAGCGTAGACTTCATGATCATTGAACGCGTATATAGACGTCAGTACCGTATCTATCCCACAAATGTTACGATTTCTTTTTAAATAACCACCTCACTCCATTCCTCACGTTATCACGGATTATTTCACGATTGGCCCGTATCACTCTCATATTCGCGGCATCATTGCCGACCCTATTTAGCTGGTGCAAAACATTGATAAATTCACACGATCGGAACGTATCCTGTTTCAGAGAGGTGTGCGTAGACGAGGGCCAACAGCTGTCCCTAGCCCACGGATGTCAGTTCTACGAAGTGAGCGCAGCGGAGAGTCCTGCTGGCGCAGCGCTGGCCTTCCAGGCTCTTCTGCGAGAGGCAAGGTCCGTTCAGTTGCTGCGCGCGCTCCCCATACGCAGGAAGCTCGGCGTCCACTCGGTGTCGAGGGTGCTCGGCACGATCTTCGGCAAGAACACGACCAAGGACCGGAAGAAGAGGCCGTCGCTGAGCATATGACGCCTCCTTTGCGCCCTCCTTCTCGGAGGTCGCGACGAGCCCGGCAGGAGAACCGGCGTCGTCGTCCTCAGCAGCAACGTCTACGCCAATCGCTGACGATGGCCGATAGGATCCGACGGAGAGAGAAAAAGAATGAACTTCTGATTGTCAGCGGAACTCGCGTCCGGATCGAGCCGATTGAGTTCCGGTGCTTACTTTGGCGTTCTCGTAAGATTGACGGAAGGGACGAGGAGTGCGTCGCATTTCGTACAGTACTCTTTGTTTAAGAGAAGTATGAAGTTCTGACGAACCACGTTTTGTCCGGATATTGATTCGGAGATTGAGTTCCGGGTGGAATAGTTGATGGAGAGAGAAAAAGAATGATCTATTGCACAAAATTAGTCTTGAAGCTCATTGTCAGTCGCTGAGTGCTGATACTTCTTTAATTCTACGATAAGAATCGCGGCTGCGAGAATAGAACCTGAAATGCATTTACCGGGATCAATCTGAGAATAATCGTAATGACAGAGCTCGAGCCAACTGAACCAACAAACGACTTGTTGCTATGCGGGAGTTCCCCGACATTTCATAATCCCACACCACCTTCCATACAGAATACAGAGCATCGGGAAGAGACGCGAGAGAACACATATCGCTCGGTAATCTAACTCCAGAATGCCGAGCGCAGGAAGAACAAAAAAAGAACAGTCAACGAAAGAAACAACATAATAAGTAAGCGTCTTTTCCCTTTTTTTATAATTCGCCAAGAATATCGACTTCCAACGCGAAGTAACGAACGCCATGAACCTCGTCGGACGAAACGACGGAACGAAGCATTTCACTGAGATTTTACAAGAACATTCAGCCGTGCTTCTCCGTTTCGGGATCCTGTTCCGGTTTCGCAATCGGAGCCGTGCCATGGGCGTTGAAGGCCAACAGTGTGTTCGTTCGCTGCAAGGTGTACCAAAACGAGAGAAGGGTGCGAAGGTGAGCTTACTGCTTCGAGTTGTTCAACGAATATTCAGCGTCGAATTCGTCAGTGAACAGTGTCGCGTGCAAAGTCGTTTCGGTCAAGTGCCAAGCCCCGTAAAAAGTGATCGAATGTCTCGCGCGATCGAAACGACCCAGTGAATCGGTAACGTTTCGCGCGGACGTCGAGAAGGAGAGAGAGAGAGAGAGAGAGAGAGTGACAGAGACTGGCTGAGTCGACCAATCGGTGCCTGGGACTCTGCTTTTATTTTCTCGTTCTTCGTCAATTTCGCCCCCATCCCTTCGTTTTATCTGCCGAAGTTTGCGCGTGACGTAGTTGTTCCTGAATATTGTTGCTCTTGGTTAGTTTGAGGGTGACGTCGTCGATTGAAGGCGCACAGTAAACAAGTACTTAAATTATTAACAAAGTATAAGTCTGGTACTGTTTTAAGGAAGGAATTTCTGTACGCTCTACTGGCAGTTTGTCAATAACGAATTGAATTATTCTTGAAACAATGCGTTTGTGTCACGGAATTCTGTTTCGTGCGCCTTCAACTGGCGACTCTCTCGATTCCATGTCGCGAAGTGGAGCCTGATCGAGAGCGAGCGATGATAAGGGGTGGCGTTATAATAATGATATGTTCCATATTCGTGATACTTAGCTTCGATATCAGGCTTTGGCCGGGAACACTAAGATACGGATTCCGAACTCGTTTCTTTGTCTATTTGTCTCGACGACAAGTTTGCCGGAAACGAATTTGGAGTGCGGAAGTTTGCGTTGTCTTCGAACGAGAACCCTTCAGTCTTTCAAATTTCGAAATCTCCACCGAATGGAGATCGTTCATTCGCATGGATGTTCCTAGCAAATCGAGTCTGCGCGCATGCCTCCCTTTCCATTTCTTTCCGTCTTTTCCCCCTCATCTGCCCTGTACTCGATTATCATCCCAACATTTCCCCGAAAGTATCTGTCACCGCCAACTGCTCCCTTTGATTTTGACAATTTGATGACATTGATTTGATTTGAATGACAATTTCTATATTTCACAGAAGAACGAACGATCTTCGTTGTCACCCAATTTATGTCCAATTCTACATCTACCATTGAAGTTCTCTTAAAACGTCGAAAACGACGTAATCCCGCGGTTCGCAACGAAACCGCAACGTTCCTCCCGTCTCTTTCTGCCCTCGAACCTCGAACTTTCCTTTACTCCGAATTGCTTCCTTCTGCCACTCCCGCGCATACCTTCCGGTTTTTCATGCTCATCAGGCGTGCAGTTGGCGGTAGAAACCGCAGAATTCCCTCATTCTCAGTCTTCGCGAGCCGGCCTCTTCGCTTGCCTCCTAAATATCTCGGCTCATTGAACTCCTGTCGTTTCCGGACGGCCGGCCGGGAACTCATTGAAACTCGTTGTTCACTCAACTCCCCGCCTGCTCCGCTTCGCTCGAGATCGAACGCGCAAACGCGTATCTTGACTCTTCTGCCACCGTGGGTGATCGATTCGACAATTTTTATGTTCCTAAACCGAGAGAGTAGCCTAGGTAGGTCTGTACATATAGAGCGCGCACGTATTACTTACTATCTGATAAACCTAAGGAGAGTCTCAGAGACTTATTACGCGGCTAGGATCGTGTCGGGCCGATCGGCGGGCGAATTTTTGAGCGCGCTGTACGGCGAGCGAGTTAGTCGCTCGCGGTCAGGCGCTCGTCGAGATATTTTGTAAATCGTTTCTCTTTTCTACCATAGACGTACGATATCACTCGTCCGCGGACGATATAAGAGTTTACATTTGCTCGTGTACATTTTCAAGTGCCTTCCGTTTCGTCGGTAACATAGATGTATGTGTGAGCTGTATAAGTGTGTCGGAGAGAGATTGCGAATGAAGAGATGGTAAGCGTGTGTGTGTGTGAGAGAGAAACAGTATGCGAGGGATAGACGAGAGTATCTTCCTTGGGGTAATTTAATATTCGCCGTGAAGTAAACGGCGCCGACTCAAGGACGATTTGCGTGTCTAATTGATACATTCCAAGGGACGTGTGTGAAACTGACAATGTTGAGTGAGCAAGAGAAATACGTGCTAATGCGCGTTTAAATACGTCGTGACAGCTTCCGAATTCCGGTAGACATCAATCGCTGTATTTTAAGTGCTAGTCACTTGTTATCGTAAATTGAAGAATAAAATTCTTTTGTTAAACTTGAACAGGTGTTGTGCTGTTGGATCACATGATCTGGTGATTTGTTTTCCTGTCCGCCTTTTTGGTCCTGTTTCCATCCTGTTTTGGTCCTTTTCCTGGCCCGATGCAATCTCTGAGGTAAGTACGCCCCCAGCTACTCTTCACGTAAAGTGGTATTTCTTAAACGTTATCGATGTTTGATCGTCATTGATTCTTGCAGTATGTATGTTTTCCATAGAGTAACGAATTTAAAGATGGGATTTCATATTCGACAAAATTTGATTTACTCCCGTTTTTCTCCATCAATCTGCTCTCAACGACACCAATAACAGAACTACATAAGCAAAACAATTTAAACACACAGCATATCATCCGCATAAATTGTCTAGCATATAAAGATGTTCCCAAACCGAGCCCTACACAAACGAGACATCGTTCCCTACGAACGCATCGTCGTTCGCGCGACCGCAAAAAGAGAAGCGCCCGAAACGAGCGAGGCACAATGCCGCGATGATGATAAAATATACACAATCCGCGTCCGTAAATTGAACAGCAACCGACAGCGGGCAGCGACGCGACGCCGACGACTCAAATGTTCCGCGTCGGACACGCTCGCTTTCGAAGTCGGCCCGTAAAAATAGGCCAGCACCGTAGGAAACCCCACGGAGCGTGTCAAGCATGAAACTATTGGCACGACAGGAGTAGCAACAAGGCCCCGCGGAACACACCGAACACCCACCACTACCACGCTGAAACACCTTAATTATCGGCGAACACGATATCCGGCCATTCTATCTACCTGGAGATAAGCGATAAATGGCCGGAGCGTGGGCGGCAGAAGGTGCGATTCTGATTACGCCGGAACAATAACGGGGACTAATCTAACGTACCGTTCCGTCGTTTGCTCCTACGGCGCTCCAGTGACACAGTTTCGACTCCAGCAGGCGCTCTCCCCAATCGCAAAATTGACCCGAGCAAATTTCGTGGGTCCCGCTCTCGGCGAAATTAGGATCGGCCGCTCCACTTTTTCCTCGTCCCGAGTTCCGTCGGCGCACGATGTAACGAGGGTGTTAATGTTTATGGCGCGACAGAGTCGATCAACAATTTGCGCATTTTTCATGGGCAGGATTAACGTTTATGGACTGACATGTTGGCGCTCAATTATGTTTGTGACGATGTGTAATGTGTTCACTGGGGCAAATAGAGTGTTATCATGACACGTTTAAGAAGTATGTATTCTAAATTGACGGACAAGCAGTTAAAAGTGGGATATACAGAAAATTCTGTATGTGATTCGTGTGAGACAGTATAAGCTGTTTTAAGGAAACGAGGCTTTTGGACAAAATTTAAATGCTTGACCATTGACAGCGTTTACTTCGCCGCTAATGAGCATGTTGCCAATGCGACATTAAATAAGAGCAAAGTCTCGTTTATGCTTTGTTTGTTCCGCTGCGTAATTAAATGCTCGATTTTCATTAATGTAACGTTTTACAGAGGCTTTAAAACCAATAACGTAGTATCCCGAATCGCGTACCGAAATCCACGAAGTGACAATTATTTCCCGGTTAAACGTTGATGTTTGATAAGCGCGAAAAGGAAAAGGGCTATAAAACGGCCGCGCAGCCTCTGCCTCGCTCCGCGACAATTATCCACGATTTACTGTACGCGGATGCAATCATGATTTTCGCGGCTCCCAAAAATAACGAGAATATCAATATTCATTATACGCGGAAACGAGTTCATTATAGAAAGCACGCTCGGTATTTGCCGAACGACTAAAATTACTCAACCCTGCCGCGGCGGCACGTCCGTTGCTCGCATCCGAGCGAGAAGTGGCGCGCATATAATTAAGCTTAAAATAACAATCTCGTCGGAAGCGAAGTAACAATGTAATTACGCGAGCCCACTTGGCCCGGTCGTTGGCGAAAATTCGCGATCGGGACGAGCGCTTTGAATTTTTCATACGGACTCGCACGCCTAATTGCCCGCCCGTTACCGCATATTGCCACCTGGCCGCCAGCGAATTCGCGGTACGCCCGATAGCCGGGTCATTATCGGCCATTTTGCGTTACTTCGTTAACTTGAGAACTGCCTTCACGCGCAGCCTCATCCTCCGACGCCGTTCGACGGAACTCGAGGCGACGCGCAGCGGGCCCAGCCTGACCGAATAACTAACGATTCGGGCCAAGGTTTCGGGTGCAACACGTGTTTGTCAGCCGCGATACAGAAATAAAATACGGCTCCTCTGCACCGACATATATATGCATTCCCACGCGATGACGGCACCCGTTCCCGACGCCTCCAGGCTAATTTTCATTTTTAACGGGAGGAATATTGTTATGGTAAGTTGCACAGCGATGGATGTTGGGGTCACTGAGGGTGGGCTTGGTCGAAACATACGTGATTAGATTCGATCAAAGAATTTATATTCAATTTCTTAAATTTTTCTTACGTTCGATATTGAACTCACTGTAATCGAGTCCACGGGTTTCATGACGTTACGCACAGACTCATATCTATTTCCACTCTGTATCCTGTATACGTTAAAAGGACTCTAACATAAATTAAACACGTAATTCAATGAATTAGACCGGTTACGTTTGATTTCCAGAAACATATCTCAGACACCACCCGGCCGTAACCTGCATAACCATCAGCGCAATTAGAATGATTCATTTACATAACTTCCGCTAACAGTCGCACACACCGAGTTCTGTGCGGAGCAATTTCGACGAATACGTGAGAACTCACGTACGTTCCATTCATCCATCCGCTTACCGCGGAGAGCACGAAAAAAATGGCGCAGATCGCTCGACCAAGCGGATAGAATATTTTCGCGCCACTTCTGCGTTACTATGTTACTATCCGAACACGATTTTGCCCAACGCTCCTATCTTCCCCCGAAACCTCCCCTTTCGTTTGTTCTCGTTTCCCGAGTCGCTCGTATCGTAAAGATCAGTCCGCGTGTCGATGGAGACGGCGAGAAAACGAAGTATGCGGGAAAAACGGGGCGCGAGAGGTGCAGCCCAGAAATAAGGAGTCCGCTTACTCCTCCGCACGTCCCCCGTTTCTCCACTTTCCGCGCCCTCTTCACTCTCTCCAACCCTGCGCCGAGCTGCCGCGTGAATCACGACAAGCTTTAATAAATTCCGTCGGAAAAAAGAGAACCCCCGCTTGCATCCGGCGCGGTCTCTCTGCAATTGTGCCGATCCCGACGCGGGATGGCGGGATCCGCTTTCGTTCCGCACGATATTTCCGGACGACTTGCGGCGGCGTCGATCGAGAGACGAGAAACAGGCGAGGATTTACGATTGGACGACGTCGATTATTTTCGATCGGACGCCGTCGATTATTTTCGAACGGATCTTCTTTTTGGGAGTCAATGAATTTTCGTTTACGTAAACCGCGACGTTTTTCGTTTTTGTGTAAAAAAATACATATTAAGTTTTTTTTTGTTCTAATTATAATATGTTATATTTTTGTATTCTACCAGCCAATACTTTTCATTTGGGAACAATATGACAAATTTCGTTGAAGTTGGTTTAACAGTAAAGATGTAACAGACACACAAACTTACTTTCGCGTTTATAACGTTAGTTTGACAACGTCTTGTCGTTTCGGTTAAGAGTGAGAATTTATTAATGAGTCCGGGAGTTTCGTGTTGTTTTTAAACGCGATCGCTGGTTTTCGGGAAAATTTGCGCCGCGGGACCTTACGACGATGTTTGTGTTTTTATCAGAGCTTCGGGTGCAGTGAGAATGAGAATAACGAGCACAAATGCGTGTGCCGGACGTTGAGAGGCATTGATTATTTCAGTCAGGGTTTCTTTTAGGCACGACATGTGGATCTCCGCTTTTATCCCCGTGTTCTGTCTTCTCTTCACGTGATTCTCTTGCAGATCGTCTATCTGCGGGTTGAATCATACGAAAAGTGTTTCATGTCTTTATTGTTGTCCACCGATCATTTACCCTGTAGCTTTTACGTTAATGTTAATTTGTGTCGGGCGTGTCTTTCATTGAATAATGCTGTAGATTTCGAATAAAGTGTTCTCGCGAAGCCCTCCGACTCCGACCAATAAACAGTGAGAAAAGTTTCGAGCCGTCCCTCCTTAAACAACGTATTTACGAGCGAGTAAAACAATTGTGGGTCAAATGCACTCGACGAATATGAGCAGAGCTGCCGAAACCACTCTTGATAGCCGAAAGTGCGCAAACGTGCATTCAGCCGCCCGTGCTTTAAATCCAACCGGTAAACATTAGGAAACGATCACTCGTGCCACTTTCAGCCCGATCCCAGAAATAGCCTGACCTAATAAGAACGTTTTCACTGTTAACGAGAAGGAGAGGTCGAGAATGGACCGAATGGGAATAATGCGGTGAAACGATTTTTAACCCGCACGCGCATACAGATCCTCCGACTGGATAACGACATTACGAGGTGACAGGTACAAGGGCTGAAAGCGTGCCAGGGTTTAGGATTTCCAAGTACTTCTCGGGATGCACGGTAAAGTATACGGGGTGTTGTTGAAAGAGATGGCCTTCTAAACCCTCTAAATCCGAGGTGTCTCATTCAGTATACATAAATTTGCTGGCTCAGTCTGCGACGCTTATAAGGATTAAACGTACATGCAAACGTACGCGAATACAATTACAAGGTTCCTTGAATCGTTTCGTGGCTCGCGTGGCTATTAATCGTTCACGACGTTTGCATAAACTTTCTAGAACTCTTTCTTCGTCTACAAAATTGACGCACAACGCGATGGATAGTGAATGAAAAAATTGGGTTGCAGTTTTTGGCTTAATTCTTCAAGTCGAAATACAGAACCCTGAATGTATAAAAAGAGAGAAACGAATCGGGCTATGGTGGATAGCTCAGGAATTCCGGTTCGCCCTCTCCAGTCACCTCGGACCAGTTTGCGCGAATGTAAATTATATTCCACTCGCCGCGGCGGAGTCGCAGATCGATTCTCTCTTAATTAATGGCGAGCGGGCGTACAATTAGAAATTCCGAGTGGTGTGCCGCTCTCGACAATGACCATCTGCCGATCACGATTCTAGAGAGCGCTTTCGACAAGGATGATAACAAGGCGGGTTAGCGAGGCAGAAAAGAGTGCGGGGCGCGAGGGGGTGGGCGAGGAGCGAGATAGAGGTAGAAAGGAGAAACAGGAGGAATCGCAGTCGCTATCTGCGCGGCGAAAGCGACAGCTTCCATCGGCGTTATCCGACTCGACGGTGAAAACGGCGCTTAGACTCCGCGTCTCTTTCTCTTTATGCGCCTCCCGCAGCCTCGTGTCGGCGGCGCACGGTACGCTTCTTACGAAGTTCGGCCGATCGAATCTAACAAGAGAACATGGGCAACCCGGAAATGTTCCAAATTCTGAAATTTCGCACGCAATGAAGTAAGCCATCGGAAAGACACTTCTATTTTGCGTCGGCGCCGTAACTCGATTTTAAAGACCGAATCATCGCGTGGAAACGAATCCTTTAGCACCTCGCTATATGTTCCCTCTCGAATCAATAATGCCAGACGACGTGAGAGCCCGTTGTGCGTGTCACCGGCAAGTGGAGAGCGTCGCAGAAATTCGTGGTTCTGTAACACAGTACACACAGCGAACTCCAGTAATTTATAGCCATCGCGTCGGTTCACATGATAAACACATTCCTGCTAAAATCCGTCACGCGCCGCGCCATCAAAGACCGCTCTCAAGCTAACTGACGCGCTCGAAATACAGGCTAGATGGGCAACACGCGCATCGGAGCGCGTCTATGAAGGAGGAAAAGGAAAAGGGAGGGCTAGAAACAACGCAACGTTGGCGAGCAATTTGGCGTAACCCGAGACCGCATCGACCTCCCTTCTCTCTCTCTCTCTCTCACACACGCAGCCCGCGCAGGGGATCGTCGGGCGCATCAATAACGTTGGCGCTCGCGCGTTGGATGCTGCGTTAGACGAGGCGCAAGAAACGGTATTCCGCGTGGAACGTGCATGCACGCGCGCGCCGAGAAGACGGGTCACGCGCACACGCGCACACGCGCGCACGCGAGAGAGACACTCCGGTACCGGCGCGGCGTGTCGGCGGATCGTCGTGACTGCCAAGGTCGTAGGTCGGCTCGCTGCACCTTGCACCTCCACCTTGGAAGGCAGGAACCAGGCGCAGCGTGTCTGGCCTCGGGCGAGAGTTGAAATTTAATACATGCGCATAACTCCCGATGCGCCTCGCTCCCTGAAGGCGCCCGTCGTGGACTACGTTCTGCTCTCCGTTGTTAGTCGTCTTGCGAGTCGGCATCGTCGACATCGTCGCTGCCTTCCTTGCCTTCGTTCGCGTCGCTCGTGGTCTTCGTGGTTCTACTTCGTGGCTCGTCGAATCGCGTCCTGGGACGGAATCGACCCAAGGCCTGCCTGCCTGCCTGCCTGCCTGCCCTTCGTGGCTTATCGACCAAGGGACCGCAGGTCACGGCGGGGTCGTGCCGGGAGATAGGTGGATGGGTGACCAATCTGCACTTCTTGCGAGATCTCATCGATGCGCTGCTTCTTTCACTGCAACGCGATTTTGGGAAGACCTTCGGCGGGGCACAATATCTTAGTCATTTTGCGGACAATTTTTGCTAACTTTACGGGGAACTCGGATAATTTTAATAGCAATTTAAGTAGAGGAATCGATGCATTAAATGTTCGTGTGGAAGATGTGATTAATGTACATCCATGTTTTATGAACTGCTCTAACACGTGTATTCGTTCGAAATATCAGTAGATGTAATACTACGTTGTGTAACGGTTAATGTGTTGGTGTTACGTAATTTATTACTTCTTCCTTGCGCGTAGTTTGTTTTTTTATATAAAAATTAATACAGTCCCATAAGGAATGATGATAGGGGTTCGGACAGTTTCGAAGATGATTCATCGGCTGGATATTTGGATAGATCACCTATATTTCTAATAGATCCGTCGTGAAGGTAGCGATTAAGGTGTCGGTGTTACTTAATTGCAGGTTTCCGCAGACGCATCAAAGTGTATGCTAAAGTGGAGGGTATAATTATTACTTCTGGCTACTCTGTGCGTCACAACACAAAAAGAAACATAACCTTACAACATTATAATAATTCCGGCATTTAAAACAATATCAGTTCAATCTTCAATATCCACACTATAAATGAAAAAGTCGACTAGATATGTAAATACAACGGTACGAAATCAGACGTCCGAAAAGAAAAGAAATTGTTTCACTCCATTCACGGTTAGACGCGTCTACCTCGCCAGAAAATTCCTCGTCAATCCATCGAAACACACGTTCACCGTACTTCTTTTCCATCGCGACCAGCTCCGTAAGAATGCATCGGGATCCCGGGATCCATTGAAACGTTTGACTCCCGTCCACCGATCATGGGACGTAAACTTCGGAACGTGCAATTTGACCCGGTCACTGCTTTTGCGCCGCATTTCTTTCGCGCCGAAGTTAATACTCGGCCGGAGTTGATCGGCTTCGAGGCGAGCGTCTCTACCGGGACCAAAGCTGAGGAGGTGGTGGAGGAGGAGAGAGAAACGGCGAGGAATGGCGATGACAGTTCGAACGAGCGCTTAGCTCCGCTCGGACCCGGAAAGAATTCCTGACTCAGACGTGTTATTAACCCCGGGGGTACAGGCCGCACTTTTCGGACTAGTTACGCGCCCTACCCCTCATCTTCTCTTTTTCCCCGCGAAGAAGGGCTCGATAAGCGGCGGTTTTACTCGCAGGGATGAGAAGCTGGCCGACGCGATAAATCAAGCTGCGCGGAGGGCAAACCCGTAAACGTCAGCCGCCGGTGGCCCCCTGAACGCGGCCATTTTCAACGGGTAATCGGTCCTCGATGCGATCGCTCGCCATTTCTGCCACTGACGACTGGGCACTGGCCGCACGGCGGTGGCGAGGTGAAAATGCGTCGAGCGTTCGCGGAAACGCGCGCGTTTCTTTACTACTTCTTTCCTCCCAGCTCTCTTCGGCCGATCGAGCGGACGCAGAAGTCGATTTTATGCCGAGTGCGAATTTTATGTCATTTTACGTGTACCTATGATCATTTACTTGTTTCTTCTTTTTATGGGTACTTAATGCGTCAAGTGAATTCTCGTTAATGTTTTTTATTTTCTTTGTGCAATATAATTCACTCAATTTCGTGTTATATTGTACTGCTCAGGCAGATAACTCCGCGGCGCGAGACATTGTGACGTCGCGACGTCGATTACCTTCTACAATCGTGCGAATAACACTGATTCAGATGCAAAAAAAAAAAACGCACAAAGACAACATCTCGTATCGGATTGGCCGTTACTAATCCTCGGCCATGAGATGGCAAGTCTCTCACAATTTCTTCGACTGACAAAACGGATGAGAGCAGTGCTAGTTGATCGTTAATTAGAGTGTCAGGTGAGTCATGCAGAGGTCGCATTCCTCGCCGATAAGAGGATCTCGGTGTACGTCTGTTTGCAGAAGCGTGAACAAAAGAATGCGTGCAAAACGTTTTCAGGCCGCGTATACTTTGTCCGATAAACGACGTGTTATTTGAATTTCTTCCAACGTCGCAACCGGTATTGTTGTAAACTTTGTTTTACAGACAGATAATATTAAAACTTTAAAGCACGTGTCTATGTCTGTTCGATAAACATTTATTGTTCATCGTAATCACAGTATATATGTAGGTCTGTAGATGTCACATTCATTTTAATGCGAAACTTTATTAATGCCAGCGAAATATGCAACAATCGTCATAGTTGGTGTACAGTCGCTTGGACGTTATTTTTAGTATCGAAACGAGGTGAGCATAATGAGGTACGCATCATTCGTGCTATAAAGGTGCAGATGCGTGAATCGGAAAGGTGTAGGAGGTAGGTGTATTAATGTTTTGCCAGCCGGATCGGGCTGCCAAGTACCACGTCATCACGTGTCCCGAGAAGGTTTGCGTACTGAGAACAGTGAGGTCATGCACGAACGAGCGGAGTATTGTTTGATTCTTTAGGGCTTCCAGCGATTGAAAGGAGGCCATTCAAGTTGAAAGCAGTGGTTGAGATAGCTTATCGGTCGCATCTGAAAGACCGTCGAACAATCTTCAAAAAAAAATAAAATCAAAATTTTGCCGCCAATACAATATTTCCCTACACATTAACTATATTTACATGTGTACTTAAAAAACGGTTACTATCTCAGAACACATTTCATAACTTACCAGTTTATTTAGAAGAAACTATTAATTTTAAGCTGTCAATAATATAATAGATTGGCACTACGCAATCATACACATCGTCGACGACACCTAACAAAGAAGACAGCTCGATTCTCTCTCAATGCTAACGCATTTCTCCTCCAGCCTCCAGCAACGCTCGTCAGACGCGTTGATCTTCATTTCCGAACTCGCAAATGAACTCGTAAAAGTGAACCCGCGACAAGTAATAATACCGAGCGCGAATTCTAGACAGTTGTAAACAATCGACCGTGCCAAATATTTCTGTCAGCGCGCATTTAACGTTGGGACGGGCATAACGGCCAATTGAGTTAGTCGCGACGAGCAAAGGACAAACGGCTGAAGTTCCTTCGCTCGACGCACGTCGTAAAACCGGCGTAAAGTTCCTCCCGCGCTTTTGGCGCGCGCACGCATACACACATACACAGACACACAAACTGCTTGGCACTCGAAGGGTTTGAGAATCGTTGCAATTATCGGCGACCTCGCCGAACCACGGGACGCTCTGTAATGGAATTCTCGCCGCTAAGGCAAAGTGGGAATGGTTTTCTATATCGGTAGAATAATCAAAGTTCTCGTGGAAAGTACATGTTGAAGTATAGTGCGATGAAAATTAAAATTGTACTCTGCTTGGTGCGTCGAACAGATAAACTTAAGGAAATAAGTTTCCACACTCACGATATTTGTCCCGTACAAACGCAGGCATAGATATTTTAGAGGCAACAGTTAAGTAAGGCGTCTTCTAGAATCTGACTGAGTACGTGACGGTTTGATACATTTCAGGCAGGACAGCTTCGTCAAATTCAATGTGACAAAGACATACCCTTAAGTAATTTCTTGTGTCCTCGAACTCCTACCCGAAGTAGTTCGCTTTAGTGACTCGGCCAAGTGGATGCAGCGGCAGAACGAGTTGACCATTTACCGTTCCACGTAGAAGATATATTTAGTAACCCGTCCGCCGCCATGACAGTCATCGGTGACTGACACCGAACTTTCCATTTATGTCACGTGCGGTCATATATGATCGACATGCGGTCTGCAATTAACATTTAATTGTCGACCGTTCCGTGCACATCGCCGCGGCGCGCCGTCGACACAAATTCAATAGTTCCGCTCAAAAATGCGATTATTCGAGACACCACAGTAATTTTTCTTCTTCTCGACGTTCAAATATAGCGATAATTGAGCTTGACGAATTTCGCGATTTGAACGGTGCGCAAAAACTGTCCGATAGGTTCGACTAACTGTCCACGGGACGATCATTAATCATTGAGTTTCAAAAATATTCTTCCACACACGCATCTTCTCCTTGCTTCAAACTTGACGTTTTTGATCTCGTCTATTTTTACATAACGTTCAATTTGCATCGAGTACGGCCGAAATCCGATCAAGTCGAGCCGGCGGCCGTCTTTCTGCAAATCCTTGCATGTCCTTTGATTGCTTCTTAAAAATAGAAGCCAGCTGAAACTTAGCCGCGACACTTGCCCTTTTTTGCATCAGCGCAAGATTCTCGGAAATCGTCAAGTGCTCCTCGAATCTGCGGCGATAGCCGTGAATGAGTTCGGCGAACGTCGTCCCGTGGGGTCGTCGAAGGGGCCAAGTTCAACGGATGGCAGTGAATCGGCGCGCGCGAGAGTGAGAAAGAATACGCGGCGAAGAAGGGAGGCATTCCGACGATGCCAAGGAACTCTGGCGCAGGCTTTTCCCATAAAAAAAAATCGTGTTAAATTTAGGCCCTCGTTCACAAAGATACACCATCGTCAAATATCATCTCTCCGAGGTGGAGAGGGCGGGCGGCTTTGTAACTTCGACCCACTGCGGAATACGTCTTTTTATTTCCTTGAGGGTGGGATGGGAAGGAATACGAATGAACTTAGGGAGTGCAAAGGAGAAAAGAATTGTCATGTCGAATGAGACGAAAATGTTTTGTGCAATATTTTTATTCGTTAAAACCGGAACTTTGATTAGTAGCCCTTTATCGTTTTCTGATTTAGATATTTTAAACGTCAGGTTACCTCTTCGGGAGTCTATTATAATGAATCAAAATTTGCAATCACATTAAGGTCTATTGTGTCGGTGGAAAAAGAAGCTTTAAAGTTCGCTTCACTACCCGGCGGCACAGCGGCGCCCCTTTCGAGAAATCGAAAGATAAATGCGTATAACTGGCTCGCCGCGGCGCTAATAAACGGCGGCCGGGAGAGCAGCACATTAAATCAACTGGCGGAAACGAGAGGCACGAATATTTCTAATTAGCGAAGCATTACCACATCAGCCCCTCGACTCCGGGCGCACACAGTCGCAATAAATACGATAGGTACCTATTCCTGGCCATATGTCGCAACGAACGTTCGCGTGCACGCGCGCGCGCTTTTAATCGTCACCCTGGAATTCCTTAGTCCTCGTTTCACTGTCGTCGTCGAATGATCGCTGATTTTGAACGGAAATAATTGACTCGTAACTGCTGCCCACTGCCCGAAAACTTTTTCATCTACGCTCCATCGACTGAACTGACAACTTCAGTCCGGATTCATGAATATCAATCAATTCAGTAGTCAGTACCCGAAGACTCACTCGACCAGAATCGAATACGATCGTTCAGCCAACAATGCTGACAGCCCGTACAGATTCTACGGATCCGCGGACGGTGTTTACGGCGCACCCAAAAAAGAACAAGACGCAAATTAGAGCGGCGCGGAGTAGGAAGTCGGCGGCGTCTAACTCCGAGCATCACCACGTCGACGTTCCGAGTTAGAAGGGTAGGTGGACAAAGGGAAATACCAGGTCGACGACGATGCACGTCCGTTTCGTCTTCGATCGTCTAAGCCGCGTTGCTCGTGGGCGCGAGAGCTCGTGATGGGACAAAAGAGCGCGCGCGCGCGCGCGCATCGTAAAATTAGAATCGCGGACCCGGTGCCCGGCGCCCGCCCCGAGGCGCCAGTTTCTCAGCCGCTCCAATTCGCCTTTGACATTTTCCATGATAATCGGCGTCGCGAAGGCCGTGATTTATGCGCGAATCGAACGAAGACGGAACGTCAAAGGGGCCTTTGTGCGGGCAAGCGCATCGCGTGAGTCTCATTTCGAGGTGTGCAATTTGGCGGGAACAAGTGCACGGCCGGCTCTTGCGCTGTTTCAGTCTCGGCGGAAATTGCAACTCTTCTACGCTTGCCTGTGCGCGAGACAATATGGGTTCTATGTAAACGTAGGTTCTAAATGCTGTTTCATAATGTTATACAAAAATATGAAGTATTCGTAAGGAAGAATTTCAAGTAGCGACAGACATTCATTTTTATTATTTTTAATGAACGAAACATTTCATTTTTCTCGACCCGATACCGCTGTACAAAAAAAGGCCTTTTAGTTTATGAGGCAAGACAACATTACTCCTTACATTACAATAAATTCTCTTCTAGAAAAAAACAAATATCGACAGGCATTCCCACAAGCCTCTTTCTCTATAACCCAGGCCATTCAAACAAGTGTCACAGACTCCACATTTCTTGCACACTTTTACGCACTACCGACTGCATACGTCAGCCGTCATGGGCAAGAATTCCGAATTAATTACTCCCCGGAACGCAAGGAACGACACCATAAGCAGCGGCTTTTGCTGGCAAAGCGTACGTGGATCGATCGGCGGTTCGACAAATCTGTTATCGTCGAGGCCGTGAGCTACGCGCGGCGACAACTTGGACGGCCTGCATCGGTTGTCGCTACCACCGAGGCGACACGATATCTTAAGAACAGTCATTTTCGCCCCTCTCCTCCTCACCCACCCTCTACCGCGCCTTCGCGATAGTCCTTTGCCTACTACCCGCCCGCACCGTTTGCCGACTACTATTTATCGGCGTCCATTGTTCCGGCGTCGTAGAAAGTCCCTCGGCTGGGCAGATAATCACTTCTAATTATCACTGGCCCAGAAGCACGATCGCGATAATCGTATTTCCTCGACTTCTCGTGCGCCGCGCCAAAAGACCGCCCTCTCTCTCTCTCTCTCTCTCTCTCTTTCTCGCTTTTTCTCTCTCTCTATCTTTGTCCGCCCTCTCCCAACCCCCGTCGCTGCCGACCGGAGGATTTCACTCGGGCGTGTGCGGACCTTTTGCTCGTCGATTCGCAGCTTCGTATCGCCTCGATCGCTCTCCTTACACGGAAAAACTTCTTTTATCGTCGGCGAGCATCGTACGAGAGCATTTTCTGCGCCGGACGGAACGGTACGCTTTAGATCGGGATGGAACGAAGTGCTCGTCGGCCGTTTCAGGAAAAATTCGTGTCGATGTGTGTGCCATGCACGAGCGATGTTTCACTTGCTTTGTGCTGTGTCGATTTCAAATGCTTCTTATTATTTTTTCTGGTCAAGTACCTACATTTATTGGAAGTCAAATAAGCGAAACATTTTATTTGCATGCCACATAAGCGCATTTCATTTTTCTTTATTTTTCCGTTATTTTCTTTCCAGCTTCTTCTTACAGTTATAAATTTTGAGCCTTTTTGTTTGTGAAACGCATGGGAATATTCCGAAGCTATGTATAGTGCAACCGTACATATTATAGGTCAGCATATTTTACTTTTAGCCTCCGGAGTGCAGGCTTCACGAAACGACCGCGAATAATCATCCATTACGACTGAAAATTCCGTCGTAAAATCTTGCGCAAACGATGCAAGAAGTTTATTATCCCATTAGAAAATTGGGTCGCCTTCTGGGGTTCGAAAAAGATGGAAAATCACGGCCGGATGGCTTTTTCGTCCGCTATAGCGCTTCAATTAATATCGGCGTAACCCGTGGACTTATCGCGATAAGTAGATTGTACTCTCAGATAGAGCGCGCACTTTAGTGTCGTTATCGAGCGGCTTTCATTCCGCGAATCAAAGAGGACCGTAGTTGAGGCTGAGCCCTGCATCTTCGACTTTTTTCCTCGTTAACTTGGGGATATGTACTATTTATACGTTTATACAGGGAGTTTCATGCAATCATTTTCACCTTTTGGTTTCGTTACGCACGATCTTTTATAAGTACGCAGTAATTTTGATTGATGTAACATTTATTTGAAAGTAATCGTCGTGCAGTCTGACTTGGTAATCAAATTAACGTGAATGTACAGTTGAACGGCTTGATGCAAAATTAGCTTCAGCAACGAGCAACAAAGTTGATTATGTCTCTTTTTAAATCCGGTCGGTTGTCGATGTACAGGGTGTCCCGGAATTCGGAGCACATATTCGAAATTAGTAATTTCTTCTGGCAAACATAGGCGGACATCGACAGTTTGATATATTTTACACTTGCTATGTCGTCATATTTATTTATTCACCCACGTCAAATTATATTCGCATATCCAAAGAAACATCTCAAAACACTCAAAATTACATACAATAGCAATGAATTATTTAATCTTGCAAAATACACACCGCCCCCCTAGAATTCCACAACGGCACATTATGCATAGAATACATCACACACTCTACCTTAGTAGTTCATACACCATGAACCTAGTACCGTAAACAACTAACAAATACAACCCATAACTCTAAAACGCGTACACGGCCGCTCACGAGTCGGAATCCGCCAAACTCAAAAATTCTATCTCGACACTCTGTACATGAGATCTGCATTACAGCGACGTAACGGCAGTTTCGGCGTCAACGCTCCGACATAATTCGAACGTGTGCGTCTGGTCTCGCTTATCCCGAGAGCTCGTTTTACTCCAACGTTAACAGTCTAAGAAGTGGCCATTAGGATGAGTATTACAATGTCGTTCGTCGGCGGAATTCTCATTCATTAGCGGCACGACGACGCCGGGGCTTTAAACGTTCGAGCGTCTCAACGTTCAAACGTTTCCGCGAGCAGGACTGGAAGCGATAATGTTAAGTACAGATACGCGCCGCTGCCAATGAGAGCGCCAATTATAACCGCCGACTTCGCGATCCCTCGTAGGCGGCATTGCGTCTATTTGCCGACATATTTAGAGCAGTGTCGAGCCAACTCTTACTCGCATAACGGACAGAATCTAGGAATAATAAATCAAAATGTTATTGCTACGAAAATTCATCCCTTTCAATCGGCTCTGGGCAATATTTAATACAATCAACGACTGCACAAGATACATTATAATATATCGATTATATTATTCATATATAGGACCGTCATTAGACGAACATAACATTGCAAGCAGCTAAAAAATGTAATCATCAAATAATTCACAGCACTGCTTTCGAACGACTACGTCCCCGGTGACGAGTGCAACATTGCCCTCACAATCAGCCAGCGACATTAGTTGGCGATTTTACGCGCGGTATCGAAGTCCCGTAGTTTCGAGCCTCCCTCGCTCCGACTGCCCAAGCTGGGGCGAACGATAAAATTGATTGTTAACAGGAGAGCGTGAGGGGCAGAAACACGATCGCCGCTCGTGTGCCCGCGATACGTTTTGGTGCCGGGTAAATTGAGACGATTTATCGATGCATCGAGCCCCTATCTCCACGTAAAACAAGGAGTGTTTAACCTCATGGGTCGTTCCGGCCGTTCGTGCTCGTGCACTTATGTACGTTTCTGCCGCTCTCCTCCTCTCTCTCTCTCTCTTTCTCTCTGTCTCTCTGTGTAATTGTCTTTGTACAGGAAGGGTGTTCGACGTAACGGTCGCGCCGGGATTTGCACGAGGCGGAAAAAGTCTCGCCAGTGGGATCGGGAGTTTCCGAACGCGGCCGTGAGGCTGATTGCGCGAAACCGCTTCGCTGCCGCTTGTAATTGCCGTGCAATCGCAATTGTCAGAAACACTTAAGTGGCTGTCGTGCTTTCCGTACCGTTAGTCCGATGAAAATTATCATTCCGCGACGTGCGCGCTTGATGCAATGTATGACACACGCGCCGTGGGACTTGTGTATTTTATGGAAAGGAGCATTGGATGGTGCAGTTGTAATAATTCTTGCACTTTCTTCCTTTTTCTTTCTTAAATAATACTCGTTTTTATAATCGTGGCATGAATTTGTTATATTGCATTTTGTAATATGATGGAACATGATTCGTGTCGGGACATTGTTCTTTGTAAGATACGACCGGGGTGAAGTACGTTGCCGTTGCACGCGCAATTGAAAGCTTCACAAGTGGCAATCAGTATGTACTTTATAACTGGCGCAAGATATCTGAGGTGCCAAAAAAATTGTGCCAGCGACTATAACGAACGCATTGTCAGAAACCCTCTATAATCGACTGTCGTGCATTCCGTACAGCTACTCTCCCAGAAACTAATGCCCAGATATTGTTCTTGATCTCAATGATAGAAGACGAAGTGGAAAGCGAGAGAGAAAGAGGACCGAAGAAGTAGCGAGACAGGCAGAAATTTATCGATCGAAAGATGCATAGATCGATGCATGGTGTGCAACAGTGTGGGAATTAAAGAGAAGGATCGGGCAGGCGGCTCGAAAAGCCACGCGGACGCATAAAATCGCGAACTAACGTAGCGAGAGTTAGTGCGTGAGCGAAAAAACATTGTTAACGACGGGCCCTAACGAAGCGATACCGAGGCACCGCGACCGATTCCGTAATAAATACGCTCCGTCCAGGGCGCGGCAATAAACACGCGCCTAATTGCGCCGACTTGGCATTCTCGATCGGCGCGCGGGGCCACGCGAGCGCGATTTGCATTTCGCGGCAATTATAATTCCGCGCCGCACGCTCGCGGCCAAGTGTCGCGACGGAATTTCGTTCTGCGTCGGTATCCGCCGGACTCTCACGTGACTTTCATTGCAACGGAGCATTCGTCACGGTCAGTGTTGGGCGCCGGTCGATTAAAAGTCTATAATATGCACCACGAGTGTCGTTCAAGGGTACCGAAACATTCGGAACGCTATTGAAGTGATTGATCCGGGCTTCCGGCCTATATATTCTACCTTAACTTTCTCGCACGCACCTCCACAAAAGCTTTCTTCTTCCCCTCGAATCGTACAGACTCACGCTAAACTCCGTAATTTCCGCGAGCAACGCGCTCCGGGTTGCCGGTGTTACACGTCGACCAGCATTCACGTCGATTTCTTCGTGTTCATTTCTGACGCAACATTCGCGGCGCCTTTTCGTTCCTTTTTCTGCTCGATCGGCCAGTTTACACAAGCCGCGAGGCACGCGTTCATTATCGCGCTTCATTGACGAGGCGTCAGAGTTGGAACGGCAGTCGAGCGATCTCGTTGCGCGTTACATACGAGTAAAGGTGGGTCTACATCTGAGCACGAACGCGCACGAGGCAGCCTGAGCATGACGTCATCAGAGGCGCGTGAATAAGCCGAGGCAAACCGATTCGATGGTTTCACGTTGCATTCATCGATCGATCGGTTCGCCGCCGTACGAGAAAAAATTCAATGTGTTGGAGATTTATTCTAATGTTGGAGAATCGGTGTAGCTTGCTCGGAGCGATCTGCAACTGTCTGAGCGCGTGAACGAGAAATCACACAACAATAACAACGATGTGTACATGGTCAAAAACACAGTCAGAGTCACAGTCAATGAAACCAGCGTATAAAAGTCAGTCAAAAGTCGGAAAAAAGTTGGAAAAAAGGTGGAAAAATGTCGGAAAAATGTCGGAAAAAAGTCGGGAAAAAGTCGGAAAAATGTCGGAAAAATGTCGGAAAAAAGTTGGAAAAATGTCAGAAAAAAGTTGGAAAAATATCGGAAAAAAGTCGGAAAAATGTCGGAAAAATGTCGGAAAAATATCGGAAAAAAGTCGGAAAAATGTCGGAAAAAAGTCGGAAAAATGTCAGAAAAATCCGACATTTTTCCGATATTTTTCCGACTTTTTTCCGATATTTTTCTGACATTTTTCCGACATTTTTCCGACATTTTTCCGACTTTTTTCCGATATTTTTCCGACATTTTTCCGATATTTTTCCGACATTTTTCCAACTTTTTTCTGACTTTTTTCCGACATTTTTCCAACATTTTTCCGACATTTTTCCGACATTTTTCCACCTTTTTTCCAACTTTTTTCCGACTTTTGACTGACTTTTGACTGACTTTTATACGCTGGTTTCATTGACTGTGACTGTGACTGTGTTTTTGACCATGTACACATCGTTGTTATTGTTGTGTGATTTCTCGTTCACGCGCTCAGACAGTCGCGGATTGGCCACATATGCTTACTGCCCGATCCGACAGTCTCGGATCGGCCCGAGCAAGCTACACCGATTCTCCAATACTAGAATGAATCTCCAACACACCAATGATTTTTCGTTCACGCGCTCAGACAGTTGCGGATCGGTCCGAGCAAGCTACACCGATTCTCCAACATTAGAATAAGTCTCCAACACACTGAATTTTGTCTCGTACGCCGGCGAACCGATCGATCGATGAGTGCAATGTAAAACCATTGAATCAGTTCGCCTCGGCTTGCTCACTCGCCTCTGATGACGTCATGCTCAGGCTGCCTCGTGCGCGTTCGTGCTCAGATGTAGGAGCACCTTAACATGATCTCTGCTCACAGCGCAGCTACTCCGCTCATTCCGTTTCGTCGGCGCGATCCGTCTGAATTATATATTTTTCCTGCGATCAGATTCATCGATGTTTGCACGCAATGTTACGTCAGCTGTTCCCTATCGCGGGGAGCTCTGGCGAGTGCGTGTGTGGGTGAGGGCGCGAGCCTTTCTACGTTACGTGTTACTTCCTTGATGCAGAGACCGCGGCGCATCTATTGTTAGGCTGATTTACGACTTTTATCGGCATTCCCGGATAATTATAACTTATTGCACGCCCGCGCGGCCGCAACGACGTCCGCTTGGAAAAGCGTCGCTTTCGCGGGCCGCGACGACGTTAAGCCGATGCCGACGGCGCTTAAGAGGCTCGGGCGGCTGATACCTGCCTTGTTAGAATCTATTCTCTACGTAGGAGCTGACGGATCCGATGTTTTCCTTTCTATTTCTATTTATAGAGCCGGTCGTGGCAGTCGATCGACGATTCAGTGTGTTCACGTTTGTTCTCTCGGAAAAATCGCCCTTTCCTCGTTCATCAGCATACTTCTGCACCCTTTTGCCAATCCGTGTCTTTGCACTCGATAACCGCCGTCATTTCTATATGACAATTGAATTACGTTGACGCGCGTGCTTCTGCATTTCTCGCCGCAGCTCGTCGCTTCCTGGATGTCGGCGACTTCGGATCTGCGCAGAAGGGAAGACCTACCTCGTGGCCGTCGGTTCGCGCCGAGCGGAAAGACACACGCTCGCCCGGCAGCGAGACGAGCGTGCGAAAGCAGTGAAGCTGAAGCGCCATCCAACACGCAAACGCATCCGCGCGGTCCGTGCGGGGAAATTGCAGTGTGTCCGACGGCGTACTACCGTCATATTGCACCCGGTAATTGGTTGCATTGTTTGTTCGCGGCTCGCGCGGCCGTGTGTTGGCGATCGTCGATGCGAGCGCACGCCGCGGACGCTTCCGTCTCGCGAACATTGGATGCAGTCGGACGAGCGCACGGTGGTCCATCGATTCTGACCTTTAGGTGTTTCCTCCAGCACATTATCTCTCCGCGCTCACGGTACATACCGTTTTCAGCCTCCGACGGCAGCTATTCGGCGGCCGCGGCCGGCGCGGGTGGCCCTAATCATACGGTGCGCGCATCGAGGATTGAAAGTGGAAAAACGCGGAATTAGGCGCGCCTGCTTCGAAAGAATATAAGTTTCATCCGCCACTTTCTATTCGGCCCATCCGTCGCGTCGGCCCGTCCGCACGAAAGCTTCCCGCGACCGTTTAACATTCTGCGCGCGCGGCTCGCCTCAAATTAATTCGAAAACCGCGAAACCTTATGCGGCGGAACTTTTATCTGCCGATTGGCAGCGACGCCGGCGCTTTCTGCTCGTCAGCGGTAATTGGCTCGTATTGTTTGTTCACGGCTGGGGGAATGCGTTAACGGACCGGTCGGCGTGCTTTCACCTAAACTCGAGCGAAGTTCGAGTGGTCCACGGGTGGAGACTTTTCCCCGGGAGAGTCGATCCCGAAAGATCGTCGCGGGTAATTGGCCGGTATTGTTTGTTCATGGCTCAGGGAGTACGTTAACATTCCTCGTCGGAGATGATTGGTTGGGCTTTCACCTTTTCGCCGTGTCCCTCATTTCTGCCAGTTCGGCGTGCCCAGGAGCGCCGTCCGCGAATTTCGTACAGTTCGGGTTCTCACACACTTTTTTTTGTCCTATTCTTTTAACATTAGAACCACCGAACCGTCAAAATGACTGCTTCGACGTTTTGTTATAATGGAATTTTATACTTGAGTCATTTTAATCTCTGAAATTTTGCTTTATTTGTATATTCATATAGCACGGCGTTTGCTCCGAAATTCGACTCCTCTATTGAGTTCTCCGCCGTTTCACGGTTTAACGAAATCGTCTCCCTCGCTTTTTCTCAGTGCCAAGAGAGTCTCTTTCCGTTGCGCAACTCGCAGCAACTGGGACATCGAGAATCTTCGTCGTCTTCGTGGTCGTCGTGAAGGAGCACTCTGACCGTTCGCATTCTTAGACGTCTGCGGACCTGGCACGATCGACAGGGAAACCTTTCGATTGCGACGGACTCGGAGAGTCTCAAAACCGTGCTGATCGAGTGCTCGTATATCATCGATCGTCTATGTCGAAACCAACTCTTCTCTCGCTCGCTCTCCCAACTCAGCGTCTCCTTCTCTCGGCCTCTGAATTACTTACATCGCTCCCATCGCTCGCTGACGCGTTCCAGAAGCGTTTGTAGCGATAAAGATTCGTGAGGAGGCATTTTCTCGACGCGGTGTCTGCTTTATTGTTGGCTCGCGGCACGTTTCGAGATTAGTCGAGTCGGATTATTGAAGCATTTGGCACGGCGAAGAGGTACGAGCGTTCGGAATGTGAGTCGTGACGACGGAACTTGGCCGGCGGAATCTGTGAATGAACGCTAGCTCGCGTTTATGGTAATTGCTGCATGTAATACACGTGTTCTTTTAAATACAAGACTCGTTAGGTTACAGTACAAAATTCCGGGCCGTTTGAATGATTCGATCGGTACTGCTGGAAGTGCACGACCGTTATTGAACGCTTCGAATACGTAAGCGTCGGTGGCTACTGTTTTTAATGCGTGAGTCTCACATCAGTTGCATGCATGCAATTCGCGCAGCTATTGCGAATACTTGCTAAATCCAATGAAACGAAAATTCCAAAACTACGAGGAAAATTTTGCTTTGTGCTTTTTCCGCAGCATTCGATAACGACGATTTAAGGAACGATCGTATAGAGAGCTGCTCGAGAGACGTCGGACGGAAAAATGGCAAAAAAATGGCAGAAAAATGGCGAAAAATCGCTCGGTGCCCATAGTCGAGCCGCCCTTTCGCCGATGTCGATCTTATTGTCTCGGCTCGGTGGCGGTTTCTACCCCGCGGCTCGTATAAAACGATTTCCGCATATTGTCTCGCGTGAGCGGCCATTCTTGCAAAAGCGCCTTTATAAAGAGCGCTCTCATGGGATCACGATTATATTGTTACCGCGCTCCACGTACATACGTAAAGACGCACACAGAAGTGACTGAGACGTTCGAGCGGACGCATACTTCGAAGCGTACAGGGAGAGAGGGACTCACTGTGTCCATTATACCGAGGGGAATAAAATAGAGACGTATTGTCCCTATATATGCAAGCCGAGTCGTACGCCTCGGACGTTCACCGTCATTTATTATTACCGAAATAAATATGTATGCCGTGGGTACGCGAACGTGTCCCTTCGACTCTCTGTCGATCAGGAAACGCGCAGGAGGATATTTTTCTGCTCCATTGACGACGTCGAGCGCCAGACCGCTCGCGCACCGTTTCCGCCTCGAACTCCATTTTCGTTCCTCCGCTTCGGTCACTTTCGCAGTAATCTTCATGAATCACGTCATTACGCCCAAATTGACAGCTACCTAAATACCGGCGTCCGTCATTAACATAGAGATCGACAATTGTCTCACAAACCCCATTTGCATCTCTCATCTCATATTCATACTTCAAGCTGCACTCATATCGTACTCCGCGCCGTACGTTAACATCTAATATGGCACTGAAGCAGCATTCTCGAAAACGCTTCCATTAAAAGTCCCGTTTCGGTGGAACTGATAGAACCGCGGCGTTCAGCGTGTTTCAATCATTTATAACGCTCTAAAACCCAGCGCGTCGATGTCGTCGTAGCGAGAGACACTTTAATTCGGCAGTAAATTCCGTCGCATCTGAACATTGCAGCAATCACAGAAATAAGTAAAATAGACTTCTTCGGGAGGTTCCGTTAGGCAATTAAAAACGAACGCACGCGTCTCTCATAAGCTCGTCACGAATTGGGGGAGAAGGAGAAGAGGTGGGTCGTGGAATAGAAGTTTGCTCGAGACGTGGTTCGAGGGAGGGGAGACAGGTGTTGCCTAAATCGGCTCTAACGGTCCGTGACATTCGAAATGGTACCGCGACAATGGTCTATTTCAGGCATGACGCTGCTAAGTTTGGCGCGGCAGACGTTACTTTGTTCGCCGAAGAAGCCAGAGGGAGGCCGTTTACGACTAATTTCGAACGTATTGGACGTGGTGTTGCCATTCGAGGCTGCCCCAGTTTTATGTCATCAAAGTTTTCGGACTCGTTCTTTAGTTCGAAAATAAAATAAAAGAGTTGATTTCTCTTCTCTTAGATTTTAGTTTGCAAGATTTTGTACCCGCTCATCATAACATATTTAACATACTGGTATATAGTCTCTAACGTATCAGCTCACGCTTCCGCGGCTAACGATCTTTAAGGGTTTCTGAAAGCTTAAGCGGCTTACTTGAGAGGATTTAAATTAGATTTCCTTCAAACATATACGTCTCATATGTGATTTAAGCGATAAAAAGCTCGCGTGATTCTCTTCATCTATTTTGTATATTCTTATCCGGAGAGTGTGCTCGACGCGTCATATCATGTCACGCGCTGCCACCTAAATTTAAACCAAAATCGTTCGGGGCTTAAACGCCACTCAAAATTATATTTATAGGGCTTTCAAAATCTTAAGCGGCTTCTCAACAGACGTTCGGAAAAAGGGTTTCAATTGGAGTCTTACCAGACGCGCTTGCTTCGCAAATAAATCAACGCAAATCTCTGGAATCTCGATAGCTATCAAAGTAGTTCACGGAATTTTTTACATTTTCGTGCAGTATAACTTATAGTTAGATGCACGTAGCTACTCACATTCACATTCCCTTTCATAAAAGAACTTTCTCAATACACATTTATCGGCGTGTCCTCGTAACTTTCAGTAACGCATTGTGTCCACCATAGATCGAAACTGTAGATTAAACTTAAGTACAGATTGTAAACACATTAAATCAGAATTCCATCGGTCATGTGTATCTTATAGATCAGTGGTCGGTAAACTGCCGATTACGATCGACTGCTATAATATACTGGTATAATAATGAGTTACGAAGCAGCGCAATGATGCGATTATAATGGCTCGTGCAAATTGTTCGTTGAAACGATTCTTTCGTCAGCGCAAACTCTAAAGGATTGATATCAGTCTTCATGAATTACGGCGAGCTCCTTTCCACTGCACCGACAAAAGTCCGATTGAAAAAAGTCTCCGCTCAATTTCGATCGGATCCTCCCTGATCGACACTTCGTCCAGCTCTGAAACAACAACGAGCTCAAATCTGCCTATCTCATAACTAGCAACAGCTATCAATCTAATCCACGCTTCTTTCTATTCCTCATCCGCCACGTTCCCAATCCAACGCTTCCGTCATCCCACATATCGTTATACTCTCTCAAATATCACACCTCTCCGTCTAAACTGACAACGTCAATGACGAACGTTGCGCGTCGGTGCACTATTCTCCTCGCGTTTAATTACTTTCACTGATCCAATGGCAGCCTCCCGTTCACTGTTAACTCTCGCGGCCCGCGGGGTGGACTTGGTTACATACGATCTTTCGTTTTTTTTTCCTTCCTTTCCGAGCGCCGAGCCGGACTGTTTAACTCGGCAGCGATCGACGACGCCCGACACTCGACGCCGACGGATCTCTAATTCGCTTACTTACAATTAGATGCGATTCGTTTGGAGCGCCCTGCCTCCAGCGGGCTCCCGTTCTTCGGCCGACCGTTACGAAGACCGGTCACGGACCGGTTCACTCGCGACGGCCGCGGCCGCGGCCGCGGCCGCGGCCGCGCGACTCGCACGCTGCACGTGCCCCTTGTTCTCGCGGCGTAATGGAGAGGCAATTAACCGCGCTCCCTTATCGATCCTTCGCGTGTCGCACGGACGGAAAATCGTGCCGACGAGTCTGCCGGGAAGGATGACGTCGGAAAATGGTATTTGGCGATGTTTAGGGAACGATCAAATGTTCTCCAATTTTTATTTTCGTATTCGACGAACGATGGTACGTGAAGAAACGAATCAATTGCCCGCAATTCATTATTTTCGACTGATTTTTTAGGTTCGGTAATAACAATTTTTTGAGTGTTGTCTGTAATGCGGTGTAAGAGTCTTCGATCTTCAGTTTAGTAATGTGATGCTCGAGGAGAAGCAAGAAAACTTTTTCAAGTTTGCACATTTTCGAGTCTCATTGATAACGATATCGGATTAGCAGAGAGTGCACGTACTCGCCTCTTATCCAGGTCTTGCAATCGACACGGAATTAATGGCCCTCTTATCGATCTTAAGTGAACCGATTTACACTCCGTATTAATTGTGCGATAATCGAGTATAACAACGACAGCGCGGACGGTTGGCCGATTAAGGCAGAATTGTTGCCTCTATTACCGGGTCGGTGCAAAGAGGCTGTGGATTCTCGAATCGTTTTATAGAGAACGAGAAAGAAAGAGAAAGAGAGAGAGAGAGAGAGAGAGAGAGAAGTGGAAAGAGGAATGCGAGTTGCGTGCGTGCGTAACATCGACTCGGTCGCGTACATATGTTCGTGGATATATACAGGGTGTCGTTGAAAAAGAAGATCTCCTGCAGGTAAGCGATTCTAAGGGTAGAGATGACAAAAAAAAGTTCCATCATTGAGGCATGGAAAGCGATTAGTTAATACAAGAGTGCTAACTGGATCACAAAATAGTAATGGCAAAGAAATAGGGCGTGCAGGACGCGGCTCCTAACACAATCATACATCCCGATGTATAACTAAACTTTACGAGTCTCATAGACTCGATCCGAAGATTTATGTAACCCACATAACGCATCTCGGAATTAGAGGGTTAACGAGGCCTTCTTTTTCAGCGACACCCCGTATATGTAAACATATATGTAAGCACGGTGAGTGACCTAGAAACACATTATCGCGATATGTTCTGCCGGCCGACCCACTGACGTGACACGCCCAACGATCCGGAGACGATGTGCTCGCCTTTTATCAAACTTTTCTCGCACCTGGCCGCGCGCGCCTTTCCGCCGAGGAAATTGTCTAGACTCGAACGCCGCGGTATCGCTAATTGCATATTTCCCTGATTGCGCCGTTGATTGTAGTGCCGGATTCCGGGTTAAGAAGACAAACTTTCCGCGCAGTCGGCCAAACGAATCGTTCGACGGAGGAAATTGTCCCCGGCACGCCATATCGCTAATTGCACATTTGCCTGATTATAGCATCGGATTCCGGGTTGGCAAGACAAATGCGCCGAGTGGCGACTAAATTATTTCTTCGCTTCGCGTTCATTTGTAACGCATGAAATAAGGCTACCGTAATTACGCCGACTTCCCTCGTCGTTTTTCCATTTTTTTTCCCCTTACGCTGTACGTCGTTAGGCTGTCTAAGGATTTAGGGTAGATTACGACATTTAAATAGAATACATCTTTAGTAGATATATATTCGCTGCTCACGTGGAAATCCGGACGTTTCATCGTTAAAAGCGAATGTCACTCCGCGCTTGTCAGCCACTCGGCTTCTATCGACGATTGAAAAAAATCCTATACTTTCGGAATTGAAACTTCTTGCAACGTCGAATATAAACGTACCGATATTGGAATATTGCGTAAGTCTCGTAATAACCAGCTACTTACCACGTAATCGTTCTCCCCCCAATTACATCATGCGTCTACTCGACTACTCGATTCCATCGTACCTGAGACACGATTTACGTACACGTACTTCCAATGCTTAAGAGCCGAGTGCAAAAAGGCCCCTCTCTCGAAGCACGTCCGACATCGCCGATGTCGCCCGTCGATTTTTCTCGAGTTTCGTCGCCCGCCAACGACATGAACACGAGACCGCGCGATCTTTTCTCTATCGGCCCAACGTCTAACGGTAAAATCCGTCCGTACATTTGCGTACGCAAGAGCCGTTCCAACCGGCTAACGGAGTTAATTAAAATCGTTAAGGATGTTTTGCCGGGCCCGTCCCTTCGGCTTGCGAGAGGAGATTAGTTGGTCCGAGCGACGGGAGCCATGTTTGGTCGGCAGTTTTACGAGCGTGAAAATGTACCTTTTCCGCGGCGGGTAATACGTATGGCGTTTGTGGCGGCGAAAAAGTCTGCAGTGACAGTAATGCGCGCTAAACGTGGCGTTACGTTCTTGGAAGTGTGCGTATTTAGTGGGATCTGCTGTTATGAATATTGCATGGCTTCGCTGTAAATAGCGTGTTCGCGAAGAATTTTGTTTTGTCGCAAGCTTAATGCGTAATGTTGGTAGAACAATTGCGCACCATACAAAACACAGCAGTTTTTGGTTTTTAAATTTTGAATCTCGCCGTAGAACCCCGTGGCTCGCGCAGCCGGACTCAAAATGCAAAAAACACGACTGTACCCTTCGAATTCATTTTTTCCACGAAAAATCTCCGTCTTTCCATTGGCGCGACGCATTGCGGGACAGAGTCTATTACCGGAATAATATATGTTACCGTACTGCCTCAGCGTACAGCGAGGCTACATTATAAATTCCTTAATCGTGGACATCCGTCTTGTTTATTTCCCCGCGGCGATCTATTCTAGATTTTTCGCAAATTTCGATTTCATCGCTTCCCGTCTGGCGCGCAATTAAAATTAGATTCCTCGGGTGAGTCTGGAATTCCGTCCGACGCGGCTGCGGATTGTCGCCTGCGCGCGGCGAGATTTATGCAGCAATAATTATCGGGGCCCGTTATCTCGGAATCGCTTAAATTCCGCGCGCCGCCTCGCCGTATTTCACCCGCGCCTCCTGTCCGATTCCGCGTCGGACTGAACGGATGCACCGACGATGCGGTCATGATCGCCCACTCCGCCGATTCCGTCGAAATTCGTGCGATGGAGTCAGTGATAACGGACGCTATTAGCTCACTAAAGGTGCTCAATGCGATTCTCCCAAGAGCTTGGTGCAGAAAATATGAACAAGAGCAACGAGAATTGACACGGGTCATTATGGAATTGAACGTGAAAAATCGAAAGAAAAGAATTCTTTTGTCACTTATTTGGGATTTCATCGGACGCGGTGTACCAGGGTGTAAAATAGCAACAGATTTCCAAGCTCGGGTAATACAGTATTTTTATATTTGAGACGTGTTTAACGATGGCGACGCTTTTTTCGCGTCTTTAAGCACGTGGTTAATATTATCTTGTCTCATCCTCACGCTTGTCTTCACTCGTCTATTTCAAGACGATTCCGCGTCGGAAATAGCCGTTCGACGTATTAACGAAAGAGTCCTCTCTTTTGGTTCTTCCACGCACTGACGCCTTCGACGAACTATTCGTGCCGATCAAACAAATAGACGGATATATTTGGCGGATGCGTCGTGACGATTATAATACGTATTGCCGTCTATATCGAGACGAACGTTCATCGAAAGTGCCAAGATTAAAGGATTCTCTAAAAATATCCAAGGCGTAATGCTAAATTTATGTCGGTAGTTCTTGGTTCCCAATTCATCGACTCTCATCGTGGGCTGTTCATGTTAATTGAATAATTCTCGTACAATATTATTTTGCTGGTATAACATAAGAACATAAAGCTTGCACCAAAATTCCACTTAAAAAAACCAGAATAATCGATACTTTTTCGATACAAAGATCTGTCGATGAAGAGGCTAAAAGGGCGCAAGCTCACACTGACTCGCAGAACGCTGAATGACGGAGCAGCCGATAAATAAATTTGGCGGGCGATACGTTAAGGATTCCGTGGCGTCGGCGTCGTCCCGGCAGACGCCGTTGCATTCTCCCGAATCGCGAACCAGGAAGCGGTCGCGCTTAATTCGCACGGTCGAGGCGTGCATAAAAATAACCGTAGCAGTCATCGACACACCTCCGACGGACGTTTCCCCGATCATTGCGCCGTACCCTTTCGATTCGTGCCACGCTCGAACACGGGCATCGAATTTACTGGCGTTCGCCTCGGCCGATCCGAGATCCGACCGGCCGTGCCTCTCTATAACCGAGTCCGGGGGCTCACGTATGCAGGTAGCCAGGACGCCGATTATTTATAGTCGCCCGCGCTTACAAATGCATCGTGCCGTGGCGCATCGCGAGGGGGTCCCCGTATCTCGATAGCATCGGCTTACTTTCCGGGCAAAATACAGACGTGAGTCCCCGGCGCCTGACGTTGACGTCAGAATCGATTGCACGGGGCCAGAACTGTCAGCGGACGGGAATACGTACGTGGTCTGACAGAGTACGAAATCATTTTGTTAGAGAAACGGTCGGGTCGAATTTCGATTTTTGTTTCGAAGTTGCATGGCCATGTCGAGATAGTTGGATATTCGGTGTTTCTCGATATTTTTTATCGATATTCTTGTGTTTTAATGTTCTCTGTACAATTCGGTTCCTCACGTACTATGTCAAATAATCGAGTACGTGTTACGGACAAAGTATAGGAGAATTTCTTGAACTTGTTCGCTGCGTTCGCTGATCTGTTCGCGGAATAAATCGACCGTGGGCGCCTCATTATTTTCAAGGAAGCGGCCTCCCTCGTTGGCCACTGCATTCTTTCTGCTTGCCTCGTGCGGCTACTTTAAGGTGAGCGCTTTTATCTCGGGTTCTCTGATAACAGGCGTTATCAAGAGTGGACGCCATACTGAGACGTGTTCAATTCGCAAATACTCTTTTTAACCCTTTCAATACTGCACGGACGGCTATAAACTCTTATACCATATGTTAAATGACGATCGTAGTCCTCACGCTATGAACGCACGTACTTGCTTCAATTCCGAATATTAATGCTTGTAATTATAGATAATTACTGCTACCAACGAATACATTTATTATAAACATCCACTTTCTCCACTATGTAACCCTAGAGTAATGAAATCAATCTCATGCACAATCCCTTAATTTCTCACTACGAACAAGATATGCGCTAAAAAAAAAGGAAATTTTAATTGTCCCTCCGCCGCGAAGCAACTAAATAAATCGCCGGGGGGTGCCTCGTTATTTTCTAAGACTACCGCCATCTTTTTCCTTTCTGCTTTACGAGCCTACTTTAAAGCGATCGTCTTTATCGCATGTCCGTTTCAACCGGCTCGATATTAGCACGGTAGATCACATCGCGATCTTCTTCTCGTCGACTGAGAAACGAAGCCATGCCTGGCCCTTGTCATAAGGTCACTCAGTGGCCCTAAACCTGCACTTAAGGGAGTATTTACTGAGGGGGCGAATCTGCTGATGCGATTTTTTTCAATAATTATACGTACACTTATTACGGCTTGGACAATATATTTTTGCATTCAAAATAACTCAATACGCTTTTACTGCATAGGATATGTCAAAGAACTTTAGTTGATCAGTTCACACAACGCCTATCGCTACCGAATTTTCTACAACTTCGTGAACGCTGTAATCGCGATCTGTCGTTTCTCGGTCGAAAATCTGACCAAGAGTCAGAGTATGTTGCCGGAGGAATAAATAGAGATTCCTCGGTCAGGGCATAAGAGAACCAAGGCGGTGAGCAACACTGTGTCGTCGTCGTTGTCGACGGCAAATGGCAGTGGCACCCGGCTCTACACCCTTCGCCAACAAAGCGAGCAAGAACGAAAAAATGCAGTTGAGCCGGGCTCCTTCTCATACGTACTCTGGGTACGTGCCACAGTCAGGGCCGGCGTGCTCTCGAGGGCGAGGTGTAGATTGGACAAATTTTTGCATTGGGAACAGTGAAAGTGGTTGGTATTCCTTAGTGAGAGTGTCGTCGCGTGGAATGCCGATGGTGGTGAAAAGAAATGTGTGAACGTTGGGCATGTGCGGAAATATGGCAGAGAATGTGGTGCGGCTTTCAGGGATATTACGCTAGTGGTCGTCAAAATGTTAATTCTGATTGATCGTTTCTGTACAGCGTGATGAGGCAGTGCGGTAGTCCGATTTCAGTGGTCGGTGAAATGTTAGGTTAAATAAACGTTCGCAGGCCTGTATAGTTACTTACTCGAATCATTTTAGCCAATTTTTGTTGGCTGTTTTTTGATGACCCAAGAAGAACTTTCATGGTGAGACGCTTGAAGTAATACCACCTACATTATACGATTCTGCCGAGATGTTAAACATGAGAAATTTTCATTACCTCTCGCATAATAAAAAATGTTCCCAACACCTTTCGATACCTTACGATAATCCGCAGAGCGAAGTGGCAATAAACATGATCTTACATAGGACGGCCGGGGGACTGCGCAAATTCTTCTCTCACAAGCAACACCCACATCCTCATCATTGTCAAAGCAGCGCACAGGCTTCAACAAATTAAGGGACTACACGCACGCCAGCGGAATACGAAGCAGAAGAGCTATCGAGCCGAATAAAAATTCCGTTCCTACTCCTTGTCGCGGACAAATGTCGACACTCTTGGAGAGGGTGTAAAGGTACAGGGGGATCTATAAAAATGTCGGAACACAGTGGGATCACGCGTTCTGGGCACGTACCTGGATCACACGCGCACACACGGACACACACACATCTACCCGATGATCCGTAACCGGGGTAGTGTAAGAGTACGAGCAAATTCGTTACTGCGTCCCCATGGCCGATGTTCCTATCGGCCCGGCCATTAGTCATTCCCATACGATGCGTGCTCTCGTATTCACGCGAGTCCCGGCGCCCGCCACGAAGCGTGTCGTCGCGCGTTATATGGGCTTACAGCGATTCACGAAATTGATCAAGCTCCGGAGACTGTTACGAAACTTGCCGCCGGACAGCTTTTAATAGAATGGGAACCTTCCGAGATAGATCACAAGAAGTTCTTTTTTTTTCGCACGTCTTTCGCTGTGATCGAACCATCGTTCGCATTTATCAGGTTCGCAGAACGCTCATGCGAATATACGCTGGACAGCTTTCGATAGGACGGTAGTGTGTGAGGTAAGATTGCTATGATTGGATCGCTTAACCATCTTGTAGTGTTATTAATGAAATATTATACATAAATTAAAACCAACAGTCCCTCTATTATACCACTCCGCCCTGTTGACTTCTTTTGAATCCAAACTCGATTCGTAGGAGCTGCAATGCCGATAAAATTGATGTCACCGCTGCCCACGTCGATTTTCACTCGCGCCCTTAGAATTCGAGAAAAAGAGCCGGATCTCGTTCGACATCGCGCCCGGAACGCCCACGAACGGCCGCGACACGTTCCTTTGTACGCGCTGGAATTTTGGGGGAATGATTGAGGGCGAAACGTCGCGCCGGGAGTTGAGGCCGCTCGAACATTTTGTCGCCCGCGCGTATTGGGAAATTTGTTCCTGACAGTGAAATCGCTTTACACGTCGACTCTCGCGCGCGCGCGCTATTTATCGTCGCGACGCTTTAGGTAGGACAAAAACCACGTCCGACGGAAATACTTCCCGAAGCGGCCGAAATTGTTCTACAAATTGACGTCGTGTTCCCGATTTTTCTTTCCCGGGATTTTAGTGACACGAACGTAGAGCTACGCGTCGAAAGGCTAAAAATCCTTTGCTAGATGAATGTGATTGAATAAGTACGCATTGTTACGTGCGAAATTAAAGTACCATACCAATTATTCTAACGTCCGAGCGTTCGCATCTTTGGGAGATCCGACATGTCGGAGAAATTAAAACAAATAAAAATTCCGAACAAAATTTGACATCCTTATAATTCCCCGAAAAGGGGATCACACATCCCGTTCGATTCCGCGTGCGATCTTTCTTCTCCGCCCACGAAGAGACGCGATAGCTTCGTTTTACGAGCGTCAGGATATTTCGAGAGTGCTGCACGAAGACGTTTTGCATGTCAGAAATTAAGGTCAGCGGCGCGACGTCATCGTTTTTGGCGCTAAAAGGACATTTGACAGGGGGAAAGAGAATATGCTGTTGAGGAAAAAAGAAGAAAGAAAGAAAGATACTTACACCGAGTGCGGTGAGAGGCGACTCTTAATCTGTCCTTCCGCCTTCGCGCGTGATTCACCGTTATCGAGAACGTCGCCTAGGCTCCTCTCACTGTTTACTTTCGTTCTCTCCGTCTCTCTCTCTCTCTCTCTCCCGCGCGCATCGCTGTGAGCATTGAGTAACCCGCTGAATTTCACGTCGACGTTCGACGTAATTCTATGACGCGGCCCATTGCGAGGCCCGGCAATTTATCACGGGATTGCACGAGAGCGTACGCGGAATGGCAGAAAGAAAGGAAGAGGAATGAAGGATAAGATCCGCGTGTAAAGAGAGAGTGTCCTTTACGTCAGTGCTTCCCAATGTAGCGGGAGAAAACGTTTTCAGTCTCATGTGTCTGCACTGTCTGCAGGCTTGATAGAAGACGGCTTGAGACGTCGAGATCGTGGTTCCTAAGTTCACACTGTTACATTTAATATAAGTGTTCTTTGTTTTATTAACTCAAGATTTTATCGAGGTGATACTGAATACATCTTTTTGTATGGGGTACGTTATTAAACGACGTCGAGAATTAATATACTGGAATGATCTGTACTATTACTCTTTGAAGGTTTCTTGCGGCAAAACAAATTGTAATAAAAAATCTCCTTAAAGCACGTACGGTCCAGACTCCAGAAGTCGCGAGAAAGGTAAATAAGAGTGGCATGAAAACCACTGGTCTATGCTCGCCAGTCGAGAAAACAAAGAGGCGCTGGTAATTGACGAGCGTAACGAGGGTAACGTCCACTTTCGGGAGATTTTGCACTTTCACTACCCGGCCGCATTGGCCGCGAGGAGACGGAACGAGAAGCAAGGAGAAGGAAGGACGACAGGACGAGGGAACCTCGATTGCGCAACGCTCAAAAATTCGGAGCGTCACGAGCTAGGCAAGGATGCAAAACATTACGCCCACCTACAGTGTTATGCCACGTTCACACTGGCGTGCGCAAGCAATGTTCGCCGACAGTGTCGAGACTCTCGCGAACAGCGATCAGATTACAGTAAACTCGTCAGCAAACACTGGTTGGCTTAAAATATGAAAATTGACACATTTGAAAAATACGGGTCCTTAAACTTAGAGCTAGAATCAAGTATACGCGAACAGTTGTAGTCAGTGTGGACGTCGCATAAGAGAGTGTCGACTAGACGACACCGAGAGCGCGAGAAAACGAAGATTGATGACGCGCGTTGGATAAGCGCCACCGTCGAAGTGTCGGTAGTTCGCTGACGACGGAAAGAATCGTTACGGAAGGTTGAAGGGGCCGCACGAGAGTGGACGGAGCATGTAGAATGAATAGAATTTGCGCGCGAATCGTTGACACGCCAATGAATGGCGAGACGACCCACTTCCTGGTAGCATTATCCGCTCGCTCGCGCGCCTGGATTAGGAAACTGCGCTGTTCGACGAATGATCGTGTTGTGCGACAGGTGTAAGCAGTGAAGGGATTCATTTATTTCTGCAATCAAAATGCCATAGAAGTAATGTCGCAATTAACTGAATTTGCATTTAAGTACTGTTAGAAAGGAATGCTGCAGGATTTATGTTGTCACGTGTCCTTGCATTGTAATTCACTCCTATCCATCTAATTGCTGGGACTGACTAGCTGCAGGTACCTGCATCTTCTCCACCGAGATCAAACACGCATTTATGTACATAAACCGATATCCACTGCGCAAAAGAATAATTCATCCAAATAGAAGATTATACACGTGACATATGACGTGACACCGCAATAGAATAATATACAAGCATTACTGTAGAGTACACCATCGACCCGAGCACCACGTCGACTCTCATCCACACACTTCGCGTCGCCTATCTTACTGCTTCGAAATCAATAAATACAACTCTCGTGCAGAAGCAACTTTCTTAATTTCCATGAAAACACGCAGCGGCGAGCAACCCAGTCCATCCAGAAGAGGAAAACATTGATGAAACGATCCCGATTGCCGCGGACCACCCACCGGGCTCCCTCACTTCGTTACACTTCCAGTCCTGCAACAGACTCGCAAGACTTCCGCTTCGTAGACACACGCCGCGGCGTCCGACCGAGAACTTCCTCCTCTCCTTCCCGGCTCGTCGGCCGACGCCGGAAGAATTTAGTCGCTAGTCCCTCGGCGCGGTTATTATGCCTGCCTTAACGTTCCTCGCATTCGCATTCGCATTCGCATTCGCCTGCCCACGCAAGGCGACCGCCCCTTTAACATCGCCGGTATTCGCCTGATTTATGAATGCCCCGGCTATATTTAACAGCGTGTTCGCCATTGAAGACATGCCTTAGGCAGCGAGGCGAGTCGCTGGATCGGGTGAAGGGGGAGGTTGGAGGAAAATCAGAGAAAGAGAGAGAAAGGAAGAGGGAAGAGAGACGAATAGGTGGGTGGCGGGAGAGAAAGAGAGTGAATCGACGAGAGGGGATGAGAGAGAAAGGGGGCAGATGTCGCTTATGAGAGACGTTAGGGCAGGTACACTGGGGAGAGTAGACGTAATCCCACGTAATGCTGGCTGGCTAGTGATAGGGATGTTCGATTCTCTTGAAAGAATCGATTTTTTTTTTTGTTATAAAGATTCCAGTTCAAGATTATGTTGGATGAGCGACACGCCACGACAAATCGGGCACTTATGATTGCTTATTGACAAGCGAACGACGACCACCCTGTTAGTAGGTTGTTGGAGCACGCTGACGGACGCGCCGCGCTGGATATAATGGGCCAATAAGAATAAAAGTGGCGTAGAAAGAAAGTTAAGATGTTCCACGTAATGCTAATTGTAAAGCGCTATGTTACGCCATACGGCTTTGATGTGCTGTGCAGCTGGATGGAAAGTGGTCTCGTTGTTTTCGGCTGATTATATTATGACATTGTCAGAGTATATGTGAGCATCAGAATATGGGCGCGTGGTATTCGGAGACGTGCACGACGAAAGTGTGATTCATTCGAAGGATTAGACCAGACAAGTCTCGTAATGGATTAGTTGAGTGCCGTGACTGATAGAAGTCATAAAGAAGTGAGAATGAAAGTGGAGGAGATGGAAAGTGTAAAGCATTGGCCGAAAATAACGGTAAAGAATAAGTGGGTGTAAATGTGATTAGAGACGTGAGTGTCGCTGCTTCAAGACAGAGTTGGTACAGAAATGAAGAAACTTAGTAATAATGGTACAGGCGAGGAATAGGACAGATTCATTATCTTACGGAACTTCGTGGTTTACGTCAGAAAATACCGTGTACGCTAAAAATTAGACGAATTCGATCGCAATCAACGGTGAGAACGGTTCATTATACAGATCCGGGGCAACACAAAATTTGTAAATTTTGTATCATTGTTTTTTACCATATCTCGATTACAGTGTTTCATTTTCCACGGTTCTAAATTACTTGTGAGTTGATACTTTTGACCTTTTGAGTAGTTTTAGAATTAGTACCTTACAATTTCGTAACACTCGTGATTACAAGTAGCAGCGCATTACACGGTGTGAAGTAAATGCACTCTGGACTCTCCGTGGGACTGAGAATTTACCGTCTTTAGGTGCACAAGTCTTAATTGAGTGCTTGCCTCGCATTCTGGTGCGGAATACAGAGATTTCGTTTACGAGTGACATTGGGGCAAGTACTTAGGTACGTGATGAGAATGCATTCGGATGGTGCAAAGTTCTGCGTTGCGACATACTTAAATTATTACGATGCACGTGCAGACGAGCGTCATAACGAATTAAGCGCAACGCAACTACGTATTCGCCGACTAAAAATAACAATAATTTGCAATGTTACAACTCTCAGGCCGAATTGTCGAAACGTCGCTTACACCGTGCACTCTCCGTGCGTGACAAAATGCGTTTTTCATCAACGTTCCGCTCAATAGAGGCGCCAACCTGACCGTGACACGAAGATAGAATGCAATAACAGCAGGCGTGGGTCAAAAACGAATGAATCGTGTCGATTGCGTAGCGTTAATGGCCCGGCGATGCTGCTCTTTCAAAAGCACCATCTAGCCAAGCGTCATCAACGACGATGGGCCATGTTCGAGTTCTTCTGTCCCTTTCAAAAAGAAAAAAGGAAGAGAAAAGCGTTCCTCTTTCGCTTTCGACGCGCGGAAACAGCCCATGTCCACGTGCCATCGTTTTTTACGGTATCGTGATTTCGTGTGGGTGCTTCAGAACGAAGGACCTTGATCATCGGAAGGCGTGTACCATTCGGAATCTACCTTTGGCCGTCCGCACCGTGTGGCACACTTCCCCAATTTCTCATTGTTCTACGCTCGGGCCGTTTGGACTCGACTCACGACACGGCCAACTAATTTGACGGCCGATCGGACAAGGTGGACCACCTTGTGGTTTCGCTTAAAGGGATATTCACCTCTTTCCGCTTACAAATGTCAATTTCTTTTTCAAATTCTCTGCTTGGAATCTAATCATTTTTATAGGCGCTCGTCTTACGTGCTATGTGTCTAATTTTTGATGACATCAATCAAGTAACATTCCGCATACCGTAAATCACAAACGACGCTATGAAGGAGTCGAGTACGCCTGAGGCACCGGATATTCGCGGAATCCCAAGAAACCGGTCCGATCCTTGCGCGAATCTGTAAACAGAAACTTGCTAGACATTTTCACGGAAACCCGTCAACGTAATCACCTGTTTTCTGGGGAACACTACTAGCGCGTTTGTTTCTAAGAAATGGGACTCCCGTCCCATCATACTCCCGTATTCATTAAGTTTATGCTTCCATTGCAAATGATTATTTTATTTTAAATCATATTTGTCAACAAAATCATTTTGCTTATTTTGCATAAATTTATGTTTATATCTTTCGAACCGGAATTACTAGCGGATAAGTACCGAACATCGATGTTGTATTTTTCGTTCAGTGCAGCATTCACTAATAAATGCACGTGCTTACCCATAACTTTCGTCAAATTTCCGAGGGGTACGAGGCAACATTTTACTTGGTACGCCAAAGCTTCGCAGATTTACCCTTCGTCCTTCGCCTTGAACGTCGTCGATATTACCGTAATCTCCATTTTGCTACTCTAATCCCAGTAATCCCTCGAGCCACGGTAATCTGCATACATTAAACTCGAACGAGATAAGGATCGATGAGCTCTCGTTGGCGCTATCCTCGATCATCGAGGAGCCATATCAGATATCCTATTAGGCATGGCTCTGGTAGGTTGTCAGCGTTCAATGACGCTTCACGTTTCTCGCATTGTATCGCCGTTGACGCGCGAATATCTTTCAAACTATCTCCCTTTCACGCTTCGGACACACTCTCACTCTCAGTCTTCCTCAGTAGTTTTCTCCTGAAACAGTTATTGCTGAACAGAAGAGTGCATCGATTTTCGGATCGATACTCTGAAGAAAGCAAGACGAAAGAATGAATCTTGTAACTCGGCAGAATTGGTACGATACATGGAATCTTGAGGCAGCGTCATGAGAGAGCGCGACATGTTCCAAGAGTCCCGTTTTCGGGATCGCAGGATTCTGTGCTCGAGGAGTGCAGCGAGAAAAGGGAATTGGCGTGCAAAGTGACCAAAGCTCGGACGGTGGACCGGGTGGTGTGGGCATGGGCAGCAGGATCGTTTTCTGCCGGTAGTAAGCAAGCGCCGGTTGTTCGTTATCGGACATCGGGCCGGGTGCACCGGCCTCATCACGCCTTGGCCCCATCCTCCCTCTGGCCTCCCTCCACCCCACCCAGCCTCTCCCGCCCCCATCAACCGGTGCATCGCGATCATTGCGGTCGCTCGCCTACCGCTCGCCTACCGCTCGCCTACCGCTCGCATCGATACGCTCGACTCAAGTTATGCAACTATGTAGATCTCGATAGAACCAGCTCTCTTTTAGCCTCCACGCCGGACCGGTGCACTTTGGATAGCGAGAGGGCACTGGTGTCATAGATAGGCGCGGAGCGTGTGCGCTTTATGTTACGCCCGTGTACGTCCGCGTACGGGTGCGTTCGCTTCCTCGCTCGTATTTCAATTTCGAGGTATGAGCGGAGGGGGCAAAATATCGATCTATTTTACTCGTCGGAATGCAGGATGCTGGGCCCGCTGAATTTATTACCACGGGAAACAGATCTATTTCGAATCCACCACTGACACGATCGGGAATTATTGGCCTTGCCGGTGGCCGCGGGGCGAGAGACGAGAGCGATCGGAATTCAAGTATTGTAATGTATGTGAATGGGCAGCGTATCGCGGCGTATTGTGTTGGACGCGATCTTTTACGTCGGCCGCGAGTTTTTCGGAGAGCTCGATTTAAAGATAACTTCTGCGTAGCTCGGCTTGTAATAGATATGTTTTGCATCGTGTCGGATTGTTTATGTGCTCGCTGGCTGCGGGAATTTAGTGGCCACGAAATGTTTCGCGGTAGTGAAGTATAGCTACTCTCCCGTCGGGTCCATACACACTTCTTCATGCATTAAACATAGACCCCTCGGATTACACTCACGCCTCAACCTCAAAATTACCGTTTCGAACTATGAACCAGAGATCGATTACCTCGATTACATATAATGATTCTCGATTTCGATACCAATCTACTAATACTGAGTAAATATTTATCGAGTATCATTCGCATTACTCGACTCCGATCACATGAGGTTCGGGACGTCGAATTGATCGAGACTCATGAGTACGTACCAAGCTCTGATCCATCACTAGTCCGAATGAGCCGCGATATTCCGCTTATATCACGCGTCGATCGGTTCTGCGCGAGAGATCGATATCCGCGATCGCCGGGATCGACGAACGGACAGCGAGCGTCTTATCGGCATGTCCTGTTCCTCGTTTGAAGCAGCAGAGGGACGAGGGGTGGTAGGCGGAGTGCCTCGTCGTCGTCGGCCACTTCCATTCTTCCCTGTCATCTCGGCGCGCCGCGGCGCGGAGGTGTCTTTAACGTCTTTTTAATTAGCCGACGACGGCGGCGATCACAGGACGACGTCCCTTGTACAGCGAGCGGCCAATTAAAATAACCAACGGCAGTCGGTGCGTGCGAGAACGGGAAGATAACACAAGCCGAGGAGGGTTGCGATAGGAAGATCGTGCGCGGAGATGCCGGTGGTTATACGTGAACAATAAATTGAGTATCGAGGATGAAAGGAAGAAAATGTGGCTGCGCCGAGTGCGATGATCGTTTCGGAGCAGCCTATGCGGAAAAATTCGGCGTGAGTAACGGCTGATGGTATTCTCAAGAAGCGTCTAGAAATCTTGCAGAATTTACTTCTTTTCGCGCTGCTACACTCGGGGAAAATGTGACGGCGAAAGATACGCGCGCGTTCAATAACCACGCATGTAATCACGCAGCGCAGGTTGTAAAAACGAGGGTGGAAGATTACTCGTTCCGTTGCACCTGGCATACACGCGCACAGATGAATACGAAGTCTCGCGCATGCACATATCACTCGGGCTGCGTGGGGACGGGGTGAAAAAGTCCGGATTCGCGGCTCGGCGCAATTAATTTCTATTAATTAGATCCTCGACAGAACGTGGCCACGCGCGAGCAGGCTGGAAAGTTCTCGTGAAGATGACTTATTGCGATATCTCTTTCTCTCCGGCCACCGTCCCGCTCGCTCTCCCGTCCTTTCTCCTCTCTCCGTTCTTCGCCTCTTGCTGCCTTCGCTGCTGCTGCTGCTGCTGCTGCTGCTGCAACCGAGCAGAATGCATGTGCGCGCCGAGCCGCGCGCGCGGCCGATGATTTGCAGCGGCGCATTTTAATTGGAGCCCCGCGACGGTGTTTGCTCGCGTCGGTGTCGGTCGGTGGCTCCTTTTCACACGGCACTACCAACCTACCAACCCACCGACCCAACCACCGGCCACTCTCGCTTTCGCTCGTGATTCCGTCCTCGAGATCGCTCGCGAATCCTTCCTGACTCCAGGTGCAAGGAACGCGTCTCGTCGGATTCGCGAGCGAGCGCACGCTCGTGTAGGAGTATAATTCTTCTGCGTTGTGTGGCTGAACAAGACTGGCCTCTCCGCGATGAATTACGCGGCGGCGAGAAAAAGTCTATCGCACATCGGTCATGCACCTGTGCGCTTGTGTGCGAGATGAAATTTTCTATCGACCTGGTGCGTAGGCGTGCGCGAGTATGTGGGTACGTTCAAAATTCATACGGAAGACGGACGTTTATAAATGCTTGCGTGCGACAACAGTCAGTGTCGGACGATATCAGTGTGCAGAGATCTGGGCATCGTAGGGTGTAAAGGTATTTGCGTACTTCGATGCTGCGAACATGCGGGCAATTAAAACGATACTCTAGGCGTCGGGAACATGTATGTATTTAGTAAGTTAAATAAGACACGATTTACTGGACCCTTAGATGCTCGGGACGGTTTGGGTTTCACGTGAAATATTGACTTAACGTCCAAACATAAATCTTACCATAACTTTCGCTGTCGCGTTCAGGTAATTAATTGTTCCGGCATGAAAGAAATTGATTAACAATTCCTCAACTCTATTTCCATCTGAAATCTTCAATCCCGACCGAACCCCAATCCTTAATCCTAAGGGTAGCCGCACGCTCACACCTGCGGATACTGCACTTATTATTAGCTCAACACACCCTGTAACTGCCTACGACTTCCGCGTATCACGGACACGCACTCAGTTCGCAAAGCCAGCCCGTCGACGTAATACGCGGACGTACGGTCATGACCGCATTCGATCCGAGCGTACATACGAACGTACCTACATACATACATACGTGGGCGCGTCTTTTTGCGGGCATTGATTTTAATAAGGAACGCCGAGAAAACGACAATGACGAGCGTGCGCGCGCGCGCGAGAGAGAGAGAGAAAGAGAGAAAGAGAAGTTAGCAGTAGAAGTACAAGAGTCTCTGCGAGAAGGAAAGGCGGAGGTGAGAGAGGAGACAAAGGTAAAAGGAGACGAGGAGGAGAATGACGACGACGAGACGGCCTTTATGACGGCGGTGTTCGAAGGTGGTGCAGTAAAACCGCGCGATAAAGATACGAGTACTCGCCACGGCACTGGCTGAGCGGGGTGCCCCGCGAGAGCGTTTCGCCTTCGCGAGAGAGCTATCCTGCTGGCCGGTCAACAGATACTGTTACTAAGTGTCGTAAAGTTTATTGCGAGCCGAGTTTAAGTCGTGAGCCGTGGGACGCGCGATGAATTCATTGTAGGTTAAACCCTCGTTTTCCCGAGCCGGTGTCGATTGCAGGAAGAGAGCTCTACTCCTTTTCCTTTCCCTCCGCCGCACGTCGACTCGCACTGAGGAGTCTCGTCGAGCGGCGAGATCGCACTCGAGGAGTTTCGATTCGAACGTTTTTCGAATGGGGGTGAAAGTGAGAAGCGAAGTGCCGGCGAGCCGAGCCGACCGGGTGCCGATTCAATGGACATCCGTTTTACGTGGGCTGCTAGACTATTACGCGCCATTTTTCAACTTCGATGCATCATCTAGGGATTTGTCTGCCGACGTACAGGCTGACTCCTTCTTATTCATGGGTCGATGTTTCTTTGGTAGATGCTTTGAGTTAAGGAAGTGGAAGGAATCGAAGGGGTCGTTCGAATTTCATTGGAGAAAATTTGGGAGGATTTATTTGGAACATTTTTGGAGTGTTTCCATTAACTGCGTATCTGTGTACGTGCTTATGGCGCACATGCTTGAATGTCTCGCAACAATCAATTTTCACGCTTCTTTCGACCCTGGAACCAGCATAGCGTAGTTTCGCGCTAAACGTTTGACCAAACAGTAACGTAATGGTGAAAGGCCAGATGAATATTTATTCGAACTTCTTGGCGCTCGAGTTCAATTTCGCGCGATCTCAGTGGCCTCTCCGCGTGGTTCAAGCAAATATTTGACAAGCGAAATTAATTACTTCGTGGAGCATTGAGGTATATGTATGCGCGTTCCTCGAGCCAGAGCTGATTTCATCTCTTCATTGACTTTCGATTGCGCAATGGACTCATCCGTTCGTTTCCTGCGTCAACGAAAGTACGTTCTGAACGGAAGAATCAGATATTATTGCGTGCACACGTGTGTGTGTGTGTATTCGTGTTTTGTATTGATTATCACGAGTTACCGCAATTGTCAACTGGTGGACTCAAATATATGCGCGCGCCACGTGTCAAGTCTCTAGACGCAGAACGCTTGTTTGCTCACGCTTTCTTTGCACTACACTTTATGTGTACTGTATGTTAATGTACGAATATTTTGCGAGTTTCATTAAATTCATATCCGATAAAGCTTTCGTTAAATCAGTTGCTGTCGCTAGATAGAAAATGACTGAGCGGAACATCTGTCCAACGTTCCCAACACAATAAACGATCATGGCCAACGATCGAGGACCCTCAATTGGCGACGCTTCAAAGAGCACATCGTCACGGGATCCGTTAACCGCGATAATCTACTTAGAATTAATAATGCTCGATTCGCTGCACCGACCACCCAAAAAGACACAAGAGCGAGTAGGCCACTGACACGGGCCACAGTCCAAGTCTACGTCTGGCCAACGATCAAACTCTTATCGAGCTGCGTCATTGCGGCGCAAATTATTGTTAGACGTACACACGCGCGAACAAGATCCATCCATTGTGTTTGAATAATACAGAGATACACACTAAAAATAGTCTATCCAAATCCTACGGAAACTGAGCATTTTTCCCATTCGCGTCCACGGTCCCGTGCTCCCCCGTATCTGGTCAGTTGGCAAAGGTCACGTCACCGTCAACCGGGTGTCGTTTTAAATACACAACAATACCGCCATCGACGCCGATAAAACGTCATTTTTCCGGCCGCCGGAACGTCGGCGGCCGTAAAGTGAACGGCCCCCGCCAAAACGTTTTCCATATTCTCGACGTCGCGCTGCCCGCACTGCCGGAAGAAGAAAAAGGCCGCTTTTTCCTGCGCTACGAATAGGAGGCGCGCTCATTGTGCACCTCCTCTGCGCACGTCCAATTTTGGATGCGCCGTAAAGAAGGAAATTCTACGGCGCGAAATAAAGTAACGCCTACGGACGCGCGCGCACGCCCATAAGCGCCTCGCGCTATGAAAAGGGCCTCGTGCCCCGTGCAACCGATCTGTCGATTTACGGCCGACCACAGTCGCGCGTCTGCGTCTGCGTCTTGTGAGTCTGCTGCGACGGCCATTGAACAAGCGCAGCCGGTTTAGCCCTTAACTACCGTTGCGCACTTTCGTCAGGCGAACGATCTTCGACGTGGGTCACGTCCGAAATTCGCTGGGTGCGTGATAAAGTTTCACAAAAAATCGATCGAGTAATTTATCGTGGGGGATTTGTCGTTCATTGTTGCGAGTGTCGAATCTTTTGGTAGACGTACGATTTTTAATGGATACGTATTTGCTCTACTAGTCAAAGACATGCGTGGTTAAGAAATTAGGTCGGTTAGACGGCTTACGTTCTCAGAGCTGCCGTAGATGTATAAACGTTAGCGTCAGGATAAAATTCCAAATTGCAGTATTATTGACCAATTATCGCGTTTGAAAACAATGAATATTAATAAACTACGGCGCGGCGAAATCCTTCGTTCCGCCTGCACAACTTGGAGCATTTTTACGATTCTCCCATCACGTTCGCAGAGCCACCGTCAGATATGCGCGGGCATTAGCGTGAAAATAAAAGTTCGAATTGCAATAGCATTGGCCAGACACGACGGAACGATCGATACGCTTCGCTCGGACTATTTTTACGTCTCCACGGTCGTATTCAGCGGTGATACCTTCGGATTAAAAGAGTGCCTCCGACTCGTCGAGGCAAGTAATGACGGGTTAATACGGCGATCCGGATTAGCATTATGCTAAGTCCGCTCATTTCGCCGCGTAATTGCCGCGGCCTCTCGCGTGCAATTATTGTTAGAATATAATTACGAGGGGCGGCAATTAGCCGCGCGCTTTTTGCCGGGACAGACCTTCGCGGGGCGACTCTTTGTCGGCGGCTAGGGACACGTCGAACGTTCGTCGCCACGGAAATCCGCGGCCTCCAAACGAACGTTTTCCAACCCGCTCGCTTTATTCATTGGCGCGCCGCCGCGTTCAAACTTTCAAACACGTTCTCGCGGAGAAAAAGGTCTCGACACGGCACGCGTCTGATAATTATTTCGCTCACATTTTCATCGATTTTTCTGCCTCACTTCTTTCTTGCCTCGTTACTGAGATCAGTGCCACTAGTTGACACTCGACGCGCTGTGGCGTTAGTAAGATGCATTTGCTCGAATCTGTCATATTCGTAGGTTGGTGCAGCGTTAAAAAGGTCAAGTATTTGAAAGCTTGTGTCAATTCCTAATGTGCCGACGAATCGACAGTAGCGTACGTTCTAAGAGCCTCAAACCGCACAAGTCGATCTGTCGACAACCTGCCGCACGTAGGGTAAAAGCGGCCAGTCTGATTCGAATTTCAAATCGATCCGGCACGTTCCGGATTTATTTGTCGAGTAATTTTGATTCCCCCCTCTCGCCCCTTTCTCTCTCTCACTCCCTCGCTCTCCGTCATGCCGATGACCTCCGGATCCTTCGCGTCCCGTTAAGCGGCCGTAAATTAATTTCGACGTTTCTGAGGCCGGGCCGCCTACGAGGTCTTCGAAATCCTTTGTTCACCATCCGATCGATCGCTCCTTCTTATTGCGTCGTGTCGAGCATCTATTATCGGCTCTCTTATCGCGACGTCTCTCCCGTTTTTTTGTCTTGTTTCGCTTCTTTTTTACGGAACGCGTCGCGGCTAAAACATCAGCCGTTGTCCCGTTTCGCACGATAGGCCTTCATTAATTCGCGTTACTTTCTCGCCCCGCGATTAGGTCCGTCGTTGCCATACTTTTTTCTCGCGCCAGAATGATGTATCGCTTTGACGACTCTGTTGGAGATTTCGCAGGTCGCCTCGGACGTGTTCTGGTTTTATCATCTAAATTCGCCAGCCCGTTATTCATCATTCTGCCCGGTGAGGCGCTTCGGGATATGACATTGTTGCCTCGTGCTCTTTGTGCTTTTCTTGTTTCGTCGAGTGCCGAGTGCTGTACGGCGTATTTTTCTACGGATGAATATACATGCTTCGTTCGGATAGCAATGGAATTTTTAACCGTCACGAGTGGCGAGCGAGGGTCTTTTTGGTCTCTAATAAGAATGTGAACGGAAAGAGAGGCGGTCCTGTTTAATGAGAGGATCGATGACCGAAACATTCGCATAACAACCATATTAGACAAGTATTTCTTCTTATCACTATGCTTAAAATTAACTGTATAAATTAAATGTTCTCATTTAATTGTCACATTTCCCTACTTTTATCTCCCTGCACGTTTCTATTTGTCTACGCTACGTTTATTCTTTCTTTGCCTTCTCACGTTTTTGTCATTACTATTATTTTATTTTGCTATCACTGTTCCTCCCTCTCTCTCTCTCTCTCTCCTTCCGTTTCGCGGAGAGAAACTCGTATGTACGTGTCGTCAGTTAGAAATGCGCGTTTCTCACGTCACGATGGAATCGGCTTTTCAATTTGTCTTGCCGGGCCGGTACGTTGGCGACGCGTGACTGATTGGAAACTTGAGAACTCATTCTTAACGCGCATTACACGGATCGTTACGAGCGCGTGGCTTTCGCGGAGAGGAATCGCGGGACTTCGTTTACCTACTCAGCAAAATAAAATGCCAAAATAAGTGTACGAAGCATTGATTTTTATTCCCGAATAAAACTATGAAAAACAATGAACAATTTCGAAAAAAAAACCCCTCTCGAAATGACATTGGAAAACATTTCACTAACAACATATTCCCCTCTTTCGCAACGAAGAGTTCTCTCGTCTCATCAAGAACGGCGACGATACATTATATGCTCAAGTGGAACGGGACACCCCGTATAATAGCGCAATATTTTACAGAGAGCACTGAATCACAACGCAGAACATCGTCTAGGCCCACACGTACGCACGGATGAACGTTTAATCCCGTCGGGCATCTCTTGCATAACCAAACCTCGTAAACATTTAAAATGCAATAGAACAACGCAATAACAGTAGTGGCAATGACAATACCGGCACTCACGTTGCCATTGGAGGCGACCTAAAGGTGAGAATCGACGCGCCGTTTAATTTTATTATTAAGGTCGTCGCAGTCGTAAATCCTGAAAGTAATAATGCCCCATTGTAGTTCGTGGGAGGTCGCCAGATCGAATGCGGCATCGTCGTAGATTATCGCGTCTGTTTCCTAGCCGCGTTCGAATAATACTGCGTCGTTAGACGGTCTGTTGGATGGCAGCGCTTACTACGAATTTCCTTTTCCCTCCCGAACGTTTCATCCTGTGATTTATGAATATTGAAAGATCGTCACTGAGACAAATTTAAAGCGTAATTAAATATGCCATTCGGACGTAACTCCGGACACATTCGATACATTCATAAATATTAAATCGTCGTTTACGAGGAAACTCACCCAAACAAAAAAAGGAACAATGTACAAAGCCATGATGTACGCTTCCGTAGACAATATTTATGTACGCGCCTATTATAAGCAGAATTTAATGAGGAAGAATCCGCGTGACGATTAAAATGAATTCCAGCGAGTCGTCACTGTCGCCAAAGATAAATAGAGAGACGGAGAGAGTGAAGGAGGCGAGGAGAGAGACGAGCGACGTGAACTATCCTCTGTCGGGCATCACCACGGTGCCCCGTGTGCCACGACCCATAATTCACACTTTCTCAACGTCGGCTGGCACGCGTGAGCGGCGAATTAACGACTCGCGCGATAAATTAACGCGCCTCCGTGACGTGCCATTGTCGCACCACGATGGGGACTAATTGACAGAGCGATTTCGGCGAGGGGATGACGACGAGTTCCGCGTGCATTCCGACTGCGAGGCTTCCGGGATAAGAAGATTAGATTCTGCGGCGTCCGCAAGGCCTCTGCTCGACCCGTCACATCAGCCTTTCGTGTCTCGTGACGGTTCAAATGAAAATTCTCACCGTAACTGTGCCGACTAATATGAAAGTGATCCAATGGAGGCCAAAAATCTGAATTTAAGTTTAAAACAATTTGATATCCCTCGCAAATCTCTCCATAGTCATTCGGGGTGGAAAATGTTCCGTGTCTCGGAAAAGCAGAGACCTCATCGGACCGGTGCGCAAGGCATTGAAAGTCGTTGCGTTACGTTTGACAAGAGCGAGCTGCATCCCATTACATCATTTATCTCTAGCACGGCGCCGTGAAAGAGCACACGCTCGCCGGGCGAGTACAATGCACACGTCTCGTACGGTTACGCGTGCTGCGTACGAGGCTAATCACATCGTAATCCCGAGGATCGTTTTCCACGAGCACGCCAATGGCCTCGCGAGGTTTTCCACGGAACGGAAACGCTTAGCGTTCATTGTCCCGCGAGGCACTCTCGCGACATTGATTAATGTCGCGTCAGCCCGTGGTATGGGTCACTTCGCCGCCATTAGTCTTGCCTCTCATCTTCATTATAATGTCACGCGGCTAGTCCCGCGGGGGTTCCATTCACGCGTTTTAACATAGTTTCGCTCTCGCGACGCTGGCCTGCCGGACACACAAAGAGTTCGTTCTTCTCGACCAGTGCACGTGTCTGGTTGCATCGACCCCTGTCCGATTCTTTGCTCTCTCTCCTGCGGGTGCTCTTTCCACCCATCCCTTGTGAAGAGAGTCGACGAGAATGAGTCTACTTAACGCTCTCAATGACGGCACTCATCTGTGCGTTCTAACGAAATTATTAGGTTAGGGGTAGGGCTGGGACTATACAAATAATTTAATATTCGAATATTTCATCGATATTGAAATAATAGAAATAAACTTCGAATATCTCAATATCCGATCACTATGTCACTTTGCAGCACAGCATAATACCGATGAGTGACCAATATTAACACTTTACAGACCGGTAATCGATTAATCGACTTTTTGTCCCCACGGACAAAAGCACGTTTTGTGGCACGGACGATCTGCCACCGGGTCTGTAAGCGTTGGGGACAAAAAGTCGATTAATCGATTACCGGTCGGTAAGCGTTGGCGACAAAAAGCTGATTAATCGATTACCGGTCGGCAAAGTGTTAAGTAAGTACCATTAGACAGCGGATATTTGGAAAGGACCGATAATCGTTCACCTTCGCAGGCAGTACATCTAGCCGTCTCTACATCGATCCGAATCTCTGGACAGCCAATCGATCTCTCCCCATTCATTGCCGCCCCGTTACGAGCGATCGAGTTTCGACACGGCCCGTGTAAGTGGCTCTTGCCCTGTCCCGTCGTCCTATACTCCATACCGTCCGAGATAACTCAGGATTCGCCCTGGACGCACGTTTTTACGTCGGCCGGGTCGACTTGCGCCTTCTGATTATCGAAAATAATATTTGAGCGTGCGCGCGCATGGTCTCGTGTTCCTGAGGAGTCACGGATGATAGCGGCGTCGTGTCTACACCCCCTCGTAACCCCTCGATGAGGATTCTCCTTTAATGTTCATGATTATCCACTCGGTACCACTCCGGGTATTATGTGCCTCGCGGAATTATAAGGTCGACCCGACGAAACTTTGCTCGTCGAGACTAAACGACCCCGACGACGGACGGCCGGAGTGCACGCATGCATGCACGGCTTTTTCGTGTGCTCGTTTGCGCACGCGCGCGCACGTCGTTACGATGCGAAAGAAACGGCGACCAAGCACGGGAACGTCCGATGAGCACACGGTATTTGCTGCAATTTTGACAAGATTTTCTAAGTCGAACAGGCAGGCACATGTGTTTAGGGGTATACTCGCATGAGCCTTTGGTATCCAAATCAAGTTAAGTGTTGCTTGTTAAATTGCCCTATATTGACGTATCTTTTATCTGCTTTAAAGTATACACGTATGGCAAATCTCCCCCACTGCGTTTTCAGACTGTAACTATTGCAAATCGATTCAAACGCAGTATCGTTTCGCATTAATCGAACAGCGATACGCAACAGCGCGTGTACCCTGACCTTGCGAATGCACTCTTCAAATATGCCGCATTCACATTGCTTGGGTTCTATTCGTGAAAGCCAGTGTGGACTCGGCATTACATTGCGCCCTCGTCGACACGCCGCGAACCTGTTAAACTTGCAACACCTTCTCGCTCGCACACTCAGCACAAATTACGCGTGTTACAAGGTGCGCCGTCTCAAAGTTGACCGTCGAAGGAGCTCAGCATAGATCAGTATATGCCTACTGTATGCATGTATGTACACGCTAATTAGGACATTTGTGCTGACTTATCGCGACATTACATCGCGACGAACGAACGTGATCGAGATAAAGATTGAACTGCATCGTGAGCATTTATCATGCCCCGCTTCGTCGGCTCGTTCCTTTTTCACGGATCATTATGTCCTCGGCGCGATCGGACTGTCTTCGTCCAAGTGATAGCGTGCGTCTAGGAGCCGATCTTCGTGAAGTTTGCGTTTCTGAATGAGACGTGGCTTAAGCCAGGTATTTCGTCGTTGCTTCCCATTCTATTTTTAATCGAAAATTGTATTCGGGTTAATTAATGAGACATTGTAGTTATTCATAAAACCATTACCAATGCATACGGGATTTTGCATATCTGCATATGTTTCACTGTTTACTCATATTGGAGACGCAGAGTATAAAAAAGATACTTTTTATATAATAATACGATATTCGAATATTGAAACCGAGATAATTTTCAAGTAATAACGATCGGGCACTATAATAGCTTTCGACATCAGTAAACCACTGAATTATGGAGTTATCAGAGTTGTCCCGGCACAGAATGTAAGTCATCTTCCGCAATATCGACGCCACCTTTTGTATGTTGATCATGTGCGACCCGCAATTCTGCAATCAATTATTCACGATGTACATAGGTGTGAATCTGACAAATACATTAATCCCGCCGATTTTGTGCAATGAAGCACTACCACTGTGTATTGTGTACAACGAATTAGTGTATAAAATTAGCAAGTCATTCTGTAACGTGACTTCTGCAGTAGTTTATAAAGACGTGCAGGCAAAGCAAGTTGTGATTTAAAAGTTAGCCGTGCGCGAATATGGGTGTCATCGAGAGCACAGCACTCGCTCTGAGTGGCCTCAGTGTGACCACTTTCTTGTGTGGAATATCATGTTTAATCGCTTTTTATACATTCCGCAAGTTTACTTGTGCCACTTTAGAGAAGGGCGTGGATGACATTTCTGAACCCGAAGTAGATGTTTTCGAAAACGCGCAAAAGATATTGGGCGAAGCCATGCAGGATCTATCATATTAGTACAATTCATCTTTACAGTAAGTATTCTGATTGTTTCTCTCGGGTAAAGTGGGGTGAGATGGTGCATACGAATAATTTTACTTTAGGGAAGCGTTGCTTTACGCAAGTGACGATTTTCCGAATAATCTTGCTGTAACTAATTTGTTTTACAAAATTTTTTGTTTCTGCAAATATTTGCTAATGTCCTTAGATATGACACGTTCGTTATATACGAAAAGAAATCTGCAGCGGATCGATATCGTATGAAAAGTGACTGATTTCGGGTGTTATTGGTGTCAAGAACCGAAATGTGAGAGAAAATCTAAATCCAATTAAATCTAGCACGGAATGCCCGTTTTGACTCGGAGAAGGAAATTAATGAAAATTAGTGAACCACACAATAACACTGCGCAATCGTGCATTGGCTGCACTGTGAGAACAGTGGTATGCGGAATGGTTTTCAAATTGCCAGAACAATTGAGTGTTGAACATGCATTCAATAAATATGAAGCGAAAATTGTTATGAAACTACTGTGATAACGGATTGGATATTGGATACCACGCATCATGTGCAAGAAGTGTCTACATCAAGATGTGCCTAATCTTATTCTTGTCTAAAGTGGGGACTAAACCTCATTAGCATATAGGACTCACAAATTTATAAATTTGATTTCTATTAATTAAATTTTTTATTATTTTTGTGTTTTTCTTCAAAAGCTAATACTCCTCTCTCGCGTGCGGATCCACTTGTATCTATGTTTTGTGAATGAAATTTATTCAGCACGTTGGTCGTCTAGAAGTCAACAGGAAGCATAATTTTTAACCGATTATATTATATACTTAGATCGTCGAGAATATTAATTAGTGAACTGAAAAAGGTATAACGGCCGTTTCGGTAAAAAATAAATCTGATTCCAAAGGGTAGAATTTAATGTTCTAGCACGAAACGCTAGAATATAAGATACAATCATCGCATTGCGTTCCAGATACACTCAGCCGAACTCATCAGTAGGATTATATTACTTTCAATTATTAAGTGTATGAATGCACAGTATGGATTGTAAGCTGGAGTCATAGTTCAACGTAATCACGCCAGGTGCGTCCATCGATCCGAATGATATAGAGAATCGTTGCGATAATTCGTTCCTAGAAGAGAGAACGAACGAAAGAAAGAGAAAGAGAAGGAGAGGCAGAATTCTCCGGCAAATCGCTGTCCGAGCAATCCTGTTATTCGCGTGTCGCGTACTCGAGAGCCGACTTTAAGTGGAGGCCTGGCACCGGCAAAATTCAATATTTGCCGGCTGAACTCGCGCTCGCCTTGCCCTTCTGGCGCCAACCGATTTACGTTTGCCCAACGACGATGACCAACTTTGTCGTAATTTCTCGGAATCAAATTCTCGATCGCGCAGCTCGTTAACGCTCGCTGCCCGCACTTGAGATTCTTCGGTACGCTCGGTTATTACGAAGTCTTCTGTTGAATTGGAAGGCGGCGTACACTGACTGAAATTTTGACGTCGCGATTGACGCGAATATTGGCCAGCGTCTGTATGAAATTTAACGCTTGATTCCGCGCTTTGTAATACGATTCGAGTGTGTACGTACGGGATGAAAGGTGAAACGTCTAAACCTCGCAGTTATGCATAACAGTTACGCGAACGTGCGGCCGAATCTCCGCGGCTCATATTAAATTCGCGTGAACTTTCATTTGATCAGTGCCCGTACTTGTCCACGAATTTCTCCTCGTTAAAAGAGTGCGAGTCGGCGATGTCCCATCGGGAAGGTGGCATCGTGCGGTCGCAAAGATCCAATATTTGTGAAGTCCGCGTTTGCCTTCGGTGAGGTCGAGAATTCTGGACGTCGCGGCGGCCGAGGACAGGAACCAGTGACGATGACCTTGGGCCAGGTTTTCACCGTGAAACTCAAGGAAGGAGCGCGCGAGGAGCCGAAGGAGTGCACTGAACCCGATCCTTCAAGCGCTATTCACATATTTGTTTCGTTAAGTGAAATGCCGTGTTCGGCCTTTTGTATCCCAGTTACCGTTTCAGACGATTTTTCGCTGCTCGATCGACGTCGATTCGCGATCCGCCACGATCGATCCTCGAGCCAGGACTCCAGCGATTCCTGCAACATGCGATACGCAGACTCGTGCTTAATCCGAATTTCTTTTAAATGAAATACAATTCTTTCTCTTCAAAAGAACATCGAATGCTGAATAAACGTGGCTATTTTCCAACGGGTATTGGCGGCAGCAAATGTTCACCAAGATAAACGTCATGCATTGCACGCCGCACCACGATCGTATATCTGTCAATATCTGTACTTCTCAATTTTTCCATTCCGCCAATTTGCTTTTTACGCTTCCCAAGACATACGTCCACCGTATCGGATAGCCACATATTTGCATGTTCAACGAGTTATCTATCCGCCGCTACGTGCGGCCGTGCGTTTGTACATTAATGAATTTATGCATCGCCGGCCCCATGCGTTCCCGCAGTCGCGCACTCAGACGTTTACGCGAGTACGGATTGGCGAAACTGCGAACCCCCGTGGTAGCTCGCGCGCCGGCGGACACGCGTGTCCGTTCAATGATCATTCCTCAAAGAGGCGACTTTCTCACGCGCCCGGGGTGGAACTTACGAAATAATCAGCGCGCCTTAATGAGCGCCGTTAGGTTCCGTTCTCAGGCGCGCATTACCGGCAACGATTCCGTCGACCTCGCTAGGGACGCGCATGGAAAGTGAGTACACATCTGGGGGACGACGTCGGCGAGACTGCGCGGTAGCGTCGACGAGATTAACGTTATGAAATGAGCAAATTAGCATTATGCAAACTGGCACGTATCGCTGCCTCGGCCCGCGGCAATAATTTAGAGGATGCACCGAAGTGAAAGTGCTGTGGCTGGGTCTTCTGCCCTACGGGTTACGTTCTTTGTGGGCCGGAGATAGATGAACGGTGCATAGCTTGCTGCGCGATTCGTGAATGAGGATGGGTCGCTTCTAACGAACATTCCTATTCGTACTGTTTCAGGTTCTCACGTTCGTCAGGGAGCAGCTTCCATCCCGCGCGACAGGCCGTTTACTCGAGCCGATCTTCTAACATTCTAACGAATGCACGTGCATGGCGGCCGATAATGGAAGAGGCTAGGATCGACGACGCGCGGTGTGAGTTTCGTGGGTTGTTAATGAAGATGGGTACATAATGAAAATTTCTTATCCGCGTTTCGACGTCTTTTAATGATTTTCCTTAAAAGCTTGATTTCGGGAGAGCTGCTTTGAGAAGTCGGATACCGTTTCTGAGAGTGAATCTAATGTATACAAGTGCATCTTCGTGCGATAAGGGAAGAGCCTATCCTCGAGCCCACCCGAATTCTTGTAGTTGAACTAAATATTTCCCACGCATCTTTCTGTTTCGTATTTAATGTGAAAACTCTCACGTTTTTATCTGAAATAAAAGTAATAACTAACAAATGTATGTAGTTACTGAATTGAATGTACGTAATAATGTTATATCAAATAACGAATCGTGAAAACAATAAATCAATAATAAGCACAAGCGCATAAATGTAGTTGACACTCATAGAGCCATATGCCAAATCATATATCAGAAATGTTATTTCACTCAAGTTTCGCAAACGTTCACGTTCCGTTGAGATATCGGTACCTGACACATCGGCCGTTTTCTAGAAAGTTAAAACTGGCGGTAGACTCGTGATACTTGAGAAACCCAGAAAATTATTTGCGAAAGTTGACAAATGAGTGGACGTTGCTGTTATCTTTGTTACATGTCTCTACGAATCACTGCTATCATTACTCCGTTGTCGAGCATGCCGTTAACCTATTTGGACTGAAGACAAAATTGTGAGTCCAACTTCGATATGTATGAAACTAAGAATAAAATAGTGGCTTAGAAACACACATACGTGACTAATTGAAATAATATTTTGTACGCATGCTTATTTTTATCGGCATCCTGCTCTACCTGTTGTATAAAAAGAACTAAGTAACCAAGAACACTGCTTCGAACATAAGAAATCGTCTGAACAGGTACCGAAAGTGCGTCGCAGAGAACGATAGCACAAAGCAGTCTACAGCGCTATTAATAAACCGCAGATCAATTACGGCGTTGAGTACAAAACAACATAATACTGACCGGCAGTTCTCTCAATTATTTTCCCCTTAATAACGTCCCCCCTAATTAGCTCCTCTTAATTACTCAACGATAACATAACGTTACACGTACGTTTCGACGCCTGTTACATGATGCACGCGGGTGTTCGTATCTCGGTAATTGACATTTTCGCGTCGATACTTTCTTTCCGTTCTTTTCGGCACGGGCGCGCCGATAAGATAAGGGCGCCGCGATTATAACTGACGATTTTCCAGCGACCGGTTTTTCACGCGAGGACCGTTCGACTTTTCTAATAAGTATCGCCGCGAACTTCCGGAACCACCTCTGCACGCGCGTTACAGCACGGGGCGCCGGCTTACCTTTCACGTATCGTTTTTGCATGCCCGTTTCGTTTCTTACAGGCTCGACCGGGGACTCGACCTAGAATGCTCCAGAGGCGGTGTCGCGGAAAAATCGAGAGCACGATATACGCGTTCCCTCTCTCTGCCATCCTCTTCTATCTCTCTCTCCCTCGCTCCACCTTCCAGAGGGTAGCCGCGGCGCTAATTACGCTTCGGGGCAGGCCTTTAATTTATTTACCGGACCCGATAGTAAAAAGTCGGCATTATGACGGTGCCGAGAAGGCCTCGCGCGCCACTTTTATCGATCGACAGGCAATTTCATGCACGCGAAACCGAGCGCGGCCGAGTGCGGGATCGGATTTCACGCGCGCGGAGTCTGCTAGCGCGGCCGACGTCGCTAGTTTCGGTCGGGGTCTTAAAATATAGAAGGCGAGCGTAAATTGGCGAGGCCGGTTTCAAATCCGACGAACGATCGCGGCGGATCTGCGCTGAAATTACGGTGAAATACGTTGGAGGGAGGTGGGTGTCGCGGGGGAGAAAATTTCTTGGCCGTTTTCTCTAAGCGAGCCGAAAAAGTGTCCGACCTCTCTTTCGGGTCTCTTTCGCGCACCGGCTAATGTCATTTTAATTGGCCGCTCGTGAGAGTCGCCCGATCTTCCTGACTTTCGAGACATTATCCTTCGGCGGAGAGATTAGGTAGGGTATGCAGAGAGTTTGGCGCACGGCAGTCAGTCGCGCTTGCTTCTGGCTCTTTACTCATTAGTCTTCGCTTTTGACCCTTTCGATGTCTAGCTTAAATTCATACGCCGAGCACCGGCGGCGCTCGAAGAATTTAGATACCTACGATCGCTTTCTTGTACCTACTCATGCTTTCTTGTTTCGCTGATTTCGATTCATTAACGCTAATTCGCGAAGGATGTGTGAAAGATGTTTCCCACATTCTTCGTCACTTTTACAGGCATACCGACAATTATAATCAAGTGACAAGTCTTATCTCACTGCTCGAACTATCTCATTTCCTTATTCAATCTGGTTTATCCATACGCTTCCGTGCGTCCATCAATTTACAAATGTATGCGTATTTACATAGGCCCGTGGCGGGACAGCATTATTTGGCGCGCGGCGTCGATAACTCTGAAGCGTCCGTAAAAACGTCGCGAGGTGACAAAATGCCGTACAAGGCTTTACAACCCCGACAAGATTAAACGGCGAGCGGCGCTGCTGAAAGAAGTCGTTAAAAAATGACTTGCGCCCGTGACAGCACTGACAGGTAAGCGGAATTACTTTCACAGTGTCAGTGTCAGCGCGCGCGCGCGCGCGCGCTGCCTGGAAGGAGCCAACGTTGGGCTGAAATAGGCGCGGCCGGAAACGTCAATTTCGAGTCGAGCTAATCCCCGACGGTGTAGAAGCAACCCGCCAGTTCGCGATTCGTTTCCCGGTCTTGCCTCCTCTTCTATCTTATATTCTGCTCATTCCCTGACTGGCTGACTAATTCAATTTAGACGCTTGTTAATCATCAACGCGATTACGGACGGAGGAGGCTTTGAAGACGCGATGACGTGCAGTGACTCGCGAAATGCATCAAACGCGTCCGTTAAATATCTTCTTTATTTCATTTGATACTCTGTCGTGATCGTGCTCCTGTTGTCAATCATTCGATTTTAGTACTGTCGGTTATAAAGGGGTTGAATGATTGTTCAGGTGCAATGACGATTCTTATGCGAATGTCTAAGAATTGTTGGAATTTACATACCATGTTGTATGACAAGAATTAACTTCTGCATGCACCCTGTTATTTGCGGAATGAATACATCATTCATACCTATTTAATTCATAAGCAAACTTTGCCGATGCCCAACGTACATACTCATTCGACGTGTTCGTGGAAACGTGCCTTTTCATCAATGGAAAAACGTCGAGGATTTCCTTGAGAAAGGGAGACGTACTTACGTTCAATAGATAATTGTCGAGAAAATACCTTACTTCTTAGAATTATTGGCATTCGGCGAAGCTCGCAAGAAAATGAGTTTTCCACGTTTATCAGCTACAACTCCAAAACTAACAGAAACTTTTCAGTTCTGTCCGCGGATTTCTGCGCGCCGGAAGGCTTACATTTTCCACCCCAATTGCACACTCCCCAAAATTGGTCCTCCAATTATTCGTCCTATGAAGAAATCCGGCGGAACATAACGACCGAAGGTAGCTCGAGTCAAGCTTTGCCCAGTCACTTCTCCAACTAAAGCCGTCTGCGCCGTACGTACGCACCACGCACCCCCCGTAAATCTCGACGCCGCAAAAGAGCGCGCGGCCGCGCAGAAAACAAGAGGCTCGAGGCTTCGTGGAAGTTGCGGACGGTCGGCGCGCGGAAAAATGTCGAGCAGTTTCTCGCGACCGGCAGACGTACATTGGGCAAATAATGGCCGAGGACAAACGTCAGCACTTAGAAGCCGACCGCGAAGGCCGTTCCGCAGGCATTGGTCATCGGGTAATTCGCCCCGTGTACGCACACCTGTACACGCACTCGTGCCGTGCAAACAGACCGGGGCCCGAGCGAGTGTGTTCCCTGCGACCGGTACTAAACACTCTCGGGAGGAGTTTGTACCCGCCACACAAAGTACGTGAGAAGAAAGCGCCATTAGATCGCGGCTAGGCTTCCAGGTAAATGCGCACCTGCTGCCCGCCAGGCATCGAGAAGTGCGAGCGAGCATAGATCAGTCGCGGCTGCTCAATTCCGCGATCTAACCGCATTGCCGGGACGCTTACTTCGCGCGAGGGGGTTCGAAGGCCTTGGACGAATTGCCTTTTCTTACCGCTTCAGAAACACTCGCGCGCTCCGTGTCTATTGTCCTTTTAGTAAGAAATGAGTGTGACTGCAGGGATAGATTTAAATGTCTGCATAGAGATTGTGTCGAGAAAATTTCGTATATTATGTAAAGAGTATATCGTACTAGGAAGGGGTATTATAATCGTTTTGGTTAAGTAAATTAATTCGCAATTTAGGTGTAGCTGCATAGAACAAAGTAGTACGAGTTGGTGTAGAGTAAGCGTATAGGTAGGTACACATGGGAAGTTTGCTCGCTGACACGTGTCGCACTGTGAAAAAGGAACTTTGAACGGTCAAAGTCGAAATGTTAATGAATAGATCAGTGGTATGCGCTGTGTTTTAATGAACGTGAATGGAATTAGACAAATAGGTCGTGTACATAAACGCGCTTTTCGCGGAAAAGTTTCACCCGACGGCGATTTAACCACTTGTTCTTCGAATCCTTTCTGATTCCCCTGAACGTCTTCTACGCAATCTTTGCTTATGAATACGCAAAAGAAGCACTCGTATCAATTTACATTTATTAATCGCTTCGCAACGACGAATCTTCATGAAATATGAAACAGGTGCAGACACAATCAATTCACGCTACTTACAAAAATCACCTAATGACGTAAGAGATCTATGAAACAAGAATACGTGAGCCTCGGGTACGAAAATAGATCCACTTGCGTAAACATTTCCACTGCACAAATTATCCGAATTGCAATCAATCACGGCCGTGCGTTAGCTGCCGGTTGCGTTCCGCGCGGAATTCAGCTAATTATGAAACAGTTTTCGCCAGCAATCCTGCAAAATTGAGCGAGAGATGGAAGACCGTGCCAGTTTATACCTAACTCCCCTATTAACGTTCGCCGTCTCAAGCGCGGACTTATCATAGACGCCATCAATCAATCGTGCGATTTCCGAAACCTCTCACCGTTCCCCGCCTTATATAGCCGACAAACTCCGGTCGGGCATTTCGAACGCCAGTCATCGTCGTTCCACTCCAGATCGAGTAAATCGACGGCTCATTTCCTCGACGACTGGATTCTGCTCTGTCGTCAACTTTATTAGAAGCCCACGCTCCACGACCCACTATCAACTCGAGGCAACCCTATCTCACGTTGCCCACTTTCCTTTCCCGAAGATTTTCCTTAATCATATAATTCGTAAGCCTCGCTAATATGTATTCGTCGCGGCGGTGCTCCAGTTTATACGGCGCGCTCGATATTCTACGAACGTTATTTACGGCGACAGAATATTTAATGCGAATTAAAGTTTCCGCGCAATCCAGAATATTGCACGAATTCAATTAGACGGAAATAATCTATGTACGGCGACAGCGTGGGTTCAGTGAGAACATTCAACATTGTCAGAGTGCTTCGATTAATAACATGCTGGCGCGTGTGCTTGCGTTTTTTCTTCGTTCGCCGAAGTCGCACCTTTCAATTTGATGAAATTATCAGAAATCGATCGGTAGAAAGAGCGAGTCACGTACGAATAAGTAACGTCGCCCTATTTTTCAAGCTGTCCAATTTGCATTTACATGATCGTCGCCGATACGATCAAGAAACTTTCGGGATTAAAGAGATGCTCCGGAAAGAAGAGAGAAAAGAAACAGCGACGATACAAAGCAGTTAAAATACGTCTATTCAATAAAACGAGTACGCGCACACAAGCGCTGGAACTACTCGGCTACGTACAGAGAATCGACCGTAACTATCACCGGACGATTCTATTATCCCTGGATGGTAGTCCGAACGTTCTCTGTGGCAATCTTTCCCCATGCCTGGCGGACTGGCCTATCCGAGCGTCTATCGAGAAGAGGACCAAGAGGAGTCGAGGAGGATGAGGAAATAAAAGAAGAAACCAGCAGCAGCAGCAGCAGCAGCAGCAGCAGCAATACCGGCAGGACAACTAATGTCGCTTACACAATTCACGACAGTCGCATGGCGCGCACGGCGAGACCCTTCGATCCTTCCATTAATTCTCTCGAAAGGCCCGGTGGGGTACTACTTACGCGTATATACCCCCGGCACTTTCCAATCATTTGAGCGGCCGGGTCCGCGAGCGGTTTGTCCATTATACGTGCCTTAAAGGCCGATGCACACCGCGTGCCCGATAGGATCGTCGCAGCTACGGTGACATATCACGTGGGGAACACGTACGCACAGTGCCGTCGACTCGGGACCCATGACGTACCTTCCTAATGCTACGGGGTGTCTCGTGCAGCTACGCAAACATCGATGAATGCTGATTAACAAAAGCGTTGCGCGGCCCAGATAGGGGATCATTTTAACAGTGTTCAATTGTTCGAGGTGATCGATTTGTAGGTATAATGAATAAACTGCAGTTTTGGAACCGAAAAAGCTGAACACCCCTTTAGCGCGATCCGTGCGCACAGCCGACGACTGGATTTGATTAAGTGCAACGAATCCCATAATACGTTGCCCGCGTGGTTGCCGTTGAAATAACGTTTCCGCTGCCAGCCAGAAATCAATCGCCGCGCTAAACGAAGCTTGTCCGCTAAAACAAACTGTTACTCCGCGAAAGCATAGGACGCAACCTTATAATAAGCCGCGATATCGTTCGATTCTCGGAAAACACGCCTGGCCGGCCATTACTGGCGACCGACGCCGACGATCGCTCGCACGGAATCCCCGAGGCGGAGCGCGAGGAATTCAGTTGGCACGTTCGATCACGCGGCGAGACGTCGATCGGCGGACGATAAGAAAAAGGCGCGATGACAAGACGCGCTCGAAAATACACCGCGCCCCACGCCGCGCGTTACTCATTTCGCAGGAATCTCTGTTAATTGCCGGTAAGCACACGGCGCGGCCGACGCGACGCGAGAAATTCTTTGCTGGCGCCGGCTCGTTGGCACTTTCGTGGCAAGAAAAAAAGGCAAAACGAGAGGTATTAGGCGCGCGCCAGTGAAAGAGAGAGATATTCAGTTGGGATGTTCGATTCCTATTGGATTCTTCAACAAATCGATACATTACTATGGAATTTTTGCAGAGAATCGATTAAAAATTCTCTACTCTCCAGATCCCGTGGAGACTTGGAGATTATCGAACACACACGGTCCTCGGGTACTTGGCGTCGTCGTGAGACGCCTGATCCTTCTTTTTTTCACCGCTGCAGCCTTCGGGTGCCGCGGCACTCGCGCTCGCGCGCACAATGCCGCCGCGCCGGATGATTACACGTTCGAGCGCGAGAACGGAAGCCGGGAGTCGTCGACGTCGGTCGAGCCTCAACCTCAGCCGTTAACACCTCGAACGATCAGGCCGGAGGATCGGGATGCGGCCATTCCCATCGCGTTACGCAATTGCCAATATCTTTTATTATCGTTTCGTCGACGCGCCGGCGAGGTAACCGCGAGCGAACGAGTGAGAATTAAGTTTCTGGCTCGCTCGCACGCTGAGCGATACTCTACTCATACCTCTTTCCCTTTGGGCGAAAATTGCATATTGTTGTTTCTAATGTTTTCAGCAAATGGGTTAAAAATTGCTACCTAAATCTGTCACCGGCTGGTTTTAGCATTGATAACGGATCTTGAGATGTGATAATAATCATTTTTATTTAGTCTTAGGAATAGAAACGAGTTGAAGCTGAAGTCGAAAGTATGACGGATTGTAACGGAAATTGCGGGCATAAATAGTAATTGCAAGGATTAAGGAATTATCGAGCAAACGTCGACATTTTTATGACTGACTAGTTGTATTAATACCTACTATCGAACTCTCGCACGGCAAAAAGCACGGGAAGTGTAAATATAGCCTTTCTTGTATCTACGCACGCCACACCCGGAAGCTGTCTTGCGTTAAAATAATTCTTAAACATTGATTAAACATCTCGTTACGCAAAATGCCAACCTCTTTTATTAATCTTTCCTTATTATGCACGTCGTCGCTTTCGACAGTGAAACCGAGAGGGCACACCTACTTATGCACGCTTTGCATAAGATACGCTCTTCAAAACAAAATACTCATATATTAGATTATTTCTAAATAGCACAACCAGTGCAAAAACGAACTCTCCAAGATTGGCAAACCTTCCATAAATTCCCAGTTCACTTTCGATCTACCCATGTCCGAAGTTGACACTGCACAGACGGTCCGCGCACGCGGAAACTGCCTCCGATTAAACTGCAATCATCTAATTTCAATACCGGCGCCGTTTTGCAAATCAGCCAGGAGAACGCTGGCGCGCGCGCGTGAGCACTTCGAGTCGAACTTTCTACAGTTTCCACCGCGAGATCCGCTCTCCCGTCTCCGGCTGGCTCTCGAGGCTCCCATCATAAAAAACGAGGACACTCCTGGCCTCCGACCTCGGCTCCCCGGAATACAAAGCTACAAATTTCCGCGGGATCGATCGGAGGATCTCGATCGATCGAATCGCGAGAAGGCCCGCGCACACATGCGCGCGGCGCAAGGCGTCGATATAGGACGCGGACGACGCACACACATCGTGACCTTTCCCAGCTTCGCGTGTGTATCGACGACGACCGTACCGAGCCGGTCCTCAATTATAACGGCTCACGCGAAAATGCAGTTTAAATTGCAGGTTCACGTCACCTCGCCGCGCGAAGGGGACGGTTTTGGCTCGCGAGCCGAACGCCTGTTCTCGGCCACGGAATGATCCAATCAAAGGTACACGCGCGAGTACTCGCCCTCTCTCTTTCCTCGTCTCTCCTTCTGGCCCACCGACTTCGGTAATACGAGAGCGGTGCCCCGTTATATTCATCATCGCGACCCCAGAAACGAATGCAGAAACGCGGGCGTGTGCGTGTGCGTGTGCGTGCTGTGGAAAAGGAGAACGCGCGGTCTCACGACGAGTCGGAGGCCGAGGGGTGGACCGTTTGGTTGCTGCCAGTCGGTCGCCTCGAACAGCTCGACTGGGGAAGGTCGTTGGCAAAACGAGGGAGCGGTGAACGAGGAACAGGTTGTTGGCTCAAGGATGAGATAACGATTGTTCGACGTCGTTCGTGCGCGCCAGACCTTTTCGGCTCGGGCCCGGGAGCTGCGCGGAAGGCTTGCCGAAGGTACAATTATCGTCGATGTGTTTATGCATCGGATCTGATGCGGCGATGATTGATGAGCGAGCGTTTCGTTGCCTAATAGATGGGGCGGTGTCGGTGTCGATGGGATGTGTGTATCGTGATCGTCACTCGTTTTGACTGTGCGTCATAAAAAAAAGATATCTAATGTCGAAATTTAAAGATGCAAATTTATTTCCTCTGCAGTTCGGTAGAGAGCGTGTAATCGGAAGCAGATGTTGTTAAGGAAGAACGTATTTTTGTGGCGTCAGGTAAAGTTAATGCCGTACTGATTGGTGGGCTGATCATTCGCTGAAAGATTGATTGGATAAGGTAGCCGTAGCATGTATGAGGGTCAGGATCTTATGAGATTTCGAAGCACGGGTACAGCGGCCGAGGAACGGGGAATTGGTAATGAAAGGGTAGGTTGTTTGTTGAAGAATTAATCGGATGAAGCGGTTGCGGTATGGTTTGGGATTTGAGTGTTGGGGAATTTCGAGGTATGACAGGATTGCATTAACCTCTCGTGCCATTAAGCCAAACGAGTTTCAGGGGAAATTGAGATTGTTCAGAGAATTCTTCAATTGTGGCTTAAATTGTTCGTCGAAAGATTAAATAGGTAATGTGAGGCAGTATTGCCGTGGGTTAAGTTGCCGTCTAGCTTGAAAGACATTTTAATTGTCTTCGCGAACGAGCCACTTCTGTATTACCCCATAAGCAGCGCACAAATAGCTTCCCCGTATCTCTGAGTAAAACAAATTGACCGACTTCAGTAAACGAAATCTTTTTTCATTAATATGTAAGACGATGAATCTACCTCATACCTAATCCGTGTTTCTATATTTAGAACAGTGGTCTGACGTACGCCATATGCGTTACAGAATGCGCAACATTTCCTCGACTAGCAACAGAATCTCCCGCAAATTCTCAACCACCCGCTGCCGCATTCTTACCCTCATGCCTCCTCGCGATCTAATTGGTCATAGACAATTAACCCACGCGCACGCCGCACAATCTCGCCATCAATTAAGACCAGTCCGAATTTTCCGCGCGCGCCGCGCATCGTCGTTACGGAAACATCTTCAGACAATGGCGCACTGTGCCCGGAAATAGACGAACGCTCGCACACGATCGAATATCCGGGATGACGGATTGGCGAATTCCATCGCGCCGAGAGTCTCTCTCTCTCAAGATGCACAAAGGGGACATACATGAATGTCATCGAGGACAGAGACGCCGATTCTCTTGAGGCACGGCTGTCGTCATGCAGGCACTGCTTACGAGAAAGGGATGGATAGAAGCGGAATTTGTGACGGCGGACTGTAGGAATGCGCCGAATCAAAGCAGCGCGGATCGCAGAATGCGACAGAGATGCAGAATCCGTGAAACGGTAGGAAAGATAGTGGCTAGGTGCAGACGACGGAGAAGGAGGACGCATGGCCAGCACAGAGACTACGGAGGTGCAAGGATACGCGGCAACGGACAAGCTACAAAGTATATAGAGAGGAGCCAAGAACAGTCGGGATGGACGACCGAGAAAGCGCAGTACAAACAGAGCCCAGAGCCTGAGAAGGCGACGGACGGCGGGACGAAAAAAGGGTAATACAAACTGGGACCAAATAAGGGTAAGCGTGCAGACGCCGAGTTAGACGGGAAAGAATAAAGAAAGCTCAAGAGAGTGAGACGAAGAAAATGGTAGAATGACAGAGTACAGAGAGTGCAGCGAACACGGGGAGAGAATGAGAAAAGAGAGAGAGAGAGAGAGAGGAATGAGAATAAGGAGGGGCATGTTCAGTCAGACTCTGGTTCGGGGCAAGCGGTTCAGGGCGGTTTCCCGCCATAAACATCTCTGTCGCCGATCTATTGTTCGGTACGCGGGACGACCGGAGAGCGGCCATAAGTCATTACATGTCGAGAGGTTGATTATGATCTCCATTGTAGCGACTTGCGTCGTGAGCATTGTTCGCCGAGCCACCTGTATATCCCCCGTTCGTCTCTCCGTCTCTCTTTCGCTCATTCTCTTCCTCTTCCACCCTTTCCTAGCTGCACGGTATTAGAAAGCCACACGCCGGGTACTCGGATTTTCTCATTATTCAGCAAAAGCAGGGGTACGTGCGCGAACAGTGGAAAATATGAATGATGGGGGAAGGCAGTGGGAGACTGACTTGTCCAGAGTGCAGAGCTCGGTTTTTTTTTATAAAGACGCATCTTGCGGGCAGTAAAAGCGGAGAATAATAAAGAATGAACGAAACTTCGTACCTGCATGATTAAATAACGAAACATTTTCGTATTTAAATGCTCATGTCTCTAAACCGTGAGACAGGGCCCAAGTCCCGAGTTCATAACGCTGTAAGCCACCGACTGCTCAGTATTTACATTATCGCATATTCAGTGAATTCAATGATTACAAATTTTAATGCCTGCTTTCCTATTGTTTGAACGCATGCATTGCTAAAAGTGTTATCTAACGAAAGCACGCAAACGCTTATGTTTTCCAGTTGCAGGGAAGGAAAATTGCGATGGGAGAGGGACAGTCGAAGCGCAAGGGAAAATGAGTAGTCAAGTGGAACTACGCCGAGCAACGCGGACATGTGCCTGAAATTGGAGATAAACGAGCGTTCTCCCGCGGACGGACTTCTTTAATGTTCTCGGCGACTGGGCTCGAGCAGACTTCCTCGTGCACCTTGGTGAACCTCGATTTTCCCGGAGAAAGGAACGACGGATGAGAGGCACAGGTGGAGCGCAGACGACGACGACGACGACGAGAATGGTGTCAACCTTAGAACGAGAATCTGCGGGGGGTAATGGTTCCCAGACGATCATTGGGAACGATCTGTCCGTACACGTCATGCGCAGGATTAAGAAGAATCTACTGTGGCGCATGCAGGGATATTTGTAGTACAACGTTATTCTAATCATCGTACCGTTATGCCGCACAGAACATTTGCACTGTGCTGCGTTGTGCGCACGTATTGAGTTAGATAGCGGAAATGTTACGGATGACAGCATTGTATGGTGCAACTTGAACAACTGGCCACCCCTCCCTTATAACGCGATGTCGACAACAAATAAACCGATATGAGATATTATATTCGGTTATGTAAAAGAGACTTTTAGATTTCATTTTATTCCTTTGATCCGTATAACGCGAAATTCGTACACACGCGGAGAAATAATCATATCTTTCACGCCGTCGACTGTCAACGATACAGCTACACTGTCTATCGAGTATCAACCACAATAATTTTCGAGTTTCGTAACTGATTACGTCCTGCATTATTTTTACACGGCGCAAAGTAGAGTGCTCTGATTGCAACAGGTCTCTATTTCAACACATATATACGTACACACCGAGACAAGAGAGCGATCGATCACTATCGAAAGGACTATAGAACCGCTAGCGACGCGGAAGACTCGCCTCCGAAAGTCCCACGAGGTACGGGGCCGTTAATCTTACTAGATTCGAGGCATTGTGATCCGCGCGGTGGTACAATGTCGCGTTCGATCGGGAGTTCGCTGGGCCGTGAACGAAGGAGTGCTCTCTTCCTTGTGCCCTCAACGGTATACATGAGACTGGCTCGCTTTCGTACGGATACGCTTGCGAAAAATTAGCTTTTAATCAAAATTGCACGCGCGTGCTCAGACCCACTTTTATTCTTATTATACCGTCGATATGACATAACTGTACTCGAAATTTAGATTTTAAGGTATAGGTCATTTTTGAACGGAAACTGCGTAACAATGTCGAATCCGCAGAATTAGGGTCACGCCCTTGCAAGCTACATTAAATTTGAATAAAAGGTAAACGACCTTTTTCCAGACATTCAAAATCGGATTCTGCGAGGCAGAATAAAGCCAACGTTGGTAGCAGCAAATTGTGTAGTCTGCCTGGAAAAGAAAGTACGATACAATGACGACAATGCGTATCGGACTATAAATGCAGACATTGTCCCCGGTATAATCCTCGCGCGGAAAGTGGACGCGTCACGCTGCGTGGTCGGTCGACTCCCCTTTCCGGTTTTGTCCCGATCGTGCAGGGGACCGGAAGACAGCGGAGGTGTTACGCCGAGCCAGACTGGCGCTAGGATTGGGAGTTTATTGACACTCCTGAAGAGGTTTAGTGGTCCCAGCCTTTAGCCTCGTTTGGCACGCGGTTTAGCTAACTCGCGTATCTGAGCCGACCACCTCTACAAGGTGTCGCATTTTAATCGATCCAGCCGTTTTTCTACGAAATTATTTATTAATCTGTAATCTGTATGATTCAAGCTCTTTCGGTAATGTTTAAAGATAGAAAACAATGTGCCCTCTTCTTCGATGAACTTGAACTTTTTTATTCCTCTTCAAGAGTCTACGATTTAATATCCTTTTACAAGATACTTTTACTTTCGTATCTCTTATACGTGTCTATCTATACGGAAATCTATTGAGATCAGTTTATGTAGGCATCAGACGTTTTTTTTTATATCACCAACAATTTCGGAGAAAATCGATCGGTTCGATTAAAATGGAACGCACTGTATGCTTCTCTGTTTCTGGCAGGGTCCACGGTAACTTAGCCGCCTACCTGTCCTGTCTGGAGGATAACAGCTGGAGATACGAGAAAAGGAGAAAAAGAAAAACAGAGAGGCGATTTCTTGGAGGCACGCGACAAAAACCTGAATCAGAGTAACCAACTCTCTGTTCTTTTATTGTCGCAGTAGGGTCCATTCAGAGTAGGATTGAGACAATTCGTCGAATTATCCCTCATCCAAGTGTTCCAACAGTTCATACACTCGAATATCCATCGAACATAACACGTACTACGAATCATATCCATTATCTTCACGATACTTTTCGAAACATCGCCCGGAGTTAATTTAACGCCGCAATAAACAGTCTCACATCCCATATTCTCCGAACGACTCGCCAGCAAGATCATCCGAAACGATCCCCCAAGCCTCCATACCCATACACACTCTTCCGCTCGAATATCTCAGACGCCGCGCGCGGCGGTCGTAATTGCGAGTTATAAATATCGGCAAATTCTCATGGCTGACTTCCTCGATCGCTGCTGGGAGCGCGAAAAATGGCGGCGAACATCGGCCGATACCGGAAGCTCGCTCGCCCCCGGTGACTTCGGGCAAAGAAGTCGCTTCCTCGCTACCTTTTTCACATCGCCGCGCTACGGCCGGCGCGCGGCGCGCGGCGCCAAGCATCGTGAAGATTTCGTTTTTACGACGATCCGGACGAACGATCGTCCGGTACAGCCAACGGTGCCGGCCGCGACACGTGACGGTGGTAGTGAGGCCTCCGCTATCCGGTAGCGTAGGTCGCGTGTCGATAATATCGTGTACGGTAGTAGTATCCCACAAAGCAGCTTCTGAATTGGAAGATGCGCGATTACGCGGTAGCGGATCGCCACCAGCCACAGCTGCGAATGCAAATAGCTTCCTTCGACTCACCCTCCCCACCGTCTCTCCCTTTCTCTCACCCCTGCGCCCTGAGAAATAATATTCCTTCCGCGATTTATAATTCGCCACGGACGGTTACAGGCACGGGGCCCGATCTCGTCGTAATTAAATCTTGCCTCGACTCGGAGGCCCGTGCGAGCGTACGGTTTCTCTAATCTCGTTGATAGGAATTACCTACCTGCGCCTCGCGAGCGGCCTCGCGGTAAATCTCGGCGAGCGATGCGAGCGAATCGCAATCGGCCTGGCTGCTTTATCGAGCGCCACGGTAACGAGTTGCCGGGGCATTTTTCGGCAAATCTTTATTAGTGGACGCTGTCGTACGGTCTTGGTCTCTTGTCGCCGCGATGTTCTGCGCACTCGATCGACGTCGCGTGCGTCTGTGTGCGCGTGTGTTCTCGGTGTAAGGTGAGCATTGCTGTTTCAGAGTACGCAATCGTTTATGGGTCTGCCTAAGGGAGATATCGTGTTCGTAGGAAGGATACTTTATACGCTTCCAGGGAAGTGATTGGATGGGTATTGAGATGCAATCGTCTGCTTCTTTTTATTGTTCGGATATGATATATTGTAGAGACGGTGCTGTGTCAATTTTGTTGAGAATGCGTTAGAAGTTATAACTGTGACGCTCTTCGTCAGCGTTCTTTCTCTTGAGACTTGTACGTCGATGGGAATATTGGTACGCGCAGTGATCGTTGGATCGCAAGAATAGCCTTGAGTTACCAAACGCATGTAACGAGAAGCACGATGAGCGGCGTAAACTCGCGGACAGCTAAACATTTAAGTATCCAAGCGTCATCGCGAGAGTTACTCACTTTCCGGACTTGCCCCAAAACCAGAATGGGTTCTATTTGCACGGCCGTGACTCAGGGCCGAGAAAGGATTAAAACTCCCTCACTTTTTTCTGTCGCCCGCTCGCCATCGCGGGATAAAAATAACATTTTTCCATCTTGCGCTCTCCTACGTCCGCTTTCGGAATGAATCCCGCCGCACGTGACCGTCTTTGCGCACGCTCACGGAGGCATCGCAGAGTCGCTCGTCGACTTTCGATGGATGGCGCCCGGATGGCGGCCTTGGGAGATGTCAGCCGACAACGGACAATTAACGGCGACAAAGCCGCTCGAGGACTCGTGCGTATTTCGAGGGACATCGACTCTCTCTGCCTCTCTCTCTTTCTCTCCACGCTTATTTTGCACTCTTTCTCCTACTTTTCCTCCGGCGTACTCATCTGGAAATGTTCGTCAGTTTTTTCGAATGAGTCAATTGCGACGAAAATTGCTTCTGAAGCGACGACGCGGATATATATACATATGCATGCGGGGATGGTGGAAGCGTGTCAGCGGACACGTATATGTCGGATATCTCCGTTGTTTCTGGACGTGCGAAAAGCTCATGCAGAAAGTCACACGCAAGTCCGCCAGCAGCGAGCACAGCACCGCATCTTCCATCAGAATTTCGACGTTCCGAGTATCGCATTACTATACGATCAGATACAACAATTATACCTCTTAAACGGCGCGACTCTTCCATTTCTCATTCCCCCCGTCGTGCTACTCGCTCTCTTTTTTCACCGCCGTTCCTCATTTTTGTCCCTCTCTCCCCCTCTCTCTCTCTCTCTCTCTCTTGTTGGCCGCATCATTCGGCGTCCTCCGCTCCCTCCGCTCAATCCAGCCAGGACGACTCCGACACGGCGTGAAAGTCGACCTTTAGCGATACAAGCGCATTCGGTACCGTAACTTAACGAGGTATGCATCCGCGTGGCCGCGTGGCCGCGTGCGCGCATATAACGCATTATTATTGCACAAAGGCGCGTTCCAGGTATACCGTGGCGCGGCATTAATAAACGTGGAGCCCCCCTCGGCGATGTGTCTCGGGGCCTTAAATAAGGCCCCGGCGCGCTCTAACGAAGAGCGCCGGGCGAGCCTTAAGCGCGTCTTAATGCTCCTCGTAATGATCGTTAGAGGGCCGCTTAAACGTTCGAGAATTAAAGTGTTCCCCGCGCGGAGTCGAGATACGCTGCCGATGTCGTCTGCTGCCTCTCCCGCTAATTTTGTAATAACGAGCGCAGGACTCTTCGCTGAACGGTCAGCCCTTTCTCGGGTCTCGTCGTTTCTTTGAATTATTACGCCCTTGCGCGGAGAGAAGTTGTCTAAAAAAACCTCATATCATGTATTAATGACGTATCGCAGTTATTTCTTCATTATTTTTCTCCTCTTGCGCCTTCTTACGCATTTCATGCCCACGAAACCATGATTGCTTCGGACAGTAATTCATATTTCTGTCTCAAGTCTCAAGTGACGTTGGCCTTCGTGTCCACCCAGGACGCGCAGTCCAATTTTGTTTGCGCGACATCAGGCACGCACACATAAATAAGTTCATTCTCTCTCGCCGCGTCCGCTTCATTCAGTTTCTCTTTCTGTCGTCTCGCGACCCGCGTGTGTGCGGATACGCGCGCAGCTCGCAGCGGAACAGTCGCACTAAAGTACGTATGTGCCGCGTCTCTTCTCAGTGAATCATCGGCAAGCAAGAATTAAGAGTTAACGCCTCCTTCACGGCACTCCAATACGCTCCGGCCGCTAATTTTGCCATAAATATCGTGAAATACGCTCGCCCGCTAATGGCGACAAAGAGAGCATTTACGAGCGGCGTCGCCTCCCTTTCGCGCTTTCACTCCGCGTCCCGCAACTTATATTTACGCGCGATCGACGAATTATCTCCGTTCGAAGGTTCGCAGACCCGCCCGTGGAATCTTTCGTTCTGAGGCGTTAACTCTTTCTATGCACCGAGCCGGTAATGCTCGGCCGTACGAAATCGGCGCTATTATGTTGCAGATCTCGCCGCTTATCATCCCCGCGCCGACGTTTAATGCGCTCCTTCGTATTATTAACGATACTCCGCGCGGCGCGCGTTAGTGATTTGCATTGATTCTCGTTTAAGCCGGAAATTTCATGGATTTATAGTATTTTTTACTCCTATAATGTCTAGATGGTTAAGAAGCCTTTGGACGTATGGTTGCGAAGAATTTTTAAGCGACACCGAAGGTGCCTCTATATCGTACGTAGCATACTATCGTCGCCGAACAGTTTTCACTTAAGAAAAATATATTCCACGTTCAAGAATTGTAAAACCGTGTTTTTTTCCGTAAACGTGGAAGTGCATATAGTAATAAAATAATCCAAAATTCTATTTGGTACTGGGATACTGTGACGGTACAGAGGAATGAATGAGGAAAATAATGAAATTTAATAGATCGACGTGTCCGGTCATCTACACGCAGACATTACATCAGCCCGTGAGAAGGAAAATTTTGTCAGGCACTTCGTTAGAGCCTCATTCGCCGGTGTGTCGGAAAAGCGACGCGCACGACAATACTTGTCGCCGACGTATCAAAGAGCGTCGGGGCCCTCCTGGCCAAGATCGTAAAAGCCGAGGCTCCCCGCTAATGGCGCGAATAAGCGGTCTCGCCGGTGTCAAATCTCCGCTTTCACTGCGCTTGTATATGACCCACAAAACACGCGCGCACGGCCCGACTGGGTCGCGGTGGCACAAAGGTTCGCCCGTGAATTATAAGCGACGGAACGGGTGCTTGATGAGGCTCTGGGGGATGAGGGCACGTTGGGAGTCCTGCTACCGAACCCTCATTACCGGCATGCTGCACGCTACCTCGGTTATGCAAGCAATTCTCAGAACTGTGGTATCATTGTTTAATTGTAAATGCCAGCGGTGGATCCGGGGTGACACGCATGAAGCCGGAAAAGGCTACTTGCGTCAATGATTATGAAAGTGGACTGACAATGAGTGCAGAATCTGGAGACAATTAATTTATTTTTATTATACTTCTTTCTTGCCCTTTCGTCTTCCTTGTTTTATTTATGTTTGTTTTCTATGTTTATATGTATGCATATTTTACCTTTGTATATTTATGTTCCTCTGTAGCTCTTGCAATAATGGGCTCCCCCGTACGATTTTTTCTGGTTAACGCCTGCGGTCATATTCGCGATATGAAGAAGAGGAATGACGATCGGTCGCTTGAACGTATACTGCCTTGCGTGAGTCATGAGTCGAAAGCGAGAAAGGGTTAACGAAGTTGCTCGCAAAGCGGGACCAACTGAGACATTTTTCGTGCCGCTCGTTGTTGTACTTTAAACGAAACGAGCGAACGAATGCTTTGCGGATGTTTCAGCGTAGATAGAACAATTTTGTACAATGTACAATATATAATTTGATAGTGCTCTCTTCTCAATTCTCGCTAACGTCGATAGACCCTCTTCATAGCAGTGCTTGAATACGTCAACGCCACCCTTAAAGTACCCCCGTTTGCGGCCGCTACATCCTGACCCGTTACGCCTAAGCGTATCGTCGTACGTCCAACATACAAATTACAAGCCATCCCAGACGGGTATGCCGTTACGTACGCAGTTCAAATCTGATATACGATCGCGCGGACACGTGAGTTCGAGGCGGCGTAAATTAAACTAACATCAGGATAATTTAAATGGCACTCTCGTCACGGGCAATTTAAATTATAGGCAGACGGTGTCGCGCGGTAACGAGATAGCGAGGCGAAAAAATTGTCCCGAGGGAAAGAGGATTCGCAGGCGGGCGCGAGGTTAGAACTGAAGAGGACGCTGAGAGAGAGAGAGAGAGAGAGAGAGAGAGATGAGCTCGATCGATCGAATAAATTCCCTGCCGCCTCTGGGAAAACGTCAGCGACAGCTAACGATTGCCCCCCCGATGCCGATAAATTGGGATCACATTTTCTTGCGATATAACTTGAACTCTGTACGACGCGACGCGCGAGCTACAGTGAGCGCAAAAAGTTTCCGCGCCGCGAAGGGCTCTGTGTGAAATCTGACATCGTGGGGCTGAGTTTGCTAATGAATTTTTCTGCGTCGAACCGTTCCCAAGATTCTTTGGTTCGGTGGACTGATGTTACGTGCCTGCGGAATGAGATTTATCTAAAAACTATGACTTACAGAATTGGAAAAATATATGTGCCGATTTTAAAACTTTCTATGCTTAAGTGAACTCTGTTGCAAAGAATTATAAATCCACGAACACTTTCTATATCCACTGTATACGCTAGCTAATTGTCAAAACATTCACTCTGAGTCCGATAAGAACTGAGCATAAACTGTGTCGTGAACGAAGCCTTTAAAATAAATGGGTCATAACCGTCATTGAGACATTCGCTGGAAGAATGGTGCTAAAATTAACTCAATTGGCGAGCCGCTCGAAGCTATTAAGGATGCATCAAAAAAACTTATTCATGACCGCTTACTCCGAAGAGCATCTATAATGATTTATGAAGACATTAACGAAAGTATTACATTTTTAATGAAACAAATAATGCGCCGTCAGTTTCCCTTTATCGTCCAGCGATCCCGTACACTGTCACCATTAAATGCCCCTTTAACTGGCCGCAGTAGCACTGTATCAGTTACATTCGAAACAAGTTTACTACTGTGCAACATGTCCACGCGAATATCGTTAGAATATTACATTTAAACTATCCCCGCACAGATAGCATTTAGATATCGGCATGGAAGAGTTCGAATTTATAGGTAGCTGCTTTTAAGCCGTCGCTGAAAAAAGGAGTCTCAACGACGGCTAACGACGTATGTATATGCCGAATGCTAATAAACTCGGATCAGCTACGCCTGTACGGAACGTTCTCCTAGCAATCTTGACGCGCTGCAACTTTACAAACTTTAATCCAATTCCTTGATGTACAATAGTGCACGCACACACACGTTGATCGGACGTCTCTACTCTAGATTACGGTACAGTGGTACACCGGTACTTCGTAGTCGGAGCATCGACGTCTCGAATAATTCAGTAAGCTTCCCTGCGATTTCGGGCAAAAACGCGGAGTAATTTGAGTCTCGCGTCGCTTCAATTATCGCGAGATTCCATTCGTGTGCGCGATGCGTGCAGCTATACGCGTAAGGTAGCATTGCGGAAAAATGATCGTCTTGGGACGGGGGAGGAGGAGGAGAGGTTGAGATAGCGTAAGAAAGAGAGAAGGACGAGGCACGATCGATCGAATAAATTTCCTGTCGCCGGCTCTGGGAAAACGGATTCCCCTTCCCCCCGGCGCCACCCCTGAACCCCCTCATTTGGCATTCAGCACGACGCTCGAGCCGCGGTTTAGCGCCAATCTAGCGCTAATCATCGTACATCTGTAGGATGCAGAATACGGAAGTAATCGAGCGAACGAGCGAGCCCGATAAAGCTGAATCCAATGATGCCGGAGAAGGCAGGCCAATGCTAGCGATTCGACTTTTTATCTGCGTCTCTTTCTCTTTTTTCCTGTTGCCAAGACTCGTGTAGAGTTGTAGTCAATCGAAACGTCAAACATATAGTTTCCTTTTTTCAATATTTATAATTGTATTCAGTTTTTGTTCGTGAAACGCAAGTTTTGCCTGTCTTATTGAGTTTTTAACGTGCAAACAATTGAGAAAAAGATTCAGATACTTAATTTGGTTCTCACGAAAAACTGATTGTATACTTATTTTATACTTATTGTAATGTTTTGAGCAGACAGAAGGCGGCAGTGCTCGTTGTTCTCGATGCGACCGTCTGCCTCAAATTGATTCCTTTCGAATTGCCGTTCCGGGACGAAACGGCGAGTCGAATTGGTTCGAAATGATATTTGCCAGACGGCGCGCGGATCATTCGTTCGCGGAACAGATCGCGGTACGCGAAACTCGCTCATCGTCTGGCGTGAAATTTCATTGCCCCGGCCACGGTAATTACTTTTTCGTCGGCCGGCCGATAGGCGGGGAGGGAGAGAAAGTGAAAGATTAATAGATCGGACGGCCAGAGTTTATTATTCAGCGCAGTGTGATCGTCGGTACACGTCCGAGCATACCGCGTAGTTCTCTCATTGCTGTTTTACGGCTAGATTCGAATGATGGTCCTACATTTATTACACTCTCTGATAGCTGCTATTATCGTTTGCTATTTTTCTTGAAAATCAATACCCAAACAAAATATCAGATCCACAAATTAAAGAATATGCATTCTGCAAAACATATTTATTAAACTGAAGAAAGCAGCAGCATTACGTTGGACAGTTTACGCGCTCCCAAATCACATACCATACTAGCGATGTATACACGTCTATCAAAGTGCTTAACTCGTGAATGATGCTCAATTTGCATTTCTGCACTGCCCTCACTCCACGCTGAACCTTTACGAGGTTTACCAAAGTGAGTAGGGTCCCGGTAAAGAGACAGTCTCCGACCATCGATCTCTCGAATCTTGAAGGTGGGAAGGGAGGAAGAGGGGAAGAACGGTCGGGCGAGGACAGAAGATGAAATCGAAGCAAATCGAAGCAAATCGACGCACACGGATGCGGGGGCTTAAAATAGTCGCAGGACTCCTCTTTGTTCGTTGAAAAGACACTGTCCCGCCGGCGACCTCGACAATTGCATGTAATTGTCACGAGCGAAAACGGCATAAAATCAGGGGCCGCAGCTCGCCTTGATCGTACCAACGACCGGCTTAGTCTGCCTTCGTGGTCCTTGAGGGACGAGGAAGAAAGGATCCTCCTTGAGCGATGACAATTCCCTCCCTCTTACGCGTCGACAAACGAACCGCCAATGCTTCATCATCGTAACCACGTGGTCATTTTTACGTTCTAAGGACGAATAGGGTGAAACGAATATTTCGGTGCGATGATTCGAATACTCTTCGATCGGTAAGGATTTTCGTAAATTTTTTACATGTTTTCTTGTTCCATACGCTACTTTCTTCGACCAACCAATTTCATCTCCGCGCGACAGCTTTTTATTTGGCCCGTTTTATGATTGACTAGATTGCGTTTTTCGGTCCGGCACACGTGTCCGAGGGCCTGCAGAAAAATTCCGATGCGTATGGCAGACTTTAGTGTCCCGTCAGCCTTGTCAGGCGACGAGACTCGAATTCCTCTGCCGCGCTTATTTCGGGAAATTTATCGAGGCGATCTGAGTCCTTTGTGAGCGAGCGTGTCAGGCGGGCATCAAGAGACCTGTGAAGAGACTCGCGAGAGTCGCGAAGGGGTCATAACAATGATTGAGATATTTAGGGAGGGTTGGCCGCGCCGAAATTAGCTGAATTGGCAAGTCACTATAATATATTGAACAGTTGCTTGTCCGCATTCATTTGCATGCGTCGCTGCAACAGTATTCGAAGTCACCGAGGGCAATCTTAAATTTCAGAGTAGAATCACGATTACGACCTACTAATTAGGTACCTATAAACTCAAAATCGTACAATATAAACGTCTAGCGATATTAATCTATTGCATGGTGCGTCACTTTATCTATGATTCAAGAGCTGTACAGCGCGGAGAGCTTATCTCCCAGCTAAATCCGGGAGATAAAGGTTAATAACACGACGGCACAAATCACGAGTCGCGCGCCTTGCGTCAATAACGAAGAAAAAGTGGCGCCATTAAGGTAGCTTTTTAAAGTCAATTTATGTGGGTCGTTCGGAATGATTTTTCGCGCACTCTCCGAGGGGGCCTCATTCGAAAGTCGACGGGGTCGGCGGAACTTCGTGAACCCTATATACGGCACCCGCTTGCCATCGATCGTCGGGAGGATCGATGAATAGGATGATTAACGTCCGCGTTGGAATTCTTCCGACCTTCCTCCTACGCGCTTCTCTCCCGCGAGACGTACGAGCGTTAGCTGCAAATAATTAATTAATGGTTCTCCGGTGGGGACTGGACGGGTTCGCGGGAGAGTAATAGAGCGTCGTTATAAAACACGATAATGTGTCGTTCGTTTGCGGAAGTTCGCGGCACTCAAGTCGGGTCCCGCGGGAGTGTATAAATTCCAGAAAGCTTAACGATACGCGAGACTTGATGGACGAACAGATTACAGATGCTTCTGGGGTAAAGAGTCGAGTTCAAGATTAATAAATGCCGCAGCTGCTCTTAAAAAATATACAATGTTCAAAATCATTGTCGTCTGGAATTCGGTCAACACGACAAAATACGACAAAATTTCTAACCCGCCATTTCAGCGGCTAATAATAAATTTGGCCAACTTTCCCGTCTTGTCGCGTACCCGTCCTCGCGCGTAGACGATCAAATTCGCAGCGCGAATTATTCAATCGGCCAGCGACCACTGCGCCTGATGCGAACGGACGTTTACGAAGGCGGAAGTCAGCGCCGGGGACGTTACGTGTCCCTGTGCCGTCAGAGAGATAATGCCTGAGATCGACGACGTCGATCGGAAGTCGAGACTGTCGACTGTCAACCGTCCAGCCATTTTCACCTGTCGCCGGCTCGTCCCGATCGGATCGGCACGGCGACGCCGACGTCTCGTTGCCGGGAAGATTCTCGCGATCGTACTTATCAAGCGCGAAACAATCGCGAGGCACGATCGTTTTCTAGACTCTGCGTTGCCTACTCTATGCACGAGGGAGTTGAAATTATCGGATTTTTAATTTCGTCGAATAATATGTCAGCAAATGACAAGCGGGGTATTTTGAAGCTGGCAAAGTAGAAAATTCCGGAAGCACATGTGTACATATATACATTTATCTCTTACGGAGACAAATTGGATTTTAATAAGAACAATCTCGCTGTCGTGCATATGTTCCGACCGGAATACCGTTTGTAATTAGAAATTTAGCAAAATCAGAGGCGGAACTTTCCCTCTCGCGAGCTTTCATTCGTCGAGGGTCAATCTGCTTTCATCGAAACGTTTACCCTAGCGCAGCCTGCGACTCACTCATCGAGCGCACACGAGTTCCTCTTATTCCGAAGTATGCAACACCTTCTCATAATCGGTATAAGCGAGAGTAGAGCCCGGTCGATGTTCTTATTAGTTGCGAGGCGCCGGCCATTTCCGACTTCTCGAATCCTCAATAACGGCCACGACGTACGAGCCGTTCCCTTCTGCTCATCTAACGTCTGGCTTTCATCAATCTTAGTTACCTGAAACGATCTAAATTCCTGCTGCGTCCATTCCTTCCTTTCCGTTCGACACTTTAATTACACGCGCCCGATAAAATCTGTCTTTTTCGTTCGACCCTTTGCCCCGTTGCCTTAACCGAGCCACACTTCTTTCTTTCTTTCTTTCTTTCTTTCCTAATCATCGCTCGAGAGCGATTTGGAGCAGCCGAGAATTGTCAGAACCGCAATATTAAAAACAACCCCGTTAATTAAGCATTTCCTTCGTAAACTTATATTGCGGATTAATAGACAATTGGAAAAAATGAATTCTATCCTTCACGCGGCTTATAGAAATTAATTTTGTACGTATTTCTAACGACAGCTCGCCGACGTGATAAGTGACTGCTAATAGTAAGAAAAAAGAACAATACGAGAAAAAAGACTGAACGTTGGAGCGGTGCGTGACGGCACGTAATCATTTACGCGTCTTAACACACGTTAGTGCCGACCGACACTCATTGCTCGTAACGTGCTCGTCGACTGTCCTGATCGATTTTTCGCCACGACGCCGACGACGACGGGCGGGAATCGTCCCGAAACGCTGGATCTCGCTCGCCGACTCGATCACGCGAGCTCACCGACGTGTCTGCCGACATTACACGCTATTTATACTTATTGCTTATTTGCCGACTCGGTGGACTAAGTGGAACGGCGAGTCCTAATTTCTAAATTCTGACATTAGCCTCGGCATTTATTTTCAGAAACGATAATCGTCCGCGTGGAAATCATTTGACTTTCGAAGTGAAACCGGCAGCGGCGCGCGCGCGCGGTGAAAACGCGAATAAAATGGATTTACATAATTCAGCCGCGACGTTACACGCCTGACACGCGCGCTCTCGGATTGTACGTATATGCGCGAGCAAGTGCGAGCGTGCTCCATTGTGCGAATGTAAGATCGTGTAAATCCGCCGTACGATCTCCATCTGTCGTGTACGAGCGTGGCGTGTCCGACGGCGTCTATCCGCGCACGTTGCTTCTTCGCTCGCCACTCGACGCCCACTCAAAAATTTCACGAGCCACGCGGCCGGCATAAATTTGTCCGAGTTCTTAACCCTTCGCGTGCGGCACGATTTGACCGCAGCGCGTGCCCGCCAAGTGTTTCCACATCGAACACTCGAGTCGGTACTATCCGATGCTCTACCTTGTGTTCTGTATCATTATATATAATATATATTATGTGCGGATTATTATTTCCTCTTAACATATGTAGTTGATAAGTGGGAATTGAGATAATTATTAATTATCTTACTAGGATTTAATCAGGCGTAGAATGTAATTGAAGTTCGTGCATATTGAAAACCCCGCGTTCTGAACGTCAGCTGTGTAGGTATATATTTAAATATTCTATCTAGGTCATTACTGTCAATATTTTGATGTATTTTATATATGAATTTTCAAGTCGTTCGATAGGTACTACACGTTTTAATCGACGCTTTCGAATGGCTAAAAAATTGACTTACGGTTTTTATGTGAGATATTCGTGTAATGTAGCTAATGACGCATTTATAACATATTGCGAACAATTTGAAGTGAAGCAGACATTGCGACATCGCCACATTAAGAGAAACAACGAGAAAGTTACCTGACGGGCCTAACGCAAAACTTTGATTGACCAGCGCCATCATATCGCAAAGTTAGTTAATTAGAAATGTCGAAACCGTGCCGAACGGAGAAAATTGGCGAGCGGACGTTGATTTACGAATTAGACGGAGATGGTTAGCAAAGAAAATTGCAGGACATGTATATAACAACTGTTACTGCCATTGGTCAATCGCACGTACGCGGTCCTTACGAAAGGCGAGATTGAAAATAAATATGTGACGACGTTGCGTTCAATCTAAAAAAGATTGACATAGTAAGCACTTGCGAAATTTTCGGAGGAAACAGACATCTCAGGAATCAATTAAAATAAACAGGACGCCTAACACGCATACACGTGAGACGAATGAAACGAGCTAGAGCGGCTGAAAATTATTAAGATCATTTAGAGCCGCGCATCTTTTACTTTCACCGCGAACAATCTCTAAAACGCTACGCCCGTTGCAGGAAGTGGAATTATGAAATCGTTTGTAAGTGTACAACGCCGGTGAAATATATCGTCAGATAGGCAACAAAGGCGATAATGAAGAACCGTTCGTGAGACAGAGTTCGAACTTTCACTGTAACCTCGCGCGAAAATCATACGTTCACGGCGTCCATCGGATGCGTGCCATTTTTTGCCCGCAAACACGACACTCAAGAAACAATCATCGGACCGACGCCGAGCAGCAGGAAAATATTCGTTCGTCTTCAAAATTCCTACCCTCTCAATTGCCGAAAGTTTGAGGTGCAAATCTGGCGTTCGATAAGTGTCGTCCGAGTCGGCAAGGCGAGAGGGCAAAAAACAAAAAATTGCAAAATCATCGCAATAACGAGCGGCGGCCGGTGCGCACACCGACGACTTCCTGCCAAGCGTCTCTTCCGACTTTATGGAATTCGTTTCCGCTAAATCGCGGCTCGCCCCGTTGGCAATAAAATCGCGGCCGTTCTTCTGTCCTTTCTTTTTTCTCGTTCGCAACGCGCGACCAGGCCGAGCAACCCCCGTGCTTATTATTATTTCCATAATGCGCTTGACGCCGCCGACAGTTATGACCGCTCGTAGGCGTAATGCAGTCTTTAATCGTCGTCGAAAATTCACGATCTTCTTGCGTCGTACGGAACCGCGGCTAGCGTTTCTCGTGAGACGACCAGAGTCTCAAATTTCCGCGGCATAAGTACCGTGGAAGCAGTTAACGTTTCGACGGAAAAATCTTCTTTAACTACGAACCTCATTAAAGCTCACGAAAGTCTAGGATAAGGATCAGAATCTACCGAAGTCTGTAAAAAAAAAAAAAACGAATGCTTACTAAAACCTACGAACATTTATAGTTTCTCGAGCAATTAATTTCGATCCCACAAAATACTGTATTATTATAGGAACACTGAAACGTTTCGCGACGTTTGAATATGAACACGTTAGTCTGGCGTCATTGGTTATTCAATCCTTCGATAAGACGCTGCACACAACTATTCAATTAAATTCTAATACATTAGAATTCCCTTGATCTTACCTCCCGACTTCGAAATTCGGTTAAAAAAGTCCAGCGACCTCACCAACCGTTCATCCTTGACGTGTCTGTGACCTGTGACTCTGAACCCTGTGCCGAATCGCGTTCGGCGTCTAACAGCTAATAAGCGGCCACTGAAATAAGACGACCAGCCCCCGGAGTTTCCGGTTTCGCTCGCTCCGCGTTTCCGTGTTTATCGGCGTCTCGATGAGCTTAACTCATAACGCGCTGCGTTACGCAAAAGTTCCCGTCGAGCCAGCAGGCAAAGCTCGCACGTGCGCAGGTATTCCCGCGTTACGTAAAGCCCGCTATTCGTTCGCGTCTCCCTCTTTCTCTTTTACCGTGTGCCACTCGTAATGGAAAAGTACGATTCTAAAATCTAGCACCGGCCACGGTATCGCGTCCCATCGCGACTCTCGAGAATCGTCCGCGCGATCGATTATTCATGGACCCTCGGCCCGTCTCTCTCCGTCTCTTTCCGGCTCCGCGAGTTGCCGCGCTGTCTCTTTTTGTTCACCGGCCACTCTCCGTTCCACCTTCGCTCCCTTCGTGAAATGGTCATTTACTCCGTAATGCACCTCGGTAATGTCGTTGTAAATGTCACGATAAAACAGGAAGATCTTGCGCGACGATCGCGCGAGGGGTGGCTGCGGGAGATTCGAGGAGAGATTTCGAGTGGGCAGTTAATGCTGTCGTTGTTCCCCGTTAACGTTGTCATTTTTATGGTCGACGTTTGTCACTGACGATATAGTTCGCGCGCTCTCTCTCTTTCTCTTTCTTTGGCTTGGAGCGGGCGTTGCCGATGGTCGTAATTGTTTCGGGTATTATTGTTAATTGTCTATCGTTGGCTACTTAACGATTATTGCCTGCGACATAGTGTTATTGGTAGACGCGTTCTTTGGGAATCGGATTAAAAAGGGTTATCAGGAATTGCAGAAATTGTCAAGACGCTTTTTATCGGACGTCCTGATGGAAAATGTAAAACGCAGGTTCAATAAGTTGATGCGAATTAAACATTTCGTCCTTCTTGACTAATGAATAGTAATCAAAAATTAAAATCACACATTTATGTGAATTTTGTCACTAGTAATTTCGAGTGAAAAATAATTGCTGAATATTGCTTTTCCGAAATTTATTTATTCTACCGAGTATGTGGTTATTAGTAATCGCTGAATATTCGTATGCGAAATCACATATGAAAACATTTACACCTGTACGCTTGCATCAGTTGGTCAGTCATAACGATGCGATGTTCACAAGTGTCAGGATGGCCGAGCGGTCTAAGGCGCCAGACTCAAGGTTTACACTTTCTCAGTTCAAAGCTGAGCACTGGGCGTTCTGGTCCTCATTGAGGGCGTGGGTTCGAATCCCACTTCTGACAAATTCTTTTTTTTTTACATTTTTCATTGAAACTTTACTTAGTTTCTTTACAATAATTTCTCTATACAGACATCATTATATATTCTTGTTTTGCGAATAGTGTTAATAATTTTCTTTCATTGCTAAATCATTCGGCCTAAGCAGGCTTTCTGCTGTACGTTTTTTTTAAATAACGCATTGCATTAATAAGAGTTTAAACTAGTCATTTGACTGGTTCGTTTCGTGGAATTATTTAATTCTTAACTTCACATTACAGAATGTTGTACACATCTATTGTTGACTTTGAAAGTGATACACGAAATTGTGCCATCGCGTGCGTCATGGGGATGGAATGAGTAAGCGAACTATATCATAAATCACCGGGTTATTCTTCGCGACCTGTTCAAACGGTAACGACGTCATAATTACGCATGTGCGTCGGAAATATTGGATGCGTGGGATTTGACTAAACGGTTTATTGGACTGTTTCCTAGCCGCCTAATGTTCCTATTTTTATAACCTGATAAATATGCAGTCACTCGCGAACTCTATTATACTTCGCAATGGTGTCACGATTGTGTAAAAATGACGTTCATTAGTGCGTTATGCGGTTACTTCGTAGAGCACATGTTAAAAAATACTACAAGTAATCAGCACTGCAACGTAAAACTTCGAATACTCGAATGAAAAAAAAGACGAGTCTCTTAGATTTTCCTGCTCAAAAGTGCATCTCATGAAGAACCAAATCACTTCCACTCCCTTGCCTGCCTTCCCCTGTCAATGCAATTTAACATTAAAAAAAAAAAAAATGTCTGCTTCGAAAGTCTCGTAAATGCGCCCACCGACGACGTCAGAACGGAACTCGTGATCGGGCCAGGCTGACGTCACCGTTCGCACTCGCACTCTCGCGATCCGAATAGCCGACGGTCTTGCGCACGAGGCCAGAGAAAAAGAAGTCGCGCGCGCGCGCGGCAGGACATTCCGGGAACGTCGGATTCGTCCTTTCTCGGTCGCTCGTCCGGATCGCCGTACCAGGAAGTCCGCGGCGCGACGCGATAACGTGGCGCCACACGGCTGATCGTCTCTCCTCGTCCAGGCGACGCGACGTCCGGCCGACGCGCGACGTCCAGGCACCGAACGAGATAGCCCCGACCAGGCGCGCAGACAGAAATTTTCGCGGGGGAGCGATCGACATTTTTCATTTCTGCCGAACGGAGTCAACTGTACGAGACGATCAAGGAGGAATCTGACAGACGTTCTGGTCAGAAGTTAATGCCACGTGGTGAAACTGCGTATATATTTACAAACGTGCATGTGTAGTGTTAAATATGTATATAATAATATTTTTACAAAAGCCATTTATGTACGAAGAGTGGCGTACAAAATGTTTTAAGAATGTTTGTGTACGATGGAAATTTGGGGGTGGCTTGAATGCTGGAAAACGCACCCTTGCGTGCGCCCCTGGACCCAGACTCTCACGCGCACTCCGCTCGTCGTATTTCGTCGCCACGACGAAACTTGTTCACGTTCACTCTCCCTCTCGTGTCAGCGATCTCCTTGTGCATGCATTTGCGCGCGCGCGCGCGTTGCAGTGGTACTTCTCTCCGCGAATCGCTCTCCTCGTCACTTCTGACAATGGCAGCGTGATACAGCGACACGGGCACCGAGAGTTATCGACGTGTTTATGCGCTTCTGCGACCGCGGCCGATAGGCAGATTTCCAGGATTTTAGATATTTCCGACGCGAGGAGGGCGATAAGTCAGGGTGCGGAGGTGTGAACGTTTCGGATGGGACAGATTGAAGATTTGTTTTTATTAAATCCAGAAACCCCCTTGACAATTTCTGATTTCTTGCAACATTGTCTGACCGTTTTGGCAGGCGTCCTTTTATCCGTACAAATGTCCATTTATTCAAGAATTCAGGTCCGCCGACCAGAAATCGCATTCTTGCGCAGTCCGCTTTTAACAAAGCTTCGCCGCGAATTATTCTCACCGAAATGTAATCTCACTGGCCCATGATCTTTGCTGGCCGCGTGCCGCGCACTGGCTACTTCTCAACGTGATAAAGTGGCGTCGACGCGTCTATTCATAGATAGATAGACAGATAGATGGATGAGGGTATTTATTGTAGCGCGGGACAGGTTCACTTAGAGAGGCCGAGTAATTAAGTGCGTGCAGCCCATAAAGACCGACATTAACCGTTGTTTAAGCGCATTGTATTAGACGGAAGATTTAACGCATAATAAAACGAAATAAGCGCGACGCGTGAATGTACATAGAAAGGAGTCACGTGAGAATTTAATAAAACGATCTTAAGCCTGTAACTAGACGCTTTGCTGACCACGTACGCAATCTGTTCGCTCATACTTGTTAGTTTCAGCACAGACGGCCTGTAGGGTAGACCGATCATCTTACGGAACTTCGTGTTTCACGTAAAAGAAAAAAAAATGTACCGACGCCTCACATACTGCAAGTCATTGAAGACGTTTTATTTCATCGGAAAATTTCTGAGAACTATCTGTCTACTGTTACGCGATTCAATTGGAGTAATAAGGGCCTAATTGCGTCAAAGCAGGCCTTCGGGTGATCTTTTTCGAAATAATTCGAGGTAGCCGCGACAATGGACACCGTAAATCACGACGATCCCGAGAACGTAATCTCTCTGAACCACGTGCGTCTGCCTTGGCTGTGTGCCGTGGCTCGTCGCATATTCTGCAGCACGGCGCTACTCGGTACTTCTACAGCGATAAAGACGTGTCAAAAGTTCTATTCCTAGAATGCGCTCGTAGATCGCAGGTACATTATGATGTAATCCGACCAAGTCCGAACAAGCCGTGCTCGTGCGATATCATAAAACAATATTCGCCCTCCCGAGCACACGCTGATCAAAGCTCTTGACTTACTGTCCACGAAATGTTGTCATTCTCAATAGCTGTCGTTTAAAGTCACACCCTAGCACACCTTGAATATCACAAAACACGGTTCTTTAAATTGCAGTTTTATGAAATCTCATAATGTATACCCATAAAACTATTCCTTCCCCTCGAAACAATTTTCAATTTCTATGCATCATCTGAATTCGAACATCCTCCCGCGCATGTATTCGGACGTCCAGGCACTTGCAATATGCAAATCGTCAGTGTCGCAACGCGGCTCGCGATCAGCTACCTCACTTTCGACGTTGCAGATCGTCGATCATCGCTCGTCTTATATGGCGTCCGCCAGTGACTTAAGATACTAATAATACGAGGTCGAAGGTGGGTAAGTGTGACAAGGTTAACAGCGAGAGCACGCCTGTCTGAACAGTTGTGCGGATGCACGTCGGCGATGGGACTTTGGATGGGAGTGACTTGCTGTCTACGAAAGACTTCACGTTGACAAGTACCGGTAACCGGCAAGACGTATGGGCAAGGAGCTCTAAGCTATAAAGATTTATGCAAAGATATGCACGGGATACCGTAATTCGCGGTACGGCCTGTGAGAGTGTAATTCTGCGTAAAGAAGTACAAAGTGAGGAGGTCAAGTAAGGTTCCCTTGGACGACGGTTCGTTTTCGAAAAGGAAACGTGGGGTCAGAGGTGGATCGATTTTTCGTGCCGTGTCGTAAGGATCTTGGATGGTTGACGGAATGAATGGAATGTATAGCTTTTAACGAATGTTGTTTGATTATGAAACGGAAATGATAGTCTAAGACTAAGGCATTAAGAACATATACGTCCGTTTCATTTAAGTCCGCACCGGAACGCGACCTCCGATCTAACGTTGTATTTCAACCGGCATGACCGTCATTACCGACACCACCACCCACTTTTTAATAACTTTCACCCGGACCGGCCTGGGACACTCGCGCAGAGACACTCTTACCTTCACGAATACTCGACCGGTGTAAGCAAGAATGCGAAGAATGCCATTTAATAGTTAATCGTAATCGCATTCACACTGTCTAGAGAAACTGTCATCATCAGAGAAAAGGGTGAAAAATAGTGTAATCGGAGTGAGGAATAAAAGTTTTCCGATTGACTTGCCCGTGCAAAAAGAGTGACGTACGGAGCAATGAAATACGGCTGCTCGATAATAGCGGGAGTCGAAATAAATAAACGAAAGGAGACCGACCGGGCACTCTTGCGGCGCAGCATTCTTCTCATTGTCGGACTATTAGGCACGCGTGTACCGCGAATTAAAACTGCCCCATAAAGTATAATCAGGCGACGGGTGGGCCGCACGTGGAGAGAGAATGCACAGGCGAGTTTGCGAGAGTGACGGAGATGACGCATGTTCTGCGAGAGAGGAGGGGGAGAAGAGAACAAAAGAAGCAGGAAAACGACGTAAGAAAGATAAATTGTGACTAGGAGCACGAGAAACACAAAAAGAAAAATGTCTACATATTCCACAGTACAGAAACTTGATAAGCGAAAGATGTACCAGCTATCTGTTCCTATCGCGGTAAGCTTCCATCGTATATAATAGGTGTTCAACCCGTAAATAAATAAATAAAATAACTAAAAACAAAAAAAATACAATTTTTCACACAGTTCCCTTAGACCACTTTCATAATCACTGGCACCGCGAATGTCGAACGGGGGAAGGCGAAAAACGCGGCGTGGCATGGAGTCAACGGCAGACGCAGATAGAAAAAGTGCGGAGCTTTAACGGGTCTCTTTAACGATCGAAACATGGAAAGTGGTTCCGGCGTGACGAAAGAGGGAGCGAGAAAGAGGAAGAGGTGGAGGAGGACGAAATGGAAAGGAATTCACCTGTCGCCGTAGCGCGGAGGCACCAGAAAGGGGCAGTCGTTAAAAGAATCGTTTCGGCGTTACGCTGGCGATGAATTACTTTAATGCCGACGTGGATTGCGCTCGCTACTTTATCGCCTCGCCAACAATTCCGCGGTAATTTTCGCGCCCCCTTCGTCCAGGGATAACGTGGGATTTCACGTCCTCGTTCGCTTTTAAGTCCTCGCCTTGTGCGGACTAGGAATTGGTTCACGGCAGAGCAAGAGCCGTAATTATTGCTAAGATCGTTAGTCCGTTATGAGGCATGGCTGTCGTAATTTAGCGGGGTTTACAAGGGTGAGGGAAGACGTAAAAATAATTCTCCTTACGACTTCTTCGTTGGTATTAGTTTTCTATTCATGCTTCCGTTTCAATGTTTCTTAGACGTCCCTAAGTGGTAGGCTAGTTTATCGTTAAAGCACGGCTTCGAAACGTACGGATTTGCATCAAGTGCTTCCGTAGAACTGTGATTTTTTCGATAGACCTATTTTTAGTATTACACTTCCGTCGATATTTTGTTTCTCATCTCTCATGTACTAAAGGGTGTTGGCCTATAAATTTAAACGAGTTAACAAAATATTTTCTCTGCGAATGTGCCGTGAAAACAATGGTACTGAAGCATCGCAAATTATATTGAACGCTGCAAGAATTTCGATAGTGCGTCAACAAACAGAATATTTCAGTCCCTAGAAAAAAATCCCTTCACTTCCTCAATCCATTCAACTGTTCGTTACAGAAAATGATCGTAATTTCGAGCACTCGCATTACCGGCAGTCGTATATCGCGATTAACATTCTTTTCCAAGAGCGCACATTGAGGACTGGTCTTTTCGCCGTAATTTACATCCAGCATTATTTCAGTTTAATTCCTAGTCGAAAGTGTCTCAAAGTTAAATTATCGTAATGATAGACGCGATATTGAAGTATAGTATATGTCGACGGTTCGGCTCGAAGTTTCCTGTTTCTCGACCCATAGGTACACGCACGCATACAGAACCCGTGGCGACTTCGGAGCGGGCGCGCGTGCTTAATAATCCGCCGACGACCAACGAAATTATATCTCCGGCGCCGGGCGCGTATCGCGAAGTTTCACGGACGTCAAAATTACGCTCCCAGCTGAGCGCTCGGCGCGCAGCGGAGCTTCGATTCGACGTCGGGCGCAGAAGAGGGCGGGAGGCAGGGCGCGCGAGCGATAAAAGTCGCGGAGAAAGCAGAAAAGTTGTATAACAGAACGGAACGATCGAATCGGTTCCCGGGCGAATATCAAAACTCGGTTTCCTGGATTTCTAATGCGCTCTCTTATCGTCGTGACGTGCCGAGTCGAACGGGACGTCAACCGGCCGATAAGAATCTTATCGCGGCCAGGAGTGTGCCCCGTTGAGCCGAGCGCGCGGCTCGCCCGTGTAGCGAGAAATTTTCGAGTCCAACGAATTTCGCCATTTTTCCGCGGCGATGCGTATTTATGCCATCGCTGAGAGACTGACTCTCGGTCTCGGGGTTTAATCATATGCCAGGCGCAGCGGGGGACTCTTCGCGGCCGTTTGTGGATCGTCTTACTGTCTCACTGTGCCCGGGCATAGGCACTGTTTTAACGTCGAACGATTGGACGCATTTACTGCGAAATTGACGTTCTCCTCGCGATCGGATAGCGGACGAGCCTGGTTTGTTGATCCAGTGTTATGGTTTCTTGTTACCGTCAATTACCGTGACCACTCGACGAATCTCCGATATAATAATCTTTAAACTTCTGCATCGATAAGGAATAACGGGGAAAAAGTAACTCCAACGAACCGAAAAACAATCGAAGCCAAAGAATTGATTGTTCCTGGCGCAAAGAATCGGGGGGTTCGAGATTCATAAGTGCAGCAGATGTTCTTAAAGAACCCCAACAAAAAAATCATCCCTGATTGGAAGTCCCTCCGACGAAATAAGTTTCGCCACTCTATCAAGCCACTCACGATCAGTCACCGAAGACGAGCGGCGTATAAAGAAAATATTAATAACTCGCGTTGATCCCCGCCTGACACCAGACGAGGACGGACGATCGGCGAGCGCTCGGGACGAAACAAGGAAAGTGGAGAGGAGAGATCGAGGAGCGCTCTCGGAGAGTCTACGGCGAGTGCATCGGAGCCAAGCTAAGCCGAGAGCGAAATTAATAGCCGACTTGTCATAACAGGCGAACGATACGGGGCCGTGGCAGTCCGGGAGAACCGGAATCCGGGATCCGATCTTAACCGCGGATATAACGTCGGCGAGCCCGAAGCTCGCCGTGAGCAATTCGCCGTGACGAATTTCCTACGTCAACTCGCCTCGCCGACGGCCGACGGCCGACGGCCGACGGGGTCTCCCTCGTCCTCGTCCGAATGACGTATGCAAATCAGCCGCGTCGCGCTGCGTCCAGGAAGCTAGCGCCTCGTGGAACGCGCGTAGGTACGCTCTCTCGCGAAATACATCGCAAACAATGTCGATGCTTTATACTTTATAATATCTTACGGCTTACGGTATATCGTTGTACGCGGCGACTGACGAAATTGGCCGAATGTTTTCTTTCATTCATTCTTAGTGGAACGTAGTTATATCGTTGCGCGAATGAGCGATAGTTTAGCTTATTACGTGGAACTGCGCCTTTCAAACTGTACCGCGAATTACGGGATGCTGTGTATGCGTTCGCGTCTCACGTCTACACATCATAAAACGCATGTTTACGATTCCGTGTTTTTACGGCCACCATCTTTGGAAAGATTATTTAAAGCTTCCGGGTGCAGGTCGCGGTCTGGAATGGACCATTACCTACGATAAAGGGACCATAAGAGGACACGTGTTAGAATCAGCGTTCTGTCTTCATATATTCCGACAAGATTTTACAACACGGCAAATTGTAATGTTGCGCGTGACTTTTCATGGAACGATTCGATCATTATAATTGTCCCCACCACTCGCGAAACCTAATGAACGCGTGCGCGTCTACAGCAAGCAAGAGAAACAAAGGTAAAAAGTAATAGCACCGGAACAATAACGACCCGGCGCGCGGAGCGGCAAGTAGAAAGAACCTGCCGTCCCGTCGGCATTAAGTAGTAACAGACAACCGTAAGAGCGTCACTTCCGCGCGCGGAAGCCGACCAAGTCGGAACCCATAAAACCGCGTGTACGACGCGGCGCGAGCGTAAAACTGGGAAAATAATCGGAGACCTCACGATTGATGGGAAACGAAGAACGACGAGTCGGCGACGAACTCGCCGAACTCGATTACGGAACGATCGGCTGGAAAAGCGGCGTCCAAGTATCGCGAACAAGCGCCACCGGTTTGGACCGCGTCCAGGAAACGCTAATGTCGTCCATAAGTTTCGCAGCCACGCGTCGGATCGAAAATGCCGGCGTAACGGGCAAGCTCTCGGCCTCATCGGCGAAAAACGCGCTTACGATCGAAACGCGACTCTATTCGTCACGACCAGCCGCGCCATATCCATTTCCCTTGTCAGTGCGCGGTAGCTGCTCAGTCGCGAAAAAACGAACGAAAGGCCGAAGTGCAGGTATTACATGTGGATTATGCGCGTATACATGCGTGCGTCGGCGTGCGTCACGCAATGCGTGGCCAGCCGGAATGTCGCATCGCGTCGGCCTGCTTTCACGATAAAACTCTTATCTTTTCCGTCTTCCTCATCTCTCGCTCGTCCTCGTGCCCTTCCTTTCGGACTTTCGGGTGACATAAAATCAGCTTCGTAACTGGTGGCATGACCGCAGAACTAATAATTCCCACCGAAAGAATGGGTCGAAAGTTCGCTGTTAGACGGATAGGAGGATTGGCCAGAATTCGCGATTTATGCATATGCAAATTGCCCGACGCAAACGTCTTGCAGATCATTACGTATGCCGTTGATTGATAATACAGCAGCACGGCAATTATTCAAATATCGATTATCAGAAAATTGCTTATTTGAAAGTCGAATGATTGGAATGTAACTAGCTTGAAAGACTGTGTAATACGTGTACAGGGTACACGTACAAAAATTCGAGACATTAGACAGAGTACAGTGTTAGCTAAAAATGAGTAGAATAAGGTAGTTAACATAGATACGCGAATCAGCTTTGTCAGCGTGACATACGATTTTCTGCTCCAGTAGTGCAAATGACTTACTTGTTTCTGTTTATCACTCGGTCTATGTCTCTGCTGTTCTCTGGTATTAGCCAACCATAACTGAATTTAGCAATGATAATTCACGCACTATGCAATATATCAGTCTAAATATACGTTTTCACCTAACACACACACATATATCTCTCTGATTAACCGTTTGTTTAATCTCTTGTCAAGCGCAGAATGCTCACCGATCCTTTATTCGTCTCGATCATCCACTCAAAAATGCAACTGTAGAAAACGCCTCATATCAATATCGAGTGCATACGTCAAACGAAACGTACCATATACTCCCGCGACGCATTAAATTAAGGCACACTTAAGCGTATGCGATACTTTTCACACAACCGATTAGAATCGTTTGCCTGTCGCTCCCCCGCGACGATTCACTTGCGTCTCAGCGGCCGTCCCGCGGCACATAAAGCAGCAATGTCGCCGGCCGCCGCGGTGATACGCGAGATCGATTGCGCGCCGAACAACGTAATTTGTAACGCGGCGTGTCCGGCGTGTCCTTTCCAACCGGTAATAAAGTACCGAAAGTCGGCCTCGCCGCGGTTGCCGTTTATCGGCCGCCGATGCCGATGCCGATGCCAATGCCGATGCCGATGCCTTCGGACGCCATTGGCGCACTTTCGCCCGTCCGGAAAAATACAATAAGTTATAGATCTGCGAATGACAGACGGAGAGTACGCAGCACTGCCTCTGCGAACGCTCACTCCATCGGCGCACGCGTTATTATATGAGTCGGAGGTGAGTGGGGCGATTGGACGGTTTCATCGCGATTTCGCGAACGGAGCGGAGCGTCTTGTGAGCGTTCGGATGATGGACAGGTGAAACGGGAGGGAATTTTTCCGAGTCGCGCCTCCTGACGTCGTGGGAACGCTTTGCATAATTGTATCGCCGCGCGAGATCGAGGTGATAGCGTTATGTTATGCGAGACAGACGGATGTAAGGGAAATTGAAATGGAATGGATTGAGCGTGTGCGAGATTTTCAGCGTGTCGGTCAGTCAAATGTCCTGGTGATGTTGTGGCGGTATGTAGAGTGGATCGTATTTGTAACAGACTTCAAAAAAAGAGAAGGTGGTTTCTGATTAGACTATATCCACACATCTCATCTAACACTCATTGCCTCCGAGAATTCACAGTATATACACAACCGGACGCGACGGAGAAGCTTACTCTAAGCTGCATGAGAAGAAATACGAGTACGGATGATCTCTGACCCATCCACCGCCAGCCTAGGGTGAATCGTCGAAAAATTTCCACTGACGCACTTACGCGCACCTGTCCTCGAGGCATTGAGATCTGAGACGGCGCGCGTCTCATCGGCGACGACCTTACGGCCTCTCCTTTTGGCAAAGCGCCCAGCGGTACCGTGTGCTTATTCACCGGCTAATCGCCGGCCGGAACGCGGACTTCCTGCACGACCTTTTCTGCGAGTCCTGCCACTCGTCCTCGGCGTGGAAGGTCGGGGATGTCGGCGAACGATAATTCCCTCGGCATCCGCGCGAACGATCTGATCCCTGCGGAAGGTCGAAGTACAACAAGCGGAGAGGACGAGTCATCGATCCGTGTAAGATGTAAGACATCGCGCACACCGTCGCGCCGCCGAGCCTTCAATAGCTTTTATACAGGGTGGGGCAGAAGAAACTGGAGCCGCGTCAGAGCTGAAAATATCGAAATTATCGAACGTTTTACTATTACGGTACAGTGAAAATCGAGGATATATGGTATTATTCGCTTAACGGCCAATTCGAGCTTATGTGTGTTTTTCCTGTTCCACCGTCTGGCTCTCCCTGCGGGTCACACTGACCACGCTTCTTGCCAGGCTTCCCTCGTTCAGCAGCGCCGACGATTACTTCCTGACGATTGACAGGACCCGTGCGTACCTCGGAGAAAGTATAAATTCGAGGCCGAAAAATTCGCACTCGCGCGACCCTGGCCCGAACACGCTGCTCGTGCTTCGAACGTTGAGATTTATATCTCGAAGGTTCGCGCACTTTACTCTGGGACACGGAATCTTAAGTGTGGTGGTTTGTGCTGGTACGACACTAATAAAGAGAAACAAAGTAACAAGCCCCGAAAAAAAATAACACTAAAGACTAAAACAATCGAACGTTGTCGCAGCCGAAGGTAAGCTGTTGAACGATCGCACCGAGAGGAAGAGAAATGTGCCGACTAGAAAAGCGTAACCAGCCACAATGTATTAATTGCACGGTGCGTGAACGTTCTATCGTTGACAATTAAGGCATTAATTGCGCCGCGGATAGGAACTGCTCGCTCGGGCGCGCTTACGAACAAGTTAGCTTTCCATTCGGCACTCGGCACTCGGCACTCGGCTCCACGGACGATTGCCTCCAGATGAATGACGAGGTCCGAGCGAAGTTTTGCCCGCCGCCCGCGCAAAAATCGGCCGGGTGACTATCGTGCGGCTATCGGGCCGGAGAAAGTAAAATTCCGCGAACGATACCTGGCTCGCGGGCCAATATCGCCTCTGCGCTCCGATAGAAATTAATCGCGGCGCGCATTGTGTCTTCGCGCTCGACCGAGAATCAGCGCCGGCGTTAGCCGTGTTATTTAGTGCGGGTGCGATATTGTTGTAACGGCCGTTCTCATCTGAAAGCCCAGCGACGCATAAATTAATTTCTAACTCTTTCGAATGCCGGCGATCGAGTGGCCCCGGATCACGGCCTATTAATTTCTATCGCGCCGGCAAGAAAATCCTCGGCCCACGCGCGTTCGCTGTTAAAACGGCAGTCTGATAAAGGCTGTTATGTGCGACGTCGCTAACGAACGCCGGAGAGCGCGCGGACGTTTGGTCAGATTGATTTTACGTGCCGGGTAAAAGTACGCGTTTCCGCTCTCGTGATTTGCATCGCAGGGACACGTTACGTATTGCTTAGAATCTGACAGGGTGGCGATGGAGGATGAATGATGCAGTAAGATAAGCTCAATTTTGAAGGCCGTTTCACGAACCCATAACACCTTACCCTAAATTAACTTTGCAGTGAAAGGACAAGTTTTCTACTCGAATTGTCAGCCGTAGAATAACCCGCAGAAACACTTTCTTCTCTTACGATCGCGGCCAACGCATTAAACCGCGTTTGGCAAAATTTCAGTAATGACCGATTTCGCGCGCGACAAATTACTGCCGACAGACACTCGACCCGTACCCGAATTCCGTGTGCGCGCTCACGATTACCGACGCTGGCGTGAAACATTACATAAATTTACGTAAGCTCCCGCGCGCGCGTAAAAAAAAAAGGCAGCAAATAACGAGCGGGTGTGCGTGCGAAGCCGGCGACGCGTCGCTCGTATCGTTTCGAACGATCGTCGGGGGGGCAAGCAATTACACTCACTCACGAAATTGATCAAGATCGAACACTGTTACAGATTTCTGCCGGATAGCGCTTAGCGGAGTAGGCACGTCTGAAGTGAGATCAGAGATATTAGTCTCTTTACAAATTTTCCTGTAATCAAAGCGCCTTTCTCACCGATCCTTCTCCTCGCCCCTATCGGCCGCGAAGAAATTGGCGCGTCGCGCGCGTTGATTGATTTTCGCCACTTTTATCTCCAATTTCACCGATCTACTCGTTCTCTCTCTTACGCAATTTTCGTGCGACGAAGAGCACGAGCGACACTTGTGCACCGATCGCAATTTTCCACGTCATCGTAATATCTGCCCCGAGCGGCAGGCGGCACGAATTCAACCCCCATTCGCCGTCGTCGTCAGGACTTACGAAATGCTTTGATTTACGTCGCCTCGCTCCGTCATTAGTTCACGGCTCAGCCGGTCCGGCTAATCTCGTATCCATCGTGAATCCGGTCACGAGCGGCTTATTATAATATTTGATTATCGATGATTGCCGGCGTCGCGGCGGCCCAATTCGAGTGTATCCATTACGGCGCGGGACGCATTTGTCTCGGAACGCTCGCGTCCAATTTACCCACAGGGCTGTTCGAACGGCGCTCTTAACTGGAGCGCGGTGCCGAGGTACGGTATCTAGGATCTGGGTAATGGGACTGGAAGTGCAGAGATGCCGACTGTTAAGGACAGTCAGATCATATTGTAGATCGTCGACTTTAATTGGTCGCCACGTGTAAACGTACTGACGTGCGCGCGACCCCAGTGTCGTTTTCTTCACATTTTTCCACGGGCAAGGCGAACGAGTATTTCATTCCTCGTGAATCGTGATACGTAGAAAGTCGTTCAATTTTCTCCAAACAAACGTAGGTAGGTCGTCTTTAGTGTCTATACAGAAGAATTAGGCAAAAGTCTGAGAATGGATGATGACTCGAAGATCGTAAACGTCGACGAACGAGTTCACTAAGCTTCCGTTTCAAGGATCTCCCAGGCTCCTCCGACTGGCGCCGCGCTCGTAGTAGATGATTGCCGGCGGTATAATGTTAATCACTACCGGTTTCAACCCCCTTTTGTTCCGCCGAAGCCGCGCCCGCCTCGCAGTTACGAAACGGCCTGATTTACGTTGCGCCTTGGCCACGATTATACGTCGCGCGCGCGCCGCGCAACCCGTTAATCTCATTTTGCAACCTGAATCTGGCTCAATTGAGCGTTATTGTATTCGGTTGTCGGCAAGCGTGCCTATTCGAGGGCATGCCACGCACCCATAAAACTCCAACTACCTCCACCTCAAGTCCTCCTGCGAATGCGCACTAGGGACGTTCGAGCTTCTAGGAAGAATCGATTTTTTGAGGGAAAAGAATGGATTCTTAAAAAAGTTGGATAGCAAAGAATCGATTCAGAAGAACCTACCTATAGGTTCGTAACTACGGCTCGCTCATGTGATCTTGAAATTCATGGAAAATTTTTTTGACGTACTTTATATGGCTTACTACCCTGCGACGGTAAGTCCGGCAGCGATGAGAGTGAGTGCCGGAGCTGAAGGGAGAATAAAGAACGGAAAGAGTCGCAGAGGCGCCGTAAACAGCAGTACGGACTGGCATCATAAAAGAGCGCGTCGGCAGAATAAGTGGCATAAACAGTGAAATAAATAGCGGTGTAAAAAGTCGAAGCACGCCACGACGCGGGATTGGCGAAGAATCGCAAGGATTCTGTTACTTCCTTCCGCGACAGATTGGGTGTATTGAACTCCTTTCCGCATTGTAAGGGGCTACGTGCCATCGTCGATAAAGTTACGACGGGCATATCGAGTGTTCGCACTCTCGCCCGTAACTTTCGGAACGCGCGAAAGGTGCCAAGTTACGATGTTGTACTACGACGGGCGTTAACTACTTCCGACTAATGGGATACGCGCAACGATCGATGTCGCGCCTTGCCGTGCAAATGCGCAACGGAAGAGAAACAGCACGTTCCGATGCCCGGGCAACAGAGTGTACAGGACATTTCAATAGTGTGGCGCTGAATGATGTTTACGACGTCATGCAATTTTGTTGCATTAAAAGTTTGTCCGGAATCAAAGCATGTTAGGATTAGTGTACGTTGTTTCGTTAACTGATCTCACATAATACGAAAGGATACAAATAAAGAAAACGCAAAATAAGAAAAGAGGGAGAAAGAGTGCGCGAGAGAAACGGAAACAAGAAGTCGTGGGCAGGATTTTTCAGCATCACACTTTATACGGGAGAAGAACGTCCTTTGGTCTGCGCTGGCTCCTACAAACGCCTCTTTCCCTTCTCAAGCTCTGTCTCCTTCTCTCCCTCTCTCTCATTCTCTCCGTTCGCTTCTCCTCCGACGGCGCAAGCGCCCTCCGAGATTAGTTATTCCTGTCTACATGGCCGGGGTTATAAACGCCCGAGGAAAGAAACAACGAGAACAAGCTTTGCTCCGCTTTATGGCGTCTGGAAGTCGAATGTCACGTGGTCGCTCGTTTCGAGGCGAGTCCAGGGATTGTAAGGGAATACCGGGTGACCGCAACTCCTCGCCGCGCCGTTCCGATCCTTGCGGCCTCGAGAGGAGGGACGCGAAACTCCGCCGATCGGCCGTTTCCACCCGACTAGCGACTATCCGATTACGGGAACCTTCTTCTTTTACCTCCACTTCGCAATTCACGGTCCTTCTTTTACCGCCGTTACAATAATCAGCAGAACGTAACGTTTTCTGTGTAAGCGGCGGACCTGACAGTAACTGACGCTTAACTTCACCTACGCAGAACGATTCGACGCTTTCGAAGGCTCTGCGAATGTCTCTCACCGCCAGACTCCTATATATACAAAATATACTAATATTTGTATATTTCTATTATTATCTGTATGTGTAAAATTCAACAGACGCGGCCAGTGTGGACCCGGTATAACATCTGACCACGAAACAACATCGACGAACCGATTGGGAAGCATTGATCCACCTGGCGCGTCCAATCTCCGCCGCATGCTACACGCTCATTAGATCCGCGAGCGTGATTAGGAATTCTAATTGCATTAATCACAATCTTCTCGAACGCGGAAACGAATGATGCGCGTTGCCGAATAAATCCTTCCGCGCGAAGAAAAGCGGACGCGCGGGACGTCTTGTCGAAGCTTCGGACCTCGCCGGAAGGTTATCGTGCGCCGCTAATTGAATGTCGAGCGGGGAAAAAGCCAGCCAGACGCTTCCGCGCGTTGCTTTTGAGCGGAGTGAAAGCTTTCGCGACCGGATCGGGACGGTAAAATTTCAACATTGCTCGCAGACCGCCGAGCGAGAAAAGACGTCCGCCGTTTCTGGGTCAATTATATCGTCAATTCTTAATGCTGTTTTAGAGCCCGTATATCTGTCTGTGTGCGTGATTCCGTTATACAGGGTGAGTCACCTAAGTCTACGATCTTAAATATCTTCCTTGTTTTTCGGGGTCATAAATTTGGAGATATTCTAACTGAAGTGTCTCTCTATTATGAAATCGTAATCACCCCGAGCACCGCTGCTATTAAATTCCATACGTCCCGAGAGCAAAAATCCTGAAAACAAACTCCGTCTCGTTTATCTCCATCTCGATCGTCGAAGAGACACGTACGATACGCACAGAGACAAGAGCGTTACGGTCGTCGCGATCGTGTTCGCCGATGGAGCGACGTAAAAAGAAAAGGCGCGGGCAACGCGCTGTAAAATTATCCGTGAAATGGTGTCGCGTCTGGACCCGGCGCGCACACGACGAACGAGTAATAACCGTTTATACACGGTAACGCGGAATAAAGGGCAACGTTATTTTCGCGCGCTCGCTGCCGACGATGCCAGCCAATGTTGCGACTCGGGGCTTCGACGATTTGCCAGGCTATGACAGAAATTGCTGGCGAGAATGCGCCGTCGCCGAATGTTTTGGTAGACTCACGGTCGTGTGGCGATGTGCATATGGTTCGGTGGGGCACAACGTCTGCGGAGAACGAAAGCGTGGACAGATGGGAACGTAAATTAAGTACGAACACATGAGAAACGAGAAGAATCATATTGATCTGATTCAAAGAATTAAGTAATGAAACATTGTTAATTCAGTGAAACATTGATCGAAACACTACAGTGAAACATTTTTTCGATTTGATTTGATTGATTCAGCTCTTCATCGATCGTCTCCACATGTTATTCGCCCCGCCCGAACCCATCAAATCCGTCAAGCATCAGTTACTCGCAGTCAGAATGACGAGATCATACGTAGTTACGTCAGCCGTTGATGTTGAGTCGCGAAAAATAAATGTCCATCCTGCGCTCAGCATACAACCCGTGCTGCAACAAAGAAGCCGCCCCAACGAAGCGTAACTCATCTTCCGTCCCCCTTTCTCTCTCGAGACGATCGATCGCGTCAAATCGATCCCAATCGCGGCGCGCTCTTTATCATTCAGTTAGCAGAGAGTTAATGAGCGCCGCAGACGGAATCCTCTCTGTCACTCTCTCTTTCGCGGAGGACTCGCGTGCCGATTGTGCACGCACGCACGCACACGCCGACGCCGGACACGTGTATCGGGCCTGGCCACGTCGTGTTCGATTCGCGCGACTTGCTCGGATCGAACGGACCGAAAATGAGAAATATTAATTACGGAGATCGAGCCCCGATTATACGGCGGGCGCAGCTGCGCAGAAAGTTTTTGCGCGTTGCGCAATCCTGATGATTCGCGACAGTGCGACGCGGGCGGGGGCTCGATTTAGTATGATCTCTTTTATAAATGAAGGTTACGTTTGAACGTTTAATTCTTAGATCGGCGCAAATCGCTCTTGAGTCATTATCTGTACGCTGACGCTGAACGTGTCTTGACGTAGTCTATGTTCTGTTATAAATAAATTCAACGCTCGAATCTGCGTTCGTTCAAATTGGGACAACTTTAGTTCTGCATCTTTCGAAATGTTTCGAAAGACTTAGAAAGTGGAAAGTTACATCTGCGACGCAAACGATCGAATTTAATAAACGTCTCTATCTGGTCGGATCGAAACACAGAGAGTATACAGATATCACAAGGCGCACATTTCTTTTTACCTCTACCCATAACACTCTTCGTTCCGCCGTTTCTGTTTTTCCGTCTCTTTTCCTTCCCTCCAACTGGCTCATCCCCGTTCGATTGCACTCCGCAGTTCATTAGCATGTCGCGCGGAGGTGCGCGCGCGCGCACTTGCATGATCGTAGCATGAAATTGATATGCAACGCGCGGTGCAACAAGCCGATCGTCGATTACTTTCCCGTAGGTGGATCGCCTCATGCACGGTCTTGCTCTCGTTTCATCGAAATCGATCGATGATCGGGTTACGCCTTGGATCAACTCTCGAAATCGTTCGACTCGCTATTGGCCGTCAGCAGAGTTCAATTGTTGAACGTCCGTTACGTGAGCGAGAGCTTAGACCATATATACCAACAGACACGGCTTTAGACAACTGCGTCGAGGCAAGGATAAAATCATCTATGTGACGTCATATGTGAGCGAATTAATGATAAATCATTTACGGGCGGTATTCTAACAGAGGCGCCTGCTTGATTACCGATCTCAGAGGCACGCGGCGAGCGAAGTTTCCGCCAAGGTGCAACGATCCCAAACATCGTCTTACCACCCCGACGCAGGCAAGAACTCGCGCGCTGGTACGCTTGCGAGCGTTCTGCCCGGTATCAATTTCCCCTAGTAATTCGATAAATTAGCGAGACCAACAGCGCGCGGCCTCCGAGTGCGCGCGTAAATCCGGCCAGTTAATCGTACATTTCCCCGCAGCGTATTCATTAGAATTTACGCAGATTTGATACCCTCGTTTGTCACGAGTACGGATATCCTACCCTCGCAGGGACGCGACCAGTTGAACGCGCACTCGCCGGAGCGACGAGTGAGAAATAGTAAGAATGCACGTGCAGATGGTAAACGCGAGAGAGCAGCGCTGATATTTCGACAGTCAACATTACTCACGTTACTGTTATTCCCGTTCTTTCTCCCCCCTCCCCGCATTTCCGTCTGACATATTTAAATACATATTTCGCCATTCCGCGCAGCGAACATCGAAATAGATACGCATACGCCAACCAACCTATCAAACGCATCGGTTACATAAACGTTCATCGTCTAGCTAGAAGAAAGCAAGTGATCGCCACACACACATACCCTCCAGCGCACGTTCACATTGACGCTATTGACAGGGAGTAAGGAGGCGAAGGCAGGTGCAGGTGGTTCTATGAGAAGGTGCGGAAAATGCTATATCGAAGCCGTCCGCGTGCGTCGCGCTCGCCGTCTCTCGCTCTCGCCATAGATCCAAGGTCAACGCTGATGTATACGAGGATCAGGAGTAGCTCCGAGGGGAGAGGTCGTCGCCTCGATCCTGATTAATGGCCCTCGAGATCGAGCGCGCGTCGCGCGGGCCTTCGTTTCTGTTTCGCTCGCCTCCCATTCCATTCCTCCGCGTCCTCCTCGTTTCGCGTGTACTCGCGCGTCGCGTCGGCATCGGCATCGGCGTCGGGGGCGACGTCTGCCGCGACGTCGGCTACATTGAGAATGGCCAGGTACGTTGACTCGGCGCGGCGGACCGCTTCTTCCTCGCCTTGTCCGGCCGATAGCGCGAAACGAATCGGTCCGAGGGGACGCCACGGTTGCTGACTGATTAACTCGCGCGGGAATTAATGAAACGCGACGTCCGACGATCGCGGCACTCCACTCTCGCCTGTATACGCTGCTTTTTCGTCTTGTTTCGTCGGGAGGATAGGGGAGAGCGAGCAGTCGATCAATAGAAACGTCTTCTTTTTTCCTCTCTCAACCTTATGTAACGTGAGACCGTGGTCTTCTTAACGCGATTTCTTAGTACCTTAAATTAACGTGCAATGATGGCTTTCATGCGGTTCTATTCTTAGTATAACATCGGTGGGCAGCCGCAAATAAATATTGTTGTTATAATTATTATTAATATCCCTCTTAAATATCTAATCTTCGGCGAAAGTTCGAAGTATTCGCAATCGATGAATACGTCGACGCACAAAGACGCTCGATTATTCCAGCAGCGAGCCGAGCCACTAAAATCAGCACGAGAGCATCAAAATATTTGCACACATATTTCCGTCCATATATCAAGAGATCAGGAGCTCACCACTGATCCGCGCAGCCTTTCGCGCGTCCTTACCCGACATTTCCCGGCCGTCGACTTTCCTGCCGTTCGTCCCGCGATAATTCAGTTCTGGCCGGGCTCGCCGCGTCGACCGCACTTGGAAGATGTCGCGCATAGATACGTACGGCGGAGTAACCGCTAATACGTGTGAGCGGCGAGGAGGAGAGGATCGGGAGTAGTACAGCACGGCAGAGGTCGTCACTCGATCCTGATTAATGGCCGGCGGGATCTCGCGGGGCTGTAAACAGTATTAATCAGGATCGAGTTTACTTGCGCGCGGCCGTGGCACGAATCGCATTAATCAGGATCCGAGCCGGTCGGCACGAAATATTCGTTTAGGTAGGGAACGTGTCCGCGAGCCGGCCGCGGCCGGCCGACCGGTAAGCGCGCCTTGCATTGATTTACACCGTGACTTCCGAATGTCCCGCTGTCGCGAACGGACGACGGGATCAGGCCTGGCATTGACCCCGGGCGAGGGGTTGTCGGAGTTCGTCGGGTGGCGTTTGCGTTTCATCCCTCCGCCCTCCGCTCCGAATTTCCGACTGATTAGAGGAGGAATGCAAAGAAATATTTGCCGTTTATATTTCTATTTTTATACGGATAACGTACAGGCCTCTTCGTTGAAACTTTCGGAGCATTAAGAAACAGCTTCTGGAAACCATTCCCATGGACACAAGAAACAAACTAAAATTTAGAGTAGCGACTCTAGCCACAAAACGATCCAACCTTGCGCACTCGACGGATCAAGCACACGGACACTTTCTGCAATCAAACATTTACCCGTTCACGTAGCAATGCGCGCGATCGATCCTTGCGTAATTGTGTCTCGCGCGAGTCGCTCCTTTGTAACGAAAATAGCATCGTTCGCCGATCGCTAGACAAGCCCGGTAATAACATTGGATCGCGATAGGGACATAATTAGAATCATAAACACTATTACGGATTTCGTGCGCGCACCGGCGAGGTATCGGATAATTGAATGCGCCCGACGATACATGTTATTACAGATTCGACGCGTAATGCTAAAGCGTGCTATAACCGTAATAGCACGTGATCGAGCTTGTCAGGGCTGTTTAAATATAGATACGCGCGCGGTTCAATAGGTGAGAGAAGGACAACACGCGGAGTGCGGAGATTGTACGCACCGGATTGACCGTAGACTCGGAACGAAGAGTCGGGCATTATGGCCGAACGAAATGGGCGCAAGGACGAATACTCCCCCGGCGAGTAAATACCATTATAAGCGGAGATCAATAAACTCCGCGCGAACCATTATTACCTGGCCGACTGATCGATGCAGTCCTCGGAAACGTGCACTCTCGAGCTTTTATTTAGCGTCAACAAACGCTCGCCACTCATCTCGCGAACATTTCTTTTCCAGAACCTGTTGTATCAACAACTGGACATCAGATGTCAATGCGGGATTGAGAGTGTGCGCTCGAATTTACCCCGGTGGTCCTTGGAAGAAGATTCTTGGTGCAATAAACAGCGGCTGGGGGTTCGTCGTGCGAAATTCGAAATGTTCTCGCACTTTTAATGAATCGGAGCGCCAAAAATGTTCGGTCAGACATGGTGAGAATGTTGATTAAAATCCATGTGTCGCGCGTGTGTTGATTATACGCAGCTATTAATTTTCAGTAAATGTATCAAGAGATTATAATTTCCAGCAGCAGAAAAAACAAGAACGACGTTCTTTATGCCGCCAGATATTGCATCGAGATATACCTTGTAATTCGCGCGCGAGAATGCGTGCCTCGTAATTCTTTACGCAACAGCCGACTTTAGACAAAGATCGGAGCAGCTTGAGAGAGCCGTCCTCGAATAAATTCCCCGATTCCGAAGTTTCATCCGCAAGCCACTGTCGCGCAACTTCCCGCAGCTTACACTTACACAACGCGGATAGCCATCGCGGCGCACTTCGTTTCATTTTTGCCCTCCAAATTGCGTCCGAGTGTACGGAGGGAAACCCGAGACGCGGGGACAAATTGTACGAAAGCCACTTAAATCGACTCGACTCGACTCTCTGCTCCTCGCCGTCGGATCGGACAAGGAGTTCCGTGTCCTGCCCTCGATCGCCCCATGCAATTTTGTTCTGAAAGGAAGAAAAAGTCGAACGTCGTTGTCCAGCGCCGCGGAGAGTGGCACTCCCGCGGATGGAAGAAAGGGAGTGAAACGTTTACTCTCGAATCCGACGAGGGAGCTGATCGGTATCGGCGCGAGAAACGGGCCTGTCAGAATGCGAGGTGTCCCTGTCGTGTCGGTTCGGGTGCAATTTTGCAGCTGTCCTCCTTGCGCTTCCTCGGGACCGATAGGGAGGTCCGCCATTTATCAGACGCCTCGTTTTCGTCCGTTTCCGTGGCCAGGAGCGGATTCGGCAGTATGGTGGTCGCAAAACTTTCAGAAGGGTTGCTCCGGCCCGCGTTGACTATAATTTAGAAGGCCTTGAATGAAAATATTTAAACTTTAATGTATGTTAATAGCAGATTAAGGGTGCAGGAACGTATATTTGACGATTCGATTATCCAAAGAAGCAATTTGTTCAGAAAACTTTGTCCGAAAAATTGATCCGAATTTGGCTTATATTTATTTTCCCGGTTTTAAATAATGAGAATCTTTGTCTTTCGTTTACTAGTGAATTTTGAGGACAGAGCGAAGGGCCGGTCGTACGTCGCCAGTCCGCCCCTGTCTGTGGCAAATGGATTTCACGGGCACAGGGCCAACATTGTCGTTTAGGGCTTACGAGGGAGAGTCACTTTAACTCGTGCCTGTCGCGCGAACGGACGGAAGTTCGTTTAAGTGGAACCTCGGCAGGATCCCTGATCGGTCTGACACGCGAAACGATGCCTTTTCAAATCTTGCCCACACTGCCACGTCGGGGTTGCGTGCCTAACTTAATCGGCTGGCAGTGCTATTTAACGCCTGTATGCGGCAGCGCGCGACTCTTACAATTAGAGCGCTTTCACACGAGGTCACTTGTAGCCGTCAATTTTTGCGAAGCACGTGAAACAGTGTTTCTCAACTTTCAAAACTGAGAAAACGAAGAAAATTATAATGTACGATACATTTTTCTCAACACAAAATCTCTGAGAAGAACGAACTCTGAGTCTGTTGTATCAAATTGTCAAGATGTTATAATTTAACCTTACCAATATACCCCGTTCTCGGATAATTCTCGACACTGAAAATTTCGACACTCTAATTGTGCAACAAAGCCACAACACCTGGTGACATAAAGTCCAAAGTTATACCCCGCCTACGCTCGCCTTGTTCGAAAGCACTCGACGTCCGTTACGTCACTAATCGAAACTTTCTCGCAAAATTCGCCTTTCGCTCACCCTGTTTCCCGGCATTGTCCGGGTGCCTTTTCAGTCTCGAAGAATCGCTCAGCGGGACGCCCTCTCGATAATCCCTTCGCGGCCGGTGCCTCCCGGCTTAAATCCCGCCCGTAAATCCACTCGAGCGTGCCGGGCCGGACTTTCGAAGCGGAATTTTTTCGCAACTCCTTGCCGCGCGCCGCGAAAACAATGACTTCGCGAACGCCTCGCCTGGTTGGCGCGCGATATTATTCGCCTCTCCGTCGAGTGATTCGAGGTACATATCGAGTCACTTTCACCGTGCACACTTGCTCGCCGCTTCTTCTTCCTCCGTGAAAGAGCGGACCCTCAAGGGGTTTTTTCGATTATTTTGTCGAAAACGGTTTAGTTGAAAACTTGAAGCGAATTTGAATTATACGACTTTTGCTCGCGACCCCCGCATCACTCGCGCCGATCTTTAAGAGTTTTGATTGCTGCGCACGAAGCGCCGAAGCTGGAAGACGACGGTCGAACGAAATTAAGGGCAATCTCGTTATGTAAGAGCCGACAATTTGCCCGACGTTCTTTTTTTCCTCAATTTAACGCTATTATCGTCTATATAACCCTGTGTTTTCGGCAAGTTCCGAGAAGTCTCCGTTAGATAAGTGCGTGAATCCTGGCGTGTGGGTTCTCGTCCAAATACCCAGCAATCTACGGATCCGGTCGTTAAATATTTGACCTTCGAACCTTTTAGCAGCTCGCGCGCGCATGTAAATATCCCCCCCCAGAATCCTCCTAGAAAATCACCGAACATACCTTCCAAATCATCTAACCAGCACCAAAACGAACAACCAGCCCGATTCACACACCTGGCCATAAACTCGTTCCACAACTTAACTATAAAATAAATCTCAGCGTAGAGTAGAACAAACCGAGCCCGGCGAGATCAAACGAGCCGTCTAATTTCCTGAAAAATAACAAACGACGGGACAGAGACAAGTCCCGTGGGGCGGGCGTTTAATTTGCGCGTCGGCTGTAAAGCTGCCGAAACGTCCGTCCGTCCGTCGCGGCGGAAGGCTCGTCGGAAGAAACGCGTCTTGGTGTCTGTACGCGGCCAATCATCGTCCGGTGCCATCCTGGCGAACGGGTCGCCCTCGGTGGTGGTTAACCGGTGACTCGAAAGTGGCACTTCCATTTCGGTCGGCGGCTGTAAAACTTCGACGAGGGTTGATGTCGATGCGTGCGAGGTGGCTTACCGCCAGGGGGACGCGATAATTGCGACGCCTCGGACAGCGAGCCGACACCGTGGAACTGGTTTTGAATAATTCGGCCCTCTGCCGTGCTCGCCGGATTTGGAATGGGACGCGCGCAAATCTCGGGGATGAGCGTGCGAGTTATTGTGGGATATCATTATTATTCGACGGATGGGACTGTCATTCGTATTCATACGCACGGAGGATGCTGCGAAAACATGAGATTCGATGGTTTGGTACAGTCAGGAGGGAATTTGTAGGTGGATTGAGCGATTTGAAGCAGTATGGTGTATGGTGGAGAAAGATAATGAATGTGTTTCGTGTTTGTTGGAAATGTATGCGTTTACTAGTAAATCAATCATCGCGGATGTTTTCAAAATCTTTCATGTATCTGTTGGAAATAGTTGATCCATTTTCGTAGAAGACTGTATAAGAGACGAAAGAGTGATTTTAACTAGAGGAAAAAGAAGAATCGTTTGCCCCAGGACTGCATCAGAAACAATTTTCGACCCTTGATCCCGTGGCGGAGCAAAACGTTCAGCACGACGCGTTATTATTTCAATATATTTCACGCACGGCGTCGTATGCGGGACGGATTCTCGGAAGTCGATGTTAATGATGTAATGCTCTTTTTTTTTGGTTGCTCTTGCTGCACACAGTGTTATACGAGGAAGGTTTAATAATTGCAACGTGAAACTGGTTCGTTGCAGCAGGATTGGGGACTGGGGCGTTGCGTACGTCTCTGACCTGTGATCCTACCGTGTATAAAGTATTTTTGACGCGGACGTAGTGGGCAGCTGAATTATCATCGAACGATCCTGCGCGCGGGCTGGAACAAACGAACGATTAAAAATAAATATATAATATCGCGTCCGCGTTTAAATCACTTCAATGGTAATTACGTCGCAGTCGGTGCTATATAAATGCACGAATTATGACACCTATATCAGTCACTCGCGATCGTAAATCCGGACCGATTTTGAAACCACAAAACGATATATCGTACACGCCCATTAGTTATCGGATTTCGAAAATTGAATGCACGGTACATGCCTACAATAACACTTTGCAATAAAATGCTCTGTTTCACAAAATCTGCTGCCTCATTCTTGTAGATTCCGACGAGCTAAAAAGCATGAAATAACTTTCATATATACTTATATACTGATCCATCATTTCCGAGAGAACAGGCAACAAAAACCATACACGCTCGCCCGACGACAGCGAGCATGCACCGAAGAAAAAGATTAGAAATTGCCGATGTGACCGTAACTTACGCTTGAAACAAATTGCCAGACATAACGGAGCGTCAGGCATGACACCAGCGCCGATCGTAAATCCAAGATAATTCTGGAACGATCAACGGCCAACTGTTCGCCACATCCGCTAAAAAAGGGTGGAAAGAAGTAAGGAAAAGCCCGCGCATCTTGTGCAAGAGCCGCGGAACATGATCCGACAATGGAACATTGTGCGTTAATGTCGCGGGCGGACGTAATTACGCTGGAGGATATCGAGATATCTCTCTCGCCTCATGCGTGGGTGAAAATCGTGTCGTTACTCGTTGGCCACCGGCGCGCCATTAGTCGCGGTCCATTAATCCCTCGCGGCCTGGCATAGGCACTTTGGCAGTGATCGCCCTCAACGATCATCATCTCGTTCGGGCCGTGCCGGTGATGTATTTATCAAAAGAATGCCCTCCACTTCCTGAATTCCCTGCTGCATTCCGACGGAATTAGACGCCTCAAGTGGCTGCTGATGGGTGATTAGCAGTGGACTACGGAACTTTATGCGAATGAATGTTTCTGTAGGAGAGAACTAAACAAGTGGGATTTTCATAGAAATATGTGTGGTTATCAGAAAGTTTCAAAAAATATATCTATTAAGTATAGAGGACTAGTGTACGCGAATCTTCGGGATAGAAAATTCCAAACTATCGCAATCGCACGTATACGCCACGAAAGCGTATTTGCATACGAATAACATCATTCTCAGAAGCGCGAAGGATACATCCTCTAACAGTCGTGCCCCCGTAAATTGTAAATTGGCCGACCTGACAGTATACCTGTCGGCCGTCTCGCCAAGAGGAGTCCGCCGTCCGTATCACCAAGCCACGTTTTGAGGCGTGCGATCGTCTGCCGCGCGGCTAACTCGATCGTGCCCGCATACCGTCACGCGCCTTGCCCGCTTGCAGACCGTCATTACTCCTATTATTATTGTTATTAAGCCACCGACTGTATCGCGCTCGAGCGCCAAGTCTCGCCGGAACGAGCCGGCGTTTACGAACGCAGCAACCGAGCAGAAGAGAAGGATGAGGTGGAGGAGGAAGAACAAAGAAGGAGAAGGCGTCGCGAAGGGTGGAAGTCGGAGGAACTCGAGACACAGAACGCACACGTCCGCGCCGGCGAGAATCCGGCAAGGGGGGAAGAACGAAAAAAAAAAAAGAGTGCTCTCCGATTTCAAGATTCGCGTCTGAGATACTAAAAACGGGAGGCGGAGGACGGCGAAGCGGTGGTAGGCAGGAGCAATTTGCCGGGGAAATGTAGGCCAGCGCCACGGAGCCTCGTCTTACCAGAGATTAGGATAATAAATATGGCCGAGGTGAAATCATCCACCGTCCGCGGCTGACCTTACACTACTCACCGCCGCCGTCGCCGCACAGTTTCCAGACCGCCGAGTCTCTTACGTGCTCTCTCGCGATGGCACCCTCCGCGCACTCGACGTTTTACGGCGTAACCTACATTTTGCCCAGCCAACGGACGCGCTCGTCTTTCAGCGTGAAAGTCGACGCGCCGCGGCCACGCGCCATTTTTTCTTCCTCTTGCTTCTTTCTTTATTTCTTGCACCGTGAACGACGACGACGACATGCGGGTATCCCTTTTCATAGCCGCGGAAAGTCGATGGAAAGGAGCGATTTCAGTCGTCGGGAGAATTTCGCAACGCGGTCTTGATGAAGTGGCGAGGGGGTTTGGTAAATTGGTCGATGCTCGAAAGCGTGCAAGTCTGGCAATGGGCGAGTCTTAACTATCCGCTTTTCCGTTTTCCGCGTCGCGCGTCTGCGAGGTACTTCACCACCGTGCACAATGCAAAGCCAGCCAGAGAAAACGTCTACCGCTTCCCATCGTCCGAACATATTCAATCGCCGGGTCCGGCGAAATAGAAAAGCAACTCGAGGCGGTGATATTAAATGAACGCAGCAAGTTAAGCACAATGCAAACACGCGCTACTTTTGACAGCCGCCTCTTATCGGCCGATCGCATCTTTATGCACCTTTTGTTTCCGCGCACGGCGCTGCGCGGCTGTTTGCTCACGGAACGGGGGAGGTATCCTCCTAGTTAATAAAGTCTCCGGCGGTCCCCGCGGGCCACATTTTCCTTCTTCTCCTTACCGGATATTCGAGATTAATATCAAAAATATATACTGGGTGTCGCATTTAACGTTGACACTGTAAAAAATCTCGTGAAAACGTTATTTTAAAAAATCAAGCTGACATGTGCCCTTTAGTATTTTGAGTCGGGACTGAAATGGCACTATTAATTTTTTGACCCGGTGACGTTTTCAAGGTTACTTCAAGGTCATCTTGTTTTTTTTTTGTCAATAGTAAACCTCTATTGTTTAATTTGAATTAAAAAATCAATATGTATATGTAAGGTGGGGGTCGGCCAGAAGTGGAAGAAGAAGGAGAATGTGGCCCGCGGATAAGCGGGAGAATTACGATCGAGAGAGTTTCTCCCGACCTGATTGAGCGAGCGTCGGGACGATTGTGTTGGCCACGCGAAAAATCCGTTCGCGGAAGGATATTCCGCGCGGAAAATTCACTGTGTGCCGCATGCCGGGTGAAAGGCGAGTCGGCTCATTCTTTCGCACTGCCTCGACAGAAGTGCTGAAAGCCGAGAGGGAATCGGCGGTATTGATGAGCGATTCGATGAAACGGGTGGTTATACTGGCCGCGATGACATTTCACGTCAGGCAAGATCGTTTCCTCCGGTGGCGGGTCAGGCGCGGGACGATTTTGTAATGCACGCTTCTATGTGTGCGCCACTACCTACTTTCCTGCGTCACTTTCACGCGTCGTTGTCAGTCATAAGTCATTTTTCGATCAAATTTAGTCACTGGACTAACAACGTGACTGAGGACGTTTTCGGTGAATAAATAGAGATTCCTCGCCGATGCGATAGCATTACTTCCGTCCGCGGTGAACTTTTCGAGAGCGAGATCTTATCGTCTGTGGAAGGCAGGGCGTAGGTGGCGAGACACGAGACTCGCGTTTGTATTAATACGCTGCGAAGTCCGATCGTATCGCGTTTTGACTACGCGTAGGTACGTACTTATAAATTATATAGAGGGGGCGAGAATGAAAAGGAGACTGAGCGAGTGGGAGCGATGTGTATCGGGAGTGCGGCGTGAAATTCGAGGAACAAATGGTGACGCCTGACGTGAGAGGAATGTGGTGACGTTTCTGGCCAACTAGACGATTCTTTATTGACCCGGACTGTGGCGCGCCAGGAATCGAAACATTCTCAAACTACGTACGCATGCACAGGGTGTGCCATGACACGTGGAATATCGAGAAAGAGAACGGACTTTAACCCTTTTATGCCGAACAACAATATATCATTGCTAACAACGGTATTCTTCGGTTAGGTACAATTCTTTTGGTCGCCACTAAAAGGGTTACCAAAACTTCCCTACACATTCATACCGCATCCAACATTATTCCGCCTAATATTCTCAAAGATTTGTCGAATTCATTTTACAATTCAATTCGACCCACCGAACGCCGCAACGCCGTTTCGCACGATACCACCTCTTGACCCACTCAAAGACATACGCTCACACTGGGTGCAGAAGGAGAGAGCCAAGAAAGCGTCTACCCCGTCCGCGCGTGCCATTAATCCCAACAAAAGACGCATAAAGATACGTCCGGCCGATAGGAAGGAAACTGCGAAAAAAGCGCGGAACGGCGCGCAGCGCGCGCAATCATCGCCGAGGGGCAATTTGAGATAGGACACGATGAACGAATGTGGGACCTGGGAACCGAGTCGTCGGCGTCGGCGTCGGGGGAGGAACGGGACGGCCAGCGTCGGAGATCCGCCGATGACGATGGCGAGGACGCGCGCGTCAGACGAGAGCGGTATTGTTTATTGCCGGTCGATTCGTGAGATAATATCAATTGAATGGTCCGCTCCTGGAAAAAGATTAATGCCGAGGCACCGCAGGCCCGAGCGGTTCCGAGCGTTGCTAGTTGCTACATCGCTTTCAATGGCCGGGGAGGGGAGAGGGGAGAGGAGAGAAGCAATTCTCTCCGGCAGAGTTCGTCTCTTGCGCCAGAATGCTCCTTCGCCCCCGGCGCTAATTGTTTTCCTAATTCGGACTCGTGCGCTCGAGGAGAAAGATAGAGAGAGAGAGGGAGGGACAGAGAGAGAGAGAGAGAGAGAGAGAGTGAGTGAGTGAGTGAGAGATGAAGCAGACAAACCTATCTCGCGCGCAACACGGTGTCCGTCCACTACCTGCGCGAGACAGGATTATGCACGCTTCCAATTACAGTGATGCATCGCTAACATCGCGCGCGGAAAGCATACGGGGTTACGTCGTCCGTTCGTGTGAATCTGATTTTCCAGTACCGACGACAGTCGATCTTCCCTCACTGCGACTCGTGGCAAAAATTGCATCGCACAATGCGACCCGTTATGGTACCCTTCAGAAGCCCGCGACCGCGATGCGCGATTTAATCAATATATTTATATAGAAAAACAGGTCGCCACTTCAGAAATGTGCGGCGGGCGCGAAGGAAACCGCGAATCGTCGCGTTCGTCACTTCGTTCGGTTGCGACAACAAGCCTTACGAAACTCAAAGTTCAACGTGTAACCGTGTAGCGCGACGCCAGATTTCACCGTATAATGGGGAGAGCACTTTAAAGAAGCAATCTCGTCGAGTCGAGGCCGTGAATCAAAAAACACAGTTTAGGAAGAATAACGTGGCACAGTCTGACGGGAATGAAAGTGGACGCGCAGAGGCAGGAAAATGGTCGGCAAAGAAAAGTTGAGTCGTACAAAAGGCGAAGGAAAAAAAAGCATAAGGAGAGAGAGAAAAAGGTGCGGATAAGAGGGGCGAGAGGGAGGCAGAGAAAAAGGAAAGAGTCGTGATCATGATGACGCTGCCAGTTTCGCCGTCGAGCCCTTCGATTCTGACCTTATGAACCCAATCACATGCTCCGAAGTCGGCACGAGAATTGGAGCAACGTCGGCTCTGGAGGCTAGGCAAGCGGCGTTCGGGGCGTTACAAGCAAAAAGGAACAAGTGTACGGGGTCTAAAAACACGAATGAGGCCCCGACGGAACATGGTCCTCCTCCTTTATTCTCGCGCTTCTCTCACGTTACAAAGTCGACGTTCAGCAGCGTTCGATTGCGAAGCTAGACCTCGACCCGATCGGAATTCGCTCTTTACGGTCTAATTGAAATACGATTGAGCTCGTCCTGCACTGACGAAACCGAGAAAATTGCCGGGACGGTCCCTTCGAGAACGCATGCAAATGAAACAGATAGGTGAAATTAAATAATATAAGACGAAATGCCACCTAACATTTGACGATCCACGAAAACTATCTTGATGCCCGATGCGCATCAACTGTGGTGACTGAAGAAAACGTCAACTCCAATACTGACGGTGGTCAAACGCGACCACAGTCCAAGAAGAAGCGAAAGAAGAAAGCATTTGAGCGCATGCATTAATCATACATAGCTGGAACCCTAGCAATCATAGATACCACCAAGAACGTTAAACCGCATAACTCAGCTCAAAAACTATTACCCTGAAAACAGGCTCGTATTACGCGTGTGCGGCACGCTTTGAGAAGTGTTTTTGCCTCGTTGCGAAAATGTAGAACGTCTCTCGGCCGTGGGGGGACGTAAAAGAAGTAAAGTAGGAACGGCGGGGCAGGCGTAGAAGACGCAAAGAAACGAAACGCGCAACAATTTTGCAGACTGGTTTGAGGTAATGCCGCGCCGTTGGCGGCATAAGCCATATCGAACGCAATTGATTGCGACTATTGCGCGCGCCGCTCGATAAGACCGGACAAGGCCGTTCGGTTTCTTACGTAGGTCATTTCTATGTGAAAACAAACGAAGATTGACGTACCCAGACTGCGCTCCGAAATGTTCGCGGTGCACGCATTGGTGCTGCTCGCAAATTGTTCGCAACTGGAGCAACCTCGTGTTCACCTTAGACCATACATACTCATAGCCTTTCGTATAGGAATCCATGAAACAGAGTGAGACAAAGATAAAATCATCTATGTGACGTCACATATGGGTAAAAGATAATTCCAAATGACGGATTGGTATACTAAAAAGGCGAACCACTCAGGGGCCTGTTCAATCTATTCTAATGTAAACGTATACGAGTGTTGCGTGTCTTGTTTGCGCACCGCCACAGTCACGTTCGTATACGATCCCGCGCGTGTACTGCAAAAGAAAAGTGGTAGAAGGAGGAAACGGGCAACAGGTGAAAGTACGATGCTTCGGTTACACCGAAAGATTAACCGTCTAAGGTGACCGTCTAATCAAGGAACTCGCGGCGTCGGATTACTCCTCGCAAAGCCGTCCGAGGGTACGATTCCTTTGCAACAAACACGAGATTCGAATACAGGTAACCCTCGTACAACGCGGTACTTTCATCGCACGCTTTCAGTACAAGCTGGTTGAAAAGACGCGGAAAACCTAGTATAGTCCGATACACAGCATCCCACTCACATATTCGCACCTATTCTGCATGTTCCTGCATACTTTCTGCGTACTAAGTACCGAAAGATGCGTGGTCCACAGTCGAACATCATTACACTCTATCCGCCGCACTGAGAACATCCTCAATTAAATTCCTTCACATTCTCCTCTATCTGTCCCACTCTCCGCCGATCGGTATTTCCTTGGGCCGCGGTCCGACTCCCAAGCAATTGCCATTCCGACGGCGTCGAGCGATCGGCATCAAAGCGAGCCTTGCGACACACGTCGGCATTCAAATTTTTTCCCTCCACGCTCGAATTTTTAGTCTCACCTCGCGCGCCCGTCCACCTTCTACCCTCTCTGCCCTCTTCCCGTTCCCTTCCATTTCCGCCCACGCTGGCGAACGACTCACACGCGTCAGTCTGGCCAATCACAGTGGCTCGCTGGCGCCGGGAGGCGCCTTTTCACGTGCCGAAGTAGGCAAAAGCAGGCAAAAGCAGGCATGCGTGGCACGACGCACGGCCCGATACGATAATGGTGCGTGACCGGAAGTTTCGCTACGGCCTTTCGTTAGCGGCGCGGCATTTTTATGTAATCCCGTAATACACTTTACGACCGCACTTACGGCTACCAACGAGCACTTTCCAACTGGTGCGGATATTTTTGCAAACGGCACGACCGGCCGGTCTATGTCTTTGTTGTCCGCTTTGGCAGCGATTTTACTCTCGGAGGATGGTCGTCAATGCTGGCCGACGACGATACGAGTCACACGAGCCGGAAGTCGGAATTCGTGTAGGCGGGAACAAACCGCGCGTACGTGGGTTTTTCAGCGGTCTGCATCGGAACATTTTCTTACGTTCATTCTCTAGTACAAGTCGTTTCTAATCAAGTACATAAGAATTAGTCCCACCACACTATACCTGGTGCATCAATTCTTACCGCCTCAATCCTTACGTACTTGTTCGCAGAAGGTGGCGGTCACAAATCGCGCAGAATTCATGTGAAATAGAAAAATCTTTTTTAAAAGACACCTACTCCCGCGCCTCGCAATTTACGAGACTGCTCCAGCCAACATCCGGTCCATCCGCTCCGTCGTTCACCCTTGCATTGACTGACGTTCGTTGCGACTACCTCTCGCCTGCCGCTTGCAGCAGAGGGTTCGCTCGGCTCGCGGCTCGCCGTAGAACGCGAGCAACGAGACAGGACGGGGCGTAACCGAATCGGCGGCATTGCCTCGCGCTCGCGGTGAAAGTTAGCGCCGTGACGTTAATTGAGGAGCGCCTTGGCCGCGCCGCGGAATTAGGAATTATCCGCGGAGAGGGCCTGGACAGGCGCCTCGGTCGAGTCGGTGGCGCCGTCCGTAAGTCGCTCGCCGCTGATCGGCTAGCGGCTAGGCGCAACGAGTGCAATGAGCGCAGCTCGCGCGCCCCGCGACGTCTAAAAACTCACCTGCACGGAGCGGCTCTCTTCTTTGAGGCGCCGCGGCCGTGTCGCGGCCGTGTCTCGGTATCGTTGTGTGTGCTTCGCAGGGATAAACGTCCAGTCGGATGGAGGTACTTTTTTCGAGCCGTTTGTGTGATTGGGATGAGTGATAGTAATGTTCGGTGGCGTTTGTCAGGACTCAAGATTTTTTGGCTGCAAAGATTCAAGAGCTTTTTTGTTCAACAGAACGGGCGTTAAAAATGACACCGATTTATACGTATTTATATTCTGACATACTTGGTCACGAATTGTGAACGCAGACGCACGGAATAACACCGGACACCCTGTACGGTGGAATATTACAACCTGGTACTTGCATTAAGCTTCTGGGCCTCTAAGCAGACAGCCTCTGCCTATGCATACGTTCGTAAATTCCAAAAGCACGAAGGCAGTACTCATTTATCATCCCGACGGCCGCGAGACCTCTTATCTCCGTCGCCCGCGTCTTAAAACTCACAATTAGCGCGGCGACGGGCGGAATTTAAGCGCACACTCCGTATCGTCGTCTCGTCGACCAGAATCGGCCATTTGCATTGTCCCCTCGCCGGGACACTTTAAATGTGCATGACGCGTTTAAGTGAAATCTCCGTGTGCGCTTTCGGGGAAATCGTAAATAGAGATTAGCACGGCAGAGAAGCCTCTTAAGAGGGAGATTACGCCGCTGCCGCGACATACACAAAGATTTGTCGCTGTTGCTGGAAGAAGCTTTTCGGCCCCCCAGCCCGCGCCACGCCATAAATTCGCACTTTCACGGTAATGAACTCGCACCCGGAAGAAGGCCGAAACCAAAGGAGGGCTCACCCTGAAAGGTCCAAGCTGTTGGCGCACTTCGAGACGAGGTCGCGTCGAAATTGAGATCGTTTCTGCAACTATTTACAGTCTAGATCCGACGACTTTCGAAGATTTCGTTCATATGTTCATATTCGGGGTCTCGTAAGCGTATAAGTAGGTATCGATGGAAATGAACTAGAAAAATAATTAAAGTCGAAATTCGTGCTGCCGTTCAAAAATAAAGAGTATAAGGCTACATCTAATTATTCCGACGGAGACGTATTCCACACCGTCATAAGCTCGTCGTTGCGCATTTTAACGCCGGCACAGTTAGAGCGCATTCCCAATTCCATATTGGACGGCTCTACGCAATGCGCACGTGTCGTGCGTAAGCGTCAACTTATGGCACTTCCGATTTGGACGTAACATTTTGTACACCTCTGATGAAGAACGCCGGCCAGGAAGGTTGGCTCGGTCTGTTTAATCATTTTAGGCGCACGAGACTAGGCACGGTGCACATACGTATGGACACAAATACAAACGTACGTACCTCGGTCACGTTTATCCGCGCGCGAGAAAAAGGTCAGCGCAAACATGTCTCGAGGCCCCGAGACGCAACTGGTGGATTCATTAATAATTGCACTGGTATCGCCGTTACTTCATGTATACGAACTGCGGCAGGCGCAAGTATGTACAGTGTTCAACTTTGATGGTGTCTGATTCGCTAATGAAATCCTCGCACACACGTGTTTGAACAAGTTCGAGCAAAGTAAGACATTTGAAGAATTTCACCGAATAAAGGATCATCATTTGCTAGTGTCAGCAACTTAGTCTCTAATGTAATTTTTATTCTAAAATAAAACGTTGTACTTAAACGTACATATTACCCATTTCACGTGAAATCGTTCCGATCATGTTACGATTTTTATAGCACCCTTCATCTTAACTAATGCAATGACCTATTTTGGCAGACAAAGTCCTATGTTATGATATTGAGTGTAGACAACACCATATACTAATTGCAATGTTATGAGCATTCTTCATGACGCGGGGCCACACCATCAAAACTGAACTACGTACGTGCACCCTCCTTGTTACGAATACTCGGGCACACGGCGACTTTCACATTCTGCCAACGGTGCGCACGAAGCCCATAAATTCTTATTAGCGATTAGGCCATCCGAAATGTAATAACGATCCGGCGGGTGCGCCGGTGTATGTATCATTAACCGATGATCGACGATGCGCATTGCGCAATTAACAATTACCGTTGCGATGCCACTGGTCGGCCCGTAGCCACCGGTAACGAGTTCAGCCGATCGGTGGAAGGCAATCGCATGACACATTTAGTGTGAGAAATTTCCGGGTTACCGATTTCCCGAATAAATACGTACTTCTACGTTACGAGATGTCGCTGCTGAGCAATAAATTTGCACTCCACCGAAAGCTTAAAAAGTGCTAAATAATTGAAACATAATCGAAGATCACTAACTCTGTCGAATGGTACGTTATGAGGAATGAAAAGCGCAGTTGCGTGACGCGCTTAGTGTGAGAAATTTCCGGGGTACTGATTTCCCCAATAAATATGTATTTTGCCCGTTACCAAATGCAGCTATGCAGCTGTAAGTTTATCGCCCCGTTCGAAGAATTAAAAATCGCAAAATTATTAAGACATAAGTGGATATTATTAATTTTGCCGATTGGAACGTTATGAGAATAGAAAAGTGCAGTTGCATGACGCGTTTAGTGTGAGAAATTTCCAGACTATCGATATTCCCAACATATATATTTCTTCGTCAACAGATATTACTCAACATAAAGTTGCACTGGTTCACGCAGATAAATATGCTGCACACGCTAAAATACTTATTATCCGTAGACAGTACACAGTTATGTATGCAAAACCGTTCACGTCCGTCACAGACAAAGAGCGGGCCAGCGTGAAAGTTTCGACGTGCCAGTGTCACGAGAGATAAAGGAGAGGCGTACTCGCGTGCAGCGGTATCGTCGAAATTGGACGAGAGGAATCGTTTAATCGCGCGAAACGAGCGAGATTGTTGCTAATTAAAGAGAAATTTCGCCGCCTCCGATTTAATCTTTCATCCATATTCCTCTGTCGATCTCTGTCCCCTCTCTCTCTCTCTCTCTCTCCCCCGTCTTTCTCCTTTCTCCGTCTTCATCGGACGAGATACGTGCAGTCCGTACGGTCGTGTACCTTTTCCTCTTGATCGACTTGCCGATCATCGATCACTTTCGTCCGATTAATTCGCTCTAGCCGAAAGCCTGCTTGATCCTTCTCGCCCCTCCCCTTCTCCGCCCTCGCCGATCGATGAGACGAACCCTGCGAGACGATATCTCAATGGTCCCGATGCCAAATGTCGTCTTCACGCATCGCTGAAGGCCAAAAGACGGCCGTACCCCGAAAAGAGGCTGCTTATCGGTTTCGGTACAATGTTCGGCCTGAATAATGTCAGCCCATCCCGCGGATCATCGTTCTTCGTTTTCGGTCGGTTAGTCCTTTCTTTCGGTCCTTTTAACTGGAGCCCGTCGCACCGCTCGTGCACGAGTACCATCTGTTTTGCGATATGCAACGGTCATTGTGCCGGTAATTATGAAAGTGGTCGGACTGTAAGTCAGAAATCTAAATAAATTTGCTATTTTACTTATTGCGTCGATTTACGTCGCATTCTCATATATATTGAAAGACAACTGGTAGCACTTTGAACGTAATGAAATTTTCTGCTAGGTGGCTGTTTAGCAGCACCAATATCATGAGATAACATAATATGCCTTTTAGGTCAGTCGCGTGGAAACGAAAGAGAAAAGCTGTTTATCAATTACCGTGCAGAGTGGCGCAGTAATATTTTCGCATCGGTACGCCGTGAGATACGTTCGGATCTCTAAAGCGTGCGTCCTAAGTGTTTACTCTGTTTACGGCCAAGCGCACATTCTCGCAAGACTCGAGGCTACGAGGCGATTTATCGAGCGACCGTTGTTTTCCCCGTAGACGGCGTTAATTTTAATTTAACCGTTCTAAGCGACGCGGAGGGCTTTGGATTTCGCTAGTTAACCTACTTGCGCCGCATACAGATTCGCTTTCTTCCACGTCCGTCCCTCTCTTTTTCGCGTTCTCTCTCGGCGCGTCGCTGATTTTGGTACTCAACGGCCCGTGGGAGGTGAGAAGGTAATGAAGACAGTGACGTTGTTGTTCGATTAATAGAGAAAGTCTCGTCCTCCCCACTCTTCGTTCGCTCAGCATCGAAAGGATCTCGCGACGGTCCTTTGTTTATATAGAACACCTTCTAAAGTCGTGAATGATCCCATTGAGCACGCGAGATCGTACGTCGACCGGTGTATAATGAGTCCTTTGAGAATCGCGCACCATATCGATCGTGTCCGAAAAGACTCGCTCCACCTGAAGCGATTTAAACGTTGTTACTGAATGCAACTCTAAAGTCGCCGTAAGCGATTACAGAGATGTCGGATAAAAATATCAAGGGAGCAATTTTCAAAGTCGAGACTTTCGGAGACAAATATTTATACGCAAATATTGTATTCCACGCTTTTAATTAGTTTCATACCCGGGACACCCTGTATACGCTCTGCACAAATTTTTCTCCCGACGAAGCGGGTACTGCAGAATCCTGAAGACGCAATGCGTTTTTAGATCCGTCTCTTCTAACAACCTGCTCTTAATGCTTCGCTCTGAAGCGTTTCGAAATAAGACGAATGCGCGAGTGTCAAACTCTCGGCGTTAGCTCCGCATAAACTTGGCGAATTGTGCGAGGTAAAGGGGACGTGTTTCCCTCGGACGAAAAAGAAAGAATAAACGGCTGCCCGCCTCCGCCGGTGCCAACTGATATACCGGCGCCGCTACCAGCAATTTCTCGTGGGCGATCTCGCGCGGCCACGGTACTCATAATTATCTCGACTGCTTATAATTAAAGCTCGCGCATACGCGAGAGTCCGGCGTTACTTTCCGCAGAGACAGAGGAGGAGGGAAGTCGTACATATTCGTACAGTGCGTTTCAAACTTCGAGAGGATATGTACATATATTTTCAAATAAAAAATTCACCTTTCATTTCGTTTTTCCTTTGTATGTGGAGTTTATACTGTAGGCGGTGTAGGTTGGTGACAATATTCGAGAGCTCGAGCGAAAAGGAACCGTTTCCGGAGGCATCCTGGCAAGACTACTTTTTATTCGGACGACAGGTATAATAGAGTCCGCTCTTAAAGTTTTGCTATCCGTTTCTGAAGCGCGCTGTATAAGAACGACAACGATAACGAACGCCTCACTTCCTGTACCACTGTCTTTGTCCTCGTCAGCCTCCCAATCCCATTCTTAATTAATCATTGATTAACGCTAAAGGAATTCTCGAGGCGAGCGTATGTGGAAAAAGAGACAGAGAAAGAAAGAAAAAAGAAAGAGAGAGAGAGAGAGACAGAGAGTGAGTGAGATAAGTAGAGAAAGAGAGATCGACACAGACGGCAGGCAAACAAACAGCCAGGAGAGGGAGATATGTAGAGCTGATGAAAGGTTGGCAAAGCTGGATTACGGAGAAATGCCGAGATTACTTGGCAGTAGGTCTGCGCACACCACGGCTACGAACGGTTGTAATTCTCAGCAATTACCTGCCGGTCAATGGCGTAGTCGCCGCGAGATCCAATGCCACGGCGAACGAACCGCCGGCGACGATTCCGCACCCGCCGAACGCCGCGTCACATTGTTACGCAAATCCGGCATTCGACGAAACATGTAATCAGGCGATACGACAGTCCAGATACACGCCTATCGGATTTCCCTCGATCGCGCATTTTCACGCGGCCGCCGTTCCTAGGTATCGCCGCGTTTACACAGATTTATCAGCATCTGCGTCTATAATTTCATAGTCGCGCGGGATGAAAATCGAGCACAACGGCGCGCGAGACCGCTTCATAAATCGCGGCGAGATACGGCTTATATATCGGCACAGGTTAACCTTATTTATACCTATATCGAATCGCCTATTTACATTTCCATCAATCCGCGCGTCGCCGTATCGACCCCTCATCTGCATAATTATATTTATGCGCGATCGCCGCCGTCTGGGTGGAGGGACTCGTAAATGAACGACACTTGGTTGGTGTACATTGTGCCGGGCGCGCGTGGATGGAAATTCAGCGCGATCCTCTCTAATCGTAAAATATCTCTCGCTGACAGTCGTATCATAAAGGCGGGCAGTTCCAAGCGCGAATAAAAGCAGCGAGACGTACGCGCTCGCGGCTATCTTATTCGACCGCGAGAGACCGTCGGGCAATCTGCCAGGCGAGTGCTAAAAGTCGCGTGCACGTCGCATTACCGGTCCATTAGCAAAATCCGCGAGCGATCGCTCGCGTCGCGGCGACCGTCGCGCAATTCCGGACGCGGAAAGCGGGAGACCGTGGGTGAGGTGCGTGGACGTTTGTCGAAGAGAAAGGCTGGCCGGGGAAGAGGTTTGAAAGGAAACGAAAATGGATAGAGAAGGGACGACGATGAACGCTGGAGGATAGATTCGTGCGAAACGCGCGCCGACTGCGTATCGTATACTTCGAATGGGCTTGTGTTTCGGTTTTTTTCCTTCCCCATACACAGGGTGTTCCTTATATGCGTCGTAGACTTTTTTTGTCATTTTTCCTGATCAAATGCATCGTACAAATTTCTCCCAAAAATTGATAGGGACTTCGTATAAACGTGTTAGTATTTGTTTGTTATAGAGATAATAGAAACACAAACAGCTTTTGCGCTTCTGCGTTAGAAAGAAAACGACGACTGGAATAAACTGGATAAAGAGACGATGCAACCGGGAGGAAGAAAGCGGGTAATAACGTAACAAGAAAACGAGACGCCATAGAAAGGGTAGACGAGATAACTGGCGCCAGTGGTAATAATTTCACGGTAGCTACTGAGCGAGTGTTACACTAGCATTGGCGATCTAGTACAGCTGGCCCCTATCCCAATAATCATTTCCATCGCTAATCGTTCCGACTCACGATCGTGCCATTCAGGGAACGTGAGCGCCGCACCAGGAAACGCAAAAACGACGTGCTCTCCGTCACGTGTGGAAAAGGAAATGCCAGCTGTCGTGCGCTCTCGCGGTTTCTTCTTCTTGCGCGCGGAACAAGTAAATGGTGACGAGCGTCGTTCGAAACTGATTGATGGCTATCGGAGGTGGGCATTATTTAATGAGGTCTTCTACGGTAGAATTTGGAAAAAAGGAGGTAACAAGTTTTATTGAAGAAATGAAAGCCTTCTACGCAATGAAGTTATTTATAGAGAACTTAAACGTTCACATTTTCGATACTAAAGAACTGCATCTATATGTCCTTTCAGAAAATTAGCCAATTTCGAATTCACCCGTATCCACGCCACTGCGGTTCCCGTATTTTCCATCATCGCGATCATGTGTCGCGTTCATGGACAAGTCGTCCCGCTACATGGCAGGTAGCATTTCCACGCGCACCTTCTACTTACGCGTGGGGGAGTAAGAACAAAAAATAACACCAAACGATCCGAAAGACCAACAGAAACAGAAAGACTGAATAAAATCGTGCGACGCAGAGTCGCAAGTGCGCGCCTGGCCCAAGTTCAATATTGCTTTATGAAAAGTATAGGGGAGCGCGAGGATTGTTTTGCGAGAAAGAGGGGGCGTCACTATGTAAAGCTTGAAAACCACTCTCTCAGTGGTCGATTCGTGGGCACGAACGCCAAGTGAGCGAGCACTGAAACGAACCACCACGGTAGTACGCCGCTTAATGGCGCCCGTTTCAAACCGTCCGACCGACTGCGGGGCTGGCAATTCCGTCCAGCACAATGTGCCCTTAAATTGGCCATTATGCCGGCCTGCCTTTCGCCGGGACGCACCGAGTTATTCGCTGCCAAACGAATCCGTCGTCTTTTCTCCGCCGCGCCACTTCCGGCCTCTGGCAATGTTGTCTTTGGCAATGTGATGAGCGAATACACGTCGAATGGGGTAATAAAATTTGGACACTCTGTAACTGCTCGCTTACCCCCGGTCGGGGTAAATAATGGCGGAGGCTCGTGGATATTTCAAGGACAGCGAGTATACAGTGTCGTGGTATTCCGCGGTACAATGAGAAAGGGGTTGAATTTTTCATGTGAAAAATAATCGAATTCAATAATGATTCTTTTTTACGAAAATAGTACACTGGCGGACGAAAGCGTTCGCATTGCGATTAATAAAAACCATTTATGGAGAAACAATGCAGCGTCGAACGAAAGGACGCAAGCGCGCGTGACCAACGATGGCGAAAGAAAATTGAACGAACAGCGAGGAACGAAGCGAAACAATCAAAACTCATATCTCCCACCCCCTGAAAAATCGGCTTCGCGCGAACATTAATCGAATCCCAGAATAAACCAGCCCGCTGCACTCAATCCCCCCGTCAATTCCCTTATTCGAAGCAAAGCTGGTAAAAAAATGTCCACGGCCTGCCAATGCCGTGCTCCAGAAACTAGGATGACGTCGAGACGGAATCATGAAATTCCGCGTAATTGGGATGCCGTCCGAACAAGCCGATTGACGAAGGACGATCCACTAGCCGCGGATGATTATCGTCCGTATACACACGGGACTAGACGCACACACTCTTCTCTGCGTGCGTATACCGTTCACACACGGCGCGCCGTAGGTTAACACAGAGAAGCTCACGTACGCTGACTGGAGTGGAATCCAGTTTGCCGGGAGTTTTTGCAAAACTGCCGGTGTGCACGTCCCGACCAGTGATTCCCGGACAACGTGACGCAATTATGCAACGAACTGGTCCTCTCTCTCTCTCTCCCTCTCTCTTGGTCTATCCCTACTGGTATCATCTCTGTCTAGCGTCTCTCCATTTCTCTCTCTCTTTCATTCTGTTTGACGGTTCCATCCTCTCTATGTCTTCTTTCTTCTTCGAGCTCCTTCGATACTATCGCTGACCTTGAGGCCCTCGAAGACCCCCTCGCGGCCTTGCAGCTTGCGCGGTGTCCGTGTGGGATCACGGTCGGGACTCAGAATGCAACCCCGACGACGGCGTCGTGCACGAACCGGCAGTTTGTACACGGGACCACGTTGCAGATCGGATAAAACGAAGTTGCTTTTCGACTCGGCGAAGTTTAATGCGGTGCTTGGGGCCGCTGTTAGACGCTACGGAGTGCTTCAAGCTACAAGACAATGTTGCCAATGGCGCCGAATGAGATTCCAGGTACAAAATGACGTGCTTAAGATCAAATGAGAGCTCGCGAAACGAGGTTTCACGGAAAAACTCTGCTAAAGACCAAATTAGAACTCACACAGCGTCGCTACTGCCATCAAATGAGGCTCTAGATAAAAAGTGCGCTGAGTATCAAATTGGGCCTTACAAAACGAGGATGTTGATGACGGTGATTCATGCTTCAGCGAAAAAGTGCGATGGAGCTGGAAGAAGAATGTGTCCCTAAATTACAATCAAATAGACAATAAAACATGCAAAGCTTGCAAAGTTAAAACTAACACAAGAATGCACCGACAGGTCTGTCAATGAGTCGAACATATGCCCGAGCAGTTGTTGAACACTATTAAAAGTTACTTTAACGAGATACAATTTGAGATTTCCTTGCGTTTATGGCGTACCGTTCGACGTTTACGGCAACGTACTTCTGGTTGTCTATCAGCAGGCGCCAACAACAGTACCGGTGCCAAAGAATATCCAGACAATCCTCCGCATAAACCCAATATGGATTAGGCCGTCGACCTTGAGAGAGATTCACAATCGAGATTACCCGGTAGAAGAGTTGTACCGCTGCTGAAGCTGGTTGTGCCCTCTCCCCTCTCTCTCTTTCTTTCTCGAATAAATATCTCGAGCACGCAAGGAAGAAAAGGATAGACGCGGGAGACGCAGAGGAAAAAAAACAGGGAAAGAGGGTCCACCGTGGCGCGTAACACCTGCTGCCCCGTGTCGTAACTTGTCTGACATCCTCATTGCCGAAAACAGAAGCCGCTGGCTCCCGGATTGACCGGTATACCGGTATCTCATAACGGCTCGCGCCGCGAAAATGGTGCTTTAAATTGCACGCTGGCGTTATATCGACGCCTTATTAACGCCGAGACAGATTCAGCCGGGGTAGAGATAGGGAGAGAAGGAGACGCGGCGGACGAAGGTGAAGGAGAGAGAGAAAGTGAGTGAGAGAAGAAGAGGGAAACGAGAGAAAGAAACGCTGGTCGGAGTCGAAGGGGACACGTATGCGAAATGAGAAGAGAGATAAAGTGACACGGGGAGGCGGAGACAGGGGACAGGTGAAATAAAAGAGCAGGGAATGAGAAAAGGTTAAGGAAGGAGGAAGAAGTGAGAGAAAGAGAAGGAAGGGACCAGGGCACAGCGTCGTTCTTCTCGGAACGGGCGCAGAAAATTGCAGATCCAAGACGTCTTCAACGGCTGCTCATCGCTGGACCTTAATTCGTTCGTTCAGGCAACGTCTCTGATACCGTACGTTCGGGTGCCGATTAATCCGGCGATTATCGTTTCCGTGTCAACACTCCCAGCGATCTCTGTGGTCCAAGTGAAATACACCTTTGACACTACGGTATTCGAACCCTTTACGACTAGTTGACTCACCATCTCACTCACTCTATCGCACCGCTTATCCTCGAGTTACCCTAACGCGAAATATGCTGTGCCTAACTGACGGGCGCACCGCAGAATTCGAATACACGCTCGAGCGGCGGGTCAATGTTAGGGGTCTTATTTCAAGAAATATGATTGGTATCGACGGTGCCCCAGCAAGACCGGTTGCGACGCCACTCGCTATGCATTCCGGAAGGCAGGATTCGTCGTAGGACCAGTAGTCTCACAGTTCCTTATTACGCAACAACCTCACATCGGCCACAGAATGGAGCTTAACTGACATTCGCCTCAGTATCCCTTACAGCCGGCTTACTACTTTGTTGAAATAAGAACAGCTCGCAGCAATGTTGTGGAACACGGAAGGAGACGGAGTTTCGTGTTTCACGGCAACTCGGCAGCCTCTCAGAAGTCTCCGTCGGTTATGCGATAATCCAGTAATGCGCTTCGATCGGAATTTCCTCTATCGGGTGGCGAAAAAAAGGACACCGCGCTTGCGGAAGTGTCGTTTAGCGTGGCCACTTCGCGGCTTTGCGCGCAGTCGGACAGGAGCGTAAGCGGACGCGGAATTCAGGCACTTTCTGCGAAACCGGTATTATCTTGGAGCTAATTGTTCGTTAGTCAAAGAGTCGCGGAACGCGCTCTAATCGGATTTCCGTTTCCCTGCGCCGGCGAAGGAGAGGAATAATGTTATGCACGCGCGGGGTGTGAGAACAGGGAGGAGCGTAACTCAATATCGCACAGTAAATAAGCGCTTCGCAATGAAAAGCGGATATTTCACGCCCACGCCCGGCGAGACAAGTTCGAGTTCGCAGAAATAATGTAGTCGCTACTTTGTTAAATAAGAAATCGTTTACAGCGGATAACTCGAAACACTCGAGAGGGTATAACTCAATGCGGCATAATAAATGGGCCCGCCGCAGTCGCAGCGTCGCTCCTCACGCCCCCGCGCCGCAGAAAAATTATTGAGACGAGAGCACTTTACATCAGCCGCCTCGAAATGCGCGAGAAGGCGTAATTCAATGTGCCATCGTAAATTAGCCTGTCACAATCATAATTCTGTATTTCACGACCCACGCGACGAATGAAAATTATTGAATCGGTAACACTTTATATCAGATAGCGTCGAAGTGCGCGAGGAGCAGCGCTTTAATCCAAGCATGTTAAATCGCGTAGCGCGTCGCAAGTCGCAATCGTCATTAAATTCCCCCCCCCCCCATCCACCCACCCACCCACGCGCCCAACGGAAATTCCGTACATGCGGAGAGAGCCGTTAGAATCGCTTCTTTATCGAGGCAAGATATTGAGCGAGAGCTTGCTATTTCGCTAAATGAGTCGCTAATAAATTAGCCCGTCGCAATTGTAATTTCGTTTTCGACGCCCACGCGGCTTGTGGAAAATCCATGCGCGTCGTTCGGCGTGCATTGACATCGCGTCGTGTGTCGCGAAAGAACGAGCGTGTTTGAGCGAGCGAGCGTGCTTTATTGCGCAACGAGACGATGCGACCGCAGAATGGACCGTAACAGGCAGACTCTGCCTGTGTCGCCTGGTGCGACGGATTATTCATGACAATGTCTTGTTTGCCGAGACGAGAGCGCTGCATGGCACTCTTCGCGAAAGCCGCCTTCCGCCGGTGCAATTTTCAATTTGACAGCTACCAGCCTCCGCAAACTGCCGATCTCGTTGCCGTTTTCGGTCTCTCACTTTGATCCGGAGATTTTGGATTTTGTAGGGCGCTGGTTAAGTTGAGCGAAATTTACACCGTTCAATATCGTAGCTTCGAATTTCGAGCTATTGCCTCCGCGGTGCACGTGCGTGAGTCTGTCGATGTGAGGAGGCGTAGCGGCTAGAGTCTCCTCGCTGCGGTTTGCTACGTCTATTTATAACTTGCGCCATGCTAATGCGTGTGCGCCTATGCATCTAGACGCTCCGCGCCGAGCATAACGGGCTTTTACGCGCTGCACACGCAATGCTCGATGTGTGCGTGCGCGCGTTCGTCTCCCACTCTCTCAGGCTTTGCCTCACCCCGTTCCGCAACCATTACATTTATTTGTCAGCTTGTCACCGGGAAGGGGATCATTTTATGTCGTTACAGTACCTCACCCTCCAGGTATGTACACCGCAAAACACGACTGTGCCGATGACCATAAAAATTGTCTAAACGTGCTTAAAAACTCGTCGCACAGCATGATGAGTAAAAAATGTAATTTTGTTATCTTGTTTGCTTAGTGCACTTTCATAATCATCGGCACTATTATTTTCTATGTTATTGTATTTTTGATGTCACGGGATGTTGGATTATTTTTCTTTCTTTCTTTCTGTCTCTCTCTCTCTCTCTCTCGCTTTCCTCACTAATGTTTTGCGCTTTTCCAGTGCGTCAAGTCCATAAATTGCAAATGCAAAAGGCACCCCGGCGATTCGTCGCGCGCGTCCACTGCCACCTCCCTTGTCGCTTGTATTTCCATCGTCGCGTCGAATTAAACGCTCGCGATGCAGACGTTCCGCCGCGTCTTCCCGCACTGTGTCAGAGGAGCAACAAGAACACGTAACAAGCTGCCGCGTCCGCAGCCTGCGCCGTCTAATAGTGTTCTTGAAATACTAGCCGGCCGATAGTTCGAATTGGTCGCGGTGCACGCCGACGTATCGCTGCTTTCTTGCGAGACGGGCCGAGTGGAATGATCGTACCAGCGTTCAATTTCTCCGCACGTTCCTCTAAGTATCACGCATACGTACCTGCGATACGAGACGCGCATCTATAACAATTTTATTTCCAGCCTAGGTTATGCAAACTCCATGTACAGGCTCTTCACCAGTGATTTGCAACCAAAGTTACAATTTTTCTTAAAAAATGATCGACGGTAAATTAACAATCATATCTGCTTTCGTGTGCGTTTTTTAAAGATCATGGAATAAATATTTTCTCACGACGTCTTCTGTTCACGGTTACATAGAACAGTATTCGGCCGCGGCGAATGATCTATAAACGATCGGGGAAAAGAAGTGGGGACGATCTTTCAACTTACAGACAGATATCCCACCTCGACCTCGGGCATTATAACTTCGGCAGTTGTTACTTATAAATTATCGTCGCGCCGGTTATAACTCATAGACGGGAGGCGACGCCTTATAAGTTATACCCGCGGCGTTATAAGTTATAAGCGCGTCGCGAGTAATTTATATGTTACGACTGTCGATGCTGTTACTTGTCTCGCCGAGCGCATCGTCCAACGACAAACGGGCCGAACTACTTAGCGCCGCATTCAGTTTGCCGCCATTCAGCGGTTTGGGCGTGTCACTTTTTGCTGCCCTCGATTATCATCCGTCCGACTGGAAATAATAGCTACGATAGCTTCTGCGAGAAGTGCTGATGAAATATGAAATATGAATTACTAAATATCACTTCGCCAAAATTCGTCGCAACGACCACACCCAACGCGTAGTAATCGGTGCATCGATCTATCCTGTTACACACGGAAATGAACTTGCTCAAAATTAACATTCGCAATAATACCCATTATTACATTATACGTTGCACGCGAGCGATACGCCGCGTACTTATTGATAACACAGCGCAGCCCATGAAATTTCTCGTAACATTTAGGTAAACGACCGCTCCGGAGTAACCGCCCGTTCAATGTAATGCGTACTAACGACGCGATAAAATCGCCAATTACAACAACGATTACCGCTATCAACGTCACAATCGTCGTTACGACACCGGGGCCCATAGGAAACGCGGCGATCGCGACTGGAAATCCTCTCACTACGAGTGCGCGCCAGTTTACACACATAGGGCCACAGGCGCGCTCGTAGTCACACCGACAGAGACGACGGGAGAGTAACGAGATTTGCTTTTTCGCATGGGGAGACCGGTCACGGCGTCGGTAAATTGACCGATAATGTTGCTTGGCACTGATTGCTGGATAGCAATGATGGATGCACGAGGGGCGCCCCTCGGCACGGCCTGTCCTTTACCGTGCGCGCCAAGGTCGCTAACCTTACGCGAGCCCTCGGGTACTCTTTGGCGCCACACTCTCTTCGTACTTTTAGCCTGCCCCTGTTCGTGCCCCGACGTTTCTGTCCGATCTTCCTGCCTGATGTTTCTGCTCGACGTTTCTGTCTGACGTTTTTTCCCTCCCACCCCGCTCCTGTCGGACGTTTCTGCCTGATGTTGCTGGCTGACGTTGCCGAGCGATGCTTCTGCATCGTCCGCCTAGTTCACGTTTCACGATCGGCGCAACACTCGCGGCTCATATTTCTGCCCGATACTTCTATTCCGTATTTTTTCCCTCGACGCTCCTGCCTGACGTTCTATCCTAGAAATTATCGCCGATATTGTTGTTCCTATAATAGATATATTACAATTACGCGCAGTATACCGTAATCACCGTCTCGTGCCGCAATTTAAATCTCAACTAAGTACTCGCGTCGCGGATTTCGCGAGATATCGTTCAGGTTTTCTTAACGTCGGTACGAAGTTAGTGGGCGTGAGAAGACTCAGCCACCGGATTAGACTAGAATGCGACTAAGCGGGGTCACGCTCCAATCGCGATCATTTAATACCCCCTTCTATTCACGCTTCTCGTTCGCCTCTAAAGCTTGCCATACACGTCACACTCTTTCCACAGTCTTATCCGTATAAACGTCATAGCGAATATCTCGGCGCAAGTTTTACTATTCGCGAATGTAAGAGGTCTTGACAGTCTCTTTCGTTGTCCGATCAAAATATAATCCCACAAGCAGCACTTTCATGCGAGGCAAAGTCTTATAGCTCATTTCATTCCTAAACGATAATTCTTTTTTTGTCCCGTTAGCCGCTTGTGCTTGAAAAAATTCTTAAATGTAATTACCCATCATCATTTACCTTCCGTATCTGTTGCACAAGAAAGCACAGTAAAATATTCTTTCGTCCCGATATCATCGTCGCTACGTATCGAACATCTCGAGCAAAAAAAAAACAAAAAAGAAACAAAGAAACAACGATACAGCATCACTCGCACAGTTACTCAGTCTAAAATCTGTTCGCGCAACGCCGGAGCCGTGGTCAAGGATGGCCGGGCATTTCTTTCGTCTCGCGTCGTTATCGTTAACGTCGTCGCCGATCGGCACGACGACGACGACGACGACGACGACGACGACGCGACGCCGCTTCGCCTCGCGCTCAAAACTGTCGCGGAATGCGCCTCGCTCCGGTTTCAACCGCAGAGAGGAGAGCTGGCGGCCGGCGGAAAAATTCTTAACGTTATTAAAACCAGTTAGCCACCGGGGCGAGCCGACTCATCCGCTCGTTATCGGATTATAATTGCGCGGATTGCGAGATTACGCCCGAAGCTCTTAACGCTGGAGCGGTGCGTTTGCGTTTACGTTTGCGTTTACGGTCCCGCTGACTGTTCTCCGTCGCCGCCACGGCGAATTCCGCTCGGCCCACGGAATCGGAATCGAACGGTCGAACGGAGTCGGCGAAATAAAGTCTCGGCGATGTTAATCGCGCCGGAGTCCTCCTCCTTCTGTTAATTATTGAACGGCCGCGACGAGGAACGGTCGGCGTCTTTCATTCGCGCTCTTTTCGTTCGGCAGGAATTCGCGTTTTTAATTGGGCCGAATGCTTCAATGGAGCGTTGCGGAAGTGGGTGTCATTGTGAGCGTGATGTAATGTCTTACATGGTCCCACGACGACTCGCGGCCTGTTCCGTTTAATCCACGTCATGAGCGGTACACGTATTTGTATCGGTAGTTGTAAGGACGGTTCAGTGACGAATATTATACGGAATATGTGCTGCAAGAGTGTGTACGTTTTAAGCTAAACAAGATCGGTTGGATTTTCTGTTAAGAGTAATAAACGACGCTGAATGTAAGTCAGAGGCTCAATATTCAATCCATGTCAAGCATACACTACATTGTCCACGTTTGTTAAATGTATAAATGATTCAGATCGTCCGTCCGATTCCCCCTTAAGCTCATTTGATAGAAAACGTCGATCACTGCGTAGTTACTCCGTCCCACCAACCTACATACCGAACTGATTCCGAATCGACGCCTCACAATCAGTTCCCAAGAATCGGTAGCAATCTGGAGGTGCAGACGTCACTGAATTTATGCGCTCACGGCGTCAGGCCTGTCAATTGACGTTGCCGACGAGGAATTCCGCGAAAAACGGGTCGCGAAACGGGGTTAACGCTTGTCGTTAACGGTGAGACGTTCGACACCGAATTTAGGAACGACGACGGGGTCGCATCAAACGCAGCGCGTCCGCTCGGCTCGCCGCGCGCTCGTTCTTTAGGCGACTTAGATTTTACCCGGAATTCGCGCATTTGTTTGGTAACTGTAAATGGCGGGCAGCGTGCCAGTAAAGGAGGCGCAGCGTCGAACTGGTACCAGGCCGCGCGAGCCGCAACCAAGAGACACCATAATTATGTATTTGAGTATCCTGTCGTGCTCGATTCCGATGACGCTCGTTTAAATTGCACTCGCCGACCGTGGCGGCTCGCGGTTCGGCGAAGTCGCGTCTATTCGCGTGAATTTATCAAACCGTGCCTCCTCGCCGCCGTCGATCTGGCTATAAATCGCCTGACATTTGCCGGCTCGATGAAGTAGGGTAACGTAAGGACGCGAAAGGACTTTGGCGGAACGGGAAAATATTTTTGCGACAGAAGAAAATTATTGAAGTGTAGCAAGTAACGGTGCAATATGTAATACGGCTCCTTCATCGTGGTCAACTAAAAATATTCATTTATTAGTGGGATAAAAATGTTTGTAGCCTCGAAGGACTTCGAGGTGGTCGCGATAAAAGAAACATCCTGTAGAGTAAAATGCTTTGTCCTTGGCACATCCTTTTTTCGGACTTCTTATTTTGTCGTCCTAAAGACCTAGTTTCTTATGCTCGAAGTGTTTGCTCGGATAAAGAGGAACACGGTCACTGTAATTTGTCGGTGCGCGAAGGGTGTGCATATGTTACGCTATAGGTCAATATTTTTTGCTCGCCATTGCCAAATCTGAGGTACTCCGAAACCGACCAGTGGAAGCGAGTGGAATTAAACGGGCGTTGATGCGCGTTTAATTGTAACACTTTAGTTGTTTGCTGTTGCGAAAACTACAAAACTGTGAATTGGAATGTTGCAAATGGCAAAGGGAAATCTTGCAAAATTAAAAACCACGGTACTCCTTAGAAGCGTATCCGATAAGAGATTTCATACGACGAACGCGCGCTGGATCTCTGCCAGTTTCCCAAGGTCTCATTTCATTATCACGAAGTGCCGTTGCAAAAAGATCAATCTTCATTAGACTGACCGAATGTGAATAATCGATCGACGAAACTGTAATTCATTCGTTAACGACGAGCATTCATTAAACGCGTTCATGTAAATTGACCAAATCGTGCATCCTCCTCGCACGGATCGAAAATAAATGCGCGGAATATGTTTCCTATGACATATCTGCATGATAGATGAGCATATCTTATACCTTACGGTACGCTTTTTCATGTATCGAATTCTTCTTCCATGAGAAGTATTCCTGTAAAATAAACCAATTATTAATACTTAGAAAAACCAATCAGCCGTCTATCAATCTATGTTATATCTGCGTGAACATAACATAGACTGTTATTGCCCCAAATCCCCATTCAGTAATAAACAATAGAAATATTTGTTTGCAATTAGAACAGCAGCCAGCAAAAGCGGCGCTTCAAATAAAATAACATTGTCAATGTTAATACCCTCCCGAATTCGTTAAAATCGAGTCAAGAGCTGCCAGCCAAAATAATTCGTCAATAATGAGTTTATTATTTCTTATGTCATGAACATGAATATAAGAAGTAATATAACACATTAACGATTTGCCAAGGCGGCGCATTTTCATTTTCTAAACTTCCAGGATAGCAAGTGCTCAATGTACCTAAAATTGGAGTAATTAGCCACGGTTAACTCTTCATTATAGAATCTGTATATTCATTACTGTATAATGACAAGTAAATTAAACTTAACATGAAGAACTTCATTATTATAAAAGAAAAAGATAAATATGTATTCTATAATCCACAGATCTTCAAAAAAATGTCAAGAATCGATTTTCTCTGAGTGAACCTCAAAACAAGAAGAGTTAATCGTGGCAGCGTTTTTATACATTTTATTTGCAGATATAACTGTTACAAGTTGTATCTGCAATACCATAACATGAATGATCGAGCAGTGACAAAGTGGTATACTAATCCAACGATGAAAGCCCTCTTCTCCGGGCCGCTTCGACTTTGTCAAAATAGTCTCTTCATTTTTCGGACATGCATAAGCAAGCCCTCACTGATTGGGATTCAATAAAATTCCAATACCTGCCTTTCGAAAACTATACCGATATCTCAATGTATGAATATGAATAAAATATGTGCGAACAAAAGCTAGCACGTAGGCACTTTTAACATAGAAACTTTGACGTAGAAAATGGTAATATAACACCTTGCGTAAAAAGCAATACATACAAATGTATTACTACATATTATGTATGAATATAAAGATGAAGTTATATCTTGCTCATAAACGTGCACATGTAACCGAAAATCCCAATCAGTTCGAAATACGTAATTCGTATGTGAAATGAAGTGAACCTCAGTCGTACTATGAGAAGTATTGTTTAGACGCATAGCATGATACCAAATACTTTCGTACGAAACTCAACAGACTCAACTGTACGATGAGGTATCACTTCGTTTGTGCAATGATTACGTATTTCTGCTTAAAAGTATATAATAACATTAAGTATAGCAAATGACAGTTGCAACCGAACTCTACGACGGGTATTAATAACACGACTTTAATCAAAATGATTGATATTATAAATGAGAATGTTACTATATGAGGTATCATTGGTAAATTATAATTAATGATTATTAATATAAGAAGAAATAGATCACAACAACGTGATGCAAGTTAATAGATAGAGCATTTTGATAAGTAATATAAATAGATAATACAATAGTGAAATTATAGTTATTAAGACAAGTGAGATCGCGATCAAAATGTTGTGGTTGCAATAGTCAAATGAATCCCAGGTAAAGACATATCACTTGAACGCCTAACAAGTACTCGCGAGAGAAAAGTGATAGCTTCCGCTGGCCCTACCTGCTCAAAATTAATCATTCACACAGAAATATGCTACCTGCCTTCCTGATTCCTATAATTAAAAATGCAAAGCAATCACACCAACACACTCACTCCCGGATTCTCACACATTCCGCCCGGGTGCAAAGGCCTATTTCTAGAGAGTACGTCCCGGGACGTCTCCGACACCCGAGCTCAGCGCACATCATCATTCACTTCACTATTTTACGTACCAGTTCCTGAAATCGACTGTCAAAGGGTAGTGCCCATACAAGTTAGACGCGATCGCGAATTTTACTAATTCATTTTTCTATACAACCAAATGCTGTATAATTAATAATATATATTGCGTCGTCTCTAAATTAACCGTGATTATTTACTACCAACAAAAATTAGTAATAATCACGGTGATTAGGTATGAAATGAATTAAGTGAATTACTGAAGTGTAATCCGCAGACAATATAAGTATATGTTTGCTTATCCAACATGCAATCTATAACACTACCATTCACACAACATACAATAGATAGAGCATGTTGGTGGGCACTAAACACATCGACAGTCGCTAGTTCAAATTAGTAAATCTTAATAAGTACATCCGTGTTCACGAGTCTGATCCATCCATGCAGCACCTGGGCGCATGAATGGTTTCAGACTGAAAGCAATGAACACGGCCAAGAAAGTATTTACCAACCATATTGCTGAAAACATCCTGATCTAAGATTAGTAAACATATTGTATACACTATATGTATGCGGACTAATGGTTCATTTTCCTCTCATATGTACTTCAATTTGATTAAAAAAATGTTCTTTAAAAAATAGGTAAATGTATAAACTTTAAAGATGGAAACATACTAATATTTATAATTTCAAGAGCAAAGACTGGGCATGCATGAAACTCTACTTTACGTGATCTTTCAAATAATATTACATAATTTCTTAACTTGAACATTAAAATAGTTTTGAATAATTTCTCAATAAAATTAACTTGAAAGAAAGGAATGATTAACCTCGAGCGACCCGTTTTCGGAGAGACTTTTGTAAAGAAACTAGTATGTAGTGCATTAGTGTATCTCTCTGAAAGCAGGTACTACTCGTCGCGAAGCGCCTTCTTGCTCTGCAAATAAATTCGGAATGCGAGAAGGAGATAGTTTCTGATTATAGAAAAACTATAATCCGAAACTGTTACTTGAAAAAATCAAATTTAATACTTTAACTACTATTGATGTGTATATGATAATATTTTTGCAATACATGAAAGTACAATCATGAATTTGGAATTAAACATGGACTTATTTGCTTGCAATTTTTACATTTGTTTAAGTTAATGTCCCGAACGCGAATTGCGATATGGAAAGAAAACATACTATGAGCAAGGGAGACCTATCCTACTCTGATTAAACATGACAATAATGATGGGCCTAAGAAAATACCACTCATAGGTAAACTCCTCAGAGTTTATCTATGGTCACTGTGCTCTTCATTCAAATTTCTAAGGAGTAATTACAACCAATCACCCGTGTCGATTCGGACCATTCGCCCTACGACATGATTGAGTGACTGGAGGAACAATAAAATTTCACTCACCGGTGATGTCTTGTCTGCATACCACAGGAACATGCTGCAATAGTTTCCTGCTGGCCCTCAGGTCCTGGATTTGGCTATTGGACTAAGGCGTCGTTGTCATCTTCTTCTTTATCGATCCACCATGATATCTTAAATAAAATCGTGCTCTGTAAAATAAGAAAATTTGATTAAGTCAAATGTGAACATGTATAATATTAATTCAGGATAAACATCAAACAAAAGTACTGAAAGTAATAAATCAATTTTAAACGTACCTTGCAAAACGCAACAGCATTGCACGCAATTGTGAATCAACTGTTGTGACTCAGTAGCTTCTTCTGGGATGGTTGACTCTAATACCGATGAATAATTTACAATATACTGATAATATAATATGCCACAAATATAATAATCGAACCACACTGACTCGAATTCGCGACAAAAAAATGTGGAATACTACTGCCCTACAATAATGACTCTAATTCACGTGGCTCTATATTACTTTGCAAAGGAATCAAGTTACAACAAAGAGCTCACACAGCTGCAATAGGGAATAAACATTTCGTAATCAATGAGTGACTCTAAACCGCATTGCACGCGGTCACTAAACTCTGCAATCACTGACTCTAATTTCTATAAATAATGTACAATATACTAATAATATTATAAGCTAGTAATATAATAATCGAACAACACTGACTCTACTTCGCGTGATTCTAGATTACTCTGCAAAGGAATAAAGTTAGAGCAAATAGCCCATTCGGCTAGAAAGGGAATAGACATTTCGTAATCAAGCACTGACTCTAAACCGCATTGCACGCGGCCACCAATCCTGTAAGAAAAGTTGAGGAATACCCTCTTATTAATTACGAGTTATTATGTTAGAAGAAAATATGTATTATTCTCCAACAAGATGCAAAATTCCAGAGTTCCTGTAACAGAAAACAGATGTTGATTAGCAAAGTGAACAACTTAGGTGCTGCAAATATTGATGGAACGATTGAGTTCTTAAAATTGAATTTTGCCAATATCTGAATAATGAAAAATAAAGAAACAAATGAATTCTCGAAATTTAATTCTTTCAATATCTGAAGGATTGAAAAATGAAAGAACAACTGAGCTCTTACGGAGAGCAAAATACGCGGTTTGCAGCCTTTAGCCCGGTATGATCCTCGATTCAGATATGAAATCCAATTCGTGGATAATACCGGTTTCCAGATCACACCCTCTTGGAGGTCGCTGCAAGTGGTGACCCATGAGAATGGCGAAATAAAATAATCTAAATATGTTTAGAATAATATTGTCCTATAAGACGTATACAATTTTACTATGCTCATTTGTATAATAGTTCGAAAATATTAATTTTATTGAACGTGCAATCTGAAAATTTCGCACAAAATTTATATTTCAAACATCCTATATCGTGTATATGTATCGGAAATATGACTGAAAAAAAAATCGTATTACTAACGTTACTCAGTCCACGAATGACGTCATCGCCATTTTCGAACGGTTGCGTTTGCGCACTTGTGCTTTCTAACCAATTCCTACCCTCGATATTGACAAACTCAATAATTGCTTTTCATGCACAAAATATGTTGAATAGACCCGATGTTTGTGTCGAATTAGTTGCTACTACCGCTCTAGCGTGTAAATCAAGTACTGAATGATGTCAAACTCACCAAAAAACATGTGAAAACTGCGAAAAACTGGAGCTGAAATACACGGCGGCCTTCGATTGCCCACGCTGCCAAGAGTACCTGGAATAAGAGTCAGATAAGTCGATTAATTCACAATATCAAGTCAAAATATATGCACCTCCACGTTGCCAGCTAATTAATACTCAAGATTGTCACAAATTTAAGGATGAAACAACAAATATTTATAAAATAACTGTGTTAAAAGCGGGAGCATACCTTTTCCGACGTCACTTTTGCCACTGTCTGAACAAACTACCGAAGTGAATACAGCAACAATTACGGTGGCGAATCACGACGAACTGCGCATCCGCCATTTTGAAACTGTTCAAATCGCGGATTGCATTTCTTCCCGCAATATCGAAAAACACAATAATTGCCTTTCTAGCACGAAACATGTTAAATAGATCCGAAATTTATGTCGAATTAGTTGCTACTGCAGCCCTAGCACCTAAATCAAGTACTGGATAACGTCAAACTCACCTGTAATGCTGCGAAAGCTGCCAAAACCGATGGTTCAGCACGACGGCGTCCTTTGACTTTCCAACCTGTCAAGACATGTCTGTAATCAGAATCAAATATTTCTATTAATTCACAATATCATGATTAACCACGTGCAGAATTACGTTGCCCGTTACTTAATTTACAAGACTGCAGCAAATTCGAGAATGAAATATCAAATTTTTATTAAATAATTGTCTGAAATGTAGGAGCTTACGTTTGCTAACGTTGCGTCACTTGTGCACTACCTCGGCCAAACAACTGAACCGCCACCGCGGCGAAATCCCGTACGAAAATTCAAACGGTCTGTTTACAAGTCACAACATGCCTGTAACAAGGTTAGAAAACAGAATATGTCAATATTTGCACTTGTAGCACAGAATACATCGAATAAACCCAATATTCGTAATGAATCATTTGCGCACGCGGTCCTACCAACTAATTAGAATGTCAAATACTGCGTGACTCACCAAACTTTACGTAAAAACTGCGAAAATTTAGATTTTATGTCACGGCGTCACTCTTTTGTCCTCCAGTGTTGTGTGGCTGGAATCAAAATCGAGTACTTCGATTACTATACATATCATTCAGCAGAAACGTTTATATAGATGGATGTATTGCACTCTGCTCAAATCGCGTGTCAGTAATCAATTTGGAGATGAAAGTGCTTATAATTACAATATGAGAAGTGCGAGAGCTCACCTACTACGATACACACCCAGCCGATGCACAGAGGGAGCTGCGCAGGTACCGATGCACTGACCGGCATCTTTGCATGTAAACGGTACCCCAGGCACCATCTGACAACGACCTTTCGAAGCTCCAATCCTAACTCTCGCGGTGGCTCGAGGGGTAAAATCGGGTCCGCATAAATGCAATGAGTCAGTAGAGCTAGCAACGTCCGGCAGGAGTGCACATTGCGCACGCGTTTATTGAGAACATCTGACTGACGTGTTGTGCACGATTGCGCGCGCAATGAATCAGGCACCAGTGTCGTGTATTCCAGCCGGAAAGATGTCAAAGGCGAAGAAGGTGCTCGACGAAGCCCGCGAGATCCAGAATCCCGAGCTGGATCTCGCGGATAAAGGGATCGCGACGTTCGAGGAGATGCCAGGATTACGTGAGTCTTGCACAGCCTCGTGGGCAGATGGCTCGATCGCCAAATTAGGCAACTTGTCGTGGCTGGTTTTTTGGACCGAGCCTAATGCGCGGACGCCATTTGTCGCTTGTCCGGGCGGTGGGCGTGTTCGTGCATGCGCATTGTCAAGCATTTTCAAAAGTGTTTGGAAGATACGATGTTTTCAAAGAAATGTCAAATGTTCATTATTGGAGAATTGCTACTATAAGACGCTCTGATTAGACAGTTGCATAAATTGCATCTTGCTGAATTAAAACAAAAAATTGAATTATGCAGAATAGGTGTTCGATTATAATTGACTAGTTTGAACGTACGTCTCTTAAAACATAGACTTTTGGTACATTTTAAACATTGATATAGATATACTTAGTGATAATATTTGTATACTCCTGTTTTACAGTTAATATGATCAACATAACAAGGTTGACACTGAGTCATAATAAATTACAAGGTAATCACATGCTTTTCACATTGATATTTCTAAAAAACAATGGCTTCTGCAATACATAAGTATTTTTGTTACAGTGGTTCCACCTGGTCTTGCAAATCTAGTCAACCTAGAAATATTGAATCTCTTTGACAATCATATTACAGAGCTCCCAATTTCGTTGTCTCAAATGCCAAAGCTAAGAATTTTGAACGTTGGGTGAGTGCTATTTCAGATAAATATAATTACTATTATAAGGAGAACCTGTTCAAAAATGTAATGTCACTTTCAGAATGAACAAGTTAGATGTTCTTCCCCGAGGATTTGGTGCATTTCCGGTGTTGGAAGTATTGGATCTGACATACAATAATTTAAGTGAAAAAAACTTGCCAGGCAACTTCTTCATGATGGGTAAGACATTTCTTGTTATATAAAACTTATTAAAAATATTGAATATGAAGTTAACAATAGTCTATTCTACAAACTACAAGGATATGATATACATTATTTTCATTTTCAGAAACACTGCGAGCACTTTACTTGGCAGATAATGATTTTGAATACCTCCCACCTGAAATTGGACAGTTAAAAAACCTCCAAATTGTAAGATCCTACGCAAGAGTATTAGTATTATATTCAGTGTTAAGTCAGAAGAATTGGATAGTCTGAAAATAATTAATATGTTTCAGCTTTCACTAAGGGAAAATGACTTGATTGAATTGCCAAAAGAAATTGGAGAGCTGGCTCGACTTAGGGAGCTTCATATTCAAGGAAATCGTTTGACGGTGCTACCTCCGGAAATAGGTACGCTTTCCACATACTACACAATATCTCCATAATGATTAAATTTATTTAATCAGAATCAATTACACGTTAATTAAGCGTAATTTATTATGCTTACATTTTGCACTGAAAATTTTTCAGAATATCTGTATCCAATTACCAATTCTGTATCATTTGAAGTTATATGGAATCTTTAAATTACACTAAGCATTTTACATGTTTATACAGGAAATCTTGATTTGGTCAGCAACAAGGCTGTATTCAGAATGGAATTCAATCCTTGGGTAACACCCATAGGAGACCAACTGCAAGTCGGCATATCGCATGTCATGGATTATATTCGTTCTGAAACATATCGATAGTTAGTATTCATGCATAGATATTTATCGTACATTAGGATTGTACTGTCCTTACGCAAGACATGCGAGTATTGAACAAATAACTTAATTTCAGTGTTTACAATCGGCATCAGAGTGCTAAGGGACCACCGCCGCCAATTGAAAATGACAAGAGCAAGAAAATTTCACGCGCACGTTGATGCGAAAAATAGCTTCGATCACATGATAAGTTTGCCGCTAATTAATGTTAATCTAAGGACATTTAATTGCCTCACTGCCAGTAAACTAACAACTTCATACTTGAATTAACTATTCGTTGACTATTCATTAATTTAATCAAGATCAAATGGTGCCTTATATGCGAGATTAACCTCTTGACATCAAACATATTGCTAATGTGTGCGAGTATATAGAAACGAATAACTACTTTTGTAATGATTTTTTAATATGAGATATGTATATGTTATAATTCGTTATAATACATCAGTATTTATTATTACCCCGTGTGTTTTTTTTTAAATTATTTGGAGTGTAGAGGAAATATAGAAAAAAACGTGAATCGCAGCTTTCAGTCACTGCAATCCTTGATTCAGGTAAAAATATCGGATTCAAGAATAACAGTATCCAGATCACACCACGAGGAGGTAGTTAATTGCTGACCCATCCTAAGCCAAATACGGTCCCATCCACTCAGTAGCATGCCAATTTACCCTAGAAAACATCTAATAATAATGACGGATGGAAAAAAGGGAACGACTTTGATGCGCGCATGAAACCAATGCAACTATGCACTTGCACTTTCTAAGTAATAGAATTACACCGTCAAACATGGTATTCCAGCAAAATTCAAAGTCTCTCCAAAAATGCTCATCAAATATTACCGCATATTCGATTCAATTGACAGCAAATTGTGCCGACATTAACTAGGCTTTCAGAAAATCCGTGAAGCTATTTGTCGTAAATATTTGATGTGAAAAAAGAAAAATTTTAACCGACGAGGATGGGATTCGAACCCACGCGTGCAGAGCACATTGGATTAGCAGTCCAACGCCTTAACCTCTCGGCCACCTCGTCCGCTTGACTCATCGTGAAAAATATTCATGGAACAGGGGTTGCAACCCCTTGCTTCTTTAAACAGGAAACGTTCAAATAATAGAATAAAAACTTTACGTCTGATAGAAAACACGGTTCCTACTAAGAATGTTCCCGTTAGCGAATGTCTTAAAATCATCCCCTAATGACATATCGTTAAAGAACATTAAACAAGAAACTCGTAGTTTTGTAGGTGTGCCCATTTAGAGCCCATGAATATGTTTCTTTCCTTATTTATGGCTACATCTTCGAAATTACTGCCAATTTTACGGTCCTAATTGCGGATTTCTAAGCTCTCTAGACACTGGACGATCATTGATGTCTCAAAAGGGCGAGTCGATCAGAGAAATATAATTTCTCCGCAAAATCGTACTCATAGAACGTCACGAACACAATCAGTATCTTCGGATATACATGAATCGTATATAGATCCGTTATATATAATATACGGAAGTATGTATTTGTATTTATCTTGGTCGACGATAGGCATAGGCTCAATATTAATTATCCTATACACAAAACATTCCTTCCGATTACAAAATACAGTCGCCGTTCCCCACGGCAACGCGAATGAAAATTTCTAACAGCGGGCCGACATTTTTCGTCACATTGGTCCGGTCGAGTCTCGCGTCAACATCGTTCGTTCATCCCACCTTTACGATCATTCTTATACACCTTCAAAATGGTAATTATTTCACAGACGGTTCTCCTAACTGCTTTCAATATCTCGTCCAAGTATGAATAACGTGAAATAAAACTGTCTGCAGAAAAAAAAACAGAGAAAAATGATACGATATCGTATACGAAAGAGAAACGAGGGAAAATGTGAAAAAAAATAGAAGAGTACACCGAACAAGGCAGTACGATGTTAGTTAATGCGAACAATTGTATTGCAGCGCGAAGTACTCTCCGTCCACATCGGCCAAGGGGGCGTGCAGATGGGCAACGCTTGCTGGGAATTGTATTGCCTGGAACATGGAATACAGCCTGACGGCATGCTACCCCCACAGACTTGCTCGAACGATGAAGGTTTCCAGACTTTCTTCAGCGAAACTGGCGGTGGAAAATACGTACCCCGGGCCGTGTTCCTCGACCTCGAACCAACAGTCATAGGTAATGTCTCGTAACATCTTCAGTTCTTTCAAGGGGTTAATAAACTTTCTTATTTTTAAAGGTATTTAATTTTAGGATTTTAAAATTGTGAACTGTATACGATCGCGCCACAAAGTCTCACGGCAGGATTCAAGGTTTTCTGCCTTCCTTTGAAGCCCGCGAAATTTATTCGTACGAGACTTGAATATGATTTTAATTTACCCTTAGATGAGGTGCGCACAGGAACCTATCACCAGCTCTTCCACCCGGAACAACTGATTTCCGGTAAAGAAGACGCCGCGAACAATTACGCGCGCGGTCATTATACGCTCGGCAAGGAGATCATCGACTTGGTTCTGGACAGAATCCGCAAGATCGCAGACATGTGCGCGGGCCTCCAAGGATTCCTCATCTTCCACGCTTTCGGCGGCGGCACCGGATCAGGCTTCACCAGTCTCCTCATGGAAAAGCTCTCGATCGATTACGGCAAGAAGTCGAAATTGGAGTTCGCCATTTATCCGTCGCCGCAGATTTCCACTGCCGTGGTCGAGCCCTACAACGCCATCCTGACGACGCACACGACGCTTGAACACTCGGACTGTGCGTTCCTGGTGGATAACGAGGCCATATACGATATCTGCCGGCGGAATCTGGACATCGAGAGACCGACCTACACGAATCTCAATCGGCTGATAGGGCAGATCGTGTCGTCGATCACCGCTTCCTTAAGATTCGACGGCGCACTGAACGTCGACCTGACGGAGTTCCAAACGAACCTGGTGCCGTATCCTAGAATACATTTTCCGCTGGCTACGTACGCGCCGATTGTGTCCATCGAGAAAGCTTATCACGAGCAACTGACCGTCATGGAACTGACGTCAGCGTGCTTCGAGCCGGCGATGCAGATGGTGAAGTGCGATCCCAGGAGAGGGAAGTACATGGCGTGCTGCATGCTGTACAGGGGCGACGTCGTGCCCAAGGATGTGAATGCGTCGATCGCGACTATCAAGACGAAGAGAGCGATACAGTTTGTCGATTGGTGTCCAACAGGATTCAAGGTGAGAACTGCATTTGCCATGAGCTTATATAAATGCAGGCATTATTTAATACGTGTCTGATAAGATCAAAGTGAAAAAAGCCAAGGTGTTCACGTTTTTATTCCTTAGTTTTTTTTTTTTCTCTATTATGTCTTATTGGGTATCAAATGCATTGGAAATGGTACATGAATCTGTTTGTCGGAAAGAATGTCGAGCTTTCCAATTTTTCATAGGTTGGAATTAACTATCAGCCACCGACAGTGGTACCAGGAGGTGACCTCGCTAAGGTGCAACGCGCAATGGCTATGCTGGCCAATACTACAGCAATTGCGGAAGCCTGGACCAGATTAAACAGGAAGTTCGATCTCATGTTTGGCAAACGTGCCTTCGTCCACTGGTATGGCTCCCATTCTCAAATTCGCCCTACCTATTTTTTATACTACTAACTTTTATTTTCTTCCCGGATTATTAAGAGGTAAATCTTGTGCATTGTGTTTTAATGTCGAATATTTTCTGTATTTGTGGTTCTTTGAAAACATCCGATGAGAATTGCATTTCGGAACTATTTGTTTCAAATTGTAATGTGTTGGTTGTCACCAGGTATGTCGCCGAAAGCATGGATGAAAGTGAGTTTAACGAAGCGAGAGAGGATCTTGCGGCTTTGGAAAAGGACTATGAAGAGGTCGGAATGGACTCGACGGAGGGTGGCGAGGCCGGTGACGAAAATTAGGAATCGTCGCCACCTCGACAAAAATCTTGCGCGAAGGCCGGATTATTGCGAGTTCTATTTCTCCGGAGGGTTGACTCATTTTTTTATGCTTCTATTACTTCGGATGATCCTCGCTGTGCTTTACGCGGTGGGATGAACAACCTGTCCAGCCGCACCAATTTTTTACGTCTATACATTATTTTCTATGTCTCGTTTTCTTTCTGTACTATATATATGTATGTATACTATTTTCTTGTATTACGTATTTATCTCTTGTAGCTCCGATCTATGAGCTTATTTACGACGTTTTTGTAATATAAACTGATATCTTCGCGGTAAAAATTGTATTCATTTTTAGTTGGGATAAGTTATTGCTTATTTGGGAATTTATTGCGCAATCTGCAAAGCCGAAGGTACTGAAAACGCGCTTTAGTAAACCGATATTTTTTATTCGTTGCGGAAAGAATACGTTACGTTTTTGTTACAATTTGCATTTTTCAATAACAATTATCCACAATGACGTAATCACAGGTGGAACACATCGGGTCTGGATCTAACGTCTAATGTCATACATCAGCATTGACTGCGTTGCAATTAAAATCATGCCCATGCATAATTTGATTTATAGTGCAATGGTGGTGAAGTTATTCCGACTATCAAACTGCACTGTTTATATGGTGGTAGGTATATCTAATCTGAAAAATGATTATACATTATATTAAACATTTCCTCGAAATAGGAGATTTTATGCATAGAAGTAACAATTCAGCAAGAGGCAAAGGCTGCCAATTAACAGCAGTTACAGAAGCTATCGAAATAAAAGTACTCGATTGTTACGTGATTCATAATCGTCGCGTCACCACTAACATATATAGGTTAATCATCAACAATTCATATTGTGAACTTGAACCACGATGGTCTGCATAAATGGGTTTTTTTCATAAGTCTTTAATTGGCTGTGTCTGCATTACAATCGTAGTATGCAGGGACCGTATAATAGGAAATCAAGTATTGTTAAACTGGTACACTAACACTTTCGAATGAAACGAAGTGGATTGTACTGGTATTAACACGATTAGACGACTACCGACCGTCGAATTATACGTCATTGCACGCATACTCCACGTTACAGCTAAAAAATAAGTTTTAAACGCATCAATAGTTCCTACACATGTATCTCCTCAGAATAATATCCGTGCGATATATGTACATAGAATAACCTTTTACCATGTAATGTGTAGAAAAATCGACGGCATTCTAATGATCGATGAAGAAATCACCTCGAAGTAAGAAGTCCACGACTGGTACAAAAAGAGGTAAGCAAAGTCCTTTTTTAAACGATTATGGTAATTGATATGTACTGGTTCTTTATATATTCTTCCTCGATAAAAGGGGGCTTAGTTTATCTTCAACTTTCCATACGAAATAGCAGAGACTTTCTGCGAGTCCCGAATTTTCAGTGCACAGTGGCTGTTATGACATCGCTAGCGGAACTATTTAATTTCCATAATGCGAAAGTCTATATCCCCAGTTTACTCCTTGCCAGTGCGTGTTCGTTCGGACTTTTTAGATTGCTTAGAGCTTTCTACGAGATAGTTCTGTATCACAGGATCATAAACAAGATTCCTGGGCCTAAGTGTTATCCAATAATTGGACACGCGCTTGAGTTTATTCAAATTCGTGTCGAAGGTATCTTCCTTATCACACTTTTAATGCAATTTTGTATCGAGTTGCTTCAATTTGTGAATTTGTCATAATAGATCAGCAGCGTTATCTGCTCAAGCAGACTACCACGTTTAAAGATGGTTTGGTCAGGTTATGGTTCGGTTTGGATGCAAACATTATAATCTGTGCACCGAAACATTTGGAGGTATGAGCTATTTGTAGAAAGAAAGACATAGGATACAATTTTGTAAAACTGTGAAAAGTGTTTACCAACAATATCAATCATATTCGGCAGAAAGTTTTCTCAAGCAACGTGCATATCAGCAAATCGGATCTGTACCAATGTGCCAGAAACTGGCTCGGAGATGGCTTGATAACCAGTACAGGTCATTGATTTTTATGATTTCTCAGTACACTCTAGTTTAACCACATTGATGTTCTTGTACTAATGTATGCCGTAATCGGGTGTTAGGCAAGAAATGGTTCCGCGACAGAAAAATGATCACGCCGACTTTCCACTTCTCCATACTCGAGCAATTTATTTTGACAATCCATGAATGTTCGGAGTTAATGATGGAATGCATAGAGAAAAAGATGAAAGCAAATCCGGGAAAGTCGATTGACGTGTTCGACAGTGTCATCAGATGCACCCTCGACGTGTTGTGCAGTAAATATGCATTGAGTCTACCTACACATATTCAGCATAAGAGAGCAACGTTATGAATAAACACGTATGTTCTTTGTAGAAACTTCGCTTGGCGTTAACATTCATGCCCAAGAACGAGATGTCGAGTATGCTCACGCGTTACACAGGTGAATCTTTGAACAAACATCGCTGCTTCGTCACGTGACGTGGTCCATTATTATAATACAGTGACCTTGCAGGTTTGCGGAACTGGTAAACTATCGACAAGCGCATCCCTGGTACCGATCCGATTGGGTGTTCAAGTTATCAGCCGCCGGCCGAGAATACTACAAACTGTTAAACACAATGCAGAGCTTCACGCGAAATGTTAGCATCTGGTATATAAGTGCAAATTTACGGTCGTTTGTACATACACATTTTCTAATTGTCATCGCACCATTTAGGTGATACACGAGAGGGTGGAATGGAGAAAGCTGCATAAAAGCGAGTTGAACGATGAAAGCAGAGTGGACGAAACAGGTACGTATAGTGATGAGTTATAAGACACGGATCTAAACAAAGAAATTGAACAGGTGTTAAAAGGAAAAAAGCTCTACTGGACCATTTGCTGGATGCCAGTGATGATAGTACGACTCCGTTGACGCAGGAAGAAATACGGGAACAAGTGGATACGTTTATGTTTGCCGTAAGTAACAAATTCTGAATGATGAGAGTATCGGGGTACGAATACATGTCGTTTATCAGGGCCACGACACAACGGCGTGCGCGATTGCTTGGACATTATTTTGCTTGGGCAATAATCCCGAGCATCAAGAGAAGGTTCACCAGGAATTGGACGAACTTTTCGGGGACTCGCGCAGACCGTTCAATTTTAAGGACCTTACACAATTAAAATACCTCGACAGGGTTATGAAGGAAACTCTGAGATTGTATCCAAGCGTACCCCTGATCGGTAGACACTTATATGAAGACTTACAACTAGGTATGACTAAGGATTTGCTGATGCGTATCACTTTGTGACGAGGAACTCGAAGCGGAAAATACTTGTTTACAGATGAGTATTTACTACCTAACGGGACGAACTTAATAATCAGTCCGTTGGCGACCCATCGACATCCCGACGTTTGGGACGATCCGGAGAAATTCGATCCCGACAGATTTCTGCCCGAGAGAATAAAAGACAAGAATCCCTACGCCTACATTCCGTTCAGCGCCGGACCGAGGAATTGTGTCGGTCAAAAGTTCGCTTGGATGGAAGATAAAATCATAGTAGCGTCGATATTGCGCAACTGGAGAGTAAAGAGTGCCCTGCGACCCGAGGAAATCGAAATGACGGTATGCGTCATTCTGAGACCCGTGAACGGACTTCACGTTTATTTGACTCCAAAAACTTAGTAATCTGCACAAAGACAATTTTTCGCGTAAAAGGGGAGATACTCACTTAACTTCCATGTATATCTATCGTTTTATTATATGTCAATGAAAAAAACAAGTAGCATCACTGAATTTTGATAATACAAAAGGATGTCAAAGAAGAACAATTTATTGTATGCATTAATTTACCATCTCACTGATACCAAACGGAAAGTGAACTTCTTGCATCATTCGATTCTACGAATCCTAACGATGATGATCATTCTTAATAGTACTAATTATCTGCTATACGCTTAATGGCATCAAGAGAATTCAATGATCTAAATAAAGTTTACTTTCCAAATATTCCCACTGAAGAACTGAAGTAGCAACAAAGTCATCGGCTGAAAAACGCATGGATGGGAACGCACGGAAAAGACAACGACAAACACTCGATTCAGAGATATTACAGGCTTTTTATTGTGTAGAGCAGCACGGCAGCTGCACGAATTATATTACATATGTATAAATTTTTATCGGCATCTTTACACTTACGTTTCCGAGAAAACTCTTTATCGCACATAGACATTTCCATAATAATCCATCATGTTGAGGAGGTTGATAATTTAATATACGACATGAACTGTCAGGCAGCATACTCAAACGGGGAATAAGGGGTTGAGGGGGATGAATATATTGAGACGGTACGTGCACACTTTTCCTGCATCGTCCTTCGACGTTGCAACGTGTCTCTCCGTGTTGATGATGTACGCGAGCGAACATCCATGTAGGAGCTTTCATGTATACATGTCACATCGGGCGTGTGTGTGTGTGTAACGTGCATGCGCATCGAACAATGTAAATTGTGCGTACCACGTGTACGTACAGCTAAGCTCTAACACTGCCGCACGACAGTTGGGATAAAAATCGGCACGAGCACTGCTTCCCGATTGTCGGGCGTCAGTGCGAACATACGCATCGAAATTAAATAGTTAGTCGCATGGTGAAAGGGGACTAAAAAGGATGGCGGGGAGGAAGTGAGGGTGGGCGTAGTAATAAAAGTAAAAACATTAATCATTAATCGATACACGGCAATGCTGACGAGAGGATGACGGTAATAACGGTCAATGACAATAATAATAACTATCGTAATAATGAATTAATAATAATAAAAATAATAATATTATTAATAATAATGATAAGTGAGTTGTCTATAGTAATCGTTACCGAGCAATTCTCCCTTACTAAACGGCGCTCTGACTCTTACAAAGTAACGTTATCAGCGAATTTTTGGGAACATTTTCTTCAATCTTCGATATTCTGCTCTCTTTACACGCTCTCTCTCTCTCTCGCTCTCTTTTTCTCTCGTCCTTTCGCTCTCTCTCTTTCATTCTCTCCGCTCCTTGTAACATAGAGCTTAACAAAGTAACACCGCAAATTAGTTGCCATTTCTTATCGATCGACGCTAAATCGAAACATAATAATAATTATAATAATAATAGAAATAAAAATAATAATAGCTCCTATCGTTATACAAGATCTAATAGAATTTCGAGCGCAACCCGTTCAGGTCCTGGCGTTAAAAACTGTCGAGGACGAAAAAAAGAAAACGACGGGGTGCGCGCACAATAATTTTTCATCTTCGTTTTACTTTGTAACTATAAAATTTCTCTCTCTCTCTCTCTCTCTTTCTCTCTGTCTATATCTCACACACTCACACACTCTCGCTCCCGTTTACATTAAAACACTCTTATCCTTACGCCGTTCTTTTCATCGTTTTTTACGTTTTTGGATTGGCAGGCGCGTAAAAGGCTGCCACTCGCTGGACTAGAGATTTCACTACTGTTTTATTGCGCATTCCATTTAGCGTGCTATTCCGTTTATTTTTCCTTTATCGAGAAGAATTTTTCCATGTCAGTTTTTTCGTATCGCTTTTTCTTTCCAAAACGCCATTATTTCCGTTTCATTAATCGTTTTGCTTTACATTAAAGAAGTCAAGGGACTGCGTGCCTATTTTCCAAATGTATCAATATCCTTGCCTCTATGTATAATAAAAAAAGAACACCAAATTCGTAAAATGCCTCTCTTCTTTTGGTCGAAAAAGCTGATTCTCTGTCTGTTTAAGTCTATCCGCGTCATTCCGACTCCATCACTCTTCCATAAATCCTTTCTTCATATCATTTGTCTCCCCTCCAAAGGTCCTTCGGACGAGGAGCACGGCGTGCAAAGCCTCAATTTAACTTGTCGCCGAACAGTCAATAATTTACTCGAGGATTTTGAACGGACCGATTGTCGGTCCGCTCGCGCAGTTTTTTTCACTCTGCTTCGTCGCGTAATTAATCTTTCCCCGCCGACCGTAACAGCAAATGGGCGACGGGTCAAGTGGAAAATTCTTCTAACTCGCGTTGGTAGTTTTCCTACAGCGACGAATGACTGACGATAAAGTACGTAAAGAGTTGCATGTATGGATATTGGTTCTCGCCGTTCATACTTTCTCGTTGGCACATATTTTTGTCTAATCGTGCAGATTAGATCGTTCGCTTCACCTGACGAGCACCGTCACATGCGTCGTCTTACTTGATACGTGTGCATATCGACATACACACATACGTATATACATGTATATATCATCGAATCTATAAAAATTCCTAGAGCTCGAAAGTGTCCTCCGTCGCAAACCTCGTAGGTAAAGTTTCAAGAGAGTTATTCTCTCTTTTTGTTAGACGCAATCTCATAGTTGTGTGTCGTTCGTTTTTTGTCTTCTTTTTAGAAAGCCTTACTGTTATCGCGCCTCTATGACGTCCGCTTCTCTCCATGAAAAATAACTACCCTCTGGAAAAAGGATTTGCTTTCGTCTTTGTAAGTACGTATCATGAGCAACGGAAGCGTCTGTCTCGATCTTCAATCAGCCACTCGTCGCGACGCACAGATTTAGCAGAAACTCATCGAATTCGTCAGCCCGTCGGAGTGCTCTCCTCCTCTATGCAACGCGCGCATCAGAAATCTAATCGGAACTCACACGCGCACCGTCATACTCGCTAGCCGCTCGAAACCGGAACGCTCCTCGTGGGAAACTCGCGCGTTCAACGTTAGAGACTTAAACGTCGGACGATTCGCGCACACCTCCGTCGCACATCCGATTCGATCATTTCAACGTTCAATATCGGTTGAAACATCATCAATTCGAATGTTTTTCACTTACGGTATATATTTTTTTACCCGTAAAATCAGACCAATTTGTCAGTTTTCGAACGTGGCCACGATCCACCCAAACGTGAGATTCGATGTTCCAGCAGAAGAAAAGCACGCTTCGGATATTGAGAACGACGACGGAGGGAGGCCTCGCGACGCGTCCCACGCAGCTCGAGCAGGACACTCAATCAAGTTTCAGTACATATTTAAGGCACGGCCGCGGAGACGGCACTATTTTTCGGCACTTTCGCCGGCTCGCAGGACCCGCGTCCGGCGTCCCGCGTCCTCCGGGTTCCTCCCGCGGAGGACATAAGCGCCGCACGCTGGCCCTTCGCACGTCTCTCCCAGCGTCGGAATACGAAAATGAGTCTGTTCTGCCGCTCGGGCGACGAATCTTCGGCAGCGAGAATTTTCCAATTTCCGGGTCGCTCCGAACTTCGTCGCGGATCGTTCCTCGTCGTCGTTGGCCAATCGCAACGGTCGCTACTGTCCTCGAGTTACATCGGCGAGACTATTCGCTTGGAAGCATCCTGAGCGCAACATGCACCAGAATTGTCGCGTGAAGTTTCTGAGAGTTGTGTTCCTCTCGCAACAGAACTGGCGGAGATAATCTATTGCGAGGGAAAACTAGATATGAATTTTCTCAACTTCACGGTACGACTGACGATCAGCGGCTATCTTGCACCGAATAGTCTCGTGCATATCGGGTTACGTTAAATTATAAATCTTACACATTGTTATTGTTTTTTCTTTTTGTACGATCAATCTGTGGACTACTGTCATTTTCAATGTTGTTCAATGTTCTTTTTTCAATTGGATTGAAAACTCAGAGGTCAGTGAATAAATTTTGGCTCTCCATACATGTCGATAAACGGTCCGTCGTTTACCCGAAGAGACACGATTTTCGTTTCAATAAGCCGTTGCGACTGCCATCGACGCGCTTGAACATTACCGCCTTGCCTGATATCGACGCACGAATAGAAGTCTCGGGCACTCTCAGCGCAACGTTCGAGCGCGCGACATTTCAAGGATTGGTAAAAAAGGTACAGCTACTTTTAGCCTAAACGTATCAAAATCGCTTCTCGTCCCCTCCCCACCCCCCATTTTTAAGGCTGACTGCGCTGTGGAAGTGCGTGAGGTCATTGGTTTCGTTAAAAATAAGCGAAGTTAATACGAGTGTAGTTTAACATGGAAGAGTAAAAAATGAAAGACAGGAGGAGAAGATGAAGAAGCATGGACGGAGACGTCGTGGGTGTCCTTTTTCTTTGGTAACATGCAATTCTATGATATTGAGGAAAGTAGGTTGCGCCATTGTTTACGGAGAAACTTGGATATCTGATGGTATAGAGTGAACCGATGAAAGAGATGTTACACGAAATTACAACAATGATAATCTCTAACGCGAGATAAGAATAGCAGTAGTGACAGTAATTGTAACAATGACACTGATGATAGTAGTGATAACAGTAGGAGGGAGGGTCGTTAATGTTATACTGGTACGGGATGTAACGTTACATGTAGTCAGTAGTAGTAACTGTAATAGCAATGATAGTAGTTGGCAATGGTAGCAATAATAACATTGATTGCGAAAATATCTAAGGATATTCTTTCTTTCTTCAAACACGCAATATTAGTACACACATTCATTTTCTCTCTTTCTCTCGTATTCATAACATAACTGATACCGACGTCGCACAAATCTTATCAACATCACCAAGGATTGGCATCGTTCACGAATAAGAAAAACTGTTTCCCACCCTACTCACCCTGTTTTCAACCCTCTTGGTCTTCCCCTTTATGAATTTCTGACGCGTTCTCATCCTGTTGCTAGATCAGAAGCAACAGTGTACGGCAGTGATGACACAAAATAAGCTCTCTTTCCCTTCTATTCTCTCGTTTTCTCTTGGAAAAAGGAATTTATGCGCGGGTTTCTATTGACACCTTAATTGACTAATGTACCGAGGATGCTAGCGCGCGTTTGCGCTTAGCCCGAAGGTGGTCACCGAGATAAAAGTCGATAGAAATAGGCAGTGAGGAACGCGCAGTATGTTTTTCTTTCGGGGAGACTTCGATCATTTAGATTCTTGAATATGAAGAGAAATTGAGATACACGCGTGCCGGGAATCGATCGTGATACACCAAACATTGACTTTTAATCCTTCCACTGCTATTTTAGTTAGACACTTTCGGCGAAGAGTATATTTGTAATTATCATTACTATATTTCATCGAAATATCCGTTGCTGAATATGTTTCTGATATTTATATTAGACAAAATGTGCCTTGTCCTTGAGTTCAATAAGGAACAGGGGCAGCGTGATACGTTTAGGATGAACAAATCATTAACGCTATCTTTTGAGACACAAACGTTAACAAGTGCCAATAATTGACAATGCACAGATAATTTATAGGCTATATTCAGCAGCGAGGAACTTACTCGGTATTCGAAAGTCGTAGCACCACGTAGCAGTGAAGGGATTAAGCGCACTCAGACATCTTGTCACCATAGTTAAAAACTGTGCCGAACGAGATCGTCAAAAACGAAACGTCAGCCATCTCTACTTTTGCAGTCATGGATAAAGAATCGACAAAAGTTTTTTATCCCCTCGCGCACTTCCACCGTGTCCAAGAAAGCGCTCGAAATCGTCCCACGTGGCCCGACCGCGCTCTACGAACATGGAACGAGACAAAATAATTGTCAAGATCTTCTCGACTGTAAGCCTGTCAACGGTGCACACTGTATCGTAATCCGTCTACCTAAACATTAACGGTTCACACTACGTGACTCTTTCGCTAGGTCGGCATATGCCCGTACATTTTCGACAGACCAATATATACGTGCCTTATCAAAGTAGGTACATGTCCGCGAAGATCGTACGTGTATGCCGCGAAAGAGAGCACGTCCACTGACGAACGTACATTTACATTCCGAGACAGTATGCGTAATGCGCAACGAAAGGGCTAATTTCGATAATCGAACTCTGCCGACTGTGGCCGTTGACAGAGGAGACGAACGAATCGCGCGGAAGTGGAGTCCGCGAGACGTGCTCTCGACGAACGTTCAAGACTCTCGACGGAGCGAGAGAGCGACCGGTAAAAAGCGGAACCGAGCGAGAGAGTGGCGCGAAACGTGGCGAGAGGTGGTCAACCACCGGAACTGTCCCTACAGCAGTGCCGCCGTCGGCCCTGGCCGGCGGTTCAGGATCTATAGATGCGGATGACGTCCCTGATAGGCGCACGACAGAGCGGACAGTGGCCACCACCCTTGCCGCGCCACTGCTGAATGGCGCACGGGTAGCACATGCACATGTGTCCGCACATGTACAGGACGCTGTCGATGCTCCTCTCGTAGCAAATCGAACACTCGCTAGGCTGCCCGGGGGTAGGTTGGAGACCCTCGCTCCACTGTTGTATGTGCGCCGAGGCTTGTGAGGTGAGAGTACCGTCTAGACTCTGATAGGTGACGGGGTCGACGTAGGTGGAGGAGCCTGTGCTGGCCATGGTCCCAGTCAGAGGCGGCGAGGACTGTCTAGATGATCCCGGATGGGGGACAGGCGCGACCGCGTTTGTCGGCGGAAGATGAGCGGCAGGCGAATTTCTGTGCTGCTGCTGCTGCTGCTGCTGCGTCGCGACGGCGCTACTGGCGTAGACTGGCTGAGGCGTGGGGGGTGGCGGGGCAGGGTAGCCGCTTTGCGGAGGAAGGTTCACTACCAGCATCGTGCCACCGCCTACCGCTGGCTTGAACTGGACCATTTCGGAGAATCTCGAGAGTTCCGTCGCGGCATTGCTATGATTCGAATGTTGCTGCTGCTGTTGTTGCTGTTGCTGTTGCTGGCCGATGGTGGCGGGCGATGGGTTGCTTTGGCGTTGTCTAGGCGGAGACGTAGGTCTGCTGGCGAGCATCCTCACCCTCTGGGTGCATCCGTACACGTCGACGAACGCCCACAGCTGGAGGCTCTGATCGACGTGCATCACGACGTTCGGTGAACCACCGTTTTTGCTCATTTGAACCTCGCCATAGTGGGTGACCGTGAAGGCAATCTCGTCGCCAGGCTGAGGGTTAGAAGCGACGTCCTTCGAGACGACCCAGTACTCGGGACGATCCAGGAGGAGGTCACTGTCGTCTGGCAGGTCCTCGGCCGTCAACCTCGCTGGGTCGCAGGATGTCAGGCCTAACGCGAGAGCACCCACGTACATTGGCTCCGTGGAAAGAACCTGGACGACCAATCTCTCGCCCAACACCAATGGCCGACTGGTGAACGCGTAGCCGTGACAGAATTCCGTGTCCGTCCGCATCGCCACGCACTGCTGGTTGCTGAAGCGGATGTTCCTGCCTCGAGTTCTGTGAACGGACACAAGGAAGTGGTTAGCGAGATTGGTCAGAGGTAGACTGTTTGCTTGTATGTGCATCATCGTCTACGGATTTTGGTACTGCAAGGCTGTGGTGGTTGCAAGTTTCGTCGCAGCGAGGAGTTTTGATCCGATCATACTGACCATCTGCGGTTTGATGCTGCGGTATAATTCTGACAATTCAATGCCGAGTAACGCAGCACTGCTTTCTAAGTCAAGCGAATATAATTCGGATCGATAAGCATCGTGCACACAAACGCGTTACTTCGGCTTTTACTGAGAAGCGTCTTTAGGCAAAAACGAAAAGAAAAAAGAAACATTATACCGAAGTATAGACCATAAACACCGACATTGAATCAGCGTAGTTTTGCCGCCTGTCGTAGATGATCGCGACGTCGGTAAATCAAGCGAGCCCCCTCGAGCGCGAATTTCCCGCGGACGACCACAACACCTCTGCAGGAAGCCGCCTGCGGCGATACTCACGAGTGGAAGGGCAGCGGCGTGAAGATGACGCCGGCGGGCTGAAACCTGAGTCCGGGCAGCTCGACGTCGGGCTCGTGATGAATGAACATGCTCTGCATGGACGGAACGATGATCCTCTCGACGTCCCTGCCGACATTGCTGGCGTCGTCCATCGCCGAGTGCCTGCTATGCTGCGCATTGTCCTCGTTGCTGTGCTCGGCACCCCGTCTGATGTTGTTGAAGTGCTGCCTGTTGGGGTCGACGAACTCTATCGCCGTGCTGTTGCCGTAGACGTCGATGATCGCCCAGAGCGGACTCCTGGTCTCGACGCCGCCGAAGAAGAAGCCCTTCTCCTCGCCGTTCACGCCGAAATGAACGTCGCCGGCGGATGTGACGTAGTAGAAGAGGACGGTGTCTCGCGCGGCGAACCTCTCGGCGAGCGCCTTTGCCCAGTAGCCCGGCTTGTTCGTTAAGTCCGGGCACGCATACCTCGGCAGGCTGCTTCGCAGGTTGATCGGATCGTTGCTCGTGAAACCGAAGCGGATCACGCCGCTCCAGTTGTCGGAGATCTCCAGGAACTTTACGCATACCTGAAAGGCAACAACAACGCGTCGTTAGATGCCGCGGCAGACTTCATCTTTTTGCGGAGAAAAAAGAAAAGAGTAGAAAATCTCGGGAACGAGGCTATCGTGGCAGTATTTCGTAACAAGGTTATTTCAAAGATCTCTCGGCTTGCTTCGAAATGAAAAGAACCTTTCATTGCAGCGGCATCACGTAATTGGAGCGTACACGTGGTAAGATAGGAATGGAAGTTGCGTCGAGTTAGCGAGCGGAGGCGGCTTGCGGAAACTAGACGTGAGATGAGCGGCAGATAAGTGCAGTGCCGAACGAAATTATGCTGGTGCGTTGTGCATATTTTCATTTGACCAACTTCTGCTGCGTCGGAACGTCAGGAACACTAACGAGTTTTATATTAATAAATAAATAAATGAAAAAAAAAAGGCAGCCGCGAATAAATGGCATTAATATGGTGGTTCGACGTTGCCGCATAATGCAGACTTGCACTTTGCGAGTCCTCGACAAATTATTCGACCGTGCTAATGAAATGTTGTTGTGATAGCTCGCGTGATGTTCGCATTAATTAATTTCAGGTTCAGTTTATATTTATTGCGTTTAATTGCGCCGGAGATCGCGCGAGATAAGGAATTAAACGGCCATGGTTCCGCGATGCCCTTAATTACACAGCTAATTACAGCGCGCTTGCACTACGCCATTGTCATAAGGACGCTGCGCCAATTTCGAGAAGAGAAGTAACGTTTCAAAAGGGTCTTGCCAACGCAGCCGGAAAGTTCCATACGAAGCAACTTTATCTCTCCAAATGTGCTAACAAAACAACAATAACGGTTTAAGAATGGAAACAATGGATTTCCAACGGACTGAACAATATTCTCGAGATAATGAAAATAGAATTTTCTCGAAAGCCTACCTTGATGCACAACTTACGAACAAATAAGACGCCTATCGCAATATTCTGCCTTGACATTTATTAAGCTCCCTCTCTCCCGAAGCGGTAAGAAACGAGACAAAAAGATCGGCGAATTGTTCTGATTCGACTGGGCCCCGGCATAGTGCAACTTTTTCACATTTTACAAGAGCAAAGGACATTCATAGATCGAGCCTCGTACCCGCGGCGTATCGACAAAGAAAGACGCGATCGCTCATTGTCCGTGGTGTGCGCTCGTTGCCGTAGGAATGTCGAAATAGTCTTCGTTGATCAATACGCCTTCCAGGAATCGCTTTTACGGTTCTTCTAATTTCTAAGACCGCCTTCGGGACCGCCGCGCTCGGCCGCGATAGTAAAGGCACTCCTTATTCGTCGACTACTATCAGCGGCGATCGCTGGCGCTTCCTCGTTTCCTCGAAAGATCGTTCGCCGAACGTGGCGCGAGGCAATTATCGACGAGACAGCTTTTCGGTGAAAATTCGCGCGAAAACGGCGAGAAGGTGCGAGAAGGCCGCGATAACGACGTTAAACATCTGTCGTGCTAGTCGCTTAGCGCCGACACGATGCGAACTGCGAGAGACATTCTGTTACGAGCGACGCGAGAGAAAATGTGATCCCCGTGACGCTCAGTGAAATCCAGCGAAGAACCTTCGAACGGCACCGCCCACGCGCTGCCAATCTCTCGGGAGAATGATGCAAAGACGGAATGGATCTGTGTATGTACGTATTGGTGTGCGGGAGCAAGAGAGTGAGAGGGAAAAATATACGAGGCGAAGATCGTGATATTGCTCAATTCGTAATGTTTACGCTCTTATCAATGTAGAAATTATTATTATTATGTATTATGAACGGGTGTAAACCCATTAATATACGGTAAATACAGAACACTTCGTCATGGGTGCCGCAAAAATAGAAGAAGAATTTAATAAACTCGCACATATTTAAGCTAATATCATTCGCTTATGAAAGCAAGTATAAAAAATTACCCGAATCCGCGTGCGAGTACGTGAGAACGTACAATGTTCTTAGATGTTTGACTAGTTCGTAGATCGCGACGCCGCATAATCACACGCTTTGTCCAACCCGTTCCGCGCTGCTTCTATAACGGACGAATAAGTTGGATATGGCAAGAGGCCGAGCGGCCGACGTGTCGGTTCAAGCTAAACCGCCAGCCTACGCGAAAATAGTTGATAGCCAGGGTCGACCGGGAGAGACGCGGTTTTAATATACGCGGGGAAAGAGAGAGAATGCAAATGACTACGTCGAGCGGAACGAGAGTCACCTGTTTCTCACAATTACCGAAGCTCTGCTGAATACCGTTCCCGCGCTAAGTAGCTCCGAACGAATGAAGCACGATAATCGGAGCGTTCTTGTGTGTTTCTTTTTTTTTGCATCGATCGATCGACGGAGCGCGAATGCCGTTGCACCTTGGGAGAATATACCAGTGGGGGGAGAATAAAGTGGAGGGTGGTTGGTGGTTGCAAGAAATTGCGCATTTGCTATGAGACTTTTCGCTCTCGCGTTCTCAGTACTGTTTTTGGTTTATGTTTACAGTAAAACGTCTCGGTAAGTTCGATAGGTAGTGAATGAAAATGTTGACATTCTTGCACCCGGGGACAATGGGGTAATCTCATGATTGATGTGTTCGGTGCTCACATGTGGCTTTAGGTGCAAGTTCAAAGAAAGTGTGCGGAATGTCAATTTTCGAGAATGACTGACGATGGCATAGGATTCTATTGTGATAACGAATCAATGAACTCGTGCTTACCTTCTCGCCCACCCGTACGGGCCTGGCGCTAAAGGTGACGCCTTTGCAGAAACTCTCGTGCCTCCTGGCAATGGTGCCGCCATTGCAGAGCCTGATATTGTCACCATGCACTTGGTGAAACGTCAGGGGTGGCAGATTGTTGGTGCCTGCGCTCGAGGATCTGGGCGCTGTAATACAGAAAGAAGATTCGAGAATAAATACATGATAAACGTAAAACGTATTCAAAAAGCCACATCCTTGACGTTCGATACTTCTACCGAAATGTACCTTAAATAAATAACAATGCGACACACAGGTAATTATCGGTTGAATCATTAGCTTATAATAAAAATGCGTGAACAAATTGTCGATCGAATGATACCGAGCTCGATAAAGTCGTAGGAGACAAAAGGCGCTCGTACATTGTAGCCAACCAATCGGAACACCTGTCGCGGCAGAGAGGCGAGTGGGAGCAAAGCGATCCAGCTCGTTCCAAAGCGACACAGCAGCGTTTTCGTCGGCCTTGCGCCGGGCCACCGACAAGGACATCGTTTCGTATTTCTTCCGAAAATGACTAGAGCACGCCGAACAACGATCCGCTTCCTCGCTTTCAGCTCCCGACGCACCGAACTTCTCCGCACGAATGACGAAACGGCTGCAAATGCAGCGGTTCGCCAAGCAACGTAACTGACGCGCGCGCGAAAGACGTAACACCGCCGACTATCGTCCTCCAAGGATATCCACTACACTCAGTTCGGGGAATTCCGAAAAGAAACTACGTCCGACTACGAAGTTCCGCGAATGCGCACGATTTCGAGCCTGACCGTCCACGTGCTGGCGACTCTGCCGCACAAATGAGCCACTCGGATTTCCTCGGAACGAAGGAAAATCGAGGCGTTACGAAAGAGCGACGTCATGCGTCGTCGACCGTCTCGATTGCGATCGATCCCGATCGATTTCAGGCGAGCGCCCTTTTTCCCTGAATGCCGCAGGGACGTGTGCGCGTTCAGACTCACTCGACGAAGAAAGCGCTTCAGAAATATCTCGCCGGTTCTCGCGGTTGGGAAATTCCTTCGAGCTAGCCACTTCGATGGGAACAAAGGAGAGACCGGGCGCTCGAGAAGCGGAGCGGAGAGTTTAGAGACACGAAGAGAGAGAGAGACAGAGGGAAAAAGATAGAGAGCGAGTCAATGAGAGGCTGAGCGCGTTACGTGCCGCTGGGAGAGACAAAGAGGGCGGGAAGGGTGCGAAAGAATTAAGAGAACGATACGAGTGTATGAAAGGAGAATGAGGAAGAGAAGAACGTAAGAAAATAAAAAAATGTCTACAAAGCATACAGCTTCAATGAAAAAACAAAAAAAACAACATCAACATGAAAGAAGGATAGGAGGTGTATACCGGATAATAGGTTGCGTTATATAAACTGTAATGTATGTTCCGCAAATTCAATAGACATATCCCTCTTCTTCACTCCGATGCAATATAACTCATATTCCGTCGTCGAACGTCGAAGTGCAACTAATTTAGCGGGCAGAATTTATGGACGCATAAATAACGGAGCGCGATATAACATTCGCGCGCGACGCACAGATCGTATAAAATGAGCCGAGGAGCGACTGTGCGAATAAATATGATAGAGCGAAGCAGGGGGGAGGAATTCGATGGAGCTAGTCAAATGCAAAAGCACCTCTTGGGGCACGTCGAGCGTTTCCACTTCGGTATTTCATAACCTCGACCACCTGACTGGGAATGCGATGGTATTCCCGAGATATTCTCAGTCGGCGTCGACTAGAAATCGGGACATCCTCGAGAATACGCGCCAGCCGGGACAAAGGGAGTTCCTCCAGCGGGAACGATTTAAAGGGCGATCCAATTCCGCCTCCGCCTTCTTCTCCTACTTCCGCCTCCAATGCCTCGGCGAGCGTGTCACCCTTCATGTGCCTGCAAGGACGTTCTACCGAATCGACCAACATTTATCCGCCTCGATTTCGTCGCTTGATTCGCGAGCGATTTTCCAATTGCAGCTCGATAAAAAACGTTTCCAGGCGAAACTGTACACTCGTTTGATTACACTTTTTCCGTATACCACTGTGTCACTGGCTCAATAAACCACGAGTAATTCGATCGAATACAATTGATAGAACGCGAAACTGCCGCGGAACTCAGAAAACTTCGTGCATCTAACTCGATGCGTTACAGTAGCAAAAAGTAGACGCACAGTAACACTCCCTAATCACCCATTCGCGCTAGGTCACACGGTAGTAAGTGAGCGTTAATCACGTTTAAACCTCGAAGCATCTGCGAAAGCCAGCCGTCTTCCTAACATAGGGCACAAAAGCGCACTAATGGAGCGCCAGGTCCGAGGTCCGTGCTTTTTGTCCCGGCGCGGTGGCGTGCGATTGGAAAGTTGGGCCCGGCCGAGAGTGTGTGCCTCTCGGATCCCACGAACGACGAAACGCGACCGTCACGAACGAGGGTCGACTACTCACTGCCGACCGACTGTGACTATCGATATGCAGCAGAAGCGTGGCGAGTGCGGCCGATATATCGTACGTGCGCCACACGCACCGGAAGCGGCACGTTTCGCACCGGAAGCGGCCCGTGCATCTAGTGTGCCATGCCGAACACCCGCGAGCGATACGCTTTCACTCGCGGCCGGATGCGCCGAAACCGCGGGTCGACAATGGCATCGGGTGCGAGAGGAAGGTGGCTGGCGAGTGTAAGAAGCGTCGTGAGGTGGAACGGAGTGGGACAGGAAGAGACGGAGTATGTGTTTCGAACGTGCGGCTTCTTCGGCAGGCATCCGATCGAGTTACGCTATCGACGGGACGAGCTGATCGGACGGATCCTGAGAACTGCTTTGAGAACTGGTGAAAATTTCGGAAGATAGGGGCGAATTTCAGTTTGAAATTAATATGTATCGTTACTCGAGAACTTTTCTTTTAATACGGTTGCACGCTTAATGCTATATATTCGGATTGAGAAAAATGCTCGCATTACGCGCCGCTACCGTAATAAACTTTCCTTGATAAATGGCGCCATGTCGAATTTCCATAGTGATACCTTTGTACCATTGTGACAGTATCGCTGTCACACGGCCACGCCATGATGCCGGTGTACGATGCTTTCGTCGTAAGGATTTCCACTCGTCAGGCATCACTCCCGTGAAGCATTCAAAGTGCGCTGCAGTGGAGCAAAAGCGCGGACGGTGAACGTTAATTTCAACCGTCGCATTAATAGTCATGAATATTTCATCGGAAACGCGGGAGCGCGAACAGTATTCTCACGCTTTTGCACTCGAAAGTTGCTCGCAACGTAATACGGCTACGCTACCGTTGCGAAATAATTACGGCAGGGTGGGATATCCTTTGAACCGGATAACTAATCAGGCTTTATCTAAACATTACTTCCGCTCCGTTCGTCCAGTGCAGTCAGCTGTCCATGCATTCTTAAAACATTAAACTGTCTTCGCGAGCATCATGATCGTGAGCTAGTAAACGGTCAAGAAATAAATTGGTCCTACCTCCTAACCGTATCGCATAGCAGACACAGTTAACAGTTTCTGCTATTCTCAGCCATTAAACTATCAACACTGCTGCTATTACCATTGCGTGAGTAACGAGCGTACAGTAGAACGGCGTGTGCATACGTAACGAGGGCAGTAATAAACGCGTGCAGAAGGAAGCGCGCACACGCTGCCTCGACAACCTGTCCGTCACTCAACAAATCATGACAAGTCAATATAATCGATGACTCAGGCCGGCAATATTTCACGATAAACTCGTGCCTTTCATAAATCCCTCTCGATTTCTCCGATCGCCCAGACGGTCCCTGACGATAATTCCGCGCTTTCGCAAGGGTCCTTCCGTTCGAGCCGATGTCCAACGACGACGTAAAACTAGGCTCGTGATGCAATGCACTCGGCTTCTTAAAAAATCGGAAACGACTGACAATGAGCCTGCATTTTTCTTGACAATATTCTCGAGCAGCGCTCGTCGAAACAGCAATAGCGCCTTGGCACGCAATTGCTCGCTGGCCGGTTATTATTATTACCTCATCCGCCTTCTTTATGGGGTCGATGATAGTTCCTGTAAAACGCTGGAAATCGTAGGCTTCTTTCCGGCCCGTTACGAGGCTCGGTAACGGTACAGATCGCGAGTGAGAACCCAAGGTAGCGAGTGAAGACGAGGGGAGGGTCGAGAGAGTGAGGTAAACAGAGGAGATTAGAAATTACAATCGTCCTCGACAGGTTCCTAATACGCGCCTTACCAGGAGCGTGAGAAAGCGATCGTCGCATTTTTGCGCCGTGATCTATAGATCGTGACTGCCTTGCCGATCGATGGCTTGTCTCGTGCTACTGCTCCCCGGTTTCGGTTCGTTAGCGGATTAATCGTTCGCTGGAATTAATATCGTCGGCCGTGTCTTACGAGTGCGGCGAGTGAACGGAGAGGAAGAGAAAGAATGAGAAAGAAGTAATAGTTCTAAAGTCGGAGAAAAAGGAGGTATAGGAAAAAGTGAGTCAAAAAATGAAATGAACGATCTGTCGTCTAATCGAGCCGGTAGCTGCTTCTTGCTCTCGTCATCGAACGATTTTTGTCCACTCGCCGAGCCTAATTAAGCCGTAACGATGAGTCTGGCGCGGGCATAAACTACGCACTCTCACTCACATGTTCGTAGCAGGTGTAATGGACGAGGCGCACAAGTGAAGATATACAGTGGCGTAGAGTTTGGCGCGCTGATGGAGGTTTGTTATCGTATGCATTCTAGTCGCCGATTATCGTCGTCCGCATACTCGACTGGAGGTGTCGGTAGTTTGAAGTACACAACTCACGTGCACGCGCGTCTTCCGCGTTTCGTGACGTTAATTCGACTCGCGTTAACCCCCCCCCCCTCAATGACAGGCATTCTCCGACCGCAGCGTTTGACGTAATTTTTTGTCGACTCCGTTCATTCCCAGACTCGGTTTTTCCTTTGTCAGTAATGCCTCACGATCTTCCCGTACACTACGCATATAATAATTGCGTAACCATTGTTCTATCCGAACAATTATCCCTCTTTTCACGTAGATAGATCGTTCGTCGTCTACGCATTCAATTCCAAGTCAATCAGTAGTTCGCCACATACGATTCTTAGTATTACATCATTATAAACGATTGACACCGAAGCGTGCCCTCTGCAGATTAATTTTCACATACTCGTGGTCTCGTAAAAAAAAAACGTATTAAATACCTAGGCAGAAAAAGGAATGAAGAGATCAGCTCCGTATAAACGGAATAACGAGCGCGCAACTAATGAACCGGCTCTCGGTTCATAATTCCAGCAACTCCGTTAACAGTTAAAGTTCACGGTACAGGTTGCACGGTGGCACTTCCGGTTCCACGGAGGTGTGTTCCGGCGGGTTTACGGTTTGCCGCTCAGCCGGAAGGCGGGAGAGGTGTGCATACACCCCCGGTCAAAAGTTTGTATGTACGCATATAATTGGTGCCACTGAAAACGTCGTCGTCGATCACCGAAACCAGACTATCCACCCACGACACCAAACGAAAGGCCTAACCAAAAGACAAACACATCATACGAAGAATGTTAATAGAGTACGTAGAAGAAGCGTCTGACGTGGCTCGAAACTTGTGGCCGGTAGTGTAGGTCCGCGTCGAAGTCGTTGAGGGAAACCGCCTTTTCACTTCGGCAATCAACTGGTCGGAAAGGCGGCCGGAGGAAGGAAAAGAAGAAAGGAGCGGATGAACGGCAACCAAAGTGGCAATCGCAAGGGGTAAATGGAGTCATGGTTTGTTCGACGCGGGCGCGCGCGCGCGCGCGCTCTCTGGCTCGCAAGAAATACTGAGAGGCAACGGTATACATCGCGAGATTCCCACGATGCGCGTTCGTTCGGTCGCTTGCATTATGAACGGGGCGTTTCTCGCGGAAGGCGCGTCTCCGACGCGGACGCGGACGTGTCAAAACTCATCGGAACGGCATCGGAGCTCTGAGACTAATGCGCGCCTCGTGCGTGCCGGCGGATTTATTGCATTAGCCGATCCGCGACGTCTCACTGTGATTTTCTTCGGTTATGTCTGATTGAAGAAAAACGATGCTGCGGGATATCGCGGCGAGCGGCTTCGGCCGGAACATTGCGAGTTCTGCTGCAATTTTACCGAATTGCCGGGTGCGCGGGACGTCGATTCCAATTTGATTCTGCAAGGGTCAATATTTTCATTTCGATATTCTAAGAGGATTCGCAGCATTTATTTATCTTGAACGCGATTCTTTATACCGAAAGAATACGATGCTTTGGTTTCGACTTTTTCGGAGAATCGAACATCTCTAATACATGTGGAATCAGTGAATGTGAGAGATGAAAAACGGGGGGTAAAAAGTGTTCGGGGAGAGAAATAAGAAGTATGTAATAGAAGGAAGTGTAAAAAATGGCTGAAATTAATATTCTTGGAAGGTAGAGGCTGGCAGATCTAACACTTAGCGCGGATTAACATAAAAACGACGAGGCAAGAAAGATATCAGAATAATCGCACGATGCCATCACGGCTAATTAAGAATTCAGGAAATTACGATTTCATCGCCGTCTGCGTCAGTCTTCCTGTCACAACTATTATTACCAGCGAGCTTATTTAATCACCCGATCGCATTCGGCGAACGCAATAATCTCCTTTCTAAGAAATGCGAATTCACTCCGGCTCATTTCGGACAAATAAAAATTCGCAAAATCACCGAATCTTTCCTCTACTCCGACGTCATGAAGCGGCTAAGCAATTTATTTGCCGAAAGATCAGGCTCGCCAGCCGAAAACACTTTCCTTATTCGGAATCGTGGGATTTTGCCTGCCGACTCAATTCATTAAAAGTCCCAAAAAACACCGATATTCCGTCGGAGCCCGTGCCATTTGTGATGTCACGCATCCGCTAAATCGGTTCGTCAAAGGATCGCGTACAACGATCGACGAAACTTGTGACTCGAGAGCGCCAGAAGTGATCGCTGACAGGTGATGAAGAAATAGATCATCGATCACTCGGATACAGGCCAAGACTGGTTATGAGCGCCGCAATTGAGTCCAGTCGGCCGATTACGCTGGGGTCAGCGTGGATCATCGTGGATCATCGTCGATCATTGTAGATTCGCCCTCCTGGCCCCGGCAGATATCGACATATCGATGCTCGGTCGACTCGAGGGCGCGCGCTCGATCATTAGCCGGTTTGTACTTTGACCTCGATCGTGCACAAAGCTTTACACATTGGTATGCCGACTTTATTAATTGTTCGTAACTTAGTTACCGCAAAAGACGGTATTCTTATATATACTTTTATTACGGAATAAACTTTCGCCGATGTATACCTCGTCTGTAACGTAGCTTATTTAGAAATTTTCTGTCGGCCTCGAAAGCTGTGAAAAGGCTTGAACCCCTGAAACTGCGGGAAGGTATACGTTACCGAGAGACTTTTCCCGTAACAAGAGAGAAAGTCTGAAAATGACAGACGTCCTGGAAACAACGGTCTGTCGGAGTTAAAAGCAGCCAATTAAGAGCAACGGCCAGTAGAACGCTGGATTTCGTGCCTTGACAGGTAGCGTCGCTGACCGGCAAAATTGCTCGGCACAGTTGGAAATCGCAGGAAATTGCAATAATGAAAATATGCGACCGACCCTTCGTCGTAGTCGCGTGCTGGTGCAGTTCAGTGGGACAAAGAGAAAGAAAAAGTGGCGGTGAGAAATAGGGGGGAAAAGGAGAGGCGAGGAAAAGGACGACGAAGTACGTAATCGTTAGTCTGGAGGAAGCTGGGCTAAAAGGTACGCGAGTCCACTCCGAGTGATCCATCTTATCGGCGTGCTTAGAGGTAAACACCATGTTTGTCGCCCTCTCTAAATTACCGTGATCGCCCGGCGAACTCGCTCGACGTCGTTAACCGTTTTTCTACGGAAGGACTCCCACGTATTTTTACCGCTTCATTCAGTGAACATTATATTCCTGCGTCCTCGTTTCTTGTTGATTTTCAACGAGTCCTTATCTATGTCAGTCTGTCAACTTCAAATACGTGCGTATATGTCAAAGGTAAACAATGAAAAGTGTCAGACGACTGTTTCAGTCGGTCGAATTTGAACGTTTCGCCCACGAGAACGCTGCAAATATTTTTGCTCATTATCTAACATCTCCGGCATCGTTCGATCGAAACAGGTTGTTCGTCTGGCGATTTTCGCATGCGGAATATGCTGCGCGAGTACTTTGAATGGAACAAAGTTAACCGTAACCGGTCGAGACTAGTTCCCTGCGAGAGTGACTCCGCGTCCGTCGGTTCCGTTTCGAAAGTAATCAATGGACGATGAGGGGAAGATATCGCGAGCAGACCGGTCGTAAAAGGGCGTCCAGGATCGGCGCTTATCCACGATCGGGGAGTTGCGTCAGAGTCTCGCGGGTAACAACAGAAGAAGAACGCCGTTCGACGAGTGAAAGTACACAACACAAACTGTAACGAGGCACTTCTGCGTCCAACCGGCATTGCGCTCTCAATTAACGATAAAACAAACGGAACGCGTAATCCGTCACTTTCTAAGCTGTTCACGGCGTTCCGACTTGCAGGGAAAGCAAAACATAGGCTAGCAAACATTCTACAGATTTATACTCTCGAACATACATATATTCTAAAATAATGTTTTTATGATATTATTATGTGTTCCATAATACACGAAATATGTAGAAATATAATGTTATTTAATGACACCCGAACTCTCTCGCATAACGTTGTATTCAAAAACGGCCTCCTTTCACCGCAGCATGAACCGTAGAACACCTCATAAAAGTAATGTGTGATACTACTCGCGATTATAACATTACCCCGCGCAAATGGGTAATAAAGATCTTCATCGCTGTCGCAAGATTAAAATGATCTCTTAACGAAGTCATCGGAACGTTTATCGCTTCCAAGATATCGGCGAAACATTCGTCGCCATAATCGTTTATCAATCGCTGCATACCGAGTCGGACCGTGATTATAGTAATTATCGAGCAATTAACAAGACGATCATATTACGAACGTCCGTACAAAGTGAGCGATCGACGGATAAAAACAACCCTGAGGACACTACTGCATCGGAAGCTTCTCAACGGTAGTGTGCAACTGTGCATGTGCGCAGTGTCGTGGACAGATCGATCGCACACGCAAATCCCGGTTCAATGAGAGGCTCGCGGTAGTAATTGGTCTATGCCCGCGCTCATGCGTTTGCCATTCGCCTCGTACATCTCGTGGGAAACTCGTGGCACACATTTGCGCGGAAGCATGCATCTCTGACTCTCTCGCGAGCAAGCTAATTCCCCGGATCGAAGACTCGTCCTCGAGATCCGATCACGGCCGCGCCACTCGGTTTCTCGGTTGATATTTCGTGATCGACACCGATCGCGTTGCCGGTATGTTAATAAGTGAGACATGACGGATTCCTGGCGCGAGACGGCTTTTCGGCAATCAACGATAGCCGTATTATCGTACTCGAGCTATGCACGTGTTTGACGAGTAATATTTGACTACGAGCTAACATTAAAATGTGTTTCCGGTACAATAATAAAGTGCCCAATAAAAAAAGCTGGTAATAAGTAATAAATATTATTCTATATTATTGATCACATTTTATACAGATTTTCCCCTGATAACTTCCTCAGGATATTAAAGGAACTTTTACACTAACAAATACCCCTCCGTCTCGATATTCACTCGCCACGAGCCTTCAACCAACGCATGCTTTCACTGTGCAACGCTTTCATCGCACTCTCCCCTCAAGCATGCCGTTCCTCAAAAAATGTAAGAGGCAACCAAAAACAAACATACACACACGCTCTCGTGGACTGTGTGCCTGGTCCCCACACACTCGTCCCGACAACATCCAACGCATCGAGGTCCGACAGAAAAGCCGCCCTCGAGTCCTGGCGCCCTGTTCCGTTACCGTGGCGAAGTGAAAGTAATCCGCCAATAGCCGGGACGCAGGCGCCGGTGCAACAATGCTGCCGCCCCCGTGCTCGCGATGTGAACGCGATGCACTTTGCACGATGTAAATAAACGGAGCCTTGACCGAGCTACGACCCTCGATGTAGAGAGTGCGCGCGCGCGCCGCTTCCATGCGGTTTACGAGAGTTCAAAGGGTTGTGCGGACGGAATTCGTCGCGGTAAGAGAGTGGAGACGGCTGGGTACTTGGTAGTCATCAATTGGTTACATTCGATGGGAGGCGATGCGTGGCAATTAGTGTAATTGACGACTGAGTCGGTCGTGTCGTTTGCGTGTATGCGAGTGAATAGACGGAAGTGTTTTATATATCGGATTTGTTAAAGGAATTCTTCGATAAATTTGAATAATTTTTGGTTCATCTTGAATATAATTGTTTTTAGATAATACGCAGATTTTTATATGGAGCAACATGTGCTATTCGTAGTAACTAAATTTAGTTGAGTGTTGCAAAGTATTAAGCGCGCCTAACAGGCCACTACTCTGATAAGCCTGACGGCGAATTAGGCCTACTCAATTAGAATCGCGCGTCAGGATGAAGCTCGATGAACTTGAATGAACTTCGCGTCGAAGGAGTACTCGCAGCACGAGTCAATGGCACGCAATAGAGCACGCGCGCGTGAGGGATTAACTGTTAATCGAGATTCTACCTCCTACGATTCTCGCTATCGTCGACTGTGTAATTCGATTCCGCGAAGAAGTCCGTACCGCACGGACCCTTCCCGCTTGTTTCCAGAAAGACATCAAGCGTGCGCTCCGCCTTCTGTACGGACACTCATTAAAAAGCTTCTTCATTCATGCCGTTGTCATGAATTACCGCTGTTAAAGCATGTCCTCAAAAATTCTAATAAACAGTAATTTTACTATTTTAAATCAGAAAGTTTCAGTGTTACACATTACAAGATTATGGAAAACGTACATAACGCGAACAACAAAAAGTAAAAAATGGAAATTTTCGACCGCTCAATTCACACGACCGATTTCCCGGCGCAAGGACCGTAACCTCGCGGAAGGAGGGGCCGGGTTCGGTCGGCAGTGCGGTAGTCTCTGCCTAACGTTAAATCGCGGGTCACGCGCTGCTCTCGGATGAGCGGCTTTCAACGAGGCCCCGCGCTCCGACCTCCCTGGATAAGGCACTCGAGGTACTGTTAAGGCACAGCAACGGCTGCGAGGAAGTTCAAGTAATTTTCTCCGCGCCCGCGAGTCCTGCGCCGTCAGTGTCTACACGTCCGTCTGTGTACGTAAGCGATCCATACATACATACATACATACAAGCAGGAGGGGCCTTGTTCCCACGCCCGACGCCGTGATCTTTGCCGAGCTACCTAGTGCTAGAAGAGTAAGATCTGCCTGATTCACTCGCTCCCCGGCTCATTTACTCTCGACGCTGTCCGTCTTGCTCGTACTTTCACGACTCCGGGCGTCTAGCCTGACTTTTCTGTTCCGCAGCGCTGTGTGCATGTCGCCCGCTTATGTATTCGGCGTGCCCGATCGCCTCGTCTTTCTCACTTAGGCATTCATGAGTCCAGGCGTCTCGCTCCGTTTTATACGCTCCCCGACTGCCGATCTCGCTCGCGCACACGACGCTCGACGGTCGTCAGTCTTGCTCGCGCATTGACATCACCAGTCTCACTCAGGCATTCATGAGTCTGGGCATCTCGCTTCATATTCCGGGCAAGCTGTCTATCTCGTTTACGTACACGGCTATCATCGTCGTCGATCTCGCTCACGCATTTAAGAGTCTGCGTATCTCGCAATGAGACTCGAGTCCGGAGGTATGTATCTCACTCAGGTACTTAGTTCTGCGTACTGTCCAGCCGAGGCTCGCGGATCTGCGCATCTTACTCGCACGTTCGCTGTTTAGTGCACTGCCTATCTCGTTCGAACGCGAGGCATTCGGCGCATTCTATCTTACACGCTCCGTCTCGCTCAATCTGGTCAATGTTCGTACTGCTGTTCACCTTACTCCTTCTTCTCTGTATAAGTACTGTCCGCCCAGCTTCTTCGCTCGCTCTCGACACTATCTAGCCCTCAGAACCTCTCGACACCGTTCACTTCTCTCTCGCACCAAGCTAATCTTACATTCTCTTACATCGCTCCACTCGCCTCCCTCTTTGTAACACTCCTGCCTCTTTTATGTATACACACACATATATATATATGTATATAGCTGTCTGTCCCTGTTTCTCTGTCCTCCGCGCTCGCACTTGGAGCGAAGAGGCCTCTCTCCTGCCCTCGACCACTATGTGGGTTACGTAAGGTGGCAATGTGCGGGCCACTCGGCACGCTGTAATAATAATAACACGTACACACGGCCGCGGAAGGAGAGGGCGAGCGAGACGTCCGCGTCGGACGTGTGGAGGAAAGAGAAAGGGGGAGGGAAAGAGTGCAGAAGGTGCCAGAAAGAGAGGAGGATGTAAGAAGGAGCCTCAAGGTGTGCACGGTTAAGGTAATTAGGAAGAGCACCTTGCGTGCGCGTAGTGGTGCAGAGATCGTAAACAATCGGCGTATTAAGCTACCATCCACACGCGATGCGGTTAGCTGTTTCTGGTAAGAGGGTAGAGGAGGAAGAGGGACGATTAGAAGCCGATTACGCGAAACGCGGTAAAGGTCTACGAACTCACGCAGGCCGAGGATTATAGTCTTGAAAATCGACGTGTGGTTTAATCGGTCGGAAAGTAATTCGCGGCGGATAAAAGCTCGCTTGGTAGATTCGAGGAATACTAGCGACGCACGGTGAACGATACGATGAAATTCGCGATATTTTGCGGTAGTTTAGAAAGTTTTCAATGGCCGCCTTCGTCGGCTGGAAAGTTCTAGCGTTTTCAGGTCAGTTATTCGATTTAAGACGCGAGAAGGATTATGAATGGCGTAAATATCGGCGTACCGAGAAGCGCGCGCCTACTTACGTGTTATACGAAACCGAGCATGCTTCGGTAGGCGCGGCGAACACGTTTGCGCGTCATATTTCGCACAAGTGAATCAAAAAAGATTCGAGCCAATCCGATTCGCCCTTTAAACTGTGGAAGGCCTCTGTTGCCAACTGTCCCGATCATCGAACACGCCCGTTCCGGAACATTTCGATTGCGACGCATTTCACGAAGCACTGTGCACGATTCCGTGCTCCGCGCACACATATTCGAGAAGCCACGATCCACACCCGAAGCCAAACCGATTTGCCGAGGATCATCGTAAAGAGTCTGCTCGACGCAAATCGATCGTCCGTTTTCCATCGCTCCCGTTATTCCGCGCGGCCTCCGCTTAAAGGGCCTTTTGAGAGCTTAATGGGTTTAGTCGGAAGCCCACAGGCTTCCCTCCCACGCGCCGCAGTCCCAGAGCGACAAGTGTATATTCCCAGTGCTGCACTTTTAACGCGGCCGAGGCGATCTGACCGGGAACAATCGGATTAACGAAGTTAAACCCGTGGGGTGCTTGTCCGATACGTGGCAAAGAGAAGCCGGGGGTTGTTTCTGGGGACCGAGGGTGCGTCGCATCTGCTGCGTTTCGCACGAACGCGACAGCTTTCGTTCGTCGTGTCTTCGGCGGCATGTTTGCGGGGGTGTTGCGCGTAAAAGGAAAACAAGAGACCAGCCTCCCCTTTTTGCGCCGCTCAATGCCTTCCACTGCACCCTTATGGTCGGGAGATTAATGCTTTCTATCATGCTTGCTTAACTTTTTCGGAGGCCGAGCGATGTGGGACGGAAGACGCGAGCTGTTGATCCAGGATTAATTGGATGTAAGAAAGTTCTCGAATCATCAGCTATTGCAGCGTACGAACGTCACCGTTACATTTTCATACAGGTTTAAATGTACGCACGTCTTACTCATCATCGTTTATCGTGTCTGCATATTAGACAAGCTCTTCAGCCTGACATTCTCAGATTGCAGAGTTCCTCTTGTAATACCGTTTCCGTCATCGCCGGAAGTTTCCAACTGCAAACGACGTGGAATGAAGAACAATGTGCCGTGGAAGGCACGTGCATTAAACACCTTTCTACAGCGGAACCCTTTTACTGGGAGTCCTTCCACTGTAAAACGTCTCTATTGTGAAGACTCTCCACCGTAAGACGCTTTCAGTGTGACATCTGCCTGAGCGGGCACTCCTGGTGCCACATACTGCGTATCTGAACATCCCTCCCACGTTACGGTGTCTTCTGGGAAGAAAGTTGATCTTCGCGCACAGCCACGACCAATCGATTTGGCGAGTGAGAATCATCCTCTCATCACACGACTATCAGCACTCATTTCTTTCGAGCAGTACGTGCGCCGCGAACCGTGTTCGCGTTTGCGGACAGTGACTCATGCCATCTCGGCGTTAATGAAATTCCACTTCCACGTACGACAAAGAAACGCGTGTCTAGTCTACTGTCATTAGGCAACGCTGTGCTTTGTGCGTTAATTTCGCAAACGGGTAGGACGTTGTGCTCTAAGTGGCGCGACCTTAATAACGGCAGGTACAATGACATATTTGAGTGTAATACCGGGACCACGGTGTCCAGAGCTGTGCGCAAACTGAAGCGCTTGAAAATAATTTCCAAGTATTTCCGAGTCTCTTTGACGGAAAAGGAAAGAAATTGGAATAATTTCTAAAAATAAGTCGACGGTTATGTACGGTTGAGAACTTCTCAGCGGGAGAGTCGGATATTTTTATGACGTTCCAGTGTTACGACTAGAGTTACATAAGCCCCGGTATCATTTTTAAATACCTCTACCAACGCGCCGGTAATCTTACACCGTAACTGGGCGAAACTGCTACATTCTTAATCAGGTATACAACTAGCAACTACTTCCACTCTACTAATCCTCAAGAGAGTCTTGCGAGTAACCTTCGACAGTACCTTACCCCTTATCTCTCCATCTTTATCACATAAACCATCGACCCACATTAAAATTAAATTTTGATCCGCAAACGATGGCCATGGAAGTTTCCCCAAAACATGGAAGTTGGTAGGAAAGTGAAAAATCTCGTTCGAAGCAGGGAGATCTCACTCGGCGACTCCAAAAATAGTCGCTGTACGGTTATGCGGCGTGCACGTGAACCCTCAGTGGGGGGGTTCCGTCTCGTGACGAACGTCGAGGGGTCGCGGAGCGGGGAGGGGCGCGAGTGAATGAGGGAGAAAGAAAGCAAAAGGGGCCGGAATCGTTTTGTACTCACCAAAACCATTTCCCGAGAGCCTCAGCCTTGCCACTCTGGTGGCCCTATTGACGGTCAACGGTCTCCTCGGTCGCTGACAAGACAAAGACATCGAGAAGCCGATGTCGGCGCGGACGGCGTAATCCGTAACGAAATCGAGATCCATCCGCCGAACGAAGAGTCTCTCACAAGTCACGGGATCAGAGGATGCCTTCGGATTGTTTGCGGAGCATCGCGGTTATCGGGGAGCGAGGAACAAGGGAGAGTCAAATAAGAATGATCCAGGGAGTGGCAGACGTGCGGCAAACGAGGAAGTGACGAAAGATAAGAATGCTCGCCGAGTTAGACGCACGGGAAACAACAAAGTCGGGGTAAAAATAAAAAATGATCGGAGAGTCAATACGAAAGCGGTCGGCTCGAGAGTTCGAAGCTGCTCGAAGTAAGACGACTCACGAGTGAACTCGATAATAATAGCGATTCGTTGAACAAGCTCCTCCGGAGCATTCGAGATCTTTCGAGAAAAGCTGGCCGCGAGAGGGGTGAAAAAATGTGCGCGCGAGAAGAATGAGCCTCGATCGAACTTACCGCCTCGCTTCTCGAGATATCGAAAAGGGTCGAAGATGCGCGACTTGGAGAGGGTTGGTGGCGTGCGTGAGAGGGGTGTAAGGTGACGCCGAAGGCCCCATGTCCCCTTGAAACTTTTCACCAGGTAATTTCCCGCGGAAACGGCGGGGAGGAGGAGGGGGAGGAGGAAATGGAGGAAGAGGATCGAAAGGAGGAACTCGAACGATCGTCGGGAGAGTTGCCACGAAAAGGCGGGCAGCTTGAACCACGCCACTACAACGACTGGCTCGCTCGCTTGCAGAAGCAAACTCCCCATCTGCTGTGTTGGTTGCTGCCCCAACTCCCTGCTGTCATTATGGGCATGTGGCCTCGTTGGTGTACGTGTTGCGGCTATGTACGTGTGTGTCGGTATTGTAAGGCACACGCGAGAGAACGTGCACAGACACACGTACGCACACAGAGGGAAAAAGGGGCACGGCGTGCCTGTGCACACCGCAAGGCGGGTCTCGAACGGAAGACCCCGGTTATTGTGTGTGTGTGTGTGGTGTGTGGGGCAAGTGTAAGTGCGCGCGAATAGCTGTGCAAGGGTACGTATGTGTACGTACGTGAAAATAGCTAGCTATAGTGCAAGTATTATGTACATATGTGAATGTATATATGTGTGTGTGTACGCGGACGGATGTGATGATAAGGATTGTCTTATCGGTGGTTTGTAATTTAGAAGGCCACGGGTAAGAGGCAGTTTTTATTGCGGTCATTTTTATTCGATCTTCGATCGACAGATATGATTAGCTGGCTTTATCGGCCATGGCGCGTGGAGGAGATCGAACGAGATGCTTCGCGTAATTACGTCTTGCCGTGTGTGTTATTTAGTAAACGGTACTTCCGGCTGTGTCAGCACGAGATTACGCGGATTGTTTCACTGGGAATTAAGGCGCGTGCGACTGAATCATCGCTTAGGTTTCTCAGTCTCGAAACAGCCGCGCGACTGGAGCATTACTGGTAAATTGGAAGCGTACCATGTGAAACATAACCTACAGAATAGATCCCTATGAGAGCTCCGTTACATGCAACGTTATTTTTCAAAAATTCAATTCTCCAACGAAATGAAACCTTGCCTCTTTTCCTACCTCAGCGATCCTAGGGAACGCATATAGGGAAATTTTGATACGGAACCCAGCGAATCGTCGCGTTCAATTGTGCGTATGGGTATTCACGACCTCTCTCTCTAGAGTGTGCGCGCGCGCGCGCGCGCTCTCGAGCGCAATGTGTACATCGCAGCTGCAGCTGCCCGCAGGAGCGGAACACAGGGCTTTGGGGATGGCGATGCCGTGGCAACGGTTGCGCACCACCTGGCCTTAGGAAGCCAGCACCGGGCCATCGGCAATGGCGTAGAACTGTCTACGTATGTGACACTCTGTACGAGGTCGGCGCGCGCATGTGTATGTGTCGAGGGAGAAGCTGGCACAAAAGAACCCTGGCTTTCGGAATTCCGGCACCCTTAACGGGTCGCACTGAAAACGATCGATCGTTGCGCGCAATGTCGAAACTATGCTTCAGGGTCGCGCGCTTTAAGATGACGTAGACGTGAAGGGTTAATCGTGAGGGTAGATAGGGGTTGGATCATGAGAAGACACTGTCGATGATGACGAGTGAACGAGGTTCTTTCGAAGAAAATTGATTTACGTTGATGTTGCAAGGTTTTTGTTGGATTGGATGAGCATTGTTGTTTATTTCATGATTATGAAGTTGAATGGCAATTGTATTCATTGTTGATAAATGGAGTGAAGTAATGAGTGTGTGTTGGACGCGCAAGGAAAGTTGACTCTTCGGCTTTAAAGTTTCTGTGGTCGAAAGTTATCTTCGATCGAGAACGATTAGGTTAACAAGGCATATGGGTGACACAGAGTAAATATTTACAATTGCCGCACGAATCCCTTCGTGCTTTCCTCGGCAGACTACGTCACTGGCACCATTTATTATCGAGAGCACACATCTGCTTGCGATACGACCCGGCGAAGGAATGAGTAAGTAAAGTGCCCCCTTCCTCTGCGATATCCCTTCTCTCGAGTTTGCGTCTCGAGAAGGAGGAAAATGAAGTTCTCGAAACATGTGTCCGGACTATTTTGGTGTGCATGTGTGATCGCGAGAGACACGTGTACTTTAAGTCCGCGTTAAAGTATCTATGCTTCAACGTACTTATTCGTAGACACTTGTGAATCGAACATCGATTATCCGAATTGCCAACAAAGTAAATTCGTACGCATCCTCCCTTTTCGTCAGCCAAACTGTCGATGCAGTGTTACAATAGTGTTCTTTCGTGGATAAGTACAGTCTTGTTGTTCACCTGCGTGGCGAATCAATTCCGGTAATCAACGTTCTCACGCGTGAAAAAATATGCAAACGCATGGAAAACGCTTCTAAGATAAGACACGCCTACATTCAATATCGTCTATAGATGCATCATAAAACACTTTCACCAGATCGCGCGCGCTAGCAAACGTTCCCATCGCGGAAACTTATCCGCAGCTTTTTCCTATGCACGTCAGGCGCACGCCATGACGAAACGATTGAACATAAGATTTCCACGGTGAGCCAGATACGCCGTAATTCTCCAACTTCGCTCCCATTGGCATGATGCATATTAAACGGCCACACGGCCTCGTTCTCAGTGTCTCAGTGCCTCGTACCGAACCGATCAAGCACGGAAATCACCGCTACGCGTCATTTGCATCGACCGTCTGCGTCCTCCCAACGATCCCATCGATTCTTCGCCCATCATCCGAATTTCACGGAAAAGCCACATGTGCTTATTTTTTTTTTTGCCCCCGGTCTATCGCTTCGCGGAGAAAAGATTCGGCTTTTCGTGACAGAACGGTGACGCATTAGCCCGGGCACGCAAATAAATGACGCGAGGAGTGCGGAATTTTCGCTGCTTCACGGCCGACCGATTTTCACGCCGCATCACCATATAGCCGATCGCATAATGTTCTCGCGCATAATGCGTCCGGATCGGATTAGGGGTGGCTCCGGACCCGGGCCAATGTGTGCGAAACACTTGGCCCAAGAGAGGGAGAGAGAGAGAGAGAGAGAGAGAGACGACGGGAGAGCGCTTTGCATTACGTTACATCATTCCTCGGCAAGGCGGACGATGTGAAACACAATCTTGCTTCATCAACGTCGACGTCGAATTTAAGGCGATTTGGCCGATGCGCGGCGGGCTAATCGATCGGACTAACTTCGTTTACACAAGTAAGAGCTCGGGATCAACGTTATTAAGCGATTAAATTCGAACGGAGCTGCTCGTGGAAAGTCAGGAATTACGTTACGCTTCATGTTACGTCCGATCTGTCATTGCTGCAAAGTATATAGTCGATAGGTCGTTCTTGATATTTACTATTTAAGTCTATATTTGATTGACCAACATAGGGTAATGTACCGCAAAGTTACACGCGAACAAACGCCCTTCCTCGGTCCGACAGCGGTTTACACTGCGCGTTAAGAACAAAGGAAGCAAACTATCGGAGCGAAGGGACTCGCTCACCTGAGCTCGTCTTCTAAAGGAAGACTTCGAAAGGGCGTTAAAAAAAGGGACGACAATTTATGCACCCCGCTGCTAATAGGGACCCAACCATATTTTCCACGATCGGAAACGGGGTAATTTACAAGCGAGCACGTAATAATGAGTCGGAAAACTTGAGGAACAAAGATGGCCTGATAAAGAGGAACATGAAGAAGGTGCAGACTGAGTGAGGGAGAAGAAGAAGGAAACAGGAGAAAAGGGAAAACGGAGAAGAATAAGCGCGTGAAAGGAAAAGAGTAAAAGAGAGCAGAAAAATAGGGAAAAAATGAACGTGAAGGGGAGAGAAAGAGAGAAAGAGAGAGAGAGAGAGAGAGAGAAACAGAGCGTGTGAGAGCGAATCAGCGCAGTAAGCCGTGGCTGCAGCGTGTCTCGCTTTTATACAGAATTTCCGCGGCAGTCGAGAGCGGAGGCAGTCCGGCACTGACACCCCCGCCCTCTAGCACCCCTCGCGACCACCCCCACTTTCAAAGGTACCGTGCGACCCCTCCATCTCTGCCACCACCATGCGCCCATGGGGTTTGCGCGTTGATATCGCAATACCGATCCTGCCCCCGACATCAGACTGGCTGTTGCCAGGGGGTTGATAACGATATGCAGGCTATGTGCGCCCTCGACGTGTACACACGCGCGTATGTGCACGTCCGAGTGAACACGTACGTGTACTTTGTGCATACACGGATGCATCTGCACGTACACGTACGCGCGTAGGTATATGTTTAATACAAACGACGTCGTGTACGTGCACGCATTGTGCGACTACGGTGTGAAATACGTTGATTGGATTACGGATGAGGATGGGTTGGAATAGCCGGGCGCATTTTGTAAACGCGCTTATTGATTTGTAGCACAGTAATAGAAATACATTCGTTTGTTTCGCGACTGTTAACAGTTCCGCGGATTTTTCAGATTAATCGTACGGGATGCAGGACAATTTGACGAATTGCAGGTCCGTGAGATTTTTTGCCTTCGAAGAGACCCGTTTAAGTTTGATGGAAACAAAGAATGTCCCGACAAAAGCCGTGGCTCAGTTTATTGCTTTTCTAACTAGTTCGTGAGCGAAGGCGCGAGGCTACTTCAGCGTCAAAGCTTTGCGCGGGCAATGAAAACGGTGCTTGTCGCGCAACGGGAAGCGGTTTTTCCCGTGAAATCCGGAAAGCGGCGACTTTTTATGTGGCCCTCGAAAGGAAAGTTGCGAGTGATACGTACTCGAGAGAGCGAGAAAAGCGAGAGGAGTCGCCGGAGTGCCTGTTGCTAGGGGATTGATAACGACGTGCGAGGACGGTGGAGCGCGCGTGCGTGCGCGCCACCCCCTCTGTGCACACTGTGTGCGCTCGTTCAAAGCCCGACGAAAGAGCATTGTGCCTTTTGCGCCGGCGGACCCCGTCGCCAGCAGCGATTTTCAAGAATTCCAATTTTTTCCAAACCTATCAACTCTGTTTTCCAACGTATTTTCTCTCAAATCATCAAATATGGTATAATTTGTCAATGTTTGTGTTCGAATTTGCAGGTAATGAGACTTTGTCGATTGACTCTTGAAACAGTGTCTTTTAACAGACCTTGTTGAGGTTCGAGGAGGTAAAGAAGATTGTGAAATCGAGGCATGGGAGTTTGATGAAAGAAATTGATGCACAATTCATTCCGAATATCCCGAGTACGTGAATTCGGGAGACTGCGTAAAATTGTGAGAATGCCTGTTGCTAGGGCGTTGATAACGTCCGGAAACTCGGGACACCGTTCTAAAAAACGAGTGTAGTGCCCTCGTCTGGCGATCGTCAGGTTGACGAATGTCATTTCGGATGAACGTGCGAGAATTCACGTGAAGTGGCTGTTGCCAGGAGACCCGATAAAGACGAAGAGGAAAGCTCACTCTCTCCCGCTCTCTCCGTCACTGTGTAAAAGCACACAGTCCTTTTATCTCGAGGACTTTGATCTGGTCGACGTTGGCAGTCCGACGAGCGACGTATCTCAAAATTATTCAATATACCTCGCTGAATTTCTCTCTACTCGCCATCGCGTACATCGCAGCGTTATCGTAATTAAGAATAATATTGCCTGGCTCATCCAAAGCAATTGCTAGGAATATAATTCCTGTGTGTCAGCAATGTTATTAGTATAATACTCACGATACCCCTTTATAGATCCTTTCGACACACTTACCTAGAACAAAAAAAGAGAAGATTTATGAGAACGCTGCACGATTAAAAGAGACTCTCGTATGATTACGCACATTCGCCGATACCGATACAACGTTAATCGATAGCATAAATAAATGATAATTCAATTTATATCATAAATCCGCCGATAAGCAGAGAATTGCATCATCCATCATGAAACAGTCGAATAATACCCCTAATCATAATTACATCGTCAGTCCGCGACTGCATCATTGTTCACGCCTGAGCAGCGCCGTTTGTCGCGTAATTGCTCGTGACAATCTTCGCGTCGTTGGGCCCGCAGAACAAACATCAGGCTTCGCGTGCAAAGTCTCCGTGACAAGCGTCGTTCTCCGGCTCGCCATTGGCGACGGGAAGTAGGAAGCTCGTTCGATAATAGGCTTCCTGCCGCCAAACGATTGCGAACTGTTAACGCGACAGAGGTTTATTATGCGCGCGGTCCTTTTGTTACTTTCACGGCTTGTACATATATTATCGATCATCGGAGCGTCGTCTCTGTCGCGCTCGATACGACCGTCCCTTTCCGCGTTTCCTCTCTCTCTCTGACATTCTGTCCCGCGACTGCGCGCGCGCGTGTCTCTCGCGTGCTTAGGAGCGGTCGATGCTGTACAGGCGATAAGAGCTTTATCGAGTGAATTGCAGAGTACGCGCCGAGCTTTTACGTCTCGTAATCGGCGCACTGACTGACTGAAGAGGGCCGCCGGAGTTTTTCCGTTTTACCTTCAATTGCGCCGGGGCGGGCGGGGTTAAGGGCATTGTTTCCCTTGTAATTTGCGTGCTCTCTGGTCGGGAATTTATAGATTGCGCTGGGGTGCGTGCGCGCTCCAAGCTGCGGATGCTTGACATGTACAAAATTGAGTTTTTACCCGACTTCACGAAAGGACGAGGTTCTCCATTCGACATGTATATTTTTATATCATCTTCTATCACGACTAGACCGATATGCGTGAGGTACAATAACGTTGTACGAAAGGTAATAATTTCTTAAGCAAACGCAAAAATCGTAAGCATTTATTAGAGTCTCGCAAAGAGACGTAAGTCCGCGGTGCGGCGCACGTGTGTCGTTCGGTCGGAAGGGACGAAATAAATTCCTGTCACCTTTGCGTGGCATGCTCCACCTGGCGCGCATGTCGCCGGCGCGCAGGGAAAACCTTCGCGCACAGGTTTAACATAATTTCGCGAAGGAGAACGAGGTCGAATGAAATTTCCATCCCGCAGCGAACAGATGCTCTCTGCTCTCTCGCCCATTGGAGCGCGCGCACGGTCGGATTAAGAGAAGCACCTTGCGGACTCTCCTTCTCTTACGCACACGTCCCACCCCTGACCATTTGCATGTGAATTCCCACGGACGAAAATCTCTGTCTCTCTCTCACTCTCTCTTTCCCAGCGAGCCGCCCCTGTAGCGGACACTTCTTGC